>OY804577.1:145222389-145912795 GCA_963680875.1 Bathymodiolus brooksi
TCTGATTACCCCATTGGTATCTTTGTGGCTGGTGATTACCCCTTTGATCTCTTTATGGCTTGTGATGACCCCTTTGGTATCTTTATGGCTTGTGATTACCCCATTGGTATCGTTATGGCTTGTGATTACCCCATTGGTATCTTTATGGCTTGTGATTACCCCTTTGGTATCTTTATGGCTTGTGATTACCCCATTGGTATCTTTATGACTTCTGATTACCCCTTTGATATCTTTATGGCTTCTGATTACCCCTTTGATATCTTTATGGCTTGTGATTACCCCATTGGTATCTTTATGACTTCTGATTATCCCATTGGTCTCTTTATGGCTTGTGATTACCCTTTGGTATCTTTATGGCTTGTGATTACCCCATTGGTATATTTATGGCTTGTGATTACCCAATTGGTATCTTTATGACTTCTGATTACCCCTTTGATCTCTTTATTACTTCTGATTACCCCTTTGATATCTTTATGGCTTGTGATTACCCCATTGGTATCTTTATGACTTCTGATTACCCCATTGGTCTCTTTATGGCTTGTGATTACCCCTTTGGTATCTTTATGGCTTGTGATTACCCTTTGGTATCTTTATGGCTTGTGATTACCCCATTGGTATATTTATGGCTTGTGATTACCCAATTGGTATCTTTATGACTTCTGATTACCCCATTGATCTCTTTATTACTTCTGATTACCCCTTTGAAATATTTATGGCTTGTGATTACCCCATTGGTATCTTTATGACTTCTGATTACCCCATTGGTCTCTTTATTGCTTCTGATTACCCTTTTGGTATCTTTATGCCTTGTGATGACCTCTTTGGTCTCTTTATGGCTTGTGATTACCCCATTGGTATCTTTATGGTTTGTGATTACCCCTTTGGTATCTTTATGGCTTGTGATTACTCCATTGGTATCTTTATGGCTTGTGATTACCCCATTGGTATCTTTATGCCTTGTGATGACCTCTTTGGTCTCTTTATGGCTTGTGATTACCGCATTGGTATCTTTATGGCTTGTGATTACCCCATTGGTATCTTTATGGATTGTGATTACCCGATTGGTATCTTTATGGCTTGTGATTACCCCTTTGGTATCTTTATGGCTTGTGATGACCTCTTTGGTGTCTTTATGGCTTGTGATTACCCCATTGGTATCTTTATGGCTTGTGATTACCCCATTGGTATCTTTATGGCTTGTGATTACCCCATTGGTCTCTTTATTGCTTCTGATTACCCTTTTGGTATCTTTATGCCTTGTGATGACCTCTTTGGTCTCTTTATGGCTTGTGATTACCCCATTGGTATCTTTATGGTTTGTGATTACCCCTTTGGTATCTTTATGGCTTGTGATTACTCCATTGGTATCTTTATGGCTTGTGATTACCCCATTGGTATCTTTATGCCTTGTGATGACCTCTTTGGTCTCTTTATGGCTTGTGATTACCCCATTGGTATCTTTATGGCTTGTTATTACCCCATTGGTATCTTTATGGCTTGTGATTACCCCATTGGTATCTTTATGGCTTGTGATTACCCCTTTGATCTCTTTATGGCTTGTGATGACCCCTTTGGTATCTTTATGGCTTGTGATTACCCCATTGGTATCTTTATGGCTTGTGATTACCCCTTTGATCTCTTTATGGCTTGTGATGACCCCTTTGGTATCTTTATGGCTTGTGATTACCCCATTGGTATCTTTATGGCTTCTGATTACCCCTTTGATCTCTTTATGGCTTGTGATACCCCTTTGGTATCTTTATGGCTTGTGATTACCCCATTGGTATCTTTATGACTTGTGATTACCCCATTGGTATCTTTATTACTTCTGATTAACCCATTGGTATCTTTATGGCTTGTGATTACCCCATTGGTATCTTTATGACTTCTGATTACCCAATTGGTATCTTTATGGCTTGTGATTACCCCTTTGGCATCTTTATGGCTTGTGATTACCCCATTGGTATCTTTATGGCTTGTGATTACCCCATTGGTATCTTTATGACTTCTGATTACCCCTTTGATCTCTTTATGGCTTCTGATTACCGCTTTGATATCTTTATGGCTTGTGATTACCCCATTGGTATCTTTATGACTTCTGATTATCCCATTGGTCTCTTTATGACTTGTGATTACCCTTTGGTATCTTTATGGCTTGTGATTACCCCATTGGTATATTTATGGCTTGTGATTACCCAATTGGTATCTTTATGACTTCTGATTACCCCTTTGATCTCTTTATTACTTCTGATTACCCCTTTGATATCTTTATGGCTTGTGATTACCCCAATGGTATCTTTATGACTTCTGATTACCCCATTGGTCTCTTTATGGCTTGTGATTACCCCTTTGGTATCTTTATGGCTTGTGATTACCCCATTGGTATCTTTATGGCTTGTGATTACCCCATTGGTATCTTTATGACTTCTGATTATCCCATTGGTCTCTTTATGGCTTGTGATTCCCATTTGGTATCTTTATGGCTTGTGATTACCCCATTGGTATATTTATGGCTTGTGATTACCCAATTGGTATCTTTATGACTTCTGATTACCCCATTGATCTCTTTATTACTTCTGATTACCCCTTTGATATCTTTATGGCTTGTGATTACCCCATTGGTATCTTTATGACTTCTGATTACCCCATTGGTCTCTTTATTGCTTCTGATTACCCTTTTGGTATCTTTATGCCTTGTGATGACCTCTTTGGTCTCTTTATGGCTTGTGATTACCCCATTGGTATCTTTATGGTTTGTGATTACCCCTTTGGTATCTTTATGGCTTGTGATTACTCCATTGGTATCTTTATGGCTTGTGATTACCCCATTGGTATCTTTATGCCTTGTGATGACCTCTTTGGTCTCTTTATGGCTTGTGATTACCCCATTGGTATCTTTATGGCTTGTGATTACCCCATTGGTATCTTTATGGATTGTGATTACCCGATTGGTATCTTTATGGCTTGTGATTACCCCTTTGGTATCTTTATGGCTTGTGATGACCTCTTTGGTGTCTTTATGGCTTGTGATTACCCCATTGGTATCTTTATGGCTTGTTATTACCCCATTGGTATCTTTATGGCTTGTGATTACCCCATTGGTATCTTTATGGCTTCTGATTACCCCATTGGTATCTTTATGACTTCTGATTACCCCATTGGTATCTTTATGGCTTCTGATTACCCCTTTGGTATCTTTATGGCTTGTGATTACCCCTTTGGTATCTTTATGGCTTGTGATTACCCCATTGGTATCTTTATGCCTTGTGATTACCCCATTGGTATCTTTATTGCTTGTGATTACCCCTTTGATATCTTTATGGCTTGTGATTACCCCTTTGGTGTCTTTATGGATTGTGATTACCCCTTTGGTGTCTTTATGGCTTGTGATTACCCCATTGGTATCTTTATGGCTTGTGATTACCCCTTTGGTATCTTTATGGCTTCTGATTACCCCATTAGTATCTTTATGGCTTCTGATTACCCCATTGGTATCTTTATGGCTTTTGATTACCCCTTTGGTATCTTTATGGCTTTTGATTACCCCTTTGATATCTTTATGGCTTGTGATTACCCCATTGGTATCTTTATGGCTTCTGATTACCCCTTTGGTATCTTTATGGCTTGTGATGACCCCTTTGGTATCTTTATGACTTCTGATTACCCCTTTGGTATCTTTATGGCTTGTGATGATCCCTTTGGTATCTTTATGGCTTCTGATTACCCCTTTGGTATCTTTATGGCTTTTGATTACCCCTTTGGTATCTTTATGGCTTGTGATGACCCCTTTGGTATCTTTATTACTTGTGATTACCCCATTGGTATCTTTATGACTTGTGATTACCCCATTGGTATCTTTATGGCTTGTGATTACCCCATTGGTATCTTTATGGCTTGTGATTACCCTATTGGTATCTTTATGGCTTCTGATTACCCCATTGGTATCTTTGTGGCTGGTGATTACCCCTTTGATCTCTTTATGGCTTGTGATGACCCCTTTGGTATCTTTATGGCTTGTGATTATCCCATTGGTATCGTTATGGCTTGTGATTACCCCATTGGTATCTTTATGGCTTGTGATTACCCCTTTGGTATCTTTATGGCTTGTGATTACCCCATTGGTATCTTTATGACTTCTGATTACCCCTTTGATATCTTTATGGCTTCTGATTACCCCTTTGATATCTTTATGGCTTGTGATTACCCCATTGGTATCTTTATGACTTCTGATTATCCCATTGGTCTCTTTATGGCTTGTGATTACCCTTTGGTATCTTTATGGCTTGTGATTACCCCATTGGTATATTTATGGCTTGTGATTACCCAATTGGTATCTTTATGACTTCTGATTACCCCTTTGATCTCTTTATTACTTCTGATTACCCCTTTGATATCTTTATGGCTTGTGATTACCCCATTGGTATCTTTATGACTTCTGATTACCCCATTGGTCTCTTTATGGCTTGTGATTACCCCTTTGGTATCTTTATGGCTTGTGATTACCCTTTGGTATCTTTATGGCTTGTGATTACCCCATTGGTATATTTATGGCTTGTGATTACCCAATTGGTATCTTTATGACTTCTGATTACCCCATTGATCTCTTTATTACTTCTGATTACCCCTTTGAAATCTTTATGGCTTGTGATTACCCCATTGGTATCTTTATGACTTCTGATTACCCCATTGGTCTCTTTATTGCTTCTGATTACCCTTTTGGTATCTTTATGCCTTGTGATGACCTCTTTGGTCTCTTTATGGCTTGTGATTACCCCATTGGTATCTTTATGGTTTGTGATTACCCCTTTGGTATCTTTATGGCTTGTGATTACTCCATTGGTATCTTTATGGCTTGTGATTACCCCATTGGTATCTTTATGCCTTGTGATGACCTCTTTGGTCTCTTTATGGCTTGTGATTACCGCATTGGTATCTTTATGGCTTGTGATTACCCCATTGGTATCTTTATGGATTGTGATTACCCGATTGGTATCTTTATGGCTTGTGATTACCCCTTTGGTATCTTTATGGCTTGTGATGACCTCTTTGGTGTCTTTATGGCTTGTGATTACCCCATTGGTATCTTTATGGCTTGTGATTACCCCATTGGTATCTTTATGGCTTGTGATTACCCCATTGGTCTCTTTATTGCTTCTGATTACCCTTTTGGTATCTTTATGCCTTGTGATGACCTCTTTGGTCTCTTTATGGCTTGTGATTACCCCATTGGTATCTTTATGGTTTGTGATTACCCCTTTGGTATCTTTATGGCTTGTGATTACTCCATTGGTATCTTTATGGCTTGTGATTACCCCATTGGTATCTTTATGCCTTGTGATGACCTCTTTGGTCTCTTTATGGCTTGTGATTACCCCATTGGTATCTTTATGGCTTGTGATTACCCCATTGGTATCTTTATGGATTGTGATTACCCGATTGGTATCTTTATGGCTTGTGATTACCCCTTTGGTATCTTTATGGCTTGTGATGACCTCTTTGGTGTCTTTATGGCTTGTGATTACCCCATTGGTATCTTTATGGCTTGTTATTACCCCATTGGTATCTTTATGGCTTGTGATTACCCCATTGGTATCTTTATGGCTTCTGATTACCCCATTGGTATCTTTATGACTTCTGATTACCCCATTGGTATCTTTATGGCTTCTGATTACCCCTTTGGTATCTTTATGGCTTGTGATTACCCCTTTGGTATCTTTATGGCTTGTGATTACCCCATTGGTATCTTTATGCCTTGTGATTACCCCATTGGTATCTTTATTGCTTATGATTACCCCTTTGATATCTTTATAGCTTGTGATTACCCCTTTGGTATCTTTATGGATTGTGATTACCCCTTTGGTGTCTTTATGGCTTGTGATTACCCCATTGGTATCTTTATGGCTTGTGATTACCCCTTTGGTATCTTTATGGCTTGTGATTACCCCATTAGTATCTTTATGGCTTCTGATTACCCCATTGGTATCTTTATGGCTTTTGATTACCCCTTTGGTATCTTTATGGCTTTTGATTACCCCTTTGATATCTTTATGGCTTGTGATTACCCCATTGGTATCTTTATGGCTTCTGATTACCCCTTTGCTATCTTTATGGCTTGTGATGACCCCTTTGGTATCTTTATGACTTCTGATTACCCCTTTGGTATCTTTATGGCTTGTGATGATCCCTTTGGTATCTTTATGGCTTCTGATTACCCCTATGGTATCTTTATGGCTTGTGATTACCCCTTTGGTATCTTTATGGCTTGTGATGACCCCTTTGGTATCTTTATTACTTGTGATTACCCCATTGGTATCTTTATGACTTGTGATTACCCCATTGGTATCTTTATGGCTTGTGATGACCCCATTGGTATCTTTATGGCTTGTGATTACCCTATTGGTATCTTTATGGCTTCTGATTACCCCATTGGTATCTTTGTGGCTTGTGATTACCCCTTTGATCTCTTTATGGCTTGTGATGACCCCTTTGGTATCTTTATGGCTTGTGATTACCCCATTGGTATCTTTATGGCTTGTGATTACCCCATTGGTATCTTTATGGCTTGTGATGACCTCTTTGGTCTCTTTATGGCTTGTGATTACCCCATTGGTATCTTTATGGTTTGTGATTACCCCTTTGGTATCTTTATGGCTTGTGATTACTCCATTGGTATCTTTATGGCTTGTGATTACCCCATTGGTATCTTTATGCCTTGTGATGACCTCTTTGGTCTCTTTATGGCTTGTGATTACCGCATTGGTATCTTTATGGCTTGTGATTACCCCATTGGTATCTTTATGGATTGTGATTACCCGATTGGTATCTTTATGGCTTGTGATTACCCCTTTGGTATCTTTATGGCTTGTGATGACCTCTTTGGTGTCTTTATGGCTTGTGATTACCCCATTGGTATCTTTATGGCTTGTGATTACCCCATTGGTATCTTTATGGCTTGTGATTACCCCATTGGTCTCTTTATTGCTTCTGATTACCCTTTTGGTATCTTTATGCCTTGTGATGACCTCTTTGGTCTCTTTATGGCTTGTGATTACCCCATTGGTATCTTTATGGTTTGTGATTACCCCTTTGGTATCTTTATGGCTTGTGATTACTCCATTGGTATCTTTATGGCTTGTGATTACCCCATTGGTATCTTTATGCCTTGTGATGACCTCTTTGGTCTCTTTATGGCTTGTGATTACCCCATTGGTATCTTTATGGCTTGTGATTACCCCATTGGTATCTTTATGGATTGTGATTACCCGATTGGTATCTTTATGGCTTGTGATTACCCCTTTGGTATCTTTATGGCTTGTGATGACCTCTTTGGTGTCTTTATGGCTTGTGATTACCCCATTGGTATCTTTATGGCTTGTTATTACCCCATTGGTATCTTTATGGCTTGTGATTACCCCATTGGTATCTTTATGGCTTCTGATTACCCCATTGGTATCTTTATGACTTCTGATTACCCCATTGGTATCTTTATGGCTTCTGATTACCCCTTTGGTATCTTTATGGCTTGTGATTACCCCTTTGGTATCTTTATGGCTTGTGATTACCCCATTGGTATCTTTATGCCTTGTGATTACCCCATTGGTATCTTTATTGCTTATGATTACCCCTTTGATATCTTTATAGCTTGTGATTACCCCTTTGGTATCTTTATGGATTGTGATTACCCCTTTGGTGTCTTTATGGCTTGTGATTACCCCATTGGTATCTTTATGGCTTGTGATTACCCCTTTGGTATCTTTATGGCTTGTGATTACCCCATTAGTATCTTTATGGCTTCTGATTACCCCATTGGTATCTTTATGGCTTTTGATTACCCCTTTGGTATCTTTATGGCTTTTGATTACCCCTTTGATATCTTTATGGCTTGTGATTACCCCATTGGTATCTTTATGGCTTCTGATTACCCCTTTGCTATCTTTATGGCTTGTGATGACCCCTTTGGTATCTTTATGACTTCTGATTACCCCTTTGGTATCTTTATGGCTTGTGATGATCCCTTTGGTATCTTTATGGCTTCTGATTACCCCTATGGTATCTTTATGGCTTGTGATTACCCCTTTGGTATCTTTATGGCTTGTGATGACCCCTTTGGTATCTTTATTACTTGTGATTACCCCATTGGTATCTTTATGACTTGTGATTACCCCATTGGTATCTTTATGGCTTGTGATGACCCCATTGGTATCTTTATGGCTTGTGATTACCCTATTGGTATCTTTATGGCTTCTGATTACCCCATTGGTATCTTTGTGGCTTGTGATTACCCCTTTGATCTCTTTATGGCTTGTGATGACCCCTTTGGTATCTTTATGGCTTGTGATTACCCCATTGGTATCTTTATGGCTTGTGATTACCCCATTGGTATCTTTATGGCTTGTGATTACCCCTTTGGTTTCTTTATGGCTTGTGATTACCCCATTGGTATCTTTATGACTTCTGATTACCCCTTTGATCTCTTTATGGCTTCTGATTACCCCTTTGATATCTTTATGGCTTGTGATTACCCCATTGGTATCTTTATGACTTCTGATTATCCCATTGGTCTCTTTATGGCTTGTGATTACCCTTTGGTATCTTTATGGCTTGTGATTACCCCATTGGTATATTTATGGCTTGTGATTACCCAATTGGTATCTTTATGACTTCTGATTACCCCTTTGATCTCTTTATTACTTCTGATTACCCCTTTGATATCTTTATGGCTTGTGATTACCCCATTGGTAACTTTATGACTTCTGATTACCCCATTGGTCTCTTTATGGCTTGTGATTACCCCTTTGGTATCTTTATGGCTTGTGATTACCCTTTGGTATCTTTATGGCTTGTGATTACCCTATTGGTATATTTATGGCTTGTGATTACCCAATTGGTATCTTTATGACTTCTGATTACCCCATTGATCTCTTTATTACTTCTGATTACCCCTTTGATATCTTTATGGCTTGTGATTACCCCATTGGTATCTTTATGACTTCTGATTACCCCATTGGTCTCTTTATTGCTTCTGATTACCCTTTTGGTATCTTTATGCCTTGTGATGACCTCTTTGGTCTCTTTATGGCTTGTGATTACCCCATTGGTATCTTTATGGTTTGTGATTACCCCTTTGGTATATTTATGGCTTGTGATTACTCCATTGGTATCTTTATGGCTTGTGATTACCCCATTGGTATCTTTATGCCTTGTGATGACCTCTTTGGTCTCTTTATGGCTTGTGATTACCGCATTGGTATCTTTATGGCTTGTGATTACCCCATTGGTATCTTTATGGATTGTGATTACCCGATTGGTATCTTTATGGCTTGTGATTACCCCTTTGGTATCTTTATGGCTTGTGATGACCTCTTTGGTATCTTTATGGCTTGTGATTACCCCTTTGGTATCTTTATGGCTTGTGATTACCCCATTGGTATCTTTATGGCTTGTGATTACCCCATTGGTCTCTTTATGACTTGTGATTACCTCTTTGGTCTCTTTATGGCTTGTGATTACCCCATTGGTCTCTTTATGACTTGTGATTACCCCTTTGGTATCTTTATGGCTTGTGATTACCCCTTTGGTATCTTTATGGCTTGTGATTACCCCTTTGGTATCTTTATGGCTTGTGATTACCCCATTGGTATCTTTATGCCTTGTGATTACCTCATTGGTATCTTTATGGCTTGTGATGACCACTTTGGTATCTTTATGGCTTCTGATTACCCCATTGGTCTCTTTATGGCTTCTGATTACCCCATTGGTATCTTTATGCCTTGTGATTACCTCATTGGTATCTTTATGGCTTGTGATTACCCCATTGGTATCTTTATGGCTTGTGATTACCCCTTTGGTATCTTTATGGCTTGTGATTACCCCATTGGTATCTTTATGCCTTGTGATTACCCCATTGGTATCTTTATGGCTTGTGATTACCCCTTTGATATCTTTATGGCCTGTGATTACCCCATTGGTATCTTTATGGCTTCTGATTACCCCATTGGTATCTTTATGACTTCTGATTACCCCATTGGTATCTTTATGGCTTGTGATTACCCCTTTGGTATCTTTATGGCTTGTGATTACCCCTTTGGTATCTTTATGGCTTGTGATTACCCCATTGGTATCTTTATGCCTTGTGATTACCCCATTGGTATCTTTATTGCTTGTGATTACCCCTTTGATATCTTTATGGCTTGTGATTACCCCTTTGGTATCTTTATGGATTGTGATTACCCCTTTGGTGTCTTTATGGCTTGTGATTACCCCATTGGTATCTTTATGGCTTGTGATTACCCCTTTGGTATCTTTATGGCTTCTGATTACCCCATTAGTATCTTTATGGCTTCTGATTACCCCATTGGTATCTTTATGGCTTTTGATTACCCCTTTGGTATCTTTATGGCTTTTGATTACCCCTTTGATATCTTTATGGCTTGTGATTACCCCATTGGTATCTTTATGGCTTCTGATTACCCCTTTGGTATCTTTATGGCTTGTGATGACCCCTTTGGTATCTTTATGACTTCTGATTACCCCTTTGGTATCTTAATGGCTTGTGATGATCCCTTTGGTATCTTTATGGCTTCTGATTACCCCTTTGGTATCTTTATGGCTTGTGATTACCCCTTTGGTATCTTTATGGCTTGTGATGACCCCTTTGGTATCTTTATTACTTGTGATTACCCCATTGGTATCTTTATGACTTGTGATTACTCCATTGGTATCTTTATGGCTTGTGATTACCCCATTGGTATCTTTATGGCTTGTGATTACCCTATTGGTATCTTTATGGCTTGTGATTACCCCATTGGTATCTTTATGGCTTGTGATGACCCCTTTGGTATCTTTATGGCTTGTGATTACCCCATTGGTATCTTTATGGCTTCTGATTACCCCTTTGATCTCTTTATGGCTTGTGATTACCCATTTGGTATCTTTATGGCTTGTGATTACCCCATTGGTATCTTTATGACTTGTGATTACCCCTTTGGTATCTTTATGGCTTGTGATTACCCCTTTGGTATCTTTATGGCTTGTGATGATCCCTTTGGTATCTTTATGGCTTCTGATTACCCCTTTGGTATCTTTATGACTTGTGATTACCCCTTTGGTATCTTTATGGCTTGTGATTTCCCCATTGGTATCTTTATGGCTTGTGATTACCCCATTAGTATCTGTATGGCTTGTGATTTCCCCATTGGTATCTTTATTACTTGTGATTACCCCATTGGTATCTTTATGGCTTGTGATTACCTCATTGGTATCTTTATGGCTTCTGATTACCCCATTGGTATCTTTATGGCTTGTGATTACCCCATTGGTATCTTTATTTCTTCTGATTAACCCATTGGTATCTTTATGGCTTGTGATTACCCCATTGGTATCTTTATGGCTTGTGATTACCCTATTGGTATCTTTATGGCTTGTGATTACCCCATTGGTATCTTTATGGCTTGTGATGACCCCTTTGGTATCTTTATGGCTTGTGATTACCCCATTGGTATCTTTATGGCTTCTGATTACCCCTTTGATCTCTTTATGGCTTGTGATTACCCATTTGGTATCTTTATGGCTTGTGATTACCCCATTGGTATCTTTATGACTTGTGATTACCCCTTTGGTATCTTTATGGCTTGTGATTACCCCTTTGGTATCTTTATGGCTTGTGATGATCCCTTTGGTATCTTTATGGCTTCTGATTACCCCTTTGGTATCTTTATGACTTGTGATTACCCCTTTGGTATCTTTATGGCTTGTGATTTCCCCATTGGTATCTTTATGGCTTGTGATTACCCCATTAGTATCTGTATGGCTTGTGATTTCCCCATTGGTATCTTTATTACTTGTGATTACCCCATTGGTATCTTTATGGCTTGTGATTACCTCATTGGTATCTTTATGGCTTCTGATTACCCCATTGGTATCTTTATGGCTTGTGATTACCCCATTGGTATCTTTATTTCTTCTGATTAACCCATTGGTATCTTTATGGCTTCTGATTACCCCATTGGTATCTTTATGGCTTGTGATTACCCCATTGGTATCTTTATGGCTTGTGATTACCCCATTGGTATCTTTATGGCTTGTGATTACCCCATTGGTATCTTTATGGCTTGTGATTACCCCATTGGTATCTTTATGGCTTCTCATTACCCCTTTGATATTTTTATGGCTTGTGATTACCCCATTGGTATCTTTATGACTTCTGATTACCCCATTGGTATCTTTATGGCTTGTGATTACCCCATTGGTATCTTTATGGCTTGTGATTACCCCATTGGTATCTTTATGGCATGTGATTACCCCTTTGGTATCTTTATGGCTGGTGATTACCCCATTGGTATCTTTATGGCTTGTGATTACCCCTTTGGTATCTTTATAGCTTGTGATTACCCCATTGGTAACTTTATGGCTTGTGATTACCCCTTTGGTATCTTTATGGCTTGTGATTACCCCATTGGTATCTTTATGGCTTGTGATTACCCCTTTGGTATCTTTATGGCTTGTGATTACCCCATTGGTATCTTTATGGCTTGTGATTACCCCATTGGTATCTTTATGACTTCTGATTACCCAATTGGTATCTTTATGGCTTGTGATTACCCCTTTGGCATCTTTATGGCTTGTGATTACCCCATTGGTATCTTTATGGCTTGTGATTACCCCATTGGTATCTTTATGACTTCTGATTACCCCTTTGATCTCTTTATGGCTTCTGATTACCCCTTTGATATCTTTATGGCTTCTGATTACCCCATTGGTATCTTTATGACTTCTGATTATCCCATTGGTCTCTTTATGGCTTGTGATTACCCTTTGGTATCTTTATGGCTTGTGAGAACCCCATTGGTATATTTATGGCTTGTGATTACCCAATTGGTATCTTTATGACTTCTGATTATCCCATTGGTCTCTTTATGGCTTGTGATTACCTTTTGGTATCTTTATGGCTTGTGATTACCCCATTGGTATATTTATGGCTTGTGATTACCCAATTGGTATCTTTATGACTTCTGATTACCCCTTTGATCTCTTTATTACTTCTGATTACCCCTTTGATATCTTTATGGCTTGTGATTACCCCATTGGTATCTTTATGACTTCTGATTACCCCATTGGTCTCTTTATGGCTTGTGATTACCCCTTTGGTATCTTTATGGCTTGTGATTACCCCATTGGTATCTTTATGGCTTCTGATTACCCCATTGTTATCTTTATGGCTTGTGATTACCCCATTGGTATCTTTATGGCTTCTGATTACCCCATTGGTATCTTTATGGCTTGTGATTACCCCATTGGTATCTCTATGACTTCTGATTACCCCATTGGTATCTTTATGGCTTGTGATTACCCCATTGGTATCTTTATGGCTTCTGATTACCCCATTGGTATCTTTATGGCTTGTGATTACCCCATTGGTATCTTTATGGCCTGTGATAACCCTATTGGTATCTTTATGGCTTGTGATTACCCCTTTGGTATCTTTATGGCATGTGATTACCCCTTTGGTATCTTTATGGCTTGTGATTACTCCTTTGATATCTTTATAGCTTGTGATTACCCCATTGGTATCTTTATGGCTTGTGATTACCCCTTTGGTATCTTTATGGCTTGTGATTACCCCTTTGGTATCTTTATGGCTTGTGATTACCCCTTTGGTATCTTTATGGCTTGTGATTACCCCATTGGTATCTTTATGGCTTGTGATTACCCCATTGGTATCTTTATGGCTTGTGATTACCCCATTGGTATCTTTATGGCTTGTGATTACCCCTTTGGTATCTTTATGGCTTGTGATTACTCCTTTGGTATCTTTATGGCTTCTGATTACTCCTTTGGTATCTTTATGGCTTGTGATTACCCCTTTGATATCTTTATGGCTTGTGATTATCCCTTTGGTATCTTTATGGCTTGTGATTACCCCTTTGATATCTTTATGGCTTGTGATTACCCCTTTGATATCTTTATGGCTTGTGATTACCCCTTTGGTATCTTCAAAATTTTCTTAATAAATGGAAAATTAATGAAAAATAACCATTGAGCTGTTAGATTTGTAAATTTTAATTTGTATGATTAATCTGTGGCCCCATTAGGGCATATTAATTGTTTTAAATATATCTATATGAAACTTGAATAGGCTAAGAATGTCAGCGAGTAATAACATGGTTTAAACCCTTCATGACTTAAATCACTGTCAGTGAGTAATAACATGGTTTAAACCCTTCATGACTTAAATCACTGTCTGTGAGTAATAACATGGTTTAAACCCTCTCATGACTTAAATCACTGTCGGTGAGTAATAACATGGTTTAAACCCTTCATGACTTAAATCACTGTCAGTGAGTAATAACATGGTTTAAACCCTTCATGACTTAAATCACTGTCAGTGAGTAATAACATGGTTTAAACCCTTCATGACTTAAATCACTGTCAGTGAGTAATAACATGGTTTAAACCCTTCATGACTTAAATCACTGTCAGTGAGTAATAACATGGTTTAAACCCTTCATGACTTAAATCACTGTCAGTGAGTAATAACATGGTTTAAGCCCTTCATGACTTAAATCACTGTCTGTGAGTAATAACATGGTTTAAACCCTTCATGACTTAAATCACTGTCAGTGAGTAATAACATGGTTTAAACCCTTCATGACTTAAATCACTGTCAGTGAGTAATAACATGGTTTAAGCCCTTCATGACTTAAATCACTGTCAGTGAGTAATAACATGGTTTAAACCCTTCATGACTTAAATCACTGTCAGTGAGTAATAACATGGTTTAAGCCCTTCATGACTTAAATCACTGTCTGTGAGTAATAACATGGTTTAAACCCTTCATAACTTAAATCACTGTCAGTGAGTAATAACATGGTTTAAACCCTTCATGACTTAAATCACTGTCAGTGAGTAATAACATGGTTTAAACCCTTCATGACTTAAATCACTGTCAGTGAGTAATAACATGGTTTAAGCCCTTCATGACTTAAATCACTGTCTGTGAGTAATAACATGGTTTAAACCCTTCATGACTTAAATCACTGTCAGTGACAAAAATGTGACATCTGCTAACTAACCCAGCTTGCTGAATGCATTGATGCTAAATAAGCACAAGCCTATGCATGACAAATGTTGGTGACAAAGTTTTATGCATTAGGAAATTAGATGTATTAAGGACATATTAGTACATGAGTACTGAATTATTTATGTTATTTACAGCTACATGAGAGGAATGAAGCATTTGCTCACCAGAAGATAGCATCCCAAGTACTGGCAGAGAAAGTGAAACAGTTGGAGGAACAATTATCTCAACATGATGAAGTATTTTCTTGATGAAGATTATTATGTAATAAATAATTTCTACTGTCTTTCATCAAAATGGAAGGGGGAAGGGTTATCACATGAGTAACTCACAGAGGAACAATTATCTCAACATGATGAAGTATTTTCTTGATAAAGATTATTATGTAATAACTAATTTCTACTGTCTTTCATCAAAATGGAAAAAGGGTGGGTGGGGGGGGGGGTGGGGGGGTATCACATGAGTAACTCACAGAGGAACAATTATCTCAACATGATGAAGTATTTTCTTGATAAAGATTATTATGTAATAACTAATTTCAACTGATTATCATCAAAATAGGGGACAATTATAACATGAGTAACTCATGGGGTACAATTTAGATTTTTCCATTTTAACATGAGTAATTGACAGAAATCACCAACAACAGAACATTGAATAGAAGATTGTTCATGTTATGTTATTATTAGTTTCTCCACAGAAATAGTGCAATCCTCCTGAAATGTGCAGAATTAATCCAATACACAGCTTCCATTAGGAAGAGACATTAAGGACCGCATCATGTAAGGAAAATATCCTTGGCTGGAAGGCACCTAGCTCCGAGGGAGTGGTCTTTGAAGGCTGCAAGGCTACATTTACTGATCAGATCCATTATATCCATCTTTTTCTGTCCCAATCACAATTTTCCTGCCCTGGGCCCATCCAAGTACCAATTCAAAAGCCATATTTTTAGTTGTATAAAATATTGTAAAACTTACTTTCATCATGAATATGACTGAAATACTGCTTATTTGACAGTAAGCTACAATCAATCAATCAATCAATTAATTAATGTTATTAGCAGCAGTTATTTATTTATATTGTTTTATAAGTTTATCTGTATATGATTATATAGTAGTGATAAAATCAAGAAAACAATACTTATAAAAAGAAATTGTAAGACATCATATCATATTACACAATTTTATGCACAATGACAGTAGGGTATAGACTATTTTGATAAACTAATTTGATGAGCATTGCCACTTCTAGGTGTCAAGGACATTAAGTTTTAGACATGTCAGTATATATGTTCGACTTTACATGCACATGTCCTGCATTTGGTTTCTGTAAAAGGCAGTTTAAGTTCTTTTTTTATCTTACTTTTTTCCATTTTGGAATTTATCTCCTTTGATTTCATTTGCTGAAGAAAAAAAAATTAATTTCTCAGGTTTCTGTTCAATAGCGAAAGTTTCAGTTAAGCAAATTATTTGAAATTTATACACATGGTTTAAACCAACAATACACAGGTCAGGTTTAATTTTGGCTATTATGACTGATGATATTCGAGTTACACAGGGTTATCCATATTCATTGGACACATTCTTTCATTTTATTAATTTTCCACATTTCTGACATGATGACAAACACTTTTGTGTGTGTTTAACAGTAGAGTTACATAACTGTTTTAGGTGTATAATAATAAGTTACACATCTAATATTAGATATAATCCCTGTACCAGTCGGACATCTAATATTAGATATAATCCCTGTACCAGTCAGACATCAAATATTAGATATAATCCCTGTACCAGTCGGACATCTAATATTAGATAGAATCCCTGTACCAGTCAGACATCTAATATTAGATATAATCCCTGTATCAGTCAGACATCTAATATTAGATATAATCCTTGTACCAGTCAGACGTCTAATATTAGATATAATCCCTGTACCAGTCAGACGTCTAATATTAGATATAATCCCTGTACCAGTCAGATGTCTAATATTAGATATAATCCCTGTACCAGTCAGACATCTAATATTAGATATAATCCCTGTACCAGTCGGACATCTAATATTAGATAGAATCCCTGTACCAGTCAGACATCTAATATTAGATATAATCCCTGTATCAGTCAGACATCTAATATTAAATATAATCCTTGTACCAGTCAGACATCTAATATTAGATATAATCCCTGTACCAGTCAGACGTCTAATATTAGAAATAATCCCTGTACCAGTCAGATGTCTAATATTAGATATAATCCCTGTACCAGTCAGACATCTAATATTAGATATAATCCTTGTACCAGTCAGACATCTAATATTAAATATAATCCCTATACCAGTCAGACATCTAATATTAGATAGAATCCCTGTACCAGTCAGACATCTAATATTAGATATAATCCCTGTACCAGTCAGACATCTAATATTAGATATAATCCCTGTACCAGTCAGACATCTAATATTAGATATAATCCTTGTACCAGTCAGACAATTAATATTAGATAGAATCCCTATACCAGTCAGACATCTAATATTAGATATAATCCCTGTACCAGTCAGACATCTAATATTAGATATAATCCTTGTACCAGTCAGACATCTAATATTAGATAGAATCCCTATACCAGTCAGACATCTAATATTAGATATAATCCTTGTACCAGTCAGACATCTAATATTAGATATAATCCCTGTACCAGTCAGACATCTAATATTAGATAGAATCCCTATACCAGTCAGACATTTAATATTAGATATAATCCCTGTACCAGTCAGACATCTAATATTAGATATAATCCCTGTACCAGTCAGACATCTAATATTAGATATAATCCCTGTACCAGTCAGACATCTAATATTAGATATAATCCCTGTACCAGTCAGACATCTAATATTAGATATAATCCTTGTACCAGTCAGACATCTAATATTAGATAGAATCCCTATACCAGTCAGACATCTAATATTAGATATACTCCTTGTACCAGTCAGACATCTAATATTAGATATAATCCCTGTACCAGTCAGACATCAAATATTAGAAAGAATCCCTATACCAGTCAGACATCTAATATTAGATATAATCCCTGTACCAGTCAGACATCTAATATTAGATATAATCCCTGTACCAATCAGACGTCTAATATTAGATATAATCCTTGTACCAGTCAGACATCTAATATTAGATATAATCCCTGTACCAGTCAGACATTTAATATTAGATATAATCCTTGTACCAGTCAGACATCTAATATTAGATATAATCCCTGTACCAGTCAGATATCTAATATTAGATATAATCCCTGTACCAGTCAGACATCTAATATTAGATATAATCCTTGTACCAGTCAGACATCTAATATTAGATATAATCCTTGTACCAGTCAGACATCTAATATTAGATATAATCCCTGTACCAGTCAGACATCTAATATTAGATATAATCCTTGTACCAGTCAGACATCTAATATTAGATATAATCCTTGTACCAGTCAGACATCTAATATTAGATAGAATCCCTACACCAGTCAGACATCTAATATTAGATATAATCCCTGTACCAGTCAGACATCTAATATTAGATATAATCCCTGTACCAGTCAGACATCTAATATTAGATATAATCCTTGTACCAGTCAGACATCTAATATTAGATATAATCCTTGTACCAGTCAGACATCTAATATTAGATATAATCCTTGTACCAGTCAGACACCCACCATTTCCTGTTGACAGTTAATTATATTGTTATGTATTATAAGTAGTTAAGTGGGCTGAACCATGTCAAGTTTCTGTGTAATTTATTATAATTTTTCATTGTGACAATTCTTATATAGATCTTGTTAACAGATGCAGTCATAAAAAATATAGTTTTTTTTTTCTGATTTTTCTTGCCATATTGATCAGAATCTTGTGTTTTTCTGAACGTTTATTTTTAAGTTTTTAGCTCTTGCCATAGGGTACAGAATCTCGTGTCTAATGATTTATGCATTTGTATATAAAAATAGTATTTGTATTATGACTTCATCTAGAATAGTCCCACTTCAAAAGTGTTTATATCTACCATACATACCATCTAATATTTACTTTTATTAGTGGAGTCTACTTCTAAATATAGAAATGTTGATCTCTATCCAAGATGGTCAACCAAACTAAATCTTGTCATCATGGATATCCATAGAAGTTAACTGTTCAATGTTACTGAATATTCTCTGGAAGTTAAATGTTCAATGTTACTGAATATTCTCTGGAAGTTAACTGTTCAATGTTACTGAATATTCTCTGGAAGTTAAATGTTCAATGTTACTGAATATTCTCTGGAAGTTAACTGTTCAATGTTACTGAATATTCTCTGGAAGTTAACTGTTCAATGTTACTGAATATTCTCTGGAAGTTAACTGTTCAATGTTACTGAATATTCTCTGGAAGTTAACTGTTCAATGTTACTGAATATTCTCTGGAAATTAACTGTTCAATGTTACTGAATATTCTCTGGAAGTTAACTGTTCAATGTTACTGAATATTCTCTGGAAGTTAACTGTTCAATGTTACTGAATATTCTCTGGAAGTTAACTGTTCAATGTTACTGAATATTCTCTGGAAGTTAACTGTTCAATGTTACTGAATATTCTCTGGAAGTTAACTGTTCGATGTTACTGAATATTCTCTGGAAGTTAACTGTTCAATGTTACTGAATATTCTCTGGAAGTTAACTGTTCAATGTCACTGAATATTCTCTGGAAATTAACTGTTCAATGTTACTGAATATTCTCTGGAAGTTAACTGTTCAATGTCATTGAATATTCTCTGGAAGTTAACTGTTCAATGTTACTGAATATTCTCTGGAAGTTAACTGTTCAATGTCACTGAATATTCTCTGGAAGTTAACTGTTCAATGTTACTGAATATTCTCTGGAAGTTAACTGTTCAATGTCACTGAATATTCTCTGGAAGTTAACTGTTCAATGTTACTGAATATTCTCTTGCAAAATACCTCTCATTACGCATAGCATACTAGTTATATTATAATTATTGACGTCATGTTATATGAAGACAAAAAAGGACTATAAATCATGTAAAGTGCAAAGCCACACGACAACGCCGCTGCTGATTTATTATATTATATAACATCATATTACAAATATGCAAATCAAAAATAAAATTAACCAATTATCTAAATAGTCTGTTCAAGGTCCTATCAATCAATCATCAAAAATATATAGTAACAAAAATAGGAAAATATTAAAATAGAAAATAAAATTTGCATGTGAACACTTCAGTGCTGTCATGCTGAATGAAAATAGCCCAATAAAAAAACGTGCCAATGACTTCATTGGAGTGGGGGAAAACTCACTACCAATGGGCCACTTTCCATAATGATATATACTCTCAAGAGAAAATAATTTAATTCTAATTCCTTTTGGTTAAATGTATACAATTACATTTCTCACCATCCAAGATGACAGTCTGCCATGTTATTTGACGTTTTTTAATTTATTTTTGATAATTTGTGACCAAAGGAAGTAAATTAAGATGTGGTCCATAAAATGTTTAAAAATATGTAATTTGTTCACCAATCATTGCCAATGAATTGACATGACAGTACAGTTTATGAAGTCGTGTACCATTTGTTGATATAAACTGGCTTTTGATTGGATTAATGGGTTATAGTGTTTAACGCCACTTGGCGATTGGATTAACCATTACTAATGTTGCCATGTATTCTCAGTAACCTGGCTGATATTTAATTAAATGTTGTATTTTACTTGGTACATGTATTATATTAAATGTTCACCTTTGTAAACTTTCTACATTTAAAACCAGGTAGATGATTGTAATACAGATTTACAGTTTATACAATCATTTGTCATATATTTTCCTTCCATATTTGTTCATTTTTTTATTACAATGTTATATTGTGCCATGATTAATGCTGTAATTTTTTTTTATATTAATTATTGGTATATAAGAGTTTTAAAATTATATATTTGTGGGTATTTGTGCATTAATACAAGGTGAGTGCAATTCTATTTTTTGTGTGATAATAGAAATTATTTGATGATAGATAACGTTACCTTGCTAATGATTTTTTGTATTGAACATTTGTAGGATATTATATGAAATTTATTATAATTTATTAATATTTGTTGTGTATGAGATGTCACAAATCATTTACCATTGTATTATTATATAGTTTTATTTTTACAATAGTTATTAAGAGAGATGTATTTTTTTGGGCATTACACTCTAACCAGGGTCAGATTACACTCTAACCAGGGTCAGATTATGCTCTAACCAGGGTCAGATTACACTCTAACCAGGGTCGAGTTATACCCTAACCAGGGTCAGATTATGCTCTAACCAGGGTCAGATTACACTCTAACCAGGGTCAGATTACACTCTAACCAGGGTCAGGTTATGCCCTAACCAGGTTCAGATAATGCCCTAACCAGGGTCAGATTGCACTCTAACCAGGTTCAGATAATGCCCTAACCAGGGTCAGATTATGCTCCTACCAGGGTCAGATTGCACTCTAACCAGGGTCAGGTTATGCCCTTATCAAGGTCAGATTTATTGGGTTAAGATTTTCATTCATGTGGTTATTTTATTATACCTTATTTTGTACATTTCATTTTTTAAGTATTATAAAAAAATTCTTGATTTTTTTCAGACATTATTACTTTATAGAGCAATGAAATTCAATTTATCTTTAAACCTACTTAAAGGAAAAGGTATAACAATATTGTTCTGTAAATAATGTGCCTTGGCAATCTTAACCAATCACACACAACATGTGGTTCAGCAATCTAACCAATCACAAAATGTGGTTCAGCTATCTAACCAATCACAACATGTGGTTCAGCAATCTAACCAATCACAACATGTGGTTCAGCAATCTAACCAATCACAACATTTGGGTCAGCTATCTAACCAATCACAACATGTGGTTCAGCAATCTAACCAATCACAACATGTGGTTCAGCATCTAACCAATCACAACATTTGGTTCAGCAATCTAACCAATCACAATATGTGGTTCAGCAATCTAACCAATCAGAACATGTGGTTCATCAATCTAATCAATCACAACATGTGGTTCAGCAATCTAGCCAATCACAATATGTGGTTCAGCAATCTAACCAATCACAACATGTGGTTCAGCAATCTAACCAATCACAACATGTGGTTCAGCAATTTAATCAATCACAACATGTGGTTCAGCAATCTAGTCAATCACATTATGTGGTTCAGCAATCTAGCCAATCACAACATGTGGTTCTGCGATCTAACCAATCACAACATTTGATTAAGCATTCCAATCAATCACAACATGTGGTTCAGCGATCTAGTCAATCACAATATGTGGTTCAGCTATCTAACCAATCACAACATGTGTTTCAGCAATCTAACCAATCACAATATTTGATTAAGCATTCCAATCAATCACAATATGTGTTTGAACAATCGAACCAATCACAACACATGATTCAGCAATTGAACCAATCACAATACAGGATGCAGCAATTCAACCAATCACAGCACATGATTTATCAATCTAACCAATAATAACATGTGCTTTAGTAATCTAACAAATCAGAATGTGATGCAGCAATCTCATCAATAACAACATGGAACACAGCAATCCAACCAATCACAGCACACAACTGTGATCTAGCATATCACACCATGGGATTCAGCCATCCAACCTATCACACCATGTGATTCAGCCATGCAACATATTCAGAAATCTAACCTATCACACCATGTGATTCAGCCATCTAACCTATCACACCATTTGATTCAACCATCCAACCTATCACACCATGTGATTCAGCCATCCAACCTATGGCACTATGTGATTCAAACATCTAACCTATGACACCATGTGATTCATCCATCTAACCTATCACACCATGTGATTCAGCCATTTAACCTATCACAACATTTGATTCAACCATCCAACCTATCACACCATATGATTCAACCATCCAACCTATGGCACTATGTGATTCAAACATCTAACCTATGACACCATGTGATTCAGTCATCTAACCTATGACACCATGTGATTCAGCCATCCAACCTATGACACCATGTGATTCAGCCATCCAACTTATGGCACTATGTGATTCAGCCATCCAACTTATGGCACTATGTGATTCAGCTATCTAACCTATGACACTATGTGATTCAGCCATCCAACCTATGACACAATGCGATTCAGCCATCTAACCTATGACACCATGTGATTCAGACATCTAACCTATGACATCATGTGATTCAGCCATCTAATATATCACACCATGTGATTCAGCCATCTAACCTATCACAATCTGATTCAGCCATCTAACCTATGACATCATGTGATTCAGACATCTAACATATCACACCATGTGATTCAACCATCTAACCTATCACAATCTGTGATTCAGCCATCCAACCTTTCACACCATGTGATTCAGTCTACCATATCACAACCTATGATTCAGCCATCTAACCTATCACAATCTGTGATTCAACCATCCAACCTATCGCACCATGTGATTCAGCCATCTACCATATCACAACCTATGATTCAGCCATCCAACCTATGACACCATATGATGCAGCCATCTAACCTATCACAACCTGTGAATCAGCCATCCAACCTATCACAATCTGTGAATCAGCCATCCAACATATCACAACCTGTGAATCAGCCATCCAACCTATCACACCATATGATTCAGCCATCTAACCTATCACAACCTGTGATTCAGTAGTTATAATAATAATATCATTTATCAATCTAAACAAATCACAGCATTTAATTACTCTATTTAACCAATCACAAGTGGCGATTCAGTAATAGAACCAATCACAGGTGATCCACCCATCAAATGAAGCACAATGGCAGATTTACCAATCAATCAAAATGTTAGGGGTTATTAGTCCAATCAATAACAGCTACGATTTATTTAAAATAAAATGAAAATAAGTTTATATAGAATTGATGAGATACAACTGATTATTTCTATTAATAGTGATTGAATAAATGTTAATTGCAAACAAGATCATTGAGTACAAAAAGAGGAAACTGTTGGTTTTTTACCTATTAGATGTGCAATTATGATTTTATATATACATGTACTAATGTATGATGTTATTGAAATAAAAAGATCAATAACCATGATTTTGATTATTATTGGAAATAATATGTTTTTTTTGATAAATCGGAGGGTATTTATCACATTGCCTTGATATTTCATTGTTATATTTAGTGGGTTATACAGAGCTATTGTTGTTAATTCCCTCTGGTTATCAGCGGGATTCGTATTGTTCATGTCCAGTTGGGTGTCTTCTTTTTTTAGTTCACTATTGTGATGTTCGTTATGATTTTCGCATTAAAAAAGATGTTCGGTTCGTCCTTGCCCTTGTTTGTTTTGTAGGAGGGTTCATGTTTCGTCCTTGCCCTTGTTTGTTTTGTAGGAGGGTTCATGTTTTACTTGTTATCTGTATTTATTTTACGGACACTAGTGTCCAACACGATTTCCATACCAAATAATGTTCGGGTCGTATATTAGTGACATGGCTGTTGCCCCTATTGGAGCAGGAGCTACTTACCCTTCCGAAGCACATGAGTTCACTATTTGTAAAGATATTTGACAGCAATATAACACTGTTTGTAGGAAGGACACCTATCTATAATGTAGGTATCCAGTAGAGTGATAGAAAAATCTAGTTCTTCGTCTTTAGTTGAAATTCCAAAGGAACACAAATCAGACCTAAAATGATTTAGAATTTCCTCTATATACAGGATTGCCAAGTGAATTGAACACCTAATTCCCGTATTAAGCAGCCTATGCAATGTGATTTACATACAAACACGACATTGACAAGGGTGTTGTCTGCAAAAGGGAAAACAACATACTGGACATAAGAGGTAAGACAGGTGTTTTGCAACATATGGGTCTTTGAAAATCGATGTTGACCGATTGCTCATTGCTCCATTAAGTTTTTAAAATCGAATTTGAATCGACTTTACAGCCATAGCCCATTCGGAATGCTCCATTAAGTTTTTAAAATCGAATTTGAATCGACTTTACAGCCATAGCCCATTCGGAAAAAGTATCTGTCTTTTCTTTCACTCTTTGCCCATTGTCTGAAGTATCTATGTCTTCTTTCACTCTTTGTCCATTGTCTGAAGTATCTATGTCTTTTCTTTCACTCTTTGCCCATTGTCTGAAGTATCTATGTCTTTTCTTTCACTCTTTGCCCATTGTCTGAAGTATCTATGTCTTTTCTTTCACTCTTTGCCCATTGTCTGGAGTATATATGTCTTTTCTTTCACACTTTGTCCATTGTCTGAAGTATCTATGTCTTTTCTTTCACTCTTTTCCCATTGTCTGAAGTATCTATGTCTTTTCTTTCACTCTTTGCCCATTGTCTGAAGTATCTATGTCTTTTCTTTCACACTTTGCCCATTGTCTGAAGTATCTATGTCATTTCTTTCACTCTTTGCCCATTGTCTGAAGTATCTATGTCTTTTCTTTCACTCTTTGCCCATTGTCTGAAGTATCTATGTCTTTTCTTTCACTCTTTGCCCATTGTCTGAAGTATCTATGTCTTTTCTTTCACTCTTTGCCCATTGTCTGAAGTATCTATGTCTTCTTCCACTGCCCATTGTCTGAAGTATCTATGTCTTTTCTTTCACTCTGCCCATTGTCTGAAGTATCTATGTCTTTTCTTTCACTCTTTGCCCATTGTCTGAAGTATCTATGTCTTTTCTTTCACTCTCTGCCCATTGTCTGAAGTATCTATGTCTTTTCTTTCACTCTGCCCATTGTCTGAAGTATCTATGTCTTTTCTTTTACTCTTTGTCCATTGTCTGAAGTATCTATGTCTTTTCTTTCACTTTTTGCCCATTGTCTGAAGTATCTATGTCTTTTCTTTCACTCTTTGCCCATTGTCTGAAGTATCTATGTCTTTTCTTTCACTCTTTGTCCATTGTCTGAAGTATCTATGTCTTTTCTTTTACTCTTTGCCCATTGTCTGAAGTATCTATGTCTTTTCTTTCACTCTTTGTCCATTGTCTGAAGTATCTATGTCTTTTTTCTTTCACTCTTTTCCCATTGTCTGGAGTATCTATGTCTTTTCTTTCACTTTTTGCCCATTGTCTGAAGTATCTATGTCATTTCTTTCACTCTTTGTCCATTGTCTGAAGTATCTATGTCTTTTCTGTCACTCTTTGCCCATTGTCTGAAGTATCTATGTCTTCTTTCACTCTTTGTCCATTGTCTGAAGTATCTATGTCTTTTCTTTCACTCTTTGCCCATTGTCTGAAGTATCTATGTCTTTTCTTTCACACTTTGCCCATTGTCTGAAGTATCTATGTCATTTCTGTCATTCTTTGCCCATTGTCTGAAGTATCTATGTCTTTTCTTTCACTCTTTGCCCATTGTCTGAAGTATCTATGTCTTTTCTTTCACTCTGCCCATTGTCTGAAGTATCTATGTCTTTTCTTTCACTCTTTGCCCATTGTCTGAAGTATCTATGTCTTTTCTTTCACTCTGCCCATTGTCTGAAGTATCTATGTCTTTTCTTTCACTCTTTGCCCATTGTCTGAAGTATCTATGTCTTTTATTTCACTCTTTGCCCATTGTCTGAAGTATCTATGTCTTTTCTGTCACTCTTTGCCCATTGTCTGAAGTATCTATGTCTTTTCTTTCACTCTTTGCCCATTGTCTGAAGTATCTATGTCTTTTCTTTCACTCTTTGCGCATTGTCTGAAGTATCTATGTCTTTTCTTTCACCTTTTGCCCATTGTCTGAAGTATCTATGTCTTTTCTTTCACTCTGCCCATTGTCTGAAGTATCTATGTCTTTTCTTTCACACTTTGTCCATTGTCTGAAGTATCTATGTCTTTTCTTTCACTCTTTGCCCATTGTCTGAAGTATCTATGTCTTTTCTTTCACTCTTTGCCCATTGTCTGAAGTATCTATGTCTTTTCTTTCACTCTTTGCCCATTGTCTGAAGTATCTATGTCTTTTCTTTCACTCTTTGCCCATTGTCTGAAGTATCTATGTCTTT
Organism: Bathymodiolus brooksi; assembly: GCA_963680875.1. Taxonomy (NCBI): domain Eukaryota; kingdom Metazoa; phylum Mollusca; class Bivalvia; order Mytilida; family Modiolidae; genus Bathymodiolus; species Bathymodiolus brooksi. Next base: position 145,249,529 of record OY804577.1, read on the forward strand.
TCTTTCACTCTTTGCCCATTGTCTGGAGTATCTATGTCTTTTCTTTCACACTTTGTCCATTGTCTGAAGTATCTATGTCTTTTCTTTCACTCTTTGCCCATTGTCTGAAGTATCTATGTCTTTTCTTTCACTCTTTGCCCATTGTCTGAAGTATCTATGTCTTTTCTTTCACACTTTGCCCATTGTCTGAAGTATCTATGTCATTTCTTTCACTCTTTGCCCATTGTCTGAAGTATCTATGTCTTTTCTTTCACTCTTTGCCCATTGTCTGAAGTATCTATGTCTTTTCTTTCACTCTGCCCATTGTCTGAAGTATCTATGTCTTTTCTTTCACTCTTTGCCCATTGTCTGAAGTATCTATGTCTTTTCTTTCACTCTGCCCATTGTCTGAAGTATCTATGTCTTTTCTTTCACTCTGCCCATTGTCTGAAGTATCTATGTCTTTTCTTTCACTCTTTGCCCATTGTCTGAAGTATCTATGTCTTTTCTTTCACTCTCTGCCCATTGTCTGAAGTATCTATGTCTTTTCTTTCACTCTGCCCATTGTCTGAAGTATCTATGTCTTTTCTTTCACTCTTTGTCCATTGTCTGAAGTATCTATGTCTTTTCTTTCACTTTTTGCCCATTGTCTGAAGTATCTATGTCTTTTCTTTCACTCTTTGCCCATTGTCTGAAGTATCTATGTCTTTTCTTTCACTCTTTGTCCATTGTCTGAAGTATCTATGTCTTTTCTTTCACTCTTTGCCCATTGTCTGAAGTATCTATGTCTTTTCTTTCACTCTTTGCCCATTGTCTGAAGTATCTATGTCTTTTCTTTCACTTTTTGCCCATTGTCTGAAGTATCTATGTCATTTCTGTCACTCTTTGTCCATTGTCTGAAGTATCTATGTCTTTTCTGTCACTCTTTGCCCATTGTCTGAAGTATCTATGTCTTCTTTCACTCTTTGTCCATTGTCTGAAGTATCTATGTCTTTTCTTTCACTCTTTGCCCATTGTCTGAAGTATCTATGTCTTTTCTTTCACACTTTGCCCATTGTCTGAAGTATCTATGTCATTTCTTTCATTCTTTGCCCATTGTCTGAAGTATCTATGTCTTTTCTTTCACTCTTTGCCCATTGTCTGAAGTATCTATGTCTTTTCTTTCACTCTGCCCATTGTCTGAAGTATCTATGTCTTTTCTTTCACTCTTTGCCCATTGTCTGAAGTATCTATGTCTTTTCTTTCACTCTGCCCATTGTCTGAAGTATCTATGTCTTTTCTTTCACTCTTTGCCCATTGTCTGAAGTATCTATGTCTTTTATTTCACTCTTTGCCCATTGTCTGAAGTATCTATGTCTTTTCTTTCACTCTTTGCCCATTGTCTGAAGTATCTATGTCTTTTCTTTCACTCTTTGTCCATTGTCTGAAGTATCTATGTCTTTTCTTTCACTCTTTGCCCATTGTCTGAAGTATCTATGTCCTTTCTTTCACTCTTTGCCCATTGTCTGAAGTATCTATGTCTTTTCTTTCACTCTTTGCCCATTGTCTGAAGTATCTATGTCTTTTCTTTCACCTTTTGCCCATTGTCTGAAGTATCTATGTCTTTTCTTTCACTCTGCCCATTGTCTGAAGTATCTATGTCTTTTCTTTCACACTTTGTCCATTGTCTGAAGTATCTATGTCTTTTCTTTCACTCTTTGCCCATTGTCTGAAGTATCTATGTCTTTTCTTTCACTCTTTGCCCATTGTCTGAAGTATCTATGTCTTTTCTTTCACTCTTTGCCCATTGTCTGAAGTATCTGTCTTTTCTTTCACTCTGCCCATTGTCTGAAGTATCTATGTCATTTCTTTCACTCTTTGCCCATTGTCTGAAGTATCTATGTCTTATTTTCACTCTTTACCCATTGTCTGAAGTATCTATGTCTTTTCTTTCACTCTTTGCCCATTGTCTGAAGTATCTATGTCTTTTCTTTCACTCTTTGCCCATTGTCTGAAGTATCTATGTCTTTTCTTTCACTCTTTGCCCATTGTCTGAAGTATCTATGTCTTTTCTTTCACTCTTTGCCCATTGTCTGAAGTATCTATGTCTTTTCTTTCACTCTTTGCCCATTGTCTGGAGTATCTATGTCTTTTCTTTCACTCTTTGCCCATTGTCTGAAGTATCTATGTCTTTTCTTTCACACTTTGCCCATTGTCTGAAGTATCTATGTCTTTTCTTTCACTCTTTGCCCATTGTCTGAAGTATCTATGTCTTTTCTTTCACTCTTTGTCCATTGTCTGAAGTATCTATGTCTTTTCTTTCACTCTTTGCCCATTGTCTGAAGTATCTATGTCTTCTTTCACTCTTTGTCCATTGTCTGAAGTATCTATGTCTTTTCTTTCACTCTTTGCCAATTGTCTGAAGTATCTATGTCTTTTCTTTCACTCTTTGTCCATTGTCTGAAGTATCTATGTCTTTTCTTTCACTCTTTGCCCATTGTCTGAAGTATCTATGTCTTTTCTTTCACACTTTGCCCATTGTCTGAAGTATCTATGTCATTTCTGTCATTCTTTGCCCATTGTCTGAAGTATCTATGTCTTTCCTTTCACTCTTTGCCCATTGTCTGAAGTATCTATGTCTTTTCTTTCACTCTGCCCATTGTCTGAAGTATCTATGTCTTTTCTTTCACTCTTTACCCATTGTCTGAAGTATCTATGTCTTTTCTTTCACTCTGCCCATTGTCTGAAGTATCTATGTCTTTTCTTTCACTCTTTGCCCATTGTCTGAAGTATCTATGTCTTTTATTTCACTCTTTGCCCATTGTCTGAAGTATCTATGTCTTTTCTTTCACTCTTTGCCCATTGTCTGAAGTATCTATGTCTTTTCTTTCACTCTTTGTCCATTGTCTGAAGTATCTATGTCTTTTCTGTCACTCTTTGCCCATTGTCTGAAGTATCTATGTCTTTTCTTTCACTCTTTGCCCATTGTCTGAAGTATCTATGTCTTTTCTTTCACTCTTTGCCCATTGTCTGAAGTATCTATGTCTTTTCTTTCTCCTTTTGCCCATTGTCTGAAGTATCTATGTCTTTTCTTTCACTCTGCCCATTGTCTGAAGTATCTATGTCTTTTCTTTCACACTTTGTCCATTGTCTGAAGTATCTATGTCTTTTCTTTCACTCTTTGCCCATTGTCTGAAGTATCTATGTCTTTTCTTTCACTCTTTGCCCATTGTCTGAAGTATCTATGTCTTTTCTTTCACTCTTTGCCCATTGTCTGAAGTATCTATGTCTTTTCTTTCACTCTTTGCCCATTGTCTGAAGTATCTATGTCTTTTCTTTCACTCTTTGCCCATTGTCTGGAGTATCTATGTCTTTTCTTTCACACTTTGTCCATTGTCTGAAGTATCTATGTCTTTTCTTTCACTCTTTGCCCATTGTCTGAAGTATCTATGTCTTTTCTTTCACTCTTTGCCCATTGTCTGAAGTATCTATGTCTTTTCTTTCACACTTTGCCCATTGTCTGAAGTATCTATGTCATTTCTTTCACTCTTTGCCCATTGTCTGAAGTATCTATGTCTTTTCTTTCACTCTTTGCCCATTGTCTGAAGTATCTATGTCTTTTCTTTCACTCTGCCCATTGTCTGAAGTATCTATGTCTTTTCTTTCACTCTTTGCCCATTGTCTGAAGTATCTATGTCTTTTCTTTCACTCTGCCCATTGTCTGAAGTATCTATGTCTTCTTCCACTCTGCCCATTGTCTGAAGTATCTATGTCTTTTCTTTCACTCTGCCCATTGTCTGAAGTATCTATGTCTTTTCTTTCACTCTTTGCCCATTGTCTGAAGTATCTATGCCTTTTCTTTCACTCTCTGCCCATTGTCTGAAGTCTCTATGTCTTTTCTTTCACTCTGCCCATTGTCTGAAGTATCTATGTCTTTTCTTTCACTCTTTGTCCATTGTCTGAAGTATCTATGTCTTTTCTTTCACTTTTTGCCCATTGTCTGAAGTATCTATGTCTTTTCTTTCACTCTTTGCCCATTGTCTGAAGTATCTATGTCTTTTCTTTCACTCTTTGTCCATTGTCTGAAGTATCTATGTCTTTTCTTTCACTCTTTGCCCATTGTCTGAAGTATCTATGTCTTTTCTTTCACTCTTTGCCCATTGTCTGAAGTATCTATGTCTTTTCTTTCACTTTTTGCCCATTGTCTGAAGTATCTATGTCATTTCTGTCACACTTTGTCCATTGTCTGAAGTATCTATGTCTTTTCTGTCACTCTTTGCCCATTGTCTGAAGTATCTATGTCTTCTTTCACTATTTGTCCATTGTCTGAAGTATCTATGTCTTTTCTTTCACTCTTTGCCCATTGTCTGAAGTATCTATGTCTTTTCTTTCACACTTTGCCCATTGTCTGAAGTATCTATGTCATTTCTTTCACTCTTTGCCCATTGTCTGAAGTATCTATGTCTTTTCTTTCACTCTTTGCCCATTGTCTGAAGTATCTATGTCTTTTCTTTCACTCTGCCCATTGTCTGAAGTATCTATGTCTTTTCTTTCACTCTTTGCCCATTGTCTGAAGTATCTATGTCTTTTCTTTCACTCTGCCCATTGTCTGAAGTATCTATGTCTTCTTCCACTCTGCCCATTGTCTGAAGTATCTATGTCTTTTCTTTCACTCTGCCCATTGTCTGAAGTATCTATGTCTTTTCTTTCACTCTTTGCCCATTGTCTGAAGTATCTATGCCTTTTCTTTCACTCTCTGCCCATTGTCTGAAGTATCTATGTCTTTTCTTTCACTCTGCCCATTGTCTGAAGTATCTATGTCTTTTCTTTCACTCTTTGTCCATTGTCTGAAGTATCTATGTCTTTTCTTTCACTTTTTGCCCATTGTCTGAAGTATCTATGTCTTTTCTTTCACTCTTTGCCCATTGTCTGACGTATCTATGTCTTTTCTTTCACTCTTTGTCCATTGTCTGAAGTATCTATGTCTTTTCTTTCACTCTTTGCCCATTGTCTGAAGTATCTATGTCTTTTCTTTCACTTTTTGCCCATTGTCTGAAGTATCTATGTCATTTCTGTCACACTTTGTCCATTGTCTGAAGTATCTATGTCTTTTCTGTCACTCTTTGCCCATTGTCTGAAGTATCTATGTCTTCTTTCACTCTTTGTCCATTGTCTGAAGTATCTATGTCTTTTCTTTCACTCTTTGCCCATTGTCTGAAGTATCTATGTCTTTTCTTTCACACTTTGCCCATTGTCTGAAGTATCTATGTCATTTCTTTCATTCTTTGCCCATTGTCTGAAGTATCTATGTCTTTTCTTTCACTCTTTGCCCATTGTCTGAAGTATCTATGTCTTTTCTTTCACTCTGCCCATTGTCTGAAGTATCTATGTCTTTTCTTTCACTCTTTGCCCATTGTCTGAAGTATCTATGTCTTTTCTTTCACTCTGCCCATTGTCTGAAGTATCTATGTCTTATCTTTCACTCTTTGCCCATTGTCTGAAGTATCTATGTCTTTTATTTCACTCTTTGCCCATTGTCTGAAGTATCTATGTCTTTTCTTTCACTCTTTGCCCATTGTCTGAAGTATCTATGTCTTTTCTTTCACTCTTTGTCCATTGTCTGAAGTATCTATGTCTTTTCTTTCACTCTTTGCCCATTGTCTGAAGTATCTATGTCCTTTCTTTCACTCTTTGCCCATTGTCTGAAGTATCTATGTCTTTTCTTTCACTCTTTGCCCATTGTCTGAAGTATCTATGTCTTTTCTTTCACCTTTTGCCCATTGTCTGAAGTATCTATGTCTTTTCTTTCACTCTGCCCATTGTCTGAAGTATCTATGTCTTTTCTTTCACACTTTGTCCATTGTCTGAAGTATCTATGTCTTTTCTTTCACTCTTTGCCCATTGTCTGAAGTATCTATGTCTTTTCTTTCACACTTTGTCCATTGTCTGAAGTATCTATGTCTTTTCTTTCACTCTTTGCCCATTGTCTGAAGTATCTATGTCTTTTCTTTCACTCTTTGCCCATTGTCTGAAGTATCTATGTCTTTTCTTTCACTCTTTGCCCATTGTCTGAAGTATCTATGTCTTTTCTTTCACTCTTTGCCCATTGTCTGGAGTATCTATGTCTTTTCTTTCACTCTTTGCCCATTGTCTGAAGTATCTATGTCTTTTCTTTCACACTTTGTCCATTGTCTGAAGTATCTATGTCTTTTCTTTCACTCTTTGCCCATTGTCTGAAGTATCTATTTTTTTTCTTTCACTCTTTGCCCATTGTCTGAAGTATCTATGTCTTTTCTTTCACTCTTTGTCCATTGTCTGAAGTATCTATGTCTTTTCTTTCACTCTTTGCCCATTGTCTGAAGTATCTATGTCTTCTTTCACTCTTTGTCCATTGTCTGAAGTATCTATGTCTTTTCTTTCACTCTTTGCCAATTGTCTGAAGTATCTATGTCTTTTCTTTCACTCTTTGTCCATTGTCTGAAGTATCTATGTCTTTTCTTTCACTCTTTGCCCATTGTCTGGAGTATCTATGTCTTTTCTTTCACTCTTTGCCCATTGTCTGAAGTATCTATGTCTTTTCTTTCACACTTTGTCCATTGTCTGAAGTATCTATGTCTTTTCTTTCACTCTTTGCCCATTGTCTGAAGTATCTATGTCTTTTCTTTCACACTTTGCCCATTGTCTGAAGTATCTATGTCATTTCTTTCATTCTTTGCCCATTGTCTGAAGTATCTATGTCTTTTCTTTCACTCTTTGCCCATTGTCTGAAGTATCTATGTCTTTTCTTTCACTCTGCCCATTGTCTGAAGTATCTATGTCTTTTCTTTCACTCTTTGCCCATTGTCTGAAGTATCTATGTCTTTTCTTTCACTCTGCCCATTGTCTGAAGTATCTATGTCTTTTCTTTCACTCTTTGCCCATTGTCTGAAGTATCTATGTCTTTTATTTCACTCTTTGCCCATTGTCTGAAGTATCTATGTCTTTTCTTTCACTCTTTGCCCATTGTCTGAAGTATCTATGTCTTTTCTTTCACTCTTTGTCCATTGTCTGAAGTATCTATGTCTTTTCTTTCACTCTTTGCCCATTGTCTGAAGTATCTATGTCCTTTCTTTCACTCTTTGCCCATTGTCTGAAGTATCTATGTCTTTTCTTTCACTCTTTGCCCATTGTCTGAAGTATCTATGTCTTTTCTTTCACCTTTTGCCCATTGTCTGAAGTATCTATGTCTTTTCTTTCACTCTGCCCATTGTCTGAAGTATCTATGTCTTTTCTTTCACACTTTGTCCATTGTCTGAAGTATCTATGTCTTTTCTTTCACTCTTTGCCCATTGTCTGAAGTATCTATGTCTTTTCTTTCACTCTTTGCCCATTGTCTGAAGTATCTATGTCTTTTCTTTCACTCTTTGCCCATTGTCTGAAGTATCTGTCTTTTCTTTCACTCTGCCCATTGTCTGAAGTATCTATGTCATTTCTTTCACTCTTTGCCCATTGTCTGAAGTATCTATGTCTTATTTTCACTCTTTACCCATTGTCTGAAGTATCTATGTCTTTTCTTTCACTCTTTGCCCATTGTCTGAAGTATCTATGTCTTTTCTTTCACTCTTTGCCCATTGTCTGAAGTATCTATGTCTTTTCTTTCACTCTTTGCCCATTGTCTGAAGTATCTATGTCTTTTCTTTCACTCTTTGCCCATTGTCTGAAGTATCTATGTCTTTTCTTTCACTCTTTGCCCATTGTCTGGAGTATCTATGTCTTTTCTTTCACTCTTTGCCCATTGTCTGAAGTATCTATGTCTTTTCTTTCACACTTTGCCCATTGTCTGAAGTATCTATGTCTTTTCTTTCACTCTTTGCCCATTGTCTGAAGTATCTATGTCTTTTCTTTCACTCTTTGTCCATTGTCTGAAGTATCTATGTCTTTTCTTTCACTCTTTGCCCATTGTCTGAAGTATCTATGTCTTCTTTCACTCTTTGTCCATTGTCTGAAGTATCTATGTCTTTTCTTTCACTCTTTGCCAATTGTCTGAAGTATCTATGTCTTTTCTTTCACTCTTTGTCCATTGTCTGAAGTATCTATGTCTTTTCTTTCACTCTTTGCCCATTGTCTGAAGTATCTATGTCTTTTCTTTCACACTTTGCCCATTGTCTGAAGTATCTATGTCATTTCTGTCATTCTTTGCCCATTGTCTGAAGTATCTATGTCTTTCCTTTAACTCTTTGCCCATTGTCTGAAGTATCTATGTCTTTTCTTTCACTCTGCCCATTGTCTGAAGTATCTATGTCTTTTCTTTCACTCTTTACCCATTGTCTGAAGTATCTATGTCTTTTCTTTCACTCTGCCCATTGTCTGAAGTATCTATGTCTTTTCTTTCACTCTTTGCCCATTGTCTGAAGTATCTATGTCTTTTATTTCACTCTTTGCCCATTGTCTGAAGTATCTATGTCTTTTCTTTCACTCTTTGCCCATTGTCTGAAGTATCTATGTCTTTTCTTTCACTCTTTGTCCATTGTCTGAAGTATCTATGTCTTTTCTGTCACTCTTTGCCCATTGTCTGAAGTATCTATGTCTTTTCTTTCACTCTTTGCCCATTGTCTGAAGTATCTATGTCTTTTCTTTCACTCTTTGCCCATTGTCTGAAGTATCTATGTCTTTTCTTTCACCTTTTGCCCATTGTCTGAAGTATCTATGTCTTTTCTTTCACTCTGCCCATTGTCTGAAGTATCTATGTCTTTTCTTTCACACTTTGTCCATTGTCTGAAGTATCTATGTCTTTTCTTTCACTCTTTGCCCATTGTCTGAAGTATCTATGTCTTTTCTTTCACTCTTTGCCCATTGTCTGAAGTATCTATGTCTTTTCTTTCACTCTTTGCCCATTGTCTGAAGTATCTATGTCTTTTCTTTCACTCTTTGCCCATTGTCTGAAGTATCTATGTCTTTTCTTTCACTCTTTGCCCATTGTCTGGAGTATCTATGTCTTTTCTTTCACACTTTGTCCATTGTCTGAAGTATCTATGTCTTTTCTTTCACTCTTTGCCCATTGTCTGAAGTATCTATGTCTTTTCTTTCACTCTTTGCCCATTGTCTGAAGTATCTATGTCTTTTCTTTCACACTTTGCCCATTGTCTGAAGTATCTATGTCATTTCTTTCACTCTTTGCCCATTGTCTGAAGTATCTATGTCTTTTCTTTCACTCTTTGCCCATTGTCTGAAGTATCTATGTCTTTTCTTTCACTCTGCCCATTGTCTGAAGTATCTATGTCTTTTCTTTCACTCTTTGCCCATTGTCTGAAGTATCTATGTCTTTTCTTTCACTCTGCCCATTGTCTGAAGTATCTATGTCTTCTTCCACTCTGCCCATTGTCTGAAGTATCTATGTCTTTTCTTTCACTCTGCCCATTGTCTGAAGTATCTATGTCTTTTCTTTCACTCTTTGCCCATTGTCTGAAGTATCTATGCCTTTTCTTTCACTCTCTGCCCATTGTCTGAAGTATCTATGTCTTTTCTTTCACTCTGCCCATTGTCTGAAGTATCTATGTCTTTTCTTTCACTCTTTGTCCATTGTCTGAAGTATCTATGTCTTTTCTTTCACTTTTTGCCCATTGTCTGAAGTATCTATGTCTTTTCTTTCACTCTTTGCCCATTGTCTGAAGTATCTATGTCTTTTCTTTCACTCTTTGTCCATTGTCTGAAGTATCTATGTCTTTTCTTTCACTCTTTGCCCATTGTCTGAAGTATCTATGTCTTTTCTTTCACTCTTTGCCCATTGTCTGAAGTATCTATGTCTTTTCTTTCACTTTTTGCCCATTGTCTGAAGTATCTATGTCATTTCTGTCACACTTTGTCCATTGTCTGAAGTATCTATGTCTTTTCTGTCACTCTTTGCCCATTGTCTGAAGTATCTATGTCTTCTTTCACTCTTTGTCCATTGTCTGAAGTATCTATGTCTTTTCTTTCACTCTTTGCCCATTGTCTGAAGTATCTATGTCTTTTCTTTCACACTTTGCCCATTGTCTGAAGTATCTATGTCATTTCTTTCACTCTTTGCCCATTGTCTGAAGTATCTATGTCTTTTCTTTCACTCTTTGCCCATTGTCTGAAGTATCTATGTCTTTTCTTTCACTCTGCCCATTGTCTGAAGTATCTATGTCTTTTCTTTCACTCTTTGCCCATTGTCTGAAGTATCTATGTCTTTTCTTTCACTCTGCCCATTGTCTGAAGTATCTATGTATTCTTCCACTCTGCCCATTGTCTGAAGTATCTATGTCTTTTCTTTCACTCTGCCCATTGTCTGAAGTATCTATGTCTTTTCTTTCACTCTTTGCCCATTGTCTGAAGTATCTATGCCTTTTCTTTCACTCTCTGCCCATTGTCTGAAGTATCTATGTCTTTTCTTTCACTCTGCCCATTGTCTGAAGTATCTATGTCTTTTCTTTCACTCTTTGTCCATTGTCTGAAGTATCTATGTCTTTTCTTTCACTTTTTGCCCATTGTCTGAAGTATCTATGTCTTTTCTTTCACTCTTTGCCCATTGTCTGAAGTATCTATGTCTTTTCTTTCACTCTTTGTCCATTGTCTGAAGTATCTATGTCTTTTCTTTCACTCTTTGCCCATTGTCTGAAGTATCTATGTCTTTTCTTTCACTTTTTGCCCATTGTCTGAAGTATCTATGTCATTTCTGTCACACTTTGTCCATTGTCTGAAGTATCTATGTCTTTTCTGTCACTCTTTGCCCATTGTCTGAAGTATCTATGTCTTCTTTCACTCTTTGTCCATTGTCTGAAGTATCTATGTCTTTTCTTTCACTCTTTGCCCATTGTCTGAAGTATCTATGTCTTTTCTTTCACACTTTGCCCATTGTCTGAAGTATCTATGTCATTTCTTTCATTCTTTGCCCATTGTCTGAAGTATCTATGTCTTTTCTTTCACTCTTTGCCCATTGTCTGAAGTATCTATGTCTTTTCTTTCACTCTGCCCATTGTCTGAAGTATCTATGTCTTTTCTTTCACTCTTTGCCCATTGTCTGAAGTATCTATGTCTTTTCTTTCACTCTGCCCATTGTCTGAAGTATCTATGTCTTCTTCCACTCTGCCCATTGTCTGAAGTATCTATGTCTTTTCTTTCACTCTGCCCATTGTCTGAAGTATCTATGTCTTTTCTTTCACTCTTTGCCCATTGTCTGAAGTATCTATGCCTTTTCTTTCACTCTCTGCCCATTGTCTGAAGTCTCTATGTCTTTTCTTTCACTCTGCCCATTGTCTGAAGTATCTATGTCTTTTCTTTCACTCTTTGTCCATTGTCTGAAGTATCTATGTCTTTTCTTTCACTTTTTGCCCATTGTCTGAAGTATCTATGTCTTTTCTTTCACTCTTTGCCCATTGTCTGAAGTATCTATGTCTTTTCTTTCACTCTTTGTCCATTGTCTGAAGTATCTATGTCTTTTCTTTCACTCTTTGCCCATTGTCTGAAGTATCTATGTCTTTTCTTTCACTCTTTGCCCATTGTCTGAAGTATCTATGTCTTTTCTTTCACTTTTTGCCCATTGTCTGAAGTATCTATGTCATTTCTGTCACACTTTGTCCATTGTCTGAAGTATCTATGTCTTTTCTGTCACTCTTTGCCCATTGTCTGAAGTATCTATGTCTTCTTTCACTATTTGTCCATTGTCTGAAGTATCTATGTCTTTTCTTTCACTCTTTGCCCATTGTCTGAAGTATCTATGTCTTTTCTTTCACACTTTGCCCATTGTCTGAAGTATCTATGTCATTTCTTTCACTCTTTGCCCATTGTCTGAAGTATCTATGTCTTTTCTTTCACTCTTTGCCCATTGTCTGAAGTATCTATGTCTTTTCTTTCACTTTTTGCCCATTGTCTGAAGTATCTATGTCTTTTCTTTCACTCTTTGCCCATTGTCTGAAGTATCTATGTCTTTTCTTTCACTCTTTGTCCATTGTCTGAAGTATCTATGTCTTTTCTTTCACTCTTTGCCCATTGTCTGAAGTATCTATGTCTTTTCTTTCACTCTTTGCCCATTGTCTGAAGTATCTATGTCTTTTCTTTCACTTTTTGCCCATTGTCTGAAGTATCTATGTCATTTCTGTCACACTTTGTCCATTGTCTGAAGTATCTATGTCTTTTCTGTCACTCTTTGCCCATTGTCTGAAGTATCTATGTCTTCTTTCACTATTTGTCCATTGTCTGAAGTATCTATGTCTTTTCTTTCACTCTTTGCCCATTGTCTGAAGTATCTATGTCTTTTCTTTCACACTTTGCCCATTGTCTGAAGTATCTATGTCATTTCTTTCACTCTTTGCCCATTGTCTGAAGTATCTATGTCTTTTCTTTCACTCTTTGCCCATTGTCTGAAGTATCTATGTCTTTTCTTTCACTCTGCCCATTGTCTGAAGTATCTATGTCTTTTCTTTCACTCTTTGCCCATTGTCTGAAGTATCTATGTCTTTTCTTTCACTCTGCCCATTGTCTGAAGTATCTATGTCTTCTTCCACTCTGCCCATTGTCTGAAGTATCTATGTCTTTTCTTTCACTCTGCCCATTGTCTGAAGTATCTATGTCTTTTCTTTCACTCTTTGCCCATTGTCTGAAGTATCTATGCCTTTTCTTTCACTCTCTGCCCATTGTCTGAAGTATCTATGTCTTTTCTTTCACTCTGCCCATTGTCTGAAGTATCTATGTCTTTTCTTTCACTCTTTGTCCATTGTCTGAAGTATCTATGTCTTTTCTTTCACTTTTTGCCCATTGTCTGAAGTATCTATGTCTTTTCTTTCACTCTTTGCCCATTGTCTGACGTATCTATGTCTTTTCTTTCACTCTTTGTCCATTGTCTGAAGTATCTATGTCTTTTCTTTCACTCTTTGCCCATTGTCTGAAGTATCTATGTCTTTTCTTTCACTTTTTGCCCATTGTCTGAAGTATCTATGTCATTTCTGTCACACTTTGTCCATTGTCTGAAGTATCTATGTCTTTTCTGTCACTCTTTGCCCATTGTCTGAAGTATCTATGTCTTCTTTCACTCTTTGTCCATTGTCTGAAGTATCTATGTCTTTTCTTTCACTCTTTGCCCATTGTCTGAAGTATCTATGTCTTTTCTTTCACACTTTGCCCATTGTCTGAAGTATCTATGTCATTTCTTTCATTCTTTGCCCATTGTCTGAAGTATCTATGTCTTTTCTTTCACTCTTTGCCCATTGTCTGAAGTATCTATGTCTTTTCTTTCACTCTGCCCATTGTCTGAAGTATCTATGTCTTTTCTTTCACTCTTTGCCCATTGTCTGAAGTATCTATGTCTTTTCTTTCACTCTGCCCATTGTCTGAAGTATCTATGTCTTATCTTTCACTCTTTGCCCATTGTCTGAAGTATCTATGTCTTTTATTTCACTCTTTGCCCATTGTCTGAAGTATCTATGTCTTTTCTTTCACTCTTTGCCCATTGTCTGAAGTATCTATGTCTTTTCTTTCACTCTTTGTCCATTGTCTGAAGTATCTATGTCTTTTCTTTCACTCTTTGCCCATTGTCTGAAGTATCTATGTCCTTTCTTTCACTCTTTGCCCATTGTCTGAAGTATCTATGTCTTTTCTTTCACTCTTTGCCCATTGTCTGAAGTATCTATGTCTTTTCTTTCACCTTTTGCCCATTGTCTGAAGTATCTATGTCTTTTCTTTCACTCTGCCCATTGTCTGAAGTATCTATGTCTTTTCTTTCACACTTTGTCCATTGTCTGAAGTATCTATGTCTTTTCTTTCACTCTTTGCCCATTGTCTGAAGTATCTATGTCTTTTCTTTCACACTTTGTCCATTGTCTGAAGTATCTATGTCTTTTCTTTCACTCTTTGCCCATTGTCTGAAGTATCTATGTCTTTTCTTTCACTCTTTGCCCATTGTCTGAAGTATCTATGTCTTTTCTTTCACTCTTTGCCCATTGTCTGAAGTATCTATGTCTTTTCTTTCACTCTTTGCCCATTGTCTGGAGTATCTATGTCTTTTCTTTCACTCTTTGCCCATTGTCTGAAGTATCTATGTCTTTTCTTTCACACTTTGTCCATTGTCTGAAGTATCTATGTCTTTTCTTTCACTCTTTGCCCATTGTCTGAAGTATCTATTTTTTTTCTTTCACTCTTTGCCCATTGTCTGAAGTATCTATGTCTTTTCTTTCACTCTTTGTCCATTGTCTGAAGTATCTATGTCTTTTCTTTCACTCTTTGCCCATTGTCTGAAGTATCTATGTCTTCTTTCACTCTTTGTCCATTGTCTGAAGTATCTATGTCTTTTCTTTCACTCTTTGCCAATTGTCTGAAGTATCTATGTCTTTTCTTTCACTCTTTGTCCATTGTCTGAAGTATCTATGTCTTTTCTTTCACTCTTTGCCCATTGTCTGGAGTATCTATGTCTTTTCTTTCACTCTTTGCCCATTGTCTGAAGTATCTATGTCTTTTCTTTCACACTTTGTCCATTGTCTGAAGTATCTATGTCTTTTCTTTCACTCTTTGCCCATTGTCTGAAGTATCTATGTCTTTTCTTTCACACTTTGCCCATTGTCTGAAGTATCTATGTCATTTCTTTCATTCTTTGCCCATTGTCTGAAGTATCTATGTCTTTTCTTTCACTCTTTGCCCATTGTCTGAAGTATCTATGTCTTTTCTTTCACTCTGCCCATTGTCTGAAGTATCTATGTCTTTTCTTTCACTCTTTGCCCATTGTCTGAAGTATCTATGTCTTTTCTTTCACTCTGCCCATTGTCTGAAGTATCTATGTCTTTTCTTTCACTCTTTGCCCATTGTCTGAAGTATCTATGTCTTTTATTTCACTCTTTGCCCATTGTCTGAAGTATCTATGTCTTTTCTTTCACTCTTTGCCCATTGTCTGAAGTATCTATGTCTTTTCTTTCACTCTTTGTCCATTGTCTGAAGTATCTATGTCTTTTCTTTCACTCTTTGCCCATTGTCTGAAGTATCTATGTCCTTTCTTTCACTCTTTGCCCATTGTCTGAAGTATCTATGTCTTTTCTTTCACTCTTTGCCCATTGTCTGAAGTATCTATGTCTTTTCTTTCACCTTTTGCCCATTGTCTGAAGTATCTATGTCTTTTCTTTCACTCTGCCCATTGTCTGAAGTATCTATGTCTTTTCTTTCACACTTTGTCCATTGTCTGAAGTATCTATGTCTTTTCTTTCACTCTTTGCCCATTGTCTGAAGTATCTATGTCTTTTCTTTCACTCTTTGCCCATTGTCTGAAGTATCGATGTCTTTTCTTTCACTCTTTGCCCATTGTCTGAAGTATCTGTCTTTTCTTTCACTCTGCCCATTGTCTGAAGTATCTATGTCATTTCTTTCACTCTTTGCCCATTGTCTGAAGTATCTATGTCTTATTTTCACTCTTTACCCATTGTCTGAAGTATCTATGTCTTTTCTTTCACTCTTTGCCCATTGTCTGAAGTATCTATGTCTTTTCTTTCACTCTTTGCCCATTGTCTGAAGTATCTATGTCTTTTCTTTCACTCTTTGCCCATTGTCTGAAGTATCTATGTCTTTTCTTTCACTCTTTGCCCATTGTCTGAAGTATCTATGTCTTTTCTTTCACTCTTTGCCCATTGTCTGGAGTATCTATGTCTTTTCTTTCACTCTTTGCCCATTGTCTGAAGTATCTATGTCTTTTCTTTCACACTTTGCCCATTGTCTGAAGTATCTATGTCTTTTCTTTCACTCTTTGCCCATTGTCTGAAGTATCTATGTCTTTTCTTTCACTCTTTGTCCATTGTCTGAAGTATCTATGTCTTTTCTTTCACTCTTTGCCCATTGTCTGAAGTATCTATGTCTTCTTTCACTCTTTGTCCATTGTCTGAAGTATCTATGTCTTTTCTTTCACTCTTTGCCAATTGTCTGAAGTATCTATGTCTTTTCTTTCACTCTTTGTCCATTGTCTGAAGTATCTATGTCTTTTCTTTCACTCTTTGCCCATTGTCTGAAGTATCTATGTCTTTTCTTTCACACTTTGCCCATTGTCTGAAGTATCTATGTCATTTCTGTCATTCTTTGCCCATTGTCTGAAGTATCTATGTCTTTCCTTTAACTCTTTGCCCATTGTCTGAAGTATCTATGTCTTTTCTTTCACTCTGCCCATTGTCTGAAGTATCTATGTCTTTTCTTTCACTCTTTACCCATTGTCTGAAGTATCTATGTCTTTTCTTTCACTCTGCCCATTGTCTGAAGTATCTATGTCTTTTCTTTCACTCTTTGCCCATTGTCTGAAGTATCTATGTCTTTTATTTCACTCTTTGCCCATTGTCTGAAGTATCTATGTCTTTTCTTTCACTCTTTGCCCATTGTCTGAAGTATCTATGTCTTTTCTTTCACTCTTTGTCCATTGTCTGAAGTATCTATGTCTTTTCTGTCACTCTTTGCCCATTGTCTGAAGTATCTATGTCTTTTCTTTCACTCTTTGCCCATTGTCTGAAGTATCTATGTCTTTTCTTTCACTCTTTGCCCATTGTCTGAAGTATCTATGTCTTTTCTTTCACCTTTTGCCCATTGTCTGAAGTATCTATGTCTTTTCTTTCACTCTGCCCATTGTCTGAAGTATCTATGTCTTTTCTTTCACACTTTGTCCATTGTCTGAAGTATCTATGTCTTTTCTTTCACTCTTTGCCCATTGTCTGAAGTATCTATGTCTTTTCTTTCACTCTTTGCCCATTGTCTGAAGTATCTATGTCTTTTCTTTCACTCTTTGCCCATTGTCTGAAGTATCTATGTCTTTTCTTTCACTCTTTGCCCATTGTCTGAAGTATCTATGTCTTTTCTTTCACTCTTTGCCCATTGTCTGGAGTATCTATGTCTTTTCTTTCACACTTTGTCCATTGTCTGAAGTATCTATGTCTTTTCTTTCACTCTTTGCCCATTGTCTGAAGTATCTATGTCTTTTCTTTCACTCTTTGCCCATTGTCTGAAGTATCTATGTCTTTTCTTTCACACTTTGCCCATTGTCTGAAGTATCTATGTCATTTCTTTCACTCTTTGCCCATTGTCTGAAGTATCTATGTCTTTTCTTTCACTCTTTGCCCATTGTCTGAAGTATCTATGTCTTTTCTTTCACTCTGCCCATTGTCTGAAGTATCTATGTCTTTTCTTTCACTCTTTGCCCATTGTCTGAAGTATCTATGTCTTTTCTTTCACTCTGCCCATTGTCTGAAGTATCTATGTCTTCTTCCACTCTGCCCATTGTCTGAAGTATCTATGTCTTTTCTTTCACTCTGCCCATTGTCTGAAGTATCTATGTCTTTTCTTTCACTCTTTGCCCATTGTCTGAAGTATCTATGCCTTTTCTTTCACTCTCTGCCCATTGTCTGAAGTATCTATGTCTTTTCTTTCACTCTGCCCATTGTCTGAAGTATCTATGTCTTTTCTTTCACTCTTTGTCCATTGTCTGAAGTATCTATGTCTTTTCTTTCACTTTTTGCCCATTGTCTGAAGTATCTATGTCTTTTCTTTCACTCTTTGCCCATTGTCTGAAGTATCTATGTCTTTTCTTTCACTCTTTGTCCATTGTCTGAAGTATCTATGTCTTTTCTTTCACTCTTTGCCCATTGTCTGAAGTATCTATGTCTTTTCTTTCACTCTTTGCCCATTGTCTGAAGTATCTATGTCTTTTCTTTCACTTTTTGCCCATTGTCTGAAGTATCTATGTCATTTCTGTCACACTTTGTCCATTGTCTGAAGTATCTATGTCTTTTCTGTCACTCTTTGCCCATTGTCTGAAGTATCTATGTCTTCTTTCACTCTTTGTCCATTGTCTGAAGTATCTATGTCTTTTCTTTCACTCTTTGCCCATTGTCTGAAGTATCTATGTCTTTTCTTTCACACTTTGCCCATTGTCTGAAGTATCTATGTCATTTCTTTCACTCTTTGCCCATTGTCTGAAGTATCTATGTCTTTTCTTTCACTCTTTGCCCATTGTCTGAAGTATCTATGTCTTTTCTTTCACTCTGCCCATTGTCTGAAGTATCTATGTCTTTTCTTTCACTCTTTGCCCATTGTCTGAAGTATCTATGTCTTTTCTTTCACTCTGCCCATTGTCTGAAGTATCTATGTATTCTTCCACTCTGCCCATTGTCTGAAGTATCTATGTCTTTTCTTTCACTCTGCCCATTGTCTGAAGTATCTATGTCTTTTCTTTCACTCTTTGCCCATTGTCTGAAGTATCTATGCCTTTTCTTTCACTCTCTGCCCATTGTCTGAAGTATCTATGTCTTTTCTTTCACTCTGCCCATTGTCTGAAGTATCTATGTCTTTTCTTTCACTCTTTGTCCATTGTCTGAAGTATCTATGTCTTTTCTTTCACTTTTTGCCCATTGTCTGAAGTATCTATGTCTTTTCTTTCACTCTTTGCCCATTGTCTGAAGTATCTATGTCTTTTCTTTCACTCTTTGTCCATTGTCTGAAGTATCTATGTCTTTTCTTTCACTCTTTGCCCATTGTCTGAAGTATCTATGTCTTTTCTTTCACTTTTTGCCCATTGTCTGAAGTATCTATGTCATTTCTGTCACACTTTGTCCATTGTCTGAAGTATCTATGTCTTTTCTGTCACTCTTTGCCCATTGTCTGAAGTATCTATGTCTTCTTTCACTCTTTGTCCATTGTCTGAAGTATCTATGTCTTTTCTTTCACTCTTTGCCCATTGTCTGAAGTATCTATGTCTTTTCTTTCACACTTTGCCCATTGTCTGAAGTATCTATGTCATTTCTTTCATTCTTTGCCCATTGTCTGAAGTATCTATGTCTTTTCTTTCACTCTTTGCCCATTGTCTGAAGTATCTATGTCTTTTCTTTCACTCTGCCCATTGTCTGAAGTATCTATGTCTTTTCTTTCACTCTTTGCCCATTGTCTGAAGTATCTATGTCTTTTCTTTCACTCTGCCCATTGTCTGAAGTATCTATGTCTTATCTTTCACTCTTTGCCCATTGTCTGAAGTATCTATGTCTTTTATTTCACTCTTTGCCCATTGTCTGAAGTATCTATGTCTTTTCTTTCACTCTTTGCCCATTGTCTGAAGTATCTATGTCTTTTCTTTCACTCTTTGTCCATTGTCTGAAGTATCTATGTCTTTTCTTTCACTCTTTGCCCATTGTCTGAAGTATCTATGTCCTTTCTTTCACTCTTTGACCATTGTCTGAAGTATCTATGTCTTTTCTTTCACTCTTTGCCCATTGTCTGAAGTATCTATGTCTTTTCTTTCACTCTTTGCCCATTGTCTGGAGTATCTATGTCTTTTCTTTCACTCTTTGCCCATTGTCTGAAGTATCTATGTCTTTTCTTTCACACTTTGTCCATTGTCTGAAGTATCTATGTCTTTTCTTTCACTCTTTGCCCATTGTCTGAAGTATCTATTTTTTTTCTTTCACTCTTTGCCCATTGTCTGAAGTATCTATGTCTTTTCTTTCACTCTTTGTCCATTGTCTGAAGTATCTATGTCTTTTCTTTCACTCTTTGCCCATTGTCTGAAGTATCTATGTCTTCTTTCACTCTTTGTCCATTGTCTGAAGTATCTATGTCTTTTCTTTCACTCTTTGCCAATTGTCTGAAGTATCTATGTCTTTTCTTTCACTCTTTGTCCATTGTCTGAAGTATCTATGTCTTTTCTTTCACTCTTTGCCCATTGTCTGGAGTATCTATGTCTTTTCTTTCACTCTTTGCCCATTGTCTGAAGTATCTATGTCTTTTCTTTCACACTTTGTCCATTGTCTGAAGTATCTATGTCTTTTCTTTCACTCTTTGCCCATTGTCTGAAGTATCTATGTCTTTTCTTTCACACTTTGCCCATTGTCTGAAGTATCTATGTCATTTCTTTCATTCTTTGCCCATTGTCTGAAGTATCTATGTCTTTTCTTTCACTCTTTGCCCATTGTCTGAAGTATCTATGTCTTTTCTTTCACTCTGCCCATTGTCTGAAGTATCTATGTCTTTTCTTTCACTCTTTGCCCATTGTCTGAAGTATCTATGTCTTTTCTTTCACTCTGCCCATTGTCTGAAGTATCTATGTCTTTTCTTTCACTCTTTGCCCATTGTCTGAAGTATCTATGTCTTTTATTTCACTCTTTGCCCATTGTCTGAAGTATCTATGTCTTTTCTTTCACTCTTTGCCCATTGTCTGAAGTATCTATGTCTTTTCTTTCACTCTTTGTCCATTGTCTGAAGTATCTATGTCTTTTCTTTCACTCTTTGCCCATTGTCTGAAGTATCTATGTCCTTTCTTTCACTCTTTGCCCATTGTCTGAAGTATCTATGTCTTTTCTTTCACTCTTTGCCCATTGTCTGAAGTATCTATGTCTTTTCTTTCACCTTTTGCCCATTGTCTGAAGTATCTATGTCTTTTCTTTCACTCTGCCCATTGTCTGAAGTATCTATGTCTTTTCTTTCACACTTTGTCCATTGTCTGAAGTATCTATGTCTTTTCTTTCACTCTTTGCCCATTGTCTGAAGTATCTATGTCTTTTCTTTCACTCTTTGCCCATTGTCTGAAGTATCTATGTCTTTTCTTTCACTCTTTGCCCATTGTCTGAAGTATCTGTCTTTTCTTTCACTCTGCCCATTGTCTGAAGTATCTATGTCATTTCTTTCACTCTTTGCCCATTGTCTGAAGTATCTATGTCTTATTTTCACTCTTTACCCATTGTCTGAAGTATCTATGTCTTTTCTTTCACTCTTTGCCCATTGTCTGAAGTATCTATGTCTTTTCTTTCACTCTTTGCCCATTGTCTGAAGTATCTATGTCTTTTCTTTCACTCTTTGCCCATTGTCTGAAGTATCTATGTCTTTTCTTTCACTCTTTGCCCATTGTCTGAAGTATCTATGTCTTTTCTTTCACTCTTTGCCCATTGTCTGGAGTATCTATGTCTTTTCTTTCACTCTTTGCCCATTGTCTGAAGTATCTATGTCTTTTCTTTCACACTTTGCCCATTGTCTGAAGTATCTATGTCTTTTCTTTCACTCTTTGCCCATTGTCTGAAGTATCTATGTCTTTTCTTTCACTCTTTGTCCATTGTCTGAAGTATCTATGTCTTTTCTTTCACTCTTTGCCCATTGTCTGAAGTATCTATGTCTTCTTTCACTCTTTGTCCATTGTCTGAAGTATCTATGTCTTTTCTTTCACTCTTTGCCAATTGTCTGAAGTATCTATGTCTTTTCTTTCACTCTTTGTCCATTGTCTGAAGTATCTATGTCTTTTCTTTCACTCTTTGCCCATTGTCTGAAGTATCTATGTCTTTTCTTTCACACTTTGCCCATTGTCTGAAGTATCTATGTCATTTCTGTCATTCTTTGCCCATTGTCTGAAGTATCTATGTCTTTCCTTTCACTCTTTGCCCATTGTCTGAAGTATCTATGTCTTTTCTTTCACTCTGCCCATTGTCTGAAGTATCTATGTCTTTTCTTTCACTCTTTACCCATTGTCTGAAGTATCTATGTCTTTTCTTTCATTCTGCCCATTGTCTGAAGTATCTATGTCTTTTCTTTCACTCTTTGCCCATTGTCTGAAGTATCTATGTCTTTTCTTTCACTCTTTGCCCATTGTCTGAAGTATCTATGTCTTTTCTTTCACTCTTTGCCCATTGTCTGAAGTATCTATGTCTTTTCTTTCACTCTTTGTCCATTGTCTGAAGTATCTATGTCTTTTCTGTCACTCTTTGCCCATTGTCTGAAGTATCTATGTCTTTTCTTTCACTCTTTGCCCATTGTCTGAAGTATCTATGTCTTTTCTTTCACTCTTTGCCCATTGTCTGAAGTATCTATGTCTTTTCTTTCACCTTTTGCCCATTGTCTGAAGTATCTATGTCTTTTCTTTCACTCTGCCCATTGTCTGAAGTATCTATGTCTTTTCTTTCACACTTTGTCCATTGTCTGAAGTATCTATGTCTTTTCTTTCACTCTTTGCCCATTGTCTGAAGTATCTATGTCTTTTCTTTCACTCTTTGCCCATTGTCTGAAGTATCTATGTCTTTTCTTTCACTCTTTGCCCATTGTCTGAAGTATCTATGTCTTTTCTTTCACTCTTTGCCCATTGTCTGAAGTATCTATGTCTTTTCTTTCACTCTTTGCCCATTGTCTGGAGTATCTATGTCTTTTCTTTCACACTTTGTCCATTGTCTGAAGTATCTATGTCTTTTCTTTCACTCTTTGCCCATTGTCTGAAGTATCTATGTCTTTTCTTTCACTCTTTGCCCATTGTCTGAAGTATCTATGTCTTTTCTTTCACACTTTGCCCATTGTCTGAAGTATCTATGTCATTTCTTTCACTCTTTGCCCATTGTCTGAAGTATCTATGTCTTTTCTTTCACTCTTTGCCCATTGTCTGAAGTATCTATGTCTTTTCTTTCACTCTGCCCATTGTCTGAAGTATCTATGTCTTTTCTTTCACTCTTTGCCCATTGTCTGAAGTATCTATGTCTTTTCTTTCACTCTGCCCATTGTCTGAAGTATCTATGTCTTCTTCCACTCTGCCCATTGTCTGAAGTATCTATGTCTTTTCTTTCACTCTGCCCATTGTCTGAAGTATCTATGTCTTTTCTTTCACTCTTTGCCCATTGTCTGAAGTATCTATGCCTTTTCTTTCACTCTCTGCCCATTGTCTGAAGTATCTATGTCTTTTCTTTCACTCTGCCCATTGTCTGAAGTATCTATGTCTTTTCTTTCACTCTTTGTCCATTGTCTGAAGTATCTATGTCTTTTCTTTCACTTTTTGCCCATTGTCTGAAGTATCTATGTCTTTTCTTTCACTCTTTGCCCATTGTCTGAAGTATCTATGTCTTTTCTTTCACTCTTTGTCCATTGTCTGAAGTATCTATGTCTTTTCTTTCACTCTTTGCCCATTGTCTGAAGTATCTATGTCTTTTCTTTCACTCTTTGCCCATTGTCTGAAGTATCTATGTCTTTTCTTTCACTTTTTGCCCATTGTCTGAAGTATCTATGTCATTTCTGTCACACTTTGTCCATTGTCTGAAGTATCTATGTCTTTTCTGTCACTCTTTGCCCATTGTCTGAAGTATCTATGTCTTCTTTCACTCTTTGTCCATTGTCTGAAGTATCTATGTCTTTTCTTTCACTCTTTGCCCATTGTCTGAAGTATCTATGTCTTTTCTTTCACACTTTGCCCATTGTCTGAAGTATCTATGTCATTTCTTTCACTCTTTGCCCATTGTCTGAAGTATCTATGTCTTTTCTTTCACTCTTTGCCCATTGTCTGAAGTATCTATGTCTTTTCTTTCACTCTGCCCATTGTCTGAAGTATCTATGTCTTTTCTTTCACTCTTTGCCCATTGTCTGAAGTATCTATGTCTTTTCTTTCACTCTGCCCATTGTCTGAAGTATCTATGTCTTCTTCCACTCTGCCCATTGTCTGAAGTATCTATGTCTTTTCTTTCACTCTGCCCATTGTCTGAAGTATCTATGTCTTTTCTTTCACTCTTTGCCCATTGTCTGAAGTATCTATGCCTTTTCTTTCACTCTCTGCCCATTGTCTGAAGTATCTATGTCTTTTCTTTCACTCTGCCCATTGTCTGAAGTATCTATGTCTTTTCTTTCACTCTTTGTCCATTGTCTGAAGTATCTATGTCTTTTCTTTCACTTTTTGCCCATTGTCTGAAGTATCTATGTCTTTTCTTTCACTCTTTGCCCATTGTCTGAAGTATCTATGTCTTTTCTTTCACTCTTTGTCCATTGTCTGAAGTATCTATGTCTTTTCTTTCACTCTTTGCCCATTGTCTGAAGTATCTATGTCTTTTCTTTCACTTTTTGCCCATTGTCTGAAGTATCTATGTCATTTCTGTCACACTTTGTCCATTGTCTGAAGTATCTATGTCTTTTCTGTCACTCTTTGCCCATTGTCTGAAGTATCTATGTCTTCTTTCACTCTTTGTCCATTGTCTGAAGTATCTATGTCTTTTCTTTCACTCTTTGCCCATTGTCTGAAGTATCTATGTCTTTTCTTTCACACTTTGCCCATTGTCTGAAGTATCTATGTCATTTCTTTCATTCTTTGCCCATTGTCTGAAGTATCTATGTCTTTTCTTTCACTCTTTGCCCATTGTCTGAAGTATCTATGTCTTTTCTTTCACTCTGCCCATTGTCTGAAGTATCTATGTCTTTTCTTTCACTCTTTGCCCATTGTCTGAAGTATCTATGTCTTTTCTTTCACTCTGCCCATTGTCTGAAGTATCTATGTCTTATCTTTCACTCTTTGCCCATTGTCTGAAGTATCTATGTCTTTTATTTCACTCTTTGCCCATTGTCTGAAGTATCTATGTCTTTTCTTTCACTCTTTGCCCATTGTCTGAAGTATCTATGTCTTTTCTTTCACTCTTTGTCCATTGTCTGAAGTATCTATGTCTTTTCTTTCACTCTTTGCCCATTGTCTGAAGTATCTATGTCCTTTCTTTCACTCTTTGACCATTGTCTGAAGTATCTATGTCTTTTCTTTCACTCTTTGCCCATTGTCTGAAGTATCTATGTCTTTTCTTTCACCTTTTGCCCATTGTCTGAAGTATCTATGTCTTTTCTTTCACTCTGCCCATTGTCTGAAGTATCTATGTCTTTTCTTTCACACTTTGTCCATTGTCTGAAGTATCTATGTCTTTTCTTTCACTCTTTGCCCATTGTCTGAAGTATCTATGTCTTTTCTTTCACACTTTGTCCATTGTCTGAAGTATCTATGTCTTTTCTTTCACTCTTTGCCCATTGTCTGAAGTATCTATGTCTTTTCTTTCACTCTTTGCCCATTGTCTGAAGTATCTATGTCTTTTCTTTCACTCTTTGCCCATTGTCTGAAGTATCTATGTCTTTTCTTTCACTCTTTGCCCATTGTCTGGAGTATCTATGTCTTTTCTTTCACTCTTTGCCCATTGTCTGAAGTATCTATGTCTTTTCTTTCACACTTTGTCCATTGTCTGAAGTATCTATGTCTTTTCTTTCACTCTTTGCCCATTGTCTGAAGTATCTATTTTTTTTCTTTCACTCTTTGCCCATTGTCTGAAGTATCTATGTCTTTTCTTTCACTCTTTGTCCATTGTCTGAAGTATCTATGTCTTTTCTTTCACTCTTTGCCCATTGTCTGAAGTATCTATGTCTTCTTTCACTCTTTGTCCATTGTCTGAAGTATCTATGTCTTTTCTTTCACTCTTTGCCAATTGTCTGAAGTATCTATGTCTTTTCTTTCACTCTTTGTCCATTGTCTGAAGTATCTATGTCTTTTCTTTCACTCTTTGCCCATTGTCTGGAGTATCTATGTCTTTTCTTTCACTCTTTGCCCATTGTCTGAAGTATCTATGTCTTTTCTTTCACACTTTGTCCATTGTCTGAAGTATCTATGTCTTTTCTTTCACTCTTTGCCCATTGTCTGAAGTATCTATGTCTTTTCTTTCACACTTTGCCCATTGTCTGAAGTATCTATGTCATTTCTTTCATTCTTTGCCCATTGTCTGAAGTATCTATGTCTTTTCTTTCACTCTTTGCCCATTGTCTGAAGTATCTATGTCTTTTCTTTCACTCTGCCCATTGTCTGAAGTATCTATGTCTTTTCTTTCACTCTTGCCCATTGTCTGAAGTATCTATGTCTTTTCTTTCACTCTTTGCCCATTGTCTGAAGTATCTATGTCTTTTCTTTCACTCTTTGCCCATTGTCTGAAGTATCTATGTCTTTTCTTTCACTCTTTGCCCATTGTCTGAAGTATCTATGTCTTTTCTTTCACTCTTTGCCCATTGTCTGAAGTATCTATGTCTTTTCTTTCACTCTTTGCCCATTGTCTGAAGTATCTATGTCTTTTCTTTCACTCTTTGCCCATTGTCTGAAGTATCTATGTCCTTTCTTTCACTCTTTGCCCATTGTCTGAAGTATCTATGTCTTTTCTTTCACTCTTTGCCCATTGTCTGAAGTATCTATGTCTTTTCTTTCACCTTTTGCCCATTGTCTGAAGTATCTATGTCTTTTCTTTCACTTCTTTGCCCATTGTCTGAAGTATCTATGTCTTTTCTTTCACACTTTGTCCATTGTCTGAAGTATCTATGTCTTTTCTTTCACTCTTTGCCCATTGTCTGAAGTATCTATGTCTTTTCTTTCACTCTTTGCCCATTGTCTGAAGTATCTATGTCTTTTCTTTCACTCTTTGCCCATTGTCTGAAGTATCTGTCTTTTCTTTCACTCTGCCCATTGTCTGAAGTATCTATGTCATTTCTTTCACTCTTTGCCCATTGTCTGAAGTATCTATGTCTTTTCTTTCACTCTCTGCCCATTGTCTGAAGTATCTATGTCTTTTCTTTCACTCTCTGCCCATTGTCTGAAGTATCTATGTCTTTTCTTTCACTCTGCCCATTGTCTGAAGTATCTATGTCTTTTCTTTCACTCTTTGTCCATTGTCTGAAGTATCTATGTCTTTTCTTTCACTTTTTGCCCATTGTCTGAAGTATCTATGTCTTTTCTTTCACTCTTTGCCCATTGTCTGAAGTATCTATGTCTTTTCTTTCACTCTTTGTCCATTGTCTGAAGTATCTATGTCTTTTCTTTCACTCTTTGCCCATTGTCTGAAGTATCTATGTCTTTTCTTTCACTCTTTGCCCATTGTCTGAAGTATCTATGTCTTTTCTTTCACTTTTTGCCCATTGTCTGAATTATCTATGTCATTTCTGTCACTCTTTGTCCATTGTCTGAAGTATCTATGTCTTTTCTGTCACTCTTTGCCCATTGTCTGAAGTATCTATGTCTTCTTTCACTCTTTGTCCATTGTCTGAAGTATCTATGTCTTTTCTTTCACTCTTTGCCCATTGTCTGAAGTATCTATGTCTTTTCTTTCACACTTTGCCCATTGTCTGAAGTATCTATGTCATTTCTTTCATTCTTTGCCCATTGTCTGAAGTATCTATGTCTTTTCTTTCACTCTTTGCCCATTGTCTGAAGTATCTATGTCTTTTCTTTCACTCTGCCCATTGTCTGAAGTATCTATGTCTTTTCTTTCACTCTTTGCCCATTGTCTGAAGTATCTATGTCTTTTCTTTCACTCTGCCCATTGTCTGAAGTATCTATGTCTTTTCTTTCACTCTTTGCACATTGTCTGAAGTATCTATGTCTTTTATTTCACTCTTTGCCCATTGTCTGAAGTATCTATGTCTTTTCTTTCACTCTTTGCCCATTGTCTGAAGTATCTATGTCTTTTCTTTCACTCTTTGCCCATTGTCTGAAGTATCTATGTCTTTTCTTTCACTCTTTGCCCATTGTCTGAAGTATCTATGTCTTTTCTGTCACTCTGCCCATTGTCTGAAGTATCTATGTCATTTCTTTCATTGTTTTCCCATTGTCTGAAGTATCTATGTCTTTTTTTCACTCTTTGCCCATTGTCTGAAGTATCTATGTCTTTTCTTTCACTCTTTGCCCATTGTCTGAAGTATCTATGTCTTTTCTTTCACTCTTTGCCCATTGTCTGAAGTATCTATGTCTTTTCTTTCACTCTTTGCCCATTTTCTGAAGTATCTATGTCTTTTCTTTCACTCTTTGCCCATTGTCTGAAGTATCTATGTCTTTTCTTTCACTCTTTGCCCATTGTCTGAAGTATCTATGTCTTTTCTTTCACTATTTGCCCATTGTCTGAAGTATCTATGTCTTTTCTTTCACTCTTTGCCCATTGTCTGAAGTATCTATGTCTTTTCTTTCACTCTGCCCATTGTCTGAAGTATCTATGTCTTTTCTTTCACTCTTTGCCCATTGTCTGAAGTATCTATGTCTTTTCTTTCACTCTTTGCCCATTGTCTGAAGTATCTATGTCTTTTCTTTCACTCTTTGCCCATTGTCTGAAGTATCTATGTCTTTTCTTTCACTCTCTGTCCATTGTCTGAAGTATCTATGTCTTTTCTTTCACTCTTTGCCCATTGTCTGAAGTATCTATGTCTTTTCTTTCACTCTTTGCCCATTGTCTGGAGTATCTATGTCTTTTCTTTCACTCTTTGCCCATTGTCTGAAGTATCTATGTCATTTCTGTCACTCTTTGCCCATTGTCTGAAGTATCTATGTCTTTTATTTCACTCTTTGCCCATTGTCTGAAGTATCTATGTCTTCTTTCACTCTTTGTCCAATGTCTGAAGTATCTATGTCTTTTCTTTCACTCTTTGCCCATTGTCTGAAGTATCTATGTCTTTTCTTTCACTCTTTGCCCATTGTCTGAAGTATCTATGTGTTTTCTTTCACTCTGCCCATTGTCTGAAGTATCTATGTCTTTTCTTTCACTCTTTGCCCATTGTCTGAAGTATCTATGTGTTTTCTTTCACTCTTTGCCCATTGTCTGAAGTATCTATGTGTTTTCTTTCACTCTGCCCATTGTCTGAAGTATCTATGTCTTTTCTTTCACTCTTTGCCCATTGTCTGAAGTATCTATGTCTTTTATTTCACTCTTTGTCCATTGTCTGAAGTATCTATGTCTTTTCTTTCACTCTTTGCCCATTGTCTGAAGTATCTATGTCTTTTCTTTCACTCTTTGCCCATTGTCTGAAGTATCTATGTCTTTTCTTTCACTTTTTGCCCATTGTCTGAATTATCTATGTCATTTCTGTCACTCTTTGTCCATTGTCTGAAGTATCTATGTCTTTTCTGTCACTCTTTGCCCATTGTCTGAAGTATCTATGTCTTTTCTTTCACTCTTTGCCCATTGTCTGAAGTATCTATGTCTTTTCTTTCACACTTTGCCCATTGTCTGAAGTATCTATGTCATTTCTTTCATTCTTTGCCCATTGTCTGAAGTATCTATGTCTTTTCTTTCACTCTTTGCCCATTGTCTGAAGTATCTATGTCTTTTCTGTCACTCTTTGTCCATTGTCTGAAGTATCTATGTCTTTTCTTTCACTCTTTGTCCATTGTCTGAAGTATCTATGTCTTTTCTTTCACTTTTTGCCCATTGCCTGAAGTATCTATGTCTTTTCTTTCACACTTTGTCCATTGTCTGAAGTATCTATGTCTTTTCTTTCACTCTTTGCCCATTGTCTGAAGTATCTATGTCTTTTCTTTCACTCTTTGCCCATTGTCTGAAGTATCTATGTCTTTTCTTTCACTCTTTGCCCATTGTCTGAAGTATCTATGTCTTTTCTGTCACTCTGCCCATTGTCTGAAGTATCTATGTCATTTCTTTCACTCTTTGTCCATTGTCTGAAGTATCTATGTCTTTTCTTTCACTTTTTGCCCATTGTCTGAATTATCTATGTCATTTCTGTCACTCTTTGTCCATTGTCTGAAGTATCTATGTCTTTTCTGTCACTCTTTGCCCATTGTCTGAAGTATCTATGTCTTTTCTTTCACACTTTGCCCATTGTCTGAAGTATCTATGTCATTTCTTTCATTCTTTGCCCATTGTCTGAAGTATCTATGTCTTTTCTTTCACTCTTTGCCCATTGTCTGAAGTATCTATGTCTTTTCTGTCACTCTTTGTCCATTGTCTGAAGTATTTATGTCTTTTCTTTCACTCTTTGTCCATTGTCTGAAGTATCTATGTCTTTTCTTTCACTTTTTGCCCATTGCCTGAAGTATCTATGTCTTTTCTTTCACACTTTGTCCATTGTCTGAACTATCTATGTCTTTTCTTTCACTCTTTGCCCATTGTCTGAAGTATCTATGTCTTTTCTTTCACTCTTTGTCCATTGTCTGAAGTATCTATGTCTTTTCTTTCACTCTTTGCCCATTGTCTGAAGTATCTATGTCCTTTCTTTCACTCTTTGCCCATTGTCTGAAGTATCTATGTCTTTTCTTTCACTCTTTGCCCATTGTCTGAAGTATCTATGTCTTTTCTTTCACTCTTTGCCCATTGTCTGAAGTATCTATGTCTTTTCTTTCACTCTGCCCATTGTCTGAAGTATCTATGTCTTTTCTTTCACACTTTGTCCATTGTCTGAAGTATCTATGTCTTTTCTTTCACTCTTTGCCCATTGTCTGAAGTATCTATGTCTTTTCTTTCACACTTTGTCCATTGTCTGAAGTATCTATGTCTTTTCTTTCACTCTTTGCCCATTGTCTGAAGTATCTATGTCTTTTCTTTCACTCTTTGCCCATTGTCTGAAGTATCTATGTCTTTTCTTTCACTCTTTGCCCATTGTCTGAAGTATCTATGTCTTTTCTTTCACTCTTTGCCCATTGTCTGGAGTATCTATGTCTTTTCTTTCACTCTTTGCCCATTGTCTGAAGTATCTATTTCTTTTCTTTCACACTTTGTCCATTGTCTGAAGTATCTATGTCTTTTCTTTCACTCTTTGCCCATTGTCTGAAGTATCTATGTCTTTTCTTTCACTCTTTGCCCATTGTCTGAAGTATCTATGTCTTTTCTTTCACTCTTTGTCCATTGTCTGAAGTATCTATGCCTTTTCTTTCACTCTTTGCCCATTGTCTGAATAACTATGTCTTCTTTCACTCTTTGTCCATTGTCTGAAGTATCTATGTCTTTTCTTTCACTCTTTGCCAATTGTCTGAAGTATCTATGTCTTTTCTTTCACTCTTTGTCCATTGTCTGAAGTATCTATGTCTTTTCTTTCACTCTTTGCCCATTGACTGGAGTATCTATGTCTTTTCTTTCACTCTTTGCCCATTGTCTGAAGTATCTATGTCTTTTGTTTCACTCTTTGTCCATTGTCTGAAGTATCTATGTCTTTTCTTTCACTCTTTGTCCATTGTCTGAAGTATCTATGTCTTTTCTTTCACTCTTTGCCCATTGTCTGAAGTATCTATGTCTTTTCTTTCACTTTTTGCCCATTGTCTGAAGTATCTATGTCATTTCTGTCACTCTTTGTCCATTGTCTGAAGTATCTATGTCTTTTCTGTCATTCTTTGCCCATTGTCTGAAGTATCTATGTCTTCTTTCACTCTTTGTCCATTGTCTGAAGTATCTATGTCTTTTCTTTCACTCTTTGCCCATTGTCTGAAGTATCTATGTCTTTTCTTTCACACTTTGCCCATTGTCTGAAGTATCTATGTCATTTCTTTCATTCTTTGCCCATTGTCTGAAGTATCTATGTCTTTTCTTTCACTCTTTGCCCATTGTCTGAAGTATCTATGTCTTTTCTTTCACTCTGCCCATTGTCTGAAGTATCTATGTCTTTTCTTTCACTCTTTGCCCATTGTCTGAAGTATCTATGTCTTTTCTTTCACTCTGCCCTTTGTCTGAAGTATCTATGTCTTATCTTTCACTCTTTGCCCATTGTCTGAAGTATCTATGTCTTTTATTTCACTCTTTGCCCATTGTCTGAAGTATCTATGTCTTTTCTTTCACTCTTTGCCCATTGTCTGAAGTATCTATGTCTTTTCTTTCACTCTTTGTCCATTGTCTGAAGTATCTATGTCTTTTCTTTCACTCTTTGCCCATTGTCTGAAGTATCTATGTCCTTTCTTTCACTCTTTGCCCATTGTCTGAAGTATCTATGTCTTTTCTTTCACTCTTTGCCCATTGTCTGAAGTATCTATGTCTTTTCTTTCACCTTTTGCCCATTGTCTGAAGTATCTATGTCTTTTCTTTCACTCTGCCCATTGTCTGAAGTATCTATGTCTTTTCTTTCACACTTTGTCCATTGTCTGAAGTATCTATGTCTTTTCTTTCACTCTTTGCCCATTGTCTGAAGTATCTATGTCTTTTCTTTCACACTTTGTCCATTGTCTGAAGTATCTATGTCTTTTCTTTCACTCTTTGCCCATTGTCTGAAGTATCTATGTCTTTTCTTTCACTCTTTGCCCATTGTCTGAAGTATCTATGTCTTTTCTTTCACTCTTTGCCCATTGTCTGAAGTATCTATGTCTTTTCTTTCACTCTTTGCCCATTGTCTGGAGTATCTATGTCTTTTCTTTCACTCTTTGCCCATTGTCTGAAGTATCTATGTCTTTTCTTTCACACTTTGTCCATTGTCTGAAGTATCTATGTCTTTTCTTTCACTCTTTGCCCATTGTCTGAAGTATCTATGTCTTTTCTTTCACTCTTTGCCCATTGTCTGAAGTATCTATGTCTTTTCTTTCACTCTTTGTCCATTGTCTGAAGTATCTATGTCTTTTCTTTCACTCTTTGCCCATTGTCTGAAGTATCTATGTCTTCTTTCACTCTTTGTCCATTGTCTGAAGTATCTATGTCTTTTCTTTCACTCTTTGCCAATTGTCTGAAGTATCTATGTCTTTTCTTTCACTCTTTGTCCATTGTCTGAAGTATCTATGTCTTTTCTTTCACTCTTTGCCCATTGTCTGGAGTATCTATGTCTTTTCTTTCACTCTTTGCCCATTGTCTGAAGTATCTATGTCTTTTCTTTCACACTTTGTCCATTGTCTGAAGTATCTATGTCTTTTCTTTCACTCTTTGCCCATTGTCTGAAGTATCTATGTCTTTTCTTTCACTCTTTGCCCATTGTCTGAAGTATATATGTCTTTTCTTTCACTCTGCCCATTGTCTGAAGTATCTATGTCTTTTCTTTCACTCTTTGTCCATTGTCTGAAGTATCTATGTCTTTTCTTTCACTCTTTGCCCATTGTCTGAAGTATCTATGTCTTTTCTTTCACTCTTTGCCCATTGTCTGAAGTATCTATGTCTTTTCTTTCACTCTCTGTCCATTGTCTGAAGTATCTATGTCTTTTCTTTCACTCTTTGCCCATTGTCTGAAGTATCTATGTCTTTTCTTTCACTCTTTGCCCATTGTCTGGAGTATCTATGTCTTTTCTTTCACTTTTTGCCCATTGTCTGAAGTATCTATGTCATTTCTTTCACTCTTTGTCCATTGTCTGAAGTATCTATGTCTTTTCTTTCACTCTTTGCCCATTGTCTGAAGTATCTATGTCTTCTTTCACTCTTTGTCCATTGTCTGAAGTATCTATGTCTTTTCTTTCACACTTTGCCCATTGTCTGAAGTATCTATGCCATTTCTTTCACTCTCTGCCCATTGTCTGAAGTATCTATGTCTTTTCTTTCACTCTGCCCATTGTCTGAAGTATCTATGTCTTTTCTTTCACTCTTTGTCCATTGTCTGAAGTATCTATGTCTTTTCTTTCACTTTTTGCCCATTGCCTGAAGTATCTATGTCTTTTCTTTCACTCTTTGCCCATTGTCTGAAGTATCTATGTCTTTTCTTTCACTCTTTGTCCATTGTCTGAAGTATCTATGTCTTTTCTTTCACTCTTTGTCCATTGTCTGAAGTATCTATGTCTTTTCTTTCACTCTTTGCCCATTGTCTGAAGTATCTATGTCTTTTCTTTCACTTTTTGCCCATTGTCTGAAGTATCTATGTCATTTCTGTCACTCTTTGTCCATTGTCTGAAGTATCTATGTCTTTTCTGTCACTCTTTGCCCATTGTCTGAAGTATCTATGTCTTCTTTCACTCTTTGTCCATTGTCTGAAGTATCTATGTCTTTTCTTTCACTCTTTGCCCATTGTCTGAAGTATCTATGTCTTTTCTTTCACACTTTGCCCATTGTCTGAAGTATCTATGTCATTTCTTTCATTCTTTGCCCATTGTCTGAAGTATCTATGTCTTTTCTTTCACTCTTTGCCCATTGTCTGAAGTATCTATGTCTTTTCTTTCACTCTGCCCATTGTCTGAAGTATCTATGTCTTTTCTTTCACTCTTTGCCCATTGTCTGAAGTATCTATGTCTTTTCTTTCACTCTGCCCATTGTCTGAAGTATCTATGTCTTATCTTTCACTCTTTGCCCATTGTCTGAAGTATCTATGTCTTTTATTTCACTCTTTGCCCATTGTCTGAAGTATCTATGTCTTTTCTTTCACTCTTTGCCCATTGTCTGAAGTATCTATGTCTTTTCTTTCACTCTTTGTCCATTGTCTGAAGTATCTATGTCTTTTCTTTCACTCTTTGCCCATTGTCTGAAGTATCTATGTCCTTTCTTTCACTCTTTGCCCATTGTCTGAAGTATCTATGTCTTTTCTTTCACTCTTTGCCCATTGTCTGAAGTATCTATGTCTTTTCTTTCACCTTTTGCCCATTGTCTGAAGTATCTATGTCTTTTCTTTCACTCTGCCCATTGTCTGAAGTATCTATGTCTTTTCTTTCACACTTTGTCCATTGTCTGAAGTATCTATGTCTTTTCTTTCACTCTTTGCCCATTGTCTGAAGTATCTATGTCTTTTCTTTCACACTTTGTCCATTGTCTGAAGTATCTATGTCTTTTCTTTCACTCTTTGCCCATTGTCTGAAGTATCTATGTCTTTTCTTTCACTCTTTGCCCATTGTCTGAAGTATCTATTTCTTTTCTTTCACTCTTTGCCCATTGTCTGAAGTATCTATGTCTTTTCTTTCACTCTTTGCCCATTGTCTGGAGTATCTATGTCTTTTCTTTCACTCTTTGCCCATTATCTGAAGTATCTATGTCTTTTCTTTCACACTTTGTCCATTGTCTGAAGTATCTATGTCTTTTCTTTCACTCTTTGCCCATTGTCTGAAGTATCTATGTCTTTTCTGTCACTCTGCCCATTGTCTGAAGTATCTATGTCATTTCTTTCATTGTTTTCCCATTGTCTGAAGTATCTATGTCTTTTTTTCACTCTTTGCCCATTGTCTGGAGTATCTATGTCTTTTCTTTCACTCTTTGTCCATTGTCTGAAGTATCTATGTCTTTTCTTTCACTCTTTGCCCATTGTCTGAAGTATCTATGTCTTTTCTTTCACTCTTTGCCCATTGTCTGAAGTATCTATTTCTTTTCTTTCACACTTTGCCCATTGTCTGAAGTATCTATGTCATTTCTTTCACTCTTTGCCCATTGTCTGAAGTATCTATGCCTTTTCTTTCACTCTTTGCCCATTGTCTGAAGTATCTATGTCTTTTCTTTCACTCTGCCCATTGTCTGAAGTATCTATGTCTTTTCTTTCACTCTTTGCCCATTGTCTGAAGTATCTATGTCTTTTCTTTCACTCTGCCCATTGTCTGAAGTATCTATGTCTTCTTCCACTCTGCCCATTGTCTGAAGTATCTATGTCTTTTCTTTCACTCTGCCCATTGTCTGAAGTATCTATGTCTTTTCTTTCACTCTTTGCCCATTGTCTGAAGTATCTATGTCTTTTCTTTCATTCTCTGCCCATTGTCTGAAGTATCTATGTCTTTTCTTTCACTCTGCCCATTGTCTGAAGTATCTATGTCTTTTCTTTCACTCTTTGTCCATTGTCTGAAGTATCTATGTCTTTTCTTTCACTTTTTGCCCATTGTCTGAAGTATCTATGTCTTTTCTTTCACTCTTTGCCCATTGTCTGAAGTATCTATGTCTTTTCTTTCACTCTTTGTCCATTGTCTGAAGTATCTATGTCTTTTCTTTCACTCTTTGCCCATTGTCTGAAGTATCTATGTCTTTTCTTTCACTCTTTGCCCATTGTCTGAAGTATCTATGTCTTTTCTTTCACTTTTTGCCCATTGTCTGAATTATCTATGTCATTTCTGTCACTCTTTGTCCATTGTCTGAAGTATCTATGTCTTTTCTGTCACTCTTTGCCCATTGTCTGAAGTATCTATGTCTTCTTTCACTCTTTGTCCATTGTCTGAAGTATCTATGTCTTTTCTTTCACTCTTTGCCCATTGTCTGAAGTATCTATGTCTTTTCTTTCACACTTTGCCCATTGTCTGAAGTATCTATGTCATTTCTTTCATTCTTTGCCCATTGTCTGAAGTATCTATGTCTTTTCTTTCACTCTTTGCCCATTGTCTGAAGTATCTATGTCTTTTCTTTCACTCTGCCCATTGTCTGAAGTATCTATGTCTTTTCTTTCACTCTTTGCCCATTGTCTGAAGTATCTATGTCTTTTCTTTCACTCTGCCCATTGTCTGAAGTATCTATGTCTTTTCTTTCACTCTTTGCCCATTGTCTGAAGTATCTATGTCTTTTATTTCACTCTTTGCCCATTGTCTGAAGTATCTATGTCTTTTCTTTCACTCTTTGCCCATTGTCTGAAGTATCTATGTCTTTTCTTTCACTCTTTGTCCATTGTCTGAAGTATCTATGTCTTTTCTTTCACTCTTTGCCCATTGTCTGAAGTATCTATGTCCTTTCTTTCACTCTTTGCCCATTGTCTGAAGTATCTATGTCTTTTCTTTCACTCTTTGCCCATTGTCTGAAGTATCTATGTCTTTTCTTTCACTCTTTGCCCATTGTATGAAGTATCTATGTCTTTTCTTTCACTCTGCCCATTGTCTGAAGTATCTATGTCTTTTCTTTCACACTTTGTCCATTGTCTGAAGTATCTATGTCTTTTCTTTCACTCTTTGCCCATTGTCTGAAGTATCTATGTCTTTTCTTTCACACTTTGTCCATTGTCTGAAGTATCTATGTCTTTTCTTTCACTCTTTGCCCATTGTCTGAAGTATCTATGTCTTTTCTTTCACTCTTTGCCCATTGTCTGAAGTATCTATGTCTTTTCTTTCACTCTTTGCCCATTGTCTGAAGTATCTATGTCTTTTCTTTCACTCTTTGCCCATTGTCTGGAGTATCTATGTCTTTTCTTTCACTCTTTGCCCATTGTCTGAAGTATCTATTTCTTTTCTTTCACACTTTGTCCATTGTCTGAAGTATCTATGTCTTTTCTTTCACTCTTTGCCCATTGTCTGAAGTATCTATGTCTTTTCTTTCACTCTTTGTCCATTGTCTGAAGTATCTATGCCTTTTCTTTCACTCTTTGCCCATTGTCTGAATAACTATGTCTTCTTTCACTCTTTGTCCATTGTCTGAAGTATCTATGTCTTTTCTTTCACTCTTTGCCAATTGTCTGAAGTATCTATGTCTTTTCTTTCACTCTTTGTCCATTGTCTGAAGTATCTATGTCTT
Organism: Bathymodiolus brooksi; assembly: GCA_963680875.1. NCBI lineage: Eukaryota > Metazoa > Mollusca > Bivalvia > Mytilida > Modiolidae > Bathymodiolus > Bathymodiolus brooksi. The sequence continues at coordinate 145,286,293 of OY804577.1, forward strand.
TTCTTTCACTCTTTGCCCATTGTCTGGAGTATCTATGTCTTTTCTTTCACTCTTTGCCCATTGTCTGAAGTATCTATGTCTTTTGTTTCACTCTTTGTCCATTGTCTGAAGTATCTATGTCTTTTCTTTCACTCTTTGTCCATTGTCTGAAGTATCTATGTCTTTTCTTTCACTCTTTGCCCATTGTCTGAAGTATCTATGTCTTTTCTTTCACTTTTTGCCCATTGTCTGAAGTATCTATGTCATTTCTGTCACTCTTTGTCCATTGTCTGAAGTATCTATGTCTTTTCTGTCATTCTTTGCCCATTGTCTGAAGTATCTATGTCCTTTCTTTCACTCTTTGCCCATTGTCTGAAGTATCTATGTCTTTTCTTTCACTCTTTGCCCATTGTCTGAAGTATCTATGTCTTTTCTTTCACCTTTTGCCCATTGTCTGAAGTATCTATGTCTTTTCTTTCACTCTGCCCATTGTCTGAAGTATCTATGTCTTTTCTTTCACACTTTGTCCATTGTCTGAAGTATCTATGTCTTTTCTTTCACTCTTTGCCCATTGTCTGAAGTATCTATGTCTTTTCTTTCACACTTTGTCCATTGTCTGAAGTATCTATGTCTTTTCTTTCACTCTTTGCCCATTGTCTGAAGTATCTATGTCTTTTCTTTCACTCTTTGCCCATTGTCTGAAGTATCTATTTCTTTTCTTTCACTCTTTGCCCATTGTCTGAAGTATCTATGTCTTTTCTTTCACTCTTTGCCCATTGTCTGGAGTATCTATGTCTTTTCTTTCACTCTTTGCCCATTATCTGAAGTATCTATGTCTTTTCTTTCACACTTTGTCCATTGTCTGAAGTATCTATGTCTTTTCTTTCACTCTTTGCCCATTGTCTGAAGTATCTATGTCTTTTCTGTCACTCTGCCCATTGTCTGAAGTATCTATGTCATTTCTTTCATTGTTTTCCCATTGTCTGAAGTATCTATGTCTTTTTTTCACTCTTTGCCCATTGTCTGGAGTATCTATGTCTTTTCTTTCACTCTTTGTCCATTGTCTGAAGTATCTATGTCTTTTCTTTCACTCTTTGCCCATTGTCTGAAGTATCTATGTCTTTTCTTTCACTCTTTGCCCATTGTCTGAAGTATCTATTTCTTTTCTTTCACACTTTGCCCATTGTCTGAAGTATCTATGTCATTTCTTTCACTCTTTGCCCATTGTCTGAAGTATCTATGCCTTTTCTTTCACTCTTTGCCCATTGTCTGAAGTATCTATGTCTTTTCTTTCACTCTGCCCATTGTCTGAAGTATCTATGTCTTTTCTTTCACTCTTTGCCCATTGTCTGAAGTATCTATGTCTTTTCTTTCACTCTGCCCATTGTCTGAAGTATCTATGTCTTTTCTTTCACTCTGCCCATTGTCTGAAGTATCTATGTCTTTTCTTTCACTCTTTGCCCATTGTCTGAAGTATCTATGTCTTTTCTTTCATTCTCTGCCCATTGTCTGAAGTATCTATGTCTTTTCTTTCACTCTGCCCATTGTCTGAAGTATCTATGTCTTTTCTTTCACTCTTTGTCCATTGTCTGAAGTATCTATGTCTTTTCTTTCACTTTTTGCCCATTGTCTGAAGTATCTATGTCTTTTCTTTCACTCTTTGCCCATTGTCTGAAGTATCTATGTCTTTTCTTTCACTCTTTGTCCATTGTCTGAAGTATCTATGTCTTTTCTTTCACTCTTTGCCCATTGTCTGAAGTATCTATGTCTTTTCTTTCACTCTTTGCCCATTGTCTGAAGTATCTATGTCTTTTCTTTCACTTTTTGCCCATTGTCTGAATTATCTATGTCATTTCTGTCACTCTTTGTCCATTGTCTGAAGTATCTATGTCTTTTCTGTCACTCTTTGCCCATTGTCTGAAGTATCTATGTCTTCTTTCACTCTTTGTCCATTGTCTGAAGTATCTATGTCTTTTCTTTCACTCTTTGCCCATTGTCTGAAGTATCTATGTCTTTTCTTTCACACTTTGCCCATTGTCTGAAGTATCTATGTCATTTCTTTCATTCTTTGCCCATTGTCTGAAGTATCTATGTCTTTTCTTTCACTCTTTGCCCATTGTCTGAAGTATCTATGTCTTTTCTTTCACTCTGCCCATTGTCTGAAGTATCTATGTCTTTTCTTTCACTCTTTGCCCATTGTCTGAAGTATCTATGTCTTTTCTTTCACTCTGCCCATTGTCTGAAGTATCTATGTCTTTTCTTTCACTCTTTGCCCATTGTCTGAAGTATCTATGTCTTTTCTTTCACACTTTGTCCATTGTCTGAAGTATCTATGTCTTTTCTTTCACTCTTTGCCCATTGTCTGAAGTATCTATGTCTTTTCTTTCACACTTTGTCCATTGTCTGAAGTATCTATGTCTTTTCTTTCACTCTTTGCCCATTGTCTGAAGTATCTATGTCTTTTCTTTCACTCTTTGCCCATTGTCTGAAGTATCTATGTCTTTTCTTTCACTCTTTGCCCATTGTCTGAAGTATCTATGTCTTTTCTTTCACTCTTTGCCCATTGTCTGGAGTATCTATGTCTTTTCTTTCACTCTTTGCCCATTGTCTGAAGTATCTATTTCTTTTCTTTCACACTTTGTCCATTGTCTGAAGTATCTATGTCTTTTCTTTCACTCTTTGCCCATTGTCTGAAGTATCTATGTCTTTTCTTTCACTCTTTGTCCATTGTCTGAAGTATCTATGCCTTTTCTTTCACTCTTTGCCCATTGTCTGAATAACTATGTCTTCTTTCACTCTTTGTCCATTGTCTGAAGTATCTATGTCTTTTCTTTCACTCTTTGCCAATTGTCTGAAGTATCTATGTCTTTTCTTTCACTCTTTGTCCATTGTCTGAAGTATCTATGTCTTTTCTTTCACTCTTTGCCCATTGTCTGGAGTATCTATGTCTTTTCTTTCACTCTTTGCCCATTGTCTGAAGTATCTATGTCTTTTGTTTCACTCTTTGTCCATTGTCTGAAGTATCTATGTCTTTTCTTTCACTCTTTGTCCATTGTCTGAAGTATCTATGTCTTTTCTTTCACTCTTTGCCCATTGTCTGAAGTATCTATGTCTTTTCTTTCACTTTTTGCCCATTGTCTGAAGTATCTATGTCATTTCTGTCACTCTTTGTCCATTGTCTGAAGTATCTATGTCTTTTCTGTCATTCTTTGCCCATTGTCTGAAGTATCTATGTCCTTTCTTTCACTCTTTGCCCATTGTCTGAAGTATCTATGTCTTTTCTTTCACTCTTTGCCCATTGTCTGAAGTATCTATGTCTTTTCTTTCACCTTTTGCCCATTGTCTGAAGTATCTATGTCTTTTCTTTCACTCTGCCCATTGTCTGAAGTATCTATGTCTTTTCTTTCACTCTTTGCCCATTGTCTGAAGTATCTATGTCTTTTCTTTCACACTTTGTCCATTGTCTGAAGTATCTATGTCTTTTCTTTCACTCTTTGCCCATTGTCTGAAGTATCTATGTCTTTTCTTTCACTCTTTGCCCATTGTCTGAAGTATCTATTTCTTTTCTTTCACTCTTTGCCCATTGTCTGAAGTATCTATGTCTTTTCTTTCACTCTTTGCCCATTGTCTGGAGTATCTATGTCTTTTCTTTCACTCTTTGCCCATTATCTGAAGTATCTATGTCTTTTCTTTCACACTTTGTCCATTGTCTGAAGTATCTATGTCTTTTCTTTCACTCTTTGCCCATTGTCTGAAGTATCTATGTCTTTTCTGTCACTCTGCCCATTGTCTGAAGTATCTATGTCATTTCTTTCATTGTTTTCCCATTGTCTGAAGTATCTATGTCTTTTTTTCACTCTTTGCCCATTGTCTGGAGTATCTATGTCTTTTCTTTCACTCTTTGTCCATTGTCTGAAGTATCTATGTCTTTTCTTTCACTCTTTGCCCATTGTCTGAAGTATCTATGTCTTTTCTTTCACTCTTTGCCCATTGTCTGAAGTATCTATTTCTTTTCTTTCACACTTTGCCCATTGTCTGAAGTATCTATGTCATTTCTTTCACTCTTTGCCCATTGTCTGAAGTATCTATGCCTTTTCTTTCACTCTTTGCCCATTGTCTGAAGTATCTATGTCTTTTCTTTCACTCTGCCCATTGTCTGAAGTATCTATGTCTTTTCTTTCACTCTTTGCCCATTGTCTGAAGTATCTATGTCTTTTCTTTCACTCTGCCCATTGTCTGAAGTATCTATGTCTTCTTCCACTCTGCCCATTGTCTGAAGTATCTATGTCTTTTCTTTCACTCTGCCCATTGTCTGAAGTATCTATGTCTTTTCTTTCACTCTTTGCCCATTGTCTGAAGTATCTATGTCTTTTCTTTCATTCTCTGCCCATTGTCTGAAGTATCTATGTCTTTTCTTTCACTCTGCCCATTGTCTGAAGTATCTATGTCTTTTCTTTCACTCTTTGTCCATTGTCTGAAGTATCTATGTCTTTTCTTTCACTTTTTGCCCATTGTCTGAAGTATCTATGTCTTTTCTTTCACTCTTTGCCCATTGTCTGAAGTATCTATGTCTTTTCTTTCACTCTTTGTCCATTGTCTGAAGTATCTATGTCTTTTCTTTCACTCTTTGCCCATTGTCTGAAGTATCTATGTCTTTTCTTTCACTCTTTGCCCATTGTCTGAAGTATCTATGTCTTTTCTTTCACTTTTTGCCCATTGTCTGAATTATCTATGTCATTTCTGTCACTCTTTGTCCATTGTCTGAAGTATCTATGTCTTTTCTGTCACTCTTTGCCCATTGTCTGAAGTATCTATGTCTTCTTTCACTCTTTGTCCATTGTCTGAAGTATCTATGTCTTTTCTTTCACTCTTTGCCCATTGTCTGAAGTATCTATGTCTTTTCTTTCACACTTTGCCCATTGTCTGAAGTATCTATGTCATTTCTTTCATTCTTTGCCCATTGTCTGAAGTATCTATGTCTTTTCTTTCACTCTTTGCCCATTGTCTGAAGTATCTATGTCTTTTCTTTCACTCTGCCCATTGTCTGAAGTATCTATGTCTTTTCTTTCACTCTTTGCCCATTGTCTGAAGTATCTATGTCTTTTCTTTCACTCTGCCCATTGTCTGAAGTATCTATGTCTTTTCTTTCACTCTTTGCCCATTGTCTGAAGTATCTATGTCTTTTATTTCACTCTTTGCCCATTGTCTGAAGTATCTATGTCTTTTCTTTCACTCTTTGCCCATTGTCTGAAGTATCTATGTCTTTTCTTTCACTCTTTGTCCATTGTCTGAAGTATCTATGTCTTTTCTTTCACTCTTTGCCCATTGTCTGAAGTATCTATGTCCTTTCTTTCACTCTTTGCCCATTGTCTGAAGTATCTATGTCTTTTCTTTCACTCTTTGCCCATTGTCTGAAGTATCTATGTCTTTTCTTTCACTCTTTGCCCATTGTATGAAGTATCTATGTCTTTTCTTTCACTCTGCCCATTGTCTGAAGTATCTATGTCTTTTCTTTCACACTTTGTCCATTGTCTGAAGTATCTATGTCTTTTCTTTCACTCTTTGCCCATTGTCTGAAGTATCTATGTCTTTTCTTTCACACTTTGTCCATTGTCTGAAGTATCTATGTCTTTTCTTTCACTCTTTGCCCATTGTCTGAAGTATCTATGTCTTTTCTTTCACTCTTTGCCCATTGTCTGAAGTATCTATGTCTTTTCTTTCACTCTTTGCCCATTGTCTGAAGTATCTATGTCTTTTCTTTCACTCTTTGCCCATTGTCTGGAGTATCTATGTCTTTTCTTTCACTCTTTGCCCATTGTCTGAAGTATCTATTTCTTTTCTTTCACACTTTGTCCATTGTCTGAAGTATCTATGTCTTTTCTTTCACTCTTTGCCCATTGTCTGAAGTATCTATGTCTTTTCTTTCACTCTTTGTCCATTGTCTGAAGTATCTATGCCTTTTCTTTCACTCTTTGCCCATTGTCTGAATAACTATGTCTTCTTTCACTCTTTGTCCATTGTCTGAAGTATCTATGTCTTTTCTTTCACTCTTTGCCAATTGTCTGAAGTATCTATGTCTTTTCTTTCACTCTTTGTCCATTGTCTGAAGTATCTATGTCTTTTCTTTCACTCTTTGCCCATTGTCTGGAGTATCTATGTCTTTTCTTTCACTCTTTGCCCATTGTCTGAAGTATCTATGTCTTTTGTTTCACTCTTTGTCCATTGTCTGAAGTATCTATGTCTTTTCTTTCACTCTTTGTCCATTGTCTGAAGTATCTATGTCTTTTCTTTCACTCTTTGCCCATTGTCTGAAGTATCTATGTCTTTTCTTTCACTTTTTGCCCATTGTCTGAAGTATCTATGTCATTTCTGTCACTCTTTGTCCATTGTCTGAAGTATCTATGTCTTTTCTGTCATTCTTTGCCCATTGTCTGAAGTATCTATGTCTTCTTTCACTCTTTGTCCATTGTCTGAAGTATCTATGTCTTTTCTTTCACTCTTTGCCCATTGTCTGAAGTATCTATGTCTTTTCTTTCACACTTTGCCCATTGTCTGAAGTATCTATGTCATTTCTTTCATTCTTTGCCCATTGTCTGAAGTATCTATGTCTTTTCTTTCACTCTTTGCCCATTGTCTGAAGTATCTATGTCTTTTCTTTCACTCTGCCCATTGTCTGAAGTATCTATGTCTTTTCTTTCACTCTTTGCCCATTGTCTGAAGTATCTATGTCTTTTCTTTCACTCTGCCCATTGTCTGAAGTATCTATGTCTTATCTTTCACTCTTTGCCCATTGTATGAAGTATCTATGTCTTTTATTTCACTCTTTGCCCATTGTCTGAAGTATCTATGTCTTTTCTTTCACTCTTTGCCCATTGTCTGAAGTATCTATGTCTTTTCTTTCACTCTTTGTCCATTGTCTGAAGTATCTATGTCTTTTCTTTCACTCTTTGCCCATTGTCTGAAGTATCTATGTCCTTTCTTTCACTCTTTGCCCATTGTCTGAAGTATCTATGTCTTTTCTTTCACTCTTTGCCCATTGTCTGAAGTATCTATGTCTTTTCTTTCACCTTTTGCCCATTGTCTGAAGTATCTATGTCTTTTCTTTCACTCTGCCCATTGTCTGAAGTATCTATGTCTTTTCTTTCACACTTTGTCCATTGTCTGAAGTATCTATGTCTTTTCTTTCACTCTTTGCCCATTGTCTGAAGTATCTATGTCTTTTCTTTCACACTTTGTCCATTGTCTGAAGTATCTATGTCTTTTCTTTCACTCTTTGCCCATTGTCTGAAGTATCTATGTCTTTTCTTTCACTCTTTGCCCATTGTCTGAAGTATCTATGTCTTTTCTTTCACTCTTTGCCCATTGTCTGAAGTATCTATGTCTTTTCTTTCACTCTTTGCCCATTGTCTGGAGTATCTATGTCTTTTCTTTCACTCTTTGCCCATTGTCTGAAGTATCTATGTCTTTTCTTTCACACTTTGTCCATTGTCTGAAGTATCTATGTCTTTTCTTTCACTCTTTGCCCATTGTCTGAAGTATCTATGTCTTTTCTTTCACTCTTTGCCCATTGTCTGAAGTATCTATGTCTTTTCTTTCACTCTTTGTCCATTGTCTGAAGTATCTATGTCTTTTCTTTCACTCTTTGCCCATTGTCTGAAGTATCTATGTCTTCTTTCACTCTTTGTCCATTGTCTGAAGTATCTATGTCTTTTCTTTCACTCTTTGCCAATTGTCTGAAGTATCTATGTCTTTTCTTTCACTCTTTGTCCATTGTCTGAAGTATCTATGTCTTTTCTTTCACTCTTTGCCCATTGTCTGGAGTATCTATGTCTTTTCTTTCACTCTTTGCCCATTGTCTGAAGTATCTATGTCTTTTCTTTCACACTTTGTCCATTGTCTGAAGTATCTATGTCTTTTCTTTCACTCTTTGCCCATTGTCTGAAGTATCTATGTCTTTTCTTTCACTCTTTGCCCATTGTCTGAAGTATATATGTCTTTTCTTTCACTCTGCCCATTGTCTGAAGTATCTATGTCTTTTCTTTCACTCTTTGTCCATTGTCTGAAGTATCTATGTCTTTTCTTTCACTCTTTGCCCATTGTCTGAAGTATCTATGTCTTTTCTTTCACTCTTTGCCCATTGTCTGAAGTATCTATGTCTTTTCTTTCACTCTCTGTCCATTGTCTGAAGTATCTATGTCTTTTCTTTCACTCTTTGCCCATTGTCTGAAGTATCTATGTCTTTTCTTTCACTCTTTGCCCATTGTCTGGAGTATCTATGTCTTTTCTTTCACTTTTTGCCCATTGTCTGAAGTATCTATGTCATTTCTTTCACTCTTTGTCCATTGTCTGAAGTATCTATGTCTTTTCTTTCACTCTTTGCCCATTGTCTGAAGTATCTATGTCTTCTTTCACTCTTTGTCCATTGTCTGAAGTATCTATGTCTTTTCTTTCACACTTTGCCCATTGTCTGAAGTATCTATGCCATTTCTTTCACTCTCTGCCCATTGTCTGAAGTATCTATGTCTTTTCTTTCACTCTGCCCATTGTCTGAAGTATCTATGTCTTTTCTTTCACTCTTTGTCCATTGTCTGAAGTATCTATGTCTTTTCTTTCACTTTTTGCCCATTGTCTGAAGTATCTATGTCTTTTCTTTCACTCTTTGCCCATTGTCTGAAGTATCTATGTCTTTTCTTTCACTCTTTGTCCATTGTCTGAAGTATCTATGTCTTTTCTTTCACTCTTTGTCCATTGTCTGAAGTATCTATGTCTTTTCTTTCACTCTTTGCCCATTGTCTGAAGTATCTATGTCTTTCCTTTCACTTTTTGCCCATTGTCTGAAGTATCTATGTCATTTCTGTCACTCTTTGTCCATTGTCTGAAGTATCTATGTCTTTTCTGTCACTCTTTGCCCATTGTCTGAAGTATCTATGTCTTCTTTCACTCTTTGTCCATTGTCTGAAGTATCTATGTCTTTTCTTTCACTCTTTGCCCATTGTCTGAAGTATCTATGTCTTTTCTTTCACACTTTGCCAATTGTCTGAAGTATCTATGTCATTTCTTTCATTCTTTGCCCATTGTCTGAAGTATCTATGTCTTTTCTTTCACTCTTTGCCCATTGTCTGAAGTATCTATGTCTTTTCTTTCACTCTGCCCATTGTCTGAAGTATCTATGTCTTTTCTTTCACTCTTTGCCCATTGTCTGAAGTATCTATGTCTTTTCTTTCACTCTGCCCATTGTCTGAAGTATCTATGTCTTATCTTTCACTCTTTGCCCATTGTCTGAAGTATCTATGTCTTTTATTTCACTCTTTGCCCATTGTCTGAAGTATCTATGTCTTTTCTTTCACTCTTTGCCCATTGTCTGAAGTATCTATGTCTTTTCTTTCACTCTTTGTCCATTGTCTGAAGTATCTATGTCTTTTCTTTCACTCTTTGCCCATTGTCTGAAGTATCTATGTCCTTTCTTTCACTCTTTGCCCATTGTCTGAAGTATCTATGTCTTTTCTTTCACTCTTTGCCCATTGTCTGAAGTATCTATGTCTTTTCTTTCACCTTTTGCCCATTGTCTGAAGTATCTATGTCTTTTCTTTCACTCTGCCCATTGTCTGAAGTATCTATGTCTTTTCTTTCACACTTTGTCCATTGTCTGAAGTATCTATGTCTTTTCTTTCACTCTTTGCCCATTGTCTGAAGTATCTATGTCTTTTCTTTCACACTTTGTCCATTGTCTGAAGTATCTATGTCTTTTCTTTCACTCTTTGCCCATTGTCTGAAGTATCTATGTCTTTTCTTTCACTCTTTGCCCATTGTCTGAAGTATCTATTTCTTTTCTTTCACTCTTTGCCCATTGTCTGAAGTATCTATGTCTTTTCTTTCACTCTTTGCCCATTGTCTGGAGTATCTATGTCTTTTCTTTCACTCTTTGCCCATTATCTGAAGTATCTATGTCTTTTCTTTCACACTTTGTCCATTGTCTGAAGTATCTATGTCTTTTCTTTCACTCTTTGCCCATTGTCTGAAGTATCTATGTCTTTTCTTTCACTCTTTGCCCATTGTCTGAAGTATCTATGTCTTTTCTTTCACTCTTTGTCCATTGTCTGAAGTATCTATGTCTTTTCTTTCACTCTTTGCCCATTGTCTGAAGTATCTATGTCTTCTTTCACTCTTTGTCCATTGTCTGAAGTATCTATGTCTTTTCTTTCACTCTTTGCCAATTGTCTGAAGTATCTATGTCTTTTCTTTCACTTTTTGTCCATTGTCTGAAGTATCTATGTCTTTTCTTTCACTCTTTGCCCATTGTCTGGAGTATCTATGTCTTTTCTTTCACTCTTTGCCCATTGTCTGAAGTATCTATGTCTTTTCTTTCACACTTTGTCCATTGTCTGAAGTATCTATGTCTTTTCTTTCACTCTTTGCCCATTGTCTGAAGTATCTATGTCTTTTCTTTCACTCTTTGCCCATTGTCTGAAGTATATATGTCTTTTCTTTCACTCTGCCCATTGTCTGAAGTATCTATGTCTTTTCTTTCACTCTTTGTCCATTGTCTGAAGTATCTATGTCTTTTCTTTCACTCTTTGCCCATTGTCTGAAGTATCTATGTCTTTTCTTTCACTCTTTGCCCATTGTCTGAAGTATCTATGTCCTTTCTTTCACTCTTTGCCCATTGTCTGAAGTATCTATGTCTTTTCTTTCACTCTTTGCCCATTGTCTGAAGTATCTATGTCTTTTCTTTCACCTTTTGCCCATTGTCTGAAGTATCTATGTCTTTTCTTTCACTCTGCCCATTGTCTGAAGTATCTATGTCTTTTCTTTCACACTTTGTCCATTGTCTGAAGTATCTATGTCTTTTCTTTCACTCTTTGCCCATTGTCTGAAGTATCTATGTCTTTTCTTTCACACTTTGTCCATTGTCTGAAGTATCTATGTCTTTTCTTTCACTCTTTGCCCATTGTCTGAAGAATCTATGTCTTTTCTTTCACTCTTTGCCCATTGTCTGAAGTATCTATGTCTTTTCTTTCACTCTTTGCCCATTGTCTGAAGTATCTATGTCTTTTCTTTCACTCTTTGCCCATTGTCTGGAGTATCTATGTCTTTTCTTTCACTCTTTGCCCATTGTCTGAAGTATCTATGTCTTTTCTTTCACACTTTGTCCATTGTCTGAAGTATCTATGTCTTTTCTTTCACTCTTTGCCCATTGTCTGAAGTATCTATGTCTTTTCTTTCACTATTTGCCCATTGTCTGAAGTATCTATGTCTTTTCTTTCACTCTTTGTCCATTGTCTGAAGTATCTATGTCTTTTCTTTCACTCTTTGCCCATTGTCTGAAGTATCTATGTCTTCTTTCACTCTTTGTCCATTGTCTGAAGTATCTATGTCTTTTCTTTCACTCTTTGCCAATTGTCTGAAGTATCTATGTCTTTTCTTTCACTCTTTGTCCATTGTCTGAAGTATCTATGTCTTTTCTTTCACTCTTTGCCCATTGTCTGGAGTATCTATGTCTTTTCTTTCACTCTTTGCCCATTGTCTGAAGTATCTATGTCTTTTCTTTCACACTTTGTCCATTGTCTGAAGTATCTATGTCTTTTCTTTCACTCTTTGCCCATTGTCTGAAGTATCTATGTCTTTTCTTTCACTCTTTGCCCATTGTCTGAAGTATATATGTCTTTTCTTTCACTCTGCCCATTGTCTGAAGTATCTATGTCTTTTCTTTCACTCTTTGTCCATTGTCTGAAGTATCTATTTCTTTTCTTTCACTCTTTGCCCATTGTCTGAAGTATCTATGTCTTTTCTTTCACTCTTTGCCCATTGTCTGAAGTATCTATGTCATTTCTTTCACTCTCTGTCCATTGTCTGAAGTATCTATGTCTTTTCTTTCACTCTTTGCCCATTGTCTGAAGTATCTATGTCTTTTCTTTCACTCTTTGCCCATTGTCTGGAGTATCTATGTCTTTTCTTTCACTTTTTGCCCATTGTCTGAAGTATCTATGTCATTTCTTTCACTCTTTGTCCATTGTCTGAAGTATCTATGTCTTTTCTTTCACTCTTTGCCCATTGTCTGAAGTATCTATGTCTTCTTTCACTCTTTGTCCATTGTCTGAAGTATCTATGTCTTTTCTTTCACACTTTGCCCATTGTCTGAAGTATCTATGTCATTTCTTTCACTCTTTGCCCATTGTCTGAAGTATCTATGTCTTTTCTTTCACTCTTTGCCCATTGTCTGAAGTATCTATGTCTTTTCTTTCACTCTTTGCCCATTGTCTGAAGTATCTATGTCTTTTCTTTCACTCTGCCCATTGTTAGAAGTATCTATGTCTTTTCTTTCACTCTTTGCCCATTGTCTGAAGTATCTATGTCTTTTCTTTCACTCTTTGCCCATTGTCTGAAGTATCTATGTCTTTTCTTTCACTCTTTGCCCATTGTCTGAAGTATCTATGTCTTTTCTGTCACTCTTTGTCCATTGTCTGAAGTATCTATGTCTTTTCTTTCACTCTTTGCCCATTGTCTGAAGTATCTATGTCTTTTCTTTCACTCTTTGCCCATTATCTGAAGTATTTATGTCTTTTCTTTCACTCTTTGTCCATTGTCTGAAGTATCTATGTCTTTTCTTTCACTTTTTGCCCATTGCCTGAAGTATCTATGTCTTTTCTTTCACACTTTGTCCATTGTCTGAAGTATCTATGTCTTTTCTTTCACTCTTTGCCCATTGTCTGAAGTATCTATGTCTTTTCTTTCACTCTTTGCCCATTGTCTGAAGTATCTATGTCTTTTCTGTCACTCTGCCCATTGTCTGAAGTATCTATGTCATTTCTTTCATTGTTTTCCCATTGTCTGAAGTATCTATGTCTTTTTTTCACTCTTTGCCCATTGTCTGGAGTATCTATGTCTTTTCTTTCACTCTTTGTCCATTGTCTGAAGTATCTATGTCTTTTCTTTCACTCTTTGCCCATTGTCTGAAGTATCTATGTCTTTTCTTTCACTCTTTGCCCATTGTCTGAAGTATCTATTTCTTTTCTTTCACACTTTGCCCATTGTCTGAAGTATCTATGTCATTTCTTTCACTCTTTGCCCATTGTCTGAAGTATCTATGCCTTTTCTTTCACTCTTTGCCCATTGTCTGAAGTATCTATGTCTTTTCTTTCACTCTGCCCATTGTCTGAAGTATCTATGTCTTTTCTTTCACTCTTTGCCCATTGTCTGAAGTATCTATGTCTTTTCTTTCACTCTGCCCATTGTCTGAAGTATCTATGTCTTCTTCCACTCTGCCCATTGTCTGAAGTATCTATGTCTTTTCTTTCACTCTGCCCATTGTCTGAAGTATCTATGTCTTTTCTTTCACTCTTTGCCCATTGTCTGAAGTATCTATGTCTTTTCTTTCACTCTCTGCCCATTGTCTGAAGTATCTATGTCTTTTCTTTCACTCTGCCCATTGTCTGAAGTATCTATGTCTTTTCTTTCACTCTTTGTCCATTGTCTGAAGTATCTATGTCTTTTCTTTCACTTTTTGCCCATTGTCTGAAGTATCTATGTCTTTTCTTTCACTCTTTGCCCATTGTCTGAAGTATCTATGTCTTTTCTTTCACTCTTTGTCCATTGTCTGAAGTATCTATGTCTTTTCTTTCACTCTTTGCCCATTGTCTGAAGTATCTATGTCTTTTCTTTCACTCTTTGCCCATTGTCTGAAGTATCTATGTCTTTTCTTTCACTTTTTGCCCATTGTCTGAAGTATCTATGTCATTTCTGTCACTCTTTGTCCATTGTCTGAAGTATCTATGTCTTTTCTGTCACTCTTTGCCCATTGTCTGAAGTATCTATGTCTTCTTTCACTCTTTGTCCATTGTCTGAAGTATCTATGTCTTTTCTTTCACTCTTTGCCCATTGTCTGAAGTATCAATGTCTTTTCTTTCACACTTTGCCCATTGTCTGAAGTATCTATGTCATTTCTTTCATTCTTTGCCCATTGTCTGAAGTATCTATGTCTTTTCTTTCACTCTTTGCCCATTGTCTGAAGTATCTATGTCTTTTCTTTCACTCTGCCCATTGTCTGAAGTATCTATGTCTTTTCTTTCACTCTTTGCCCATTGTCTGAAGTATCTATGTCTTTTCTTTCACTCTGCCCATTGTCTGAAGTATCTATTTCTTTTCTTTCACTCTTTGCCCATTGTCTGAAGTATCTATGTCTTTTATTTCACTCTTTGCCCATTGTCTGAAGTATCTATGTCTTTTCTTTCACTCTTTGCCCATTGTCTGAAGTATCTATGTCTTTTCTTTCACTCTTTGTCCATTGTCTGAAGTATCTATGTCTTTTCTTTCACTCTTTGCCCATTGTCTGAAGTATCTATGTCCTTTCTTTCACTCTTTGCCCATTGTCTGAAGTATCTATGTCTTTTCTTTCACTCTTTGCCCATTGTCTGAAGTATCTATGTCTTTTCTTTCACCTTTTGCCCATTGTCTGAAGTATCTATGTCTTTTCTTTCACTCTGCCCATTGTCTGAAGTATCTATGTCTTTTCTTTCACACTTTGTCCATTGTCTGAAGTATCTATGTCTTTTCTTTCACTCTTTGCCCATTGTCTGAAGTATCTATGTCTTTTCTTTCACACTTTGTCCATTGTCTGAAGTATCTATGTCTTTTCTTTCACTCTTTGCCCATTGTCTGAAGTATCTATGTCTTTTCTTTCACTCTTTGCCCATTGTCTGAAGTATCTATGTCTTTTCTTTCACTCTTTGCCCATTGTCTGAAGTATCTATGTCTTTTCTTTCACTCTTTGCCCATTGTCTGGAGTATCTATGTCTTTTCTTTCACTCTTTGCCCATTGTCTGAAGTATCTATTTCTTTTCTTTCACACTTTGTCCATTGTCTGAAGTATCTATGTCTTTTCTTTCACTCTTTGCCCATTGTCTGAAGTATCTATGTCTTTTCTTTCACTCTTTGCCCATTGTCTGAAGTATCTATGTCTTTTCTTTCACTCTTTGTCCATTGTCTGAAGTATCTATGCCTTTTCTTTCACTCTTTGCCCATTGTCTGAAGTATCTATGTCTTCTTTCACTCTTTGTCCATTGTCTGAAGTATCTATGTCTTTTCTTTCACTCTTTGCCAATTGTCTGAAGTATCTATGTCTTTTCTTTCACTCTTTGTCCATTGTCTGAAGTATCTATGTCTTTTCTTTCACTCTTTGCCCATTGTCTGGAGTATCTATGTCTTTTCTTTCACTCTTTGCCCATTGTCTGAAGTATCTATGTCTTTTCTTTCACACTTTGTCCATTGTCTGAGGTATCTATGTCTTTTCTTTCACTCTTTGCCCATTGTCTGAAGTATCTATGTCTTTTCTTTCACTCTTTGCCCATTGTCTGAAGTATATATGTCTTTTCTTTCACTCTGCCCATTGTCTGAAGTATCTATGTCGTTTCTTTCACTCTTTGTCCATTGTTTGAAGTATCTATGTCTTTTCTTTCACTCTTTGCCCATTGTCTGAAGTATCTATGTCTTTTCTTTCACTCTTTGCCCATTGTCTGAAGTATCTATGTCTTTTCTTTCACTCTTTGTCCATTGTCTGAAGTATCTATGTCTTTTCTTTCACTCTTTGCCCATTGTCTGGAGTATCTATGTCTTTTCTTTCACTTTTTGCCCATTGTCTGAAGTATCTATGTCATTTCTTTCACTCTTTGTCCATTGTCTGAAGTATCTATGTCTTTTCTTTCACTCTTTGCCCATTGTCTGAAGTATCTATGTCTTCTTTCACTCTTTGTCCATTGTCTGAAGTATCTATGTCTTTTCTTTCACACTTTGCCCATTGTCTGAAGTATCTATGTCTTTTCTTTCACTCTTTGCCCATTGTCTGAAGTATCTATGTCTTTTCTTTCACTCTTTGCCCATTGTCTGAAGTATCTATGTCTTTTCTTTCACTCTGCCCATTGTCTGAAGTATCTATGTCTTTTCTTTCACTCTTTGCCCATTGTCTGAAGTATCTATGTCTTTTCTTTCACTCTTTGCCCATTGTCTGAAGTATCTATGTCTTTTCTTTCACTCTTTGCCCATTGTCTGAAGTATCTATGTCTTTTCTGTCACTCTTTGTCCATTGTCTGAAGTATCTATGTCTTTTCTTTCACTCTTTGCCCATTGTCTGAAGTATCTATGTCTTTTCTTTCACTCTTTGTCCATTATCTGAAGTATTTATGTCTTTTCTTTCACTCTTTGTCCATTGTCTGAAGTATCTATGTCTTTTCTTTCACTTTTTGCCCATTGCCTGAAGTATCTATGTCTTTTCTTTCACACTTTGTCCATTGTCTGAAGTATCTATGTCTTTTCTTTCACTCTTTGCCCATTGTCTGAAGTATCTATGTCTTTTCTTTCACTCTTTGCCCATTGTCTGAAGTATCTATGTCTTTTCTTTCACTCTTTGCCCATTGTCTGAAGTATCTATGTCTTTTCTGTCACTCTGCCCATTGTCTGAAGTATCTATGTCATTTCTTTCATTGTTTTCCCATTGTCTGAAGTATCTATGTCTTTTTTTTACTCTTTGCCCATTGTCTGAAGTATCTATGTCTTTTCTTTCACTCTTTGCCCATTGTCTGAAGTATCTATGTCTTTTCTTTCACTCTTTGCCCATTGTCTGGAGTATCTCTGTCTTTTCTTTCACACTTTGTCCATTGTCTGAAGTATCTATGTCTTTTCTTTCACTCTTTGTCCATTGTCTGAAGTATCTATGTCTTTTCTTTCACTCTTTGCCCATTGTCTGAAGTATCTATGTCTTTTCTTTCACTCTTTGCCCATTGTCTGAAGTATCTATGTCTTTTCTTTCACTCTTTGCCCATTGTCTGAAGTATCTATGTCTTTTCTTTCACTCTGCCCATTGTCTGAAGTATCTATGTCTTTTCTTTCACTCTTTGCCCATTGTCTGAAGTATCTATGTCTTTTCTTTCACTCTTTGCCCATTGTCTGAAGTATCTATGTCTTTTCTTTCACTCTTTGCCCATTGTCTGAAGTATCTATGTCTTTTCTTTCACTCTCTGTCCATTGTCTGAAGTATCTATGTCTTTTCTTTCACTCTTTGCCCATTGTCTGAAGTATCTATGTCTTTTCTTTCACTCTTTGCCCATTGTCTGGAGTATCTATGTCTTTTCTTTCACTCTTTGCCCATTGTCTGAAGTATCTATGTCATTTCTGTCACTCTTTGCCCATTGTCTGAAGTATCTATGTCTTTTCTTTCACTTTTTGCCCATTGTCTGAAGTATCTATGTCTTCTTTCACTCTTTGTCCAATGTCTGAAGTATCTATGTCTTTTCTTTCACTCTTTGCCCATTGTCTGAAGTATCTATGTCTTTTCTTTCACTCTTTGCCCATTGTCTGAAGTATCTATGTCTTTTCTTTCACTCTGCCCATTGTCTGAAGTATCTATGTCTTTTCTTTCACACTTTGTCCATTGTCTGAAGTATCTATGTCTTTTATTTCACTCTTTGCCCATTGTCTGAAGTATCTATGTCTTTTCTTTCACTCTTTGTCCATTGTCTGAAGTATCTATGTCTTTTCTTTCACTCTTTGCCCATTGTCTGAAGTATCTATGTCTTTTCTTTCACTCTTTGCCCATTATCTGAAGTATCCATGTCTTTTCTTTCACTCTTTGCCCATTGTCTGAAGTATCTATGTCTTTTCTTTCACTTTTTGCCCATTGTCTGAAGTATCTATGTCTTTTCTTTCACACTTTGTCCATTGTCTGAAGTATCTATGTCTTTTCTTTCACTCTTTGCCCATTGTCTGAAGTATCTATGTCTTTTCTTTCACTCTTTGCCCATTGTCTGAAGTATCTATGTCTTTTCTTTCACTCTGCACATTGTCTGAATTATCTATGTCATTTCTTTCACTCTTTGCCCATTGTCTGAAGTATCTATGTCTTTTTTCACTCTTTGCCCATTGTCTGAAGTATCTATGTCTTTTCTTTCACTATTTGCCCATTGTCTGAAGTATCTATGTCTTTTCTTTCACTCTTTGCCCATTGTCTGAAGTATCTATGTCTTTTCTTTCACTCTTTGCCCATTGTCTGAAGTATCTATGTCTTTTCTTTCACTCTTTGCCCATTGTCTGAAGTATCTATGTCTTTTCTTTCACTCTTTGCCCATTGTCTGAAGTATCTATGTCTTTTATTTCACTCTTTGCCCATTGTCTGAAGTATCTATGTCTTTTCTTTCACTCTTTGCCCATTGTCTGAAGTATCTATGTCTTTTCTTTCACTCTTTGTCCATTGTCTGAAGTATCTATGTCTTTTCTTTCACTCTTTGCCCATTGTCTGAAGTATCTATGTCTTTTCTTTCACTCTTTGCCCATTATCTGAAGTATCTATGTCTTTTCTTTCACTCTTTGCCCATTGTCTGAAGTATCTATGTCTTTTCTTTCACATTTGCCCATTGTCTGAAATATCTATGTCTTTTCTTTCACACTTTGTCCATTGTCTGAAGTATCTATGTCTTTTCTTTCACTCTTTGCCCATTGTCTGAAGTATCTATGTCTTTTCTTTCACTCTTTGCCCATTGTCTGAAGTATCTATGTCTTTTCTTTCACTCTTTGCCCATTGTCTGAAGTATCTATGTCTTTTCTTTCACTCTGCCCATTGTCTGAAGTATCTATGTCATTTCTTTCACTGTTTGCCCATTGTCTGAAGTATCTATTTTTTTTTTCACTCTTTGCCCATTGTCTGAAGTATCTATGTCTTTTCTTTCACTCTTTGCCCATTGTCTGAAGTATCTATGTCTTTTCTTTCACTCTTTGCCCATTGTCTGAAGTATCTATGTCTTTTCTTTCACTCTTTGCCCATTGTCTGAAGTATCTATGTCTTTTCTTTCACTCTTTGCCCATTGTCTGAAGTATCTATGTCTTTTCTTTCACTCTTTGCCCATTGTCTGGAGTATCTATGTCTTTTCTTTCACTCTTTGCCCATTGTCTGAAGTATCTATGTCTTTTCTTTCACACTTTGTCCATTGTCTGAAGTATCTATGTCTTTTCTTTCACTCTTTGCCCATTGTCTGAAGTATCTATGTCTTTTCTTTCACTCTTTGCCCATTGTCTGGAGTATCTATGTCTTTTCTTTCACTCTTTGCCCATTGTCTGAAGTATCTATGTCTTTTCTTTCACTCTTTGCCCATTGTCTGAAGTATCTATGTCTTTTCTTTCACTCTGCCCATTGTCTGAAGTATCTATGTCTTTTCTTTCACTCTTTGCCCATTGTCTGAAGTATCTATGTCTTTTCTTTCACTCTTTGCCCATTGTCTGAAGTATCTATGTCTTTTCTTTCACTCTTTGTCCATTGTCTGAAGTATCTATGTCTTTTCTTTCACTCTTTGCCCATTGTCTGAAGTATCTATGTCTTTTCTTTCACTCTTTGCCCATTATCTGAAGTATCTATGTCTTTTCTTTCACTCTTTGCCCATTGTCTGAAGTATCTATGTCTTTTCTTTCACATTTGCCCATTGTCTGAAGTATCTATGTCTTTTCTTTCACACTTTGCCCATTGTCTGAAGTATCTATGTCTTTTCTTTCACTCTTTGCCCATTGTCTGAAGTATCTATGTCTTTTCTTTCACTCTGCCCATTGTCTGAAGTATCTATGTAATTTCTTTCACTGTTTGCCCATTGTCTGAAGTATCTATGTCTTTTTTTCACTCTTTGCCCATTGTCTGAAGTATCTATGTCTTTTCTGTCACTCTTTGCCCATTGTCTGAAGTATCTATGTCTTTTCTTTCACTCTTTGCCCATTGTCTGAAGTATCTATGTCTTTTCTTTCACTCTTTGCCCATTGTCTGAAGTATCTATGTCATTTCTTTCACTCTTTGCCCATTGTCTGAAGTATCTATGTCTTTTCTTTCACTCTTTGCCCATTGTCTGGAGTATCTATGTCTTTTCTTTCACTCTTTGCCCATTGTCTGAAGTATCTATGTCTTTTCTTTCACACTTTGTCCATTGTCTGAAGTATCTATGTCTTTTCTTTCACTCTTTGCCCATTGTCTGAAGTATCTATGTCTTTTCTTTCACTCTTTGCCCATTGTCTGAAGTATCTATGTCTTTTCTTTCACTCTTTGCCCATTGTCTGAAGTATCTATGTCTTTTCTTTCACTCTTTGCCCATTGTCTGGAGTATCTATGTCTTTTCTTTCACTCTTTGCCCATTGTCTGAAGTATCTATGTCTTTTCTTTCACTCTTTGCCCATTGTCTGAAGTATCTATGTCTTTTCTTTCACTCTTTGCCCATTGTCTGAAGTATCTATGTCTTTTCTTTCACTCTTTGCCCATTGTCTGAAGTATCTATGTCTTTTCTTTCACTCTTTGCCCATTGTCTGGAGTATCTATGTCTTTACTTTCACTCTTTGCCCATTGTCTGAAGTATCTATGTCTTTTCTTTCACTCTTTGCCCATTGTCTGAAGTATCTATGTCTTTTCTTTCACTCTGCCCATTGTCTGAAGTATCTATGTCTTTTCATTCACTCTTTGTCCATTGTCTGAAGTATCAATGTCTTTTCTTTCACTCTTTGCCCATTGTCTGAAGTATCTATGTCTTTTCTTTCACTCTCTGTCCATTGTCTGAAGTATCTATGTCTTTTCTTTCACTCTTTGCCCATTGTCTGAAGTATCTTTGTCTTTTCTTTCACTCTTTGCCCATTGTCTGGAGTATCTATGTCTTTTCTTTCACTTTTTGCCCATTGTCTGAAGTATCTATGTCATTTCTTTCACTCTTTGTCCATTGTCTGAAGTATCTATGTCTTTTCTTTCACTCTTTGCCCATTGTCTGAAGTATCTATGTCTTCTTTCACTCTTTGTCCATTGTCTGAAGTATCTATGTCTTTTCTTTCACTCTTTGCCCATTGTCTGAAGTATCTATGTCTTTTCTTTCACACTTTGCCCATTGTCTGAAGTATCTATGTCATTTCTGTCACTCTTTGCCCATTGTCTGAAGTATCTATGTCTTTTCTTTCACTCTTTGCCCATTGTCTGAAGTATCTATGTCTTTTCTTTCACTCTTTGCCCATTGTCTGAAGTATCTATGTCTTTTCTTTCACTCTGCCCATTGTCTGAAGTATCTATGTCTTTTCTTTCACTCTTTGCCCATTGTCTGAAGTATCTATGTCTTTTATTTCACTCTTTGCCCATTGTCTGAAGTATCTATGTCTTTTCTTTCACTCTTTGCCCATTGTCTGAAGTATCTATGTCTTTTCTTTCACTCTTTGTCCATTGTCTGAAGTATCTATGTCTTTTCTTTCACTCTTTGCCCATTGTCTGAAGTATCTATGTCTTTTCTTTCACTCTTTACCCATTATCTGAAGTATCTATGTCTTTTCTTTCACTCTTTGCCCATTGTCTGAAGTATCTATGTCTTTTCTTTCACTCTTTGCTCATTGTCTGAAGTATCTATGTCTTTTCTTTCACTCTTTGCCCATTGTCTGAAGTATCTATGTCTTTTCTTTCACTCTTTGCCCATTGTCTGAAGTATCTATGTCTTTTCTTTCACTCTTTGCGCATTGTCTGAAGTATCTATGTCTTTTCTTTCACTCTTTGCCCATTGTCTGAAGTATCTATGTCTTTTCTTTCACTCTTTGCCCATTGTCTGAAGTATCTATGTCTTTTCTTTCACTCTTTGCCCATTGTCTGGAGTATCTATGTCTTTTCTTTCACTCTTTTCCCATTGTCTGAAGTATCTATGTCTTTTCTTTCACTCTTTGCCCATTGTCTGGAGTATCTATGTCTTTTCTTTCACTCTTTGCCCATTGTCTGAAGTATCTATGTCTTTTTTTCACACTTTGTCCATTGTCTGAAGTATCTATGTCTTTTCTTTCACTCTTTGCCCATTGTCTGAAGTATCTATGTCTTTTCTTTCACTCTTTGCCCATTGTCTGAAGTATCTATGTCTTTTCTTTCACTCTTTGCCCATTGTCTGAAGTATCTATGTCTTTTCTTTCACTCTTTGCCCATTGTCTGGAGTATCTATGTCTTTTCTTTCACTCTTTGCCCATTGTCTGAAGTATCTATGTCTTTTCTTTCACTCTTTGCCCATTGTCTGAAGTATCTATGTCTTTTCTTTCACACTTTGTCCATTGTCTGAAGTATCTATGTCTTTTCTTTCACTCTTTGCCCATTGTCTGAAGTATCTATGTCTTTTCTTTCACTCTTTGCCCATTGTCTGAAGTATCTATGTCTTTTCTTTCACTCTTTGCCCATTGTCTGAAGTATCTATGTCTTTTCTTTCACTCTTTGCCCATTGTCTGGCATAATCATCGACGTCATCCATAAACATTCTAAAACAGTGAAGACACCAAAGAAGCCGTAAATCAAAGTACCACAGACAGTGAAGACACCAAAGAAGCCGTAAATCAAAGTACAACAGATGACACCAAAGAAGCCGTAAATCAAAGTACCACAGACTGTGAAGACACCAAAGAAGCCGTAAGTCAAAGTACCACAGACAGTGAAGACACCAAAGAAGCCGTAAATCAAAGTACCACAGATGACACCAAAGAAGCCATAAATCAAAGTACCACAGACAGTGAAGACACCAAAGAAGCCGTAAGTCAAAGTACCACAGACAGTGAAGACACCAAAGAAGCCGTAAGTCAAAGTACCACAGACAGTGAAGACAATAAAGAAACCGTAAATCAAAGTACCACAGACATGAAGACACCAAAGAAGCCGTAAATCAAAGTACCACAGACAGCGAAGACACCAAAGAAGCCGTAAGTCAAAGTACCACAGACAGTGAAGACACCAAAGAAGCCGTAAATCAAAGTACCATAGATGACACCAAAGAAGCCGTAAATCAAAGTACCACAGACAGTGAAGACACCAAAGAAGCCGTAAGTCAAAGTACCACAGACAGTGAAGACACCAAAGAAGCCGTAAATCAAAGTACCACAGACAGTGAAGACACCAAAGAAGCCGTAAATCAAAGTACCACAGACAGTGAAGACACCAAAGAAGCCGTAAATCAAAGTACAACAGATGACACCAAAGAAACCGTAAATCAAAGTACCACAGAGTGTGAAGACACCAAAGAAGCCGTAAGTCAAAGTACCACAGACAGTGAAGACACCAAAGAAGCCGTAAATCAAAGTGCCACAGATGACACCAAAGAAGCCGTAAATCAAAGTACCACAGACAGTGAAGACACCAAAGAAGCCTTAAGTCAAAGTACCACAGACAGTGAAGACACCAAAGAAGCCGTAAGTTAAAGTACCACAGACAGTGAAGACACCAAAGAAACCGTAAATCAAAGTACCACAGACATGAAGACACCAAAGAAGCCGTAAATCAAAGTACCACAGACAGCGAAGACACCAAAGAAGCCGTAAGTCAAAGTACCACAGACAGTGAAGACACCAAAGAAGCCGTAAATCAAAGTACCATAGATGACACCAAAGAAGCCGTAAATCAAAGTACCACAGACAGTGAAGACACCAAAGAAGCCGTAAATCAAAGTACCACAGACAGTGAAGACACCAAAGAAGCCGTAAATCAAAGTACCACAGACAGTGAAGACACCAAAGAAGCCGTAAATCAAAGTACCACAGACAGTGAAGACACCAAAGAAGCCGTAAGTCAAAGTACCACAGACAGTGAAGACACCAAAGAAGCCGTAAATCAAAGTACCACAGACAGTGAAGACACCAAAGAAGCCGTAAATCAAAGTACCACAGACAGTGAAGACACCAAAGAAGCCGTAAATCAAATTACCACAGAAGACACCAAAGAAGCGTAAATCAAAGTACCACAGAAGACACCAAAGAAGCCGTAAATCAAAGTACCACAGAAGACACCAAAGAAGCCGTAAATCAAAGTACCACAGACAGTAAAGACACCAAAGAAGCCGTAAATCAAAGTACCACAGAAGACACCAAAGAAGCCGTAAATCAAAGTACCACAGAAGACACCAAAAAAGTCGTAAATCAAAGTACCACAGATGACACTGGCAAAAAAGAAGAAGAACAAACGATGATCTATAAGACACCACACAGAGAAGTAAAGATTGAGCAATACGAAACCCACTGAAAACCGAGGGTTCATGCAAAATGTCCCGGAATGGTAAGAAGTTCCCGCTCCCGACTGGTGACGTGTGTCGTGTTACTCTAGCAACAAGAAGACTTTGAAGATACCAAAGAGATAATCAGAATCCGCAAATTGAAAAAGAACAGACAACACAATGGCCAAAAGAAAAAGTACAAAAGGACAAACAACGATCTAGTGGCACGGTATCAGGTCAAGTCGCCCACTTTTCAGGTCAACTCGCCCACTTTTCAAGTCAACTCTCCCACTTTTCAGGTCAACTCGCCCACTGTTCGGGACAACTCGCCCACTGTTCAGGACAACTCGCCCACTCACCAGGACCTTATGAAAAACTTAATTGTGTGTGTTTTGTTAACGTAGTATTTTGTTATTTATCTTATGTAATTTAGTTTTTGTGTTGTCTTATTCATGTGCATTTCTTCTCTCTGTGCTTTGTTGTTTTTTGTGTACCCGATTTTGGCGTTACTTTTTAGACCATTTCGGTACTTTGTTACTTTAACTGTTCCTTCGGTAGTCTGTTGCCGATATTTAAATAAAGACAAAGCCATGGTTCAGATATCATTTGTTTGAATAATATTTTCTCAGTAGTATTATAAGTAGACAAAATAACACAACAAATACAAAGTCAATGAATTGTCAAATCATTACTGGCCACCGTAAATCTTGTCGCACTTCTTCAGTAATTGATTGACGGTGATTTCTTCTTCACTGTACTTGTCCCACAAGGCGAAAATCCTGTGCCGCAGCTCCTTGGGTTTCTTTCTTTGGTAACGTCGAGGTTTTCCCTCTGTGACCATCTTGAGTTGAGTTGGTAGTAATCTGGCTTCCTTGTGCAGTAGTACGATGAGAATGTACATCTGCAAGTTTGGTTTCTGTGCTTTCCTGTTGATCCAGTGGTGTCAGCCTTCAACGTCATTGTTTGTCCTCACTGACTGGCGGTATACCGTGCTTTCCTGTTGATCCAGTGATGCCAGCCTTCAACGTCATTGTTTGTCCTCACTGACTGGCGGTGTACCGTGCTTTCCTGTTGATCCAGTGGTGCCAGCCTTTAACGTCATTGTTTTTCCTCACTGACTGGCGGTATACTGTCCATGATACTGGTTTCCATGTGCTGCCGTTGATCCATGTGTTGTTGATATAATCCATTAATTTAGTTATCTTTTCTGTGTCGACTGTATCCTTAAGCGTGTTGAATGTCTGTGTTATCTGCTCCGCTGGAAGGAAGGGTAGTGCCAGTACTTTCCTAATGAACATGTGAGTACATGCCTTTCTGTGAATACTCTACCTGCAAATTAAATCAAATTGTAAGTGATTGGAAACAATAAAGATTCAAATGGATAAAGTAAAATATTTGACAACTGTGAAATACTCTTTATGTTTATTTCCATATGATACTAATAGATTGTATCAGAAAATAGTGCTGATAAATTGTATTGGCATTCTATCTATTAAATCGATAGGTTATTCAAAAACTGTTATTACCGGTATTTTCATAATCAGGATAATATCGAAATACCTTCCGATTCTCATAACATTGTACATTTTCAATATATACTCTTTTTTTGAAAAAAATTAACGGAAATACCTGTAAGCCTAGTTCCTGAACGTAGCGCCACACAGCCTGTCCCCAGTGGAATACACAGCCTTGAATATGGATGTCAGGGAACACAGTCTTTACGGTTCTCCATAGCCCGTCTTCAAAGTCTGCAACTAACCTTTCTGCTACTGGTGGCGATGGAAGCAGTTTCAGAATCTGTTGAAGTACCTTCTTGTAGTCTTTCCTTCTCTTTCTGGACATTAGTACGAAGACCCCTGGAAGCTGCTTCATGTTGTCCTCGTGTTTAGCGAAGAAGTGGATTGAGAGTATTTGCTATGTAAAAGGTATCAAAGACATGAAATAATGCATTTTAAATAATTTTTCAATTGACCGACAGTGTTTGGTGGTATAAATTTTGATTTAAGAAAAACACATTCGTGAATGATAGTCCGTTTTCTGTGTGTAAAAGGTATCAAATAACTATTACAAATATTTATTTTCATATATTTTTTCAAAAATTTATCTTGGTGTTCAAGTAAACTGTTGGTGATGAAGAAATTTTATGTGAACATGATCTTTTTAAATTAGTGGGCGACTTGTCTTGGAAGAAGGGAGCGACTTGTCTTGAGAGTGAGGGCGACTTGTCTTAAATCATAGTGGGCGAGTTGTCTTGGGGGCGACTTGTCTCGCATTCAGTGGCACCTGTCGTGTTAATCTAGTTACAATCCCGGTGATAAGTCATGAATGAGGAAAGGACCGGGAAGTGTTTACGACAACTGGAACATATCTGTGGTCATTTGTGACACAAATATTCCATAACGGTCAACCAAGTAATGGTGGCGACCGTAAAACTTTCGAAGTGATGACATCAACTGAACCAAGAGGAACCCTTGGTTCAGTAGCTTTCTTGTTAGCTGCAACCCTCTATTAAGGAAAGTCTGATAGGAACCACAAGCTCTGGAATATCGTATCAACTGAGAGATATATACTCCATATGCAGGTGCTACATATAAATGAAAAGTTTACAATGGGAAAATCGAATGCAGCTATTTTACAAGTTTCGCTCACTGTCAATTTATATTATAGGAACAGCCCGATCTTCAGAATACGGGGAATTTTACATTTGGCTGATTTTCATATTTATATGAAGGATATTGCCTAAATCAGAAAAAAATATTGCGGTTTTTTTTGGTAAGTTTATATTGTGATAACTCTGGAAGAAAATATAGCGGCTTTGGTACTTGAAGATTGTCATTTAACTACTCTGAAATAAAAATAGAGGACTGTGGTACGTGTATTATGTTATTAATCAGCAAATATTGTTTTATATCTTTATTATACGAAAGGTTTAAAGATACTAAAATGGTTTATCAGAAGCCGTAAATCAAAGGACAGACAATACAATGGACAAAAGACAGAAGGACAGACAATACGATGGACAAAAGACAGAAGGACAGACAATACGATGGACAAAAGACAGAAGGACAGACAATACGATGGACAAAAGACAGAAGGACAGACAATACGATGGACAAAAGACAGAAGGACAGACAATACAATGGACAAAAGACAGAAGGACAGACAATACAATGGACAAAAGACAGAAGGACAGACAATACGATGGACAAAAGACAGAAGGACAGACAATACAATGGACAAAAGACAGAAGGACAGACAATACAATGGACAAAAGACAGAAGGACAGACAATACGATGGACAAAAGACAGAAGGACAGACAATACAATGGATAAAAGACAGAAGGACAGACAATACAATGGACAAAAGACAGAAGGACAGACAATACGATGGACAAAAGACAGAAGGACAGACAATACGATGGACAAAAGACAGAAGGACAGACAATACAATGGACAAAAGACAGAAGGACAGACAATACAATGGACAAAAGACAGAAGGACAGACAATACGATGGACAAAAGACAGAAGGACAGACAATACAATGGATAAAAGACAGAAGGACAGACAATACAATGGACAAAAGACAGAAGGACAGACAATACGATGGACAAAAGACAGAAGGACAGACAATACAATGGACAAAAGACAGAAGGACAGACAATACAATGGACAAAAGACAGAAGGACAGACAATACGATGGACAAAAGACAGAAGGACAGACAATACAATGGACAAAAGACAGAAGGACAGACAATACAATGGACAAAAGACAGAAGGACAGACAATACAATGGACAAAAGACAGAAGGACAGACAATACAATGGACAAAAGACAGAAGGACAGACAATACAATGGACAAAAGACAGAAGGGCAGACAATACAATGGACAAAAGACAGAAGGACAGACAATACAATGGACAAAAGACAGAAGGACAGACAATACAATGGACAAAAGACAGAAGGACAGACAATACAATGGACAAAAGACAGAAGGACAGACAATACAATGGACAAAAGACAGAAGGACAGACAATACAATGGACAAAAGACAGAAGGACAGACAATACAATGGACAAAAGACAGAAGGACAGACAACACAATGGACAAAAGACAGAAGGACAGACAACACAATGGACAAAAGACAGAAGGACAGACAATACAATGGACAAAAGACAGAAGGACAGACAATACAATGGACAAAAGACAGAAGGACAGACAATACAATGGACAAAAGACAGAAGGACAGACAATACAATGGACAAAAGACAGAAGGACAGACAATACAATGGACAAAAGACAGAAGGACAGACAATACAATGGACAAAAGACAGATGGACAGACAATACAATGGACAAAAGACAGAAGGACAGACAACACAATGGACAAAAGACAGAAGGACAGACAATACAATGGACAAAAGACAGAAGGACAGACAACACAATGGACAAAAGACAGAAGGACAGACAATACAATGGACAAAAGACAGAAGGACAGACAATACAATGGACAAAAGACAGAAGGACAGACAATACAATGGACAAAAGACAGAAGGACAGACAATACAATGGACAAAAGACAGAAGGACAGACAATACAATGGACAAAAGACAGAAGGACAGACAATACAATGGACAAAAGACAGAAGGACAGACAATACAATGGACAAAAGACAGAAGGACAGACAACACAATGGACAAAAGACAGAAGGACAGACAATACAATGGACAAAAGACAGAAGGACAGACAATACGATGGACAAAAGACAGAAGGACAGACAATACAATGGACAAAAGACAGAAGGACAGACAATACAATGGACAAAAGACAGAAGGACAGACAATACAATGGACAAAAGACAGAACGACAGACAATACAATGGACAAAAGACAGAAGGACAGACAATACAATGGACAAAAGACAGAAGGACAGACAATACAATGGACAAAAGACAGAAGGACAGACAATACAATGGACAAAAGACAGAAGGACAGACAACACAATGGACAAAAGACAGAAGGACAGACAATACAATGGACAAAAGACAGAAGGACAGACAATACAATGGACAAAAGACAGAAGGACAGACAATACAATGGACAAAAGACAGAAGGACAGACAACACAATGGACAAAAGACAGAAGGACAGACAATACAATGGACAAAAGACAGAAGGACAGACAATACAATGGACAAAAGACAGAAGGACAGACAATACAATGGACAAAAGACAGAAGGACAGACAATACAATGGACAAAAGACAGAAGGACAGACAATACAATGGACAAAAGACAGAAGGACAGACAATACAATGGACAAAAGACAGAAGGACAGACAATACAATGGACAAAAGACAGAAGGACAGACAACACAATGGACAAAAGACAGAAGGACAGACAATACAATGGACAAAAGACAGAAGGACAGACAATACAATGGACAAAAGACAGAAGGACAGACAATACAATGGACAAAAGACAGAAGGACAGACAACACAATGGACAAAAGACAGAAGGACAGACAATACAATGGACAAAAGACAGAACGACAGACAATACAATGGACAAAAGACAGAAGGACAGACAATACAATGGACAAAAGACAGAAGGACAGACAACACAATGGACAAAAGACAGAAGGACAGACAATACAATGGACAAAAGACAGAAGGACAGACAACACAATGGACAAAAGACAGAAGGACAGACAATACGATGGACAAAAGACAGAAGGACAGACAATACAATGGACAAAAGACAGAAGGACAGACAATACAATGGACAAAAGACAGAAGGACAGACAATACAATGGACAAAAGACAGAAGGACAGACAACACAATGGACAAAAGACAGAAGGACAGACAATGCGATGGACAAAAGAAATACGACAAAAAGATAAACAACGATCTACAAAACATAATACAGAAAGCTAAAGATTAAGCAACAGGAAACCCCACTAAAAACCAGGGGTGAACTCATGTACTCCGGAAAGGTGAGCAGTACCTGCTTCGCATGTGACACTCGTCACTTACTCTAGTTACAAACCCGGTGATAAATCATGAATGAGGAAAGGACCGGATTGTGATTACGAAAAACTGGAGGAAAAAATATAACTCGGATATACATATTCCATAAGTCAATGTGAAGATTGACAGATTACTACATTGTTCATGCACTCCTCAATGTGAAGATTGACAGATTACTACATTGTTCATGCACTCCTCAATGTGAAGATTGACAGATTACTACATTGTTCATGCACTCCTCAATGTGAAGATTGACAGATTACTACATTGTTCATGCACTCCTCAATGTGAAGATTGACAGATTACTACATTGTTCATGCACTCCTCAATGTGAAGATTGACAGATTACTACATTGTTCATGCACTCCTCAATGTGAAGATTGACAGATTACTACATTGTTCATGCACTCCTCAATGTGAAGATTGACAGATTACTACATTGTTCATGCACTCCTCAATGTGAAGATTGACAGATTACTACATTGTTCATGCACTCCTCAATGTGAAGATTGACAGATTACTACATTGTTCATGCGCTCCCCAATGTTTATCAACACACATATCAAAATGGATGGTGAATGATAGACGGAGAATTATTAGTTTTAGTTTTCAATGTCTTTGGCAAGTTTTAAAGATGTGTAAATTTCTTGAAATAGACTGTTATCTATCAAACGAGGAATTTCGTTAAATATTAAATATATTTACATTATTTCTGAACTAAAGTTCAAATTTTTAATAGATAAATGAAATATCGCGAATACCATTCTGTCTATATGTACTTCACGTACTGCTAAAGGTAATAAACAAAAAATAGAATCCACCTCTCAAAAACTAATGTATCGACAACATGTTTGTTCGCGGGACACGATATTACATGAAACATGTGGTTTTACCTACCTTTATATACAAATAATAAATAAAACAAATAAACAAAAACTTGACATCAATGTTAAATGTCTTACATCGCTAATTAGACATGAAATGTTCATTACCAAAATATACGTGAAAACATGTAATGTCGGAAAGATTAAGATGTTGGACAAGGATTGTGTCGAAGGAAATAATAAATCATGTATCGGATGATTGGCTGATAAAAGAAGAATAGAATGACATGATCAGAGAGAGGTTAAGGGGGAAGTTTGATTGTTAAAAGTAAGTCTAACTAGTTATGACATATTTAATTAGCCAATTGTTTAAATTAAAACAAAATTGACAGCCACATTGATGTTGTATACGTGTAATAAGATCTTATAACGCTTCAACAGACGCTGGTTACAACAGAAATCCTTTGTTGTTCTGGATATAACATTTCAATGTTTTCTTTTTACAGTTAGCTGTGGTTATATCTGGTCGTGGTATCAGCAGGTCTGCAGACGGTAGGTACACATTATCCTATAGCATTAATTATATATATATTTATATACTTCGACAAAAGTTCCAAAAGAGCAACCCAGTATTTTTTTCAAAATTGTTTTTTCTTTTTTTAAGGATGAAAGAACGGGCTACAATTTGAGTCGTATTTGAAGCTGATTATGAAATTAGATTGTTGGTTATTACAAGTGAAAAAAGGGAGATAACTCGAACATTTTAAAATTTAAGAAAAGTTTGATTTGATTATTGCTTTTCAACAATTTAAGAAAAACATATTTTTTCAGAACTTTGAAATGAATGCATTGAGAAGCTTTATCGCGCGCGTTTACTCAGTAGTGAGTATAACCACCATGCTTACGCCAAAATCCCCACACTCACCTATTCATTCCACGAACTAGGCGATGAAGCCTCTCTTGTGGGAATCGCCGCCATTCTTCCACATTTGCGTTTGTTCATTCAGCAATATTTAACACTGTGGATTACGTTGATTCACTGTACGGACAATAAAGTCCCATACATGCTCGATTACGTTCACATAAGGAGACATGGCAGGCCAATGGATGATTATCAAAATGGGGTACAACGTGTGCGCAAAGCACATTGTCGCGGTATGTGCATACAACGCCATAGAGGATACCGTGTAAGAAGAGTTTGAAGATACCAAAGGGGTAATCAGAATCCGTATATCGAAGAAGAAGACAACGCAATGGCCAAAAGAAAAAGTACAAAAGGAAAAACAATGATCTACAAAACATTACACATAAAACTAAGACATGTAAGTCTAACTTCCAATTTAAAGAAAAGCACCACAGACAGTCACAACGCCGCCACCTAACGCTGTTGTACCCATCACGGCATGCAGTGTTACTATACAACCAGATTCAAAGCGCGGCCATCCACGGGCGAAATACAAATCGACTTTCGTCTGACTAATGAACTCGTTTCCAATTACGAATATTCCAACGGAGATGGTCACGTGACCACTTCCATAGAACCCGCGGATGACGTAATGACAGTTATGGCCGCTTTATGGGCCGCCATGCGCTCAGAAAATACTGGCATTAACAGGCATTACAGATACATGATCCCATAAGTTTACTTAGTCGTTACTTAGATACATTTTTACTTTATGGTTTTTTATTTACACATACTTATGGTTATTTATTTACACATACTTATGGTTATTTATTTACACATACTTATGGTTATTTATTTACACATACTTATGGTTATTTATTTACACATACTTATGGTTATTTATTTACATTTACTTAAATACGTTTCACAAAGTAAGTTAATGACACTTTCCCTTTTGACTGCATTTTGATTTTTGCAACTTAAGCAACTAAAATCGGATAATGAATCAGTAACCAGCATGACTTTGTGTCAATGTCTCCAGTATTTCTGGGAAACTACTTCACCGGCAGACGACAGTTTACAAAAGTTAAAGTCGATAGAAGGTTATCTTTTTCCGAATAAAAAAACTTTGTAAAACAACAAAGCGAACATTTTGATGTTTAGTTTGCATACACAACGATCCTGTATAAATACACGAAACCATGTAGTACAAGATGTATATAATTTGTCCGACAATACGCATGTGCGAATTAAAATATACCGGGAGTTTTGTCACGGTTTTGTTTTTAATGACAATGAAAGACGTCATATTAGTATTAAATACATTTACTTTATCATTATCTAAATATATATTTGAAGTTTCCGGATCCTATATAATATAATTTATTCACACTAAGATTAGTCTTCCTCAGGTATAGGTATATTGGCTTCATTACTCCCAAAACTTTAAATTATTTGATTTTCCAATCTGCGCACTAAATTTGATATCTACGTTTTTATAACGTTAGCAGATTTTAGCCATCCTGTTTAGACCCTTTGGTTTACTTGCTGCGAAAGACTTTCAAAACAGATTAAATATATTTGGCTTTTTATGTTTTTACCCCGAAAATACCTGGTTATTTCAGAAACGCGTTGTGCGCACTTAAATAGATATACACGTTTTTATTACTAAATATATTTACTTTATTTCAGAATATGAATGTCATAGCTGTTGTCATACATTGTTTTATCTTGCTCAACATTGCACTCGGAGATGAAGATACATCATCGCTGGCATTATTAGTAAGGGGCATTGGCGGAGGAGGTGGTGGTAGCGGAGGTGGTGGCAACGGAGGTTCTGGAGGCGGAAGCGCTGGAGGTGGTGGAGGTAATATCTTTGAGCAGATTTTTGGAACAGAGGCAAATGCATTCGGAGGAAGTGGT
This sequence comes from Bathymodiolus brooksi, assembly GCA_963680875.1. Lineage (NCBI taxonomy): Eukaryota > Metazoa > Mollusca > Bivalvia > Mytilida > Modiolidae > Bathymodiolus > Bathymodiolus brooksi. The sequence goes on from OY804577.1 coordinate 145,319,937, forward strand.
GGAAATCCCTTTAGTATGTCATTTCTCACAGCCGCCATGGCTGATATGGGAGAAAATATTGGAATGATGGCATTGTTGCAATCATTGAAATCTCAAAGCTCATCACATGGTAGTTCCGGAATAGATTTAACGTCCAATTCCTTAGGAGGTGGAGGTACGGGTGCAGGTGGTTCATTTGGAGGAGGTGGCGTTGCAGAAGGGGGAGGTGGTTGGACAGGAGGGGGATGGGCAGGAGCGGCATCTGGGGCAGGAGCGGCATCTGGGACAGGAGTAGCATCTGGGGCAGGAGCAGCATCTGGAGGAGGAGCAGCATCTGGAGGAGGAGGAACAGCATCTGGGGCAGGATGGTCAGGAGGCGGTGCTGGTGGGGGATGGGGAGGATCAGGAGGATGGCAAGGGAACAGAGATGGTTGGGGCGGAGGAGGTTGGAAGAATGGTGGTGGTAGAGGATTCCTTGGAGGCTGGGGTGGTGGCGCTAGATCTGGAGGTGCGGGAGGTGCAATTGGAAGTGGATGGGGTGGCATTGGATGGAAAGGTGATGGAGGTTGGAATGGCGACGCGGGATTTGGAAATGGTGGCTGGGGTGGTGATGCAGGATTTGGAATAGGTGGATGGAGAAAGGGCGGTAGAGGAGGTGGGTCTGGCAAAGTACGACCTTTTCCGAAGTCTGATATATTCAGTCCAAACATTGCGTCATCGAGTGCATCGTCAACAAACACACTTTTGAACAATTTAATGCTGAGTGAGATATATAGAGGAGGAGGTGCCACAGGGGGAGGTTCAACAGGAGGAGGATCTGTGGGAGTTGGATCTGTCAATTCAAATATTAATATAAATACCATGCTGTCAGCTTTACTATCTTCTAGACAGAAAAACATTGCTGATAGTTTGTTGTCAACATCGCGACAAAAAATAAGAGATGAATTTCTCAATCAACAAAATATTGCCAATATTATTTCCTCTTTGCAAGGCTTTCATGGGAATAAACAGACGCCTGTTGTTATAATCGGCGTAGATAGGTTTGGGCAGGTAAAAGATTTCGGCGATGGACGTGGAAAAAGTCATTCGAACGGATTTGACCAGTCGCACCGTGATAGATCATTTGATTCGTTTGGAGGAATGGATAGAGGATTTATATCTAAGCACAAACAGGATACTAAAGATGTAAACTTGAATATAGTAGTGAAGAAGGATCGTCCCATAGACAAGCCTTTCCCCATAAAAGGACCACATGCCGATAGGAGAGGCGAATTCCGTTCTTTTAATAACAATGACCTCAATTTACTAGAGTTTAAACAGCCTGGTCTTCAAATTCCACAACACCACAATTTTAATAAAAATAATATTGGCAGCAACGGACCAGCCGCATTTTCATTGAAAGACAAACATAAAACATTGGGAGGACCTTTAGAGTCGGGCGCATACTGGAAGGATTCGTTAAGTGGGGCACACCTGAAACCTATCCCAAAACATCTAGCTCAACAACAACTGGCAAATTTTATTCAAGGAACGAACAGAGGCGATATGTGGAAACATATGGGAGGAAATAAAGGTATGGCACTATCAGAATATACGGGTAAATCTCCAGGATTTGTTCCTGCTGGACTATTTAATGGAAATCCAGAGACACAATTACAACATACACGCCAGATTATAGCATTCCCAAAGACACAAGATCATACATCACATCCTATATTTAAAGTAAATAAACATAGATAAGGTATGTGTAGAATATCTTCTTTAAAACGTATTTATTTAAAACACATTTAGTTAAAATGTTAAAAGAATTGCTTTTTTTAACTGTGTTTCAGAAAAGAAATGACCAAGGTAGATACAACTATTTTGTTTTATGAATGGACAAATCTAATTTTGTGAAAGATACACTCGAAATGTAACAAAAAGTTCTCTGAAACTGGCACAATCAAACTGCAAGTAATTGTGATTGACAACATTTTTGTCATGTTTGGGGGATGTTGTTTTCAACAGACAGCCGGTAATCGTGTGTGAGGTACCAACTGCTCTTCTCGCCGACTTGCTCCTTTATGAAACAAACTTTATGCTGGAAAAAAACTAACAGAAGCTAACCCGAGCCTTTGATTCCACATTCACTATATAGATGATGTCCTTTCACGTAATAAGTCCAAGTATGGTAACTATGTTGATCGCATATATCCCATTAACCTTGAAATAGATAGAGATAGTCTGCTTTCATGCATTGTCCTACACATAGATATTGACAGGGAGGGCCGGTTAAGAGCGAGACTTTACGACAAAAGAGATGATTTCAATTTTTCTATTGTGTGAACTTTTCATTTATATGAAACAGTATTTTAGCAGCCCCTGCATATGGAGTATACATATCTCAGTTCATACGATATTCCAGAGTTTGTTTGGTTCCTACAAGGATTTTCATGATAAAGGTTTACAGCTAACGAAGAAACTATTGAACCAGGGGTACCTAGTTGTTAATTTGAAGTCATCACCCGAAAGCTTTATGGTTGTTATCATGACTTGGTTAACAGTTGCAGAATATGTCTGTCATAGATTACCACGGATATGTTCCGTGGAATATGTCTGTCATAGATGACCACAGATATGTTTCGTGGAATATGTCTGTCATAGATGACCACGGATATGTTCCGTGGACTATGTCTGTCATAGATGACCGCAGATATGTTTCGTGGAATATGTCTGTCATAGATGACCACGGATATGTTCTGTGCAACATGTCTGTCATAGATGACCACGGATATGTTCCATGGAATATGTCTGTCATAGATGACCACGGATATGTCCCATGGAATATGTCTGTCATAGATGACCGCAGATATGTTCGGTGGAATATGTCTGTCATAGATGACCACGGATATGTTCTGTGCAATATGTCTGTCATAGATGACCACGGATATGTTCTGTGCAATATGTCTGTCATAGATGACCACGGATATGTTCCGTGGAATATGTCTGTCATATATGACCACGTGACCACGGAGATGCTCTGTTTGTTGTCACAATCCCATTCTTCTCTCTTTCGTGATTTATCACGAATAGCACAACAAGCACCTCTACTGGGATAATCACTGCTACCTTTCCGGAGCACACGAATTCCTCCCGATTTGTAGTCGGTCTCGTGTTGCATGTTTTCAGGTTTCTGTGTATGTTTTGCTTATCATTGTTTATCATTTGCTCCCATTTCTGGTGGCCATTGTGTTTTCTGTCCTTCGATTTACGGCATGCTACCTTTGTATTTATATGCACATACTTTTCATAAAGAGTGGGTATATTGTCAACTCTTGGGTGTATGTTTGGTATGTTGTTATCGTTTATTAGTCGATTTTAGTTATCATGCTTAGGCCCTCTGCTCTACTTGCTCTGAACGACTTTATTTTAGCTTTCTTGTTTAGACCCTCTGCTCTACTTGCTCCGAACGACTTTATTTTAGTTATCCTGTTTAGGCCCTCTGCTCTACTTGCTCAGAACGACTTTATTTTAGTTATCATGTTTAGACCCTCTGTTCTACTTGCTCTGAACGACTTTATTTTAGTTATCCTGTTTAGACCCTCTGCTCTTCTTGCTCCGAACGACTTTATTTTAGTTATCCTGTTTAGGCCCTCTGCTCTACTTGCTCAGAACGACTTTATTTTAGTTATCCTGTTTAGGCCGTCTGCTCTACCTGCTCCGAACGACTTAATTTTAGTTTTCCTGCTTAGACCCTCTGCTCTACTTGCTCTGAACGACTTTATTTTAGTTATCATGTTTAGACCCTCTGTTCTACTTGCTCTGAACGACTTTATTTTAGTTATCCTGTTTAGACCCTCTGCTCTTCTTGCTCCGAACGACTTTATTTTAGTTATCCTGTTTAGGCCCTCTGCTCTACTTGCTCAGAACGACTTTATTTTAGTTATCCTGTTTAGGCCGTCTGCTCTACCTGCTCCGAACGACTTTATTTTAGTTTTCCTGCTTAGACCCTCTGCTCTACTTGCTCTGAACGACTTTATTTTAGTTATCCTGTTTAGACCCTCTGCTCTACTTGCTCCGAACGACTTTATTTTAGTTATCCTGTTTAGGCTCTCTGCTCTACTTGCTCAGAACGACTTTATTTTAGTTATCCTGTAGAGGCCCTCTGCTCTACTAGCTCTGAATGACTTTATTTTAGCTTTCCTGTTTAGGCCCTCTGCTCTACCTGCTCCGAACGACTTTATTTTAGCTTTCCTGTTTAGGCCCTCTGCTCTACTTGCTCCGAACGACTTTATTTTAGTTATCCTGTTTAGGCCCTCTGCTCTACTTGCTCCGAACGACTTTATTTTAGTTATCTTGTTAGGCCCTCTGTTCTACTTGCTCTGAACGACTTTAGTTTAGTTATCCTGTTTAGGCCGTCTGCTCTACTTGCTCCGAACGACTTTATTTTAGTTATCCTGTTTAGGCCCTCTGTTCTACTTGCTCCGAACGACTTTATTTTAGTTATCCTGTTTAGGCCCTCTGCTCTACTTGCTCCGAACGACTTTATTATAGTTATCCCGTTTAGGCCCTCTGTTCTACTTGCTCCGAACGACTTTATTTTATTTATCCTGTTTAGGCCGTCTGCTTTACTTGCTCCGAACGACTTTATTTTATTTATCCTGTTTAGGCCGTCTGCTCTACTTGCTCCGAACGACTTTATTTTAGTTATCCTGTTTAGGCCGTCTGCTCTACTTGCTCCGAACGACTTTATTTTAGTTATCTTGTTAGGCCCTCTGTTCTACTTGCTCTGAACGACTTTATTTTAGTTATCATGTTTAGGCCCTCTGCTCTACTTGCTCCGAACGACTTTATTTTAGTTATCCTGTTTAGGCCCTCTGTTCTACTTGCTCCGAACGACTTTATTTTAGTTATCCTGTTTAAGCCCTCTGCTCTACTTGCTCCGAACGATTTTATTATAGTTATCCTGTTTAGGCCCTCTGTTCTACTTGCTCCGAACGACTTTATTTTATTAATCCTGTTTAGGCCGTCTGCTTTACTTGCTCCGAACGACTTTATTTTAGTTATCCTGTTTAGGCCCTCTGCTCTACTTTCTCTGAACGACTTTATTTTAGTTATTCTGTTGAGGCCCTATGTTCTACTTGCTCCGAACGACTTTATTTTAGTTATCCTGTTTAGGCCCTCTGTTCTACTTGCTCCGAACGACTTTATTTTAGTTATCCTGTTTAGGCCCTCTGCTCTACTTGCTCAGAACGACTTTATTTGAGTTATCCTGTTTAGGCCGTCTGCTCTATTTGCTCAGAACGACTTTATTTTAGTTATCCTGTTTAGGCCCTCTGCTTTACTTGCTCTGAACGACTTTATTTTAGTTATCCTGTTTAGGCCCTCTGCTTTACTTGCTCCGAACGACTTTATTTTCGTTATCCTGTTTATGCCCTCTGCTCTACTTGCTCCGAACGACTTTATTTTATTTATCCTGTTTAGGCCCTCTGCTCTACTTGCTCCGAACGACTTTATTTTAGTTATCCTGTTTAGGCCGTCTGTTCTACTTGCTCCGAACGACTTTATTTTAGTTATCCTGTTTAGGCCCTCTGCTTTACTTGCTCCGAACGACTTTATTTTATTTATCCTGTTTAGGCCGTCTGTTCTACTTGCTCCGAACGACTTTATTTTAGTTATCCTGTTTAGGCCCTCTGCTTTACTTGCTCCGAACGACTTTATTTTATTTATCCTGTTTAGGCCCTCTGCTCTACTTGCTCCGAACGACTTTATTTTAGTTATCCTTTTTAGGCCGTCTGCTCTACTTGCTCCGAACGACTTTATTTTAGTTATCCTGTTTAGGCCCTCTGCTCTACTTGCTCAGAACGACTTTATTTTAGTTATTATGTTGAGGCCCTCTGTTCTACTTGCTCCGAACGAATGTATTTTAGTTATCCTGTTTAGGCCCTCTGTTCTACTTGGTCCGAACGACTTTATTTTAGTTATCCTGTTTAGGCCCTCTGCTCTACTTGCTCAGAACGACTTTATTTTATTTATCCTGTTTAGGCCGTCTGCTCTACTTGCTCCGAACGACTTTATTTTAGTTATCCTGTTTAGGCCCTCTGCTCTACTTGCTCAGAACGACTTTATTTTAGTTATCCTGTTTAGACCCTCTGCTCTACTTGCTCAGAACGACTTTATTTTAGTTATCCTGTTTAGGCCCTCTGCTCTACTTGCTCCGAACGACTTTATTTTAGTTATCCTGTTTAGGCCCTCTGCTCTACTTGCTCCGAACGACTTTATTTTAGTTATCCTGTTTAGGCCCTTTGCTCTACTTGCTCCCAACAACTTTATTTTCGTTATCCTGTTTAGGCCCTCTGCTCTACTTGCTCCGAACGACTTTATTTTCGTTATCCTGTTTAGGCCCTCCCTCTGTTCTACTTGCTCCGAATGACTGTATTTTAGTTATCCTGTTTAGGCCCTCTGCTCTACTTGCTCCGAACGACTTTATTTTAGTTATCCTGTTTAGGCCCTCTGCTCTACTTGCTCTGAACGACTTTATTTTTAGTTATCCTGTTTAGGCCCTCTGCTCTACTTGCTCCGAACGACTTTATTTTATTTATCCTGTTTAGGCCCTCTGCTCTACTGGCCCCGAACGACTTTATTTTAGTTATCCTTTTTAGGCCGTCTGCTCTACTTGCTCCGAACGACTTTATTTTAGTTATCCTGTTTAGGCCCTCTGCTCTACTTGCTCCGAACGACTTTATTTTAGTTATTATGTTGAGGCCCTCTGTTCTACTTGCTCCGAACGAATGTATTTTAGTTATCCTGTTTAGGCCCTCTGTTCTACTTGGTCCGAACGACTTTATTTTAGTTATCCTGTTTAGGCCCTCTGCTCTACTTGCTCAGAACGACTTTATTTTATTTATCCTGTTTAGGCCGTCTGCTCTACTTGCTCCGAACGACTTTATTTTAGTTATCCTGTTTAGGCCCTCTGCTCTACTTGCTCAGAACGACTTTATTTTAGTTATCCTGTTTAGACCCTCTGCTCTACTTGCTCAGAACGACTTTATTTTAGTTATCCTGTTTAGGCCCTCTGCTCTACTTGCTCCGAACGACTTTATTTTAGTTATCCTGTTTAGGCCCTCTGCTCTACTTGCTCCGAACGACTTTATTTTAGTTATCCTGTTTAGGCCCTTTGCTCTACTTGCTCCGAACAACTTTATTTTCGTTATCCTGTTTAGGCCCTCTGCTCTACTTGCTCCGAACGACTTTATTTTCGTTATCCTGTTTAGGCCCTCCCTCTGTTCTACTTGCTCCGAATGACTGTATTTTAGTTATCCTGTTTAGGCCCTCTGCTCTACTTGCTCCGAACGACTTTATTTTAGTTATCCTGTTTAGGCCCTCTGCTCTACTTGCTCTGAACGACTTTATTTTTAGTTATCCTGTTTAGGCCCTCTGCACTACTTGCTCCGAACGACTTTATTTTATTTATCCTGTTTAGGCCCTCTGCTCTACTGGCCCCGAACGACTTTATTTTAGTTATCCTGTTTAGGCCCTCTGCTCTACTTGCTCCCAACGACTTTATTTTTAGTTATCCTGTTTAGACCCTCTGCTCTACTTGCTCCGAACGACTTTATTTTAGTTATCATGTTTAGGCCCTCTGCTCTACTTGTTCTGAACGACTTTATTTTAGTTGTCCTGTTTAGGCCCTCAGCTCTACTTGCTCCGAACGACGTTATTTTAGTTATCCTGTTTAGGCTCTCTGCTCTACTTGCTCCGAACGACTTTATTTTAGTTATCCCGTTTAGGCCCTCTGCCCTATTTGCTCCGAACGACTTTGTTATAGTTATCCTGTTTAGGCCCTCTGCTCTACTTGCGCCGGACGACTTTATTTTAGTTATCCTGTTTATGCCCTCTGCTCTACTTGCTCCGAACGACTTTATTTTTAGTTATCCTGTTTAGGCCCTCAGCTCTATTTGCTCTGATCGACTTTATTTTAGTTATCCTGTTTAGACCCTCTGCTCTACTTGCTCCGAACGACTTTATTTTAGTTATCCTGTGTATGCCCTCTGTTCTACTTGCACCGAACGACTTTATTTTAGTTATCCTGTTTAGGCCCTCTGCTCTACTTGTTCCAAACGACTTTATTTTAGTTATCCTGTTTAGGCCCTCTGCTCTACTTGCTCTGAACGACTTTATTTTAGTTATCCTGTTTAGGCCATCTACTCTACTTGTTCCGAACGACTTTATTTTAGTTATCCTGTTTAGGCCCTCTGCTCTACTTGCTCCGAACGACTTTATTTTAGTTATCCTGTTTAGGCCCTCTGCTCTACTTGCTCCGAACGACTTTATTTTAGTTATCCTGTTTAGGCCTTCTGCTCTACTTGCTCTGAACGACTTTATTTTAGTTATCCTGTTTAGGCCCTCTGCTCTACTTGCTCAGAACGACTTTATTTTAGTTATCCTGTTTAGGCCCTCTGTTCTACTTGCACCGAACGACTTTATTTTAGTTATCCTGTTTAGGCCCTCTGCTCTACTTGCGCCGAACGACTTTATTTTAGTAGTCCTGTTTAGGCCCTCTGCTCTACTTGCTCCGAACGACTTTATTTTTAGTTATCCTGTTTAGGCCCTCAGCTCTACTTGCTCTGAACGACTTTATTTTAGTTATCCTGTTTAGACCCTCTGCTCTACTTGCTCCGAACGACTTTATTTTAGTTATCATGTTTAGGCCCTCTGTTCTACTTGCACCGAACGACTTTATTTTAGTTATCCTGTTTAGGCCCTCTGCTCTACTTGCTCCGAACGACTTTGTTATAGTTATCCTGTTTAGGCCCTCTGCTCTACTTGCTCCAAACGACTTTATTTTAGTTATCCTGTTTAGGCCCTCTGCTCTACTTGCTCTGAACGACTTTATTTTAGTTATCCTGTTTAGGCCCTCTACTCTACTTGTTCCGAACGACTTTATCTTAGTTATCCTGTTGAGGTCCACTGCTCTACTTGCTCCGAACGACTTTATTTTAGTTATCCTGTTTAGGCCCTCTGCTCTACTTGCTCTGAACGACTTTATTTTAGTTTTCTTGTTTAGGCCCTCTGCTCTACTTGCTCTGAACGACTTTATTTTAGTTGTCCTGTTTAGGCCCTCTGCTCTACTTGCTCCGAACGACTTTATTTTAGTTATCCCGTTTAGGCCCTCTGCTCTATTTGCTCCGAACGACTTTGTTATAGTTATCCTGGTTAGGCCCTCTGCTCTACTTGCGCCGAACGACTTTATTTTAGTTATCCTGTTTAGGCCCTCTGCTCTACTTGCTCCGAACGACTTTATTTTTAGTTATCCTGTTTAGGCCCTCAGCTCTACTTGCTCTGAACGACTTTATTTTCGTTATCCTGTTTAAACCCTCTGCTCTACTTGCTCCGAACGACTTTATTTTAATTATCCTGTTTAGGCCCTCTGTTCTACTTGCTCCGAACGACTTTGTTATAGTTATCCTGTTTAGGCCCTCTGCTCTACTTGCGCCGAACGACTTTATTTTAACTATCCTGTTTAGGCCCTCTGCTCTACTTGCTCCGAACGACTTTCTTTTAGTTATCCTGTTTAGGCCCTCAGCTCTACTTGCTCTGAACGACTTTATTTTAGTTATCCTGTTTAGACCCTCTGCTCTACTTGCTCCGAACGACTTTATTTTAGTTATCCTGTATAGGCCCTCTGCTCTACTTGCTCCAAACGACTTTATATTAGTTATCATGTTTAGGCCCTCTGCTCTACTTGCTCCGAACGACTTTATTTTAGTTATCCTGTTTAGGCCCTCTGCTCTACTTGCTCTGAACGACTTTATTTTAGTTTTCTTGTTTAGACCCTCTGCTCTACTTGCTCCGAACGACTTTATTTTAGTTATCCTGTTTAGACCGTCTGCTCTTCTTGCTCCGAACGACTTTATTGTAGTTATCCTGTTTAGGCCCTCTGCTCTACTTGCTCCGAACGACTTTATTTTAGTTATCCTGTTTAGGGCCTCTGCTCTACTTGCTCCGAACGACTTTATTTTAGTTATCCTGTTTAGACCCTCTGTTCTACTTGCTCCGAACGACTTTATTTTAGTTATCCTGTTTAGGCGGCCGTCTGCTCTACTTGCTCCGAACGACTTTATTTTAGTTATCCTGTTTAGACCGTCTGCTCTTCTTGTTCCGAACGACTTTATTGTAGTTATCCTGTTTAGGCCCTCTGCTCTACTTGCTCTGGACGACTTTATTTTTAGTTATCCTGTTTAGGCCCTCTGCCCTACTTGCTCCGAACGACTTTATTTTAGTTATCCTGTTTAGGGCCTCTGCTCTACTTGCTCCGAACGACTTTATTTTAGTTATCCTGTTTAGACCGTCTGCTCTACTTGCTCTGGACGACTTTATTTTTAGTTATCCTGTTTAGAGCCTCTGATCTACTTGCTCCGAACGACTTTATTTTATTTATCCTGTTTAGGCCCTCTGCTCTACTTGCTCCGAACGACTTTATTTTAGTTATCCTGTTTAGGCGGCCGTCTGCTCTACTTGCTCCGAACGACTTTATTTTAGTTATCCTGTTTAGGCCCTCTGTTCTACTTGCTCCGAACGACTTTATTTTAGTTATCCTGTTTAGGCCCTCTGCTCTACTTGATCCGAACGACTTTATTTTAGTTATCCTGTTTAGGCGGCCGTCTGCTCTACTTGCTCCGAACGACTTTATTTTAGTTATCCTGTTTAGGCCCTCTGCTCTACTTGCTCCGAACGACTTTATTTTAGTTATTCTGTTGAGGCCCTCTGTTCTACTTGCTCCGAACGACTGTATTTTAGTTATCCTGTTTAGACCCTCTGCTCTACTTGCTCTGAACGACTTTATTTTAGTTATTCTGTTGAGGCCCTCTGTTCTACTTGCTCCGAACGACTTTATTTTAGTTATCCTGTTTAGAGCCTCTGCTCTACTTGCTCCGAACGACTTTATTTTAGTTATTCTGTTGAGGCCCTCTGTTCTACTTGCTCCGAACGACTTTATTTTAGTTATCCTGTTTAGACCCTCTGCTCTACTTGCTCCGAACGACTTTATTTTAGTTATTCTGTTAAGGCCCTCTGTTCTACTTGGTCCGAACGACTTTATTTTAGTTATCCTGTTTAGAGCCTCTGCTCTACTTGCTCCGAACGACTTTATTTTAGTTATTCTGTTGAGGCCCTCTGTTCTACTTGTTCCGAACAACTTTATTTTAGTTATCCTGTTTAGGCCCTCTGCTCTACTTGAGTGTATGTTTGGTATGTTGTTATCGTTTATTAGTCTATTTTAGTTATCCTGTTGAGGCCCTCTGCTCTACTTGCTCCGAACGACTTTATTTTAGTTATCCTGTTTAGAGCCTCTGCTCTACTTGCTCCGAACGACTTTATTTTAGTTATCCTGTTTAGGCCCTCTGCTCTACTTGCTCCGAACGACTTTATTTTAGTTATTCTGTTGAGGCCCTCTGTTCTACTTGCTCCGAACGACTGTATTTTAGTTATCCTGTTTAGACCCTCTGCTCTACTTGCTCCGAACGACTTTATTTTAGTTATTCTGTTGAGGCCCTCTGTTCTACTTGCTCCGAACGACTTTATTTTAGTTATCCTGTTTAGAGCCTCTGCTCTACTTGCTCCGAACGACTTTATTTTAGTTATTCTGTTGAGGCCCTCTGTTCTACTTGCTCCGAACGACTGTATTTTAGTTATCCTGTTTAGACCCTCTGCTCTACTTGCTCCGAACGACTTTATTTTAGTTATTCTGTTAAGGCCCTCTGTTCTACTTGGTCCGAACGACTTTATTTTAGTTATCCTGTTTAGAGCCTCTGCTCTACTTGCTCCGAACGACTTTATTTTAGTTATTCTGTTGAGGCCCTCTGTTCTACTTGCTCCGAACAACTTTATTTTAGTTATCCTGTTTAGGCCCTCTGCTCTACTTGAGTGTATGTTTGGTATGTTGTTATCGTTTATTAGTCTATTTTAGTTATCCTGTTGAGGCCCTCTGCTCTACTTGCTCCGAACGACTTTATTTTAGTTATCCTGTTTAGAGCCTCTGCTCTACTTGCTCCGAACGACTTTATTTTAGTTATTCTGTTGAGGCCCTCTGTTCTACTTGCTCCGAACGACTTTATTTTAGTTATCCTGTTTAGGCCCTCTGCTCTACTTGCTCCGAACGACTTTATTTTAGTTATCCTGTTTAGGCGGCCGTCTGCTCTACTTGCTCCGAACGACTTTATTTTAGTTATCCTGTTTAGGCCCTCTGCTCTACTTGCTCCGAACGACTTTATTTTAGTTATTCTGTTGAGGCCCTCTGTTCTACTTGCTCCGAACGACTGTATTTTAGTTATCCTGTTTAGACCCTCTGCTCTATTGGCTCCGAACGACTTTATTTTAGTTATTCTGTTGAGGCCCTCTGTTCTACTTGCTCCGAACGACTTTATTTTAGTTATCCTGTTTAGAGCCTCTGCTCTACTTGCTCCGAACGACTTTATTTTAGTTATTCTGTTGAGGCCCTCTGTTCTACTTGTTCGGAACGACTTTATTTTAGTTATCCTGTTTAGGCCCTCTGCTCTACTTGAGTGTATGTTTGGTATGTTGTTATCGTTTATTAGTCTATTTTAGTTATCCTGTTTAGACCCTCTGTTCTACTTGCTCCGAACGACTTTATTTTAGTTATTCTGTTTAGGCGGCCGTCTGCTCTACTTGCTCCGAACGACTTTATTTTAGTTATCCTGTTTAGACCGTCTGCTCTTCTTGCTCCGAACGACTTTATTGTAGTTATCCTGTTTAGGCCCTCTGCTCTACTTGCTCTGGACGACTTTATTTTTAGTTATCCTGTTTAGGCCCTCTGCTCTACTTGCTCCGAACGACTTTATTTTAGTTATCCTGTTTAGGGCCTCTGCTCTACTTGCTCAGAACGACTTTATTTTAGTTATCCTGTTTAGACCGTCTGCTCTACTTGCTCTGGACGACTTTATTTTTAGTTATCCTGTTTAGAGCCTCTGATCTACTTGCTCCGAACGACTTTATTTTATTTATCCTGTTTAGGCCCTCTGCTCTACTTGCTCCGAACGACTTTATTTTAGTTATCCTGTTTAGGCGGCCGTCTGCTCTACTTGCTCCGAACGACTTTATTTTAGTTATCCTGTTTAGGCCCTCTGCTCTACTTGCTCCGAACGACTTTATTTTAGTTATTCTGTTGAGGCCCTCTGTTCTACTTGCTCCGAACGACTGTATTTTAGTTATCCTGTTTAGACCCTCTGCTCTACTTGCTCCGAACGACTTTATTTTAGTTATTCTGTTAAGGCCCTCTGTTCTACTTGCTCCGAACGACTTTATTTTAGTTATCCTGTTTAGAGCCTCTGCTCTACTTGCTCCGAACGACTTTATTTTAGTTATTCTGTTGAGGCCCTCTGTTCTACTTGTTCCGAACGACTTTATTTTAGTTATCCTGTTTAGGCCCTCTGCTCTACTTGAGTGTATGTTTGGTATGTTGTTATCGTTTATTAGTCTATTTTAGTTATCCTGTTTAGGCCCTCTGCTCTACTTGCTCCGAACGACTTTATTTTAGTTATCCTGTTTAGAGCCTCTGCTCTACTTGCTCCGAACGACTTTATTTTAGTTATTCTGTTGAGGCCCTCTGTTCTACTTGCTCCGAACGACTTTATTTTAGTTATCCTGTTTAGGCCCTCTGCTCTACTTGATCCGAACGACTTTATTTTAGTTATCCTGTTTAGGCGGCCGTCTGCTCTACTTGCTCCGAACGACTTTATTTTAGTTATCCTGTTTAGGCCCTCTGCTCTACTTGCTCCGAACGACTTTATTTTAGTTATTCTGTTGAGGCCCTCTGTTCTACTTGCTCCGAACGACTGTATTTTAGTTATCCTGTTTAGACCCTCTGCTCTACTTGCTCCGAACGACTTTATTTTAGTTATTCTGTTGAGGCCCTCTGTTCTACTTGCTCCGAACGACTTTATTTTAGTTATCCTGTTTAGAGCCTCTGCTCTACTTGCTCCGAACGACTTTATTTTAGTTATTCTGTTGAGGCCCTCTGTTCTACTTGTTCGGAACGACTTTATTTTAGTTATCCTGTTTAGGCCCTCTGCTCTACTTGAGTGTATGTTTGGTATGTTGTTATCGTTTATTAGTCTATTTTAGTTATCCTGTTTAGAGCCTCTGCTCTACTTGCTCCGAACGACTTTTTAGAAAAGATTGGAGATATTTGGTTTTACAATCATTTGGCCTTGAGCGTACCTGATGAAGGTTATTCCAGAAATACGTGTATTAAATTAGATATCTACGTTTACACCACTTCACAGTCGAGCATTTTTATGTTTAGAAATGTACTCACAGAGAATTGTTTTAGAAAATTAAAAAATGACAATTATAAAACTGTCATTGCAACAGTTTTGCCAATGATTCAGAGATATATATTTATCAAAATGTTAAAAATGTCGCACACCATATTTCCCACAAATGTTGTCTTGAAATCATGTCCGGGTTGTAATGTTCTATTATATTATTTGGAAGAATGAAACACACACGGAATGTTAAGCGGGAATAAGGTATATTTATGTTCTCAAACCTTATCACTGACTTTATTATTTTGAGTGGGATGTGATACGACTGATATTTGATATTTATCAGGACTACAATTTGTAATTATTTCTAATTTTCGTTTGAATATTAGGCTTGTCTAATAATTTATTATCCGAGGTCAGATTCTTCCTATGCATCTTTTAGTTAAATGTTTCAGAACTGAATGTTAGTTGGATTATAATCTTGAACCTTTGTATTGATAACACTTCTGTATGTACGTGCAAGCTTAAGTACCTACAATAACTGAATAATACTTCTGTATGTACGTACAAGCATATGTACCATTATGTACAGGGTTGTTTTACATGCTTTATGCATTGGTATATTACGTTTCTCTACCAGGACATATTTGTACTAATGATTCAATGACACGTAGACATGCAATCAGTTGTATACATGATAATGTTGTAATGGTCCGTATTGACCTGTTCAAGGTCTTAGTCGTGGGGAAAAAATCATGCTTAGATCGTAAATCATATGTTTTGTAATTGTCAAATAAATAATGACACATTTCATATATATTTTTTTTTATACATATTATAGAAATGAAATGACAAATTGGGTCAACTTGCTGTACACAATTATAAAGTTACGTACATTAAAATAGTTTATAGTTTGTTTTTCTGGAAATGTAGGGAAGAAGTCATTTGTGCGAAATACTAAAACACAAACAATTTCCATAGCAATTGTTAATAGAGATGTCTGGCCTTTTTAACATTTATCCGAGGTAGGGTGAATTGTTAATAGAGATATCTGGCCTTTTTAACATTTATCCGAGGTAGGGTAAATTGTTAATAGAGATGTCTGGCCTTTTTAACATTTATCCGAGGTAGGGTGAATTGTTAATAGAGATATCTGGCCTTTTTAACATTTATCCGAGGTAGGGTGAATTGTTAATATAGATGTCTGGCCTTTCTAACATTTATCCAAGGTAGGGTGAATTGTTAATAGAGATGTCTGGCCTTTTTAACATTTATCTGAGGTAGGGTGAATTGTTAATAGAGATGTCTGGCCTTTTTAACATTTATCCGAGGTAGGGTGAATTGTTAATAGAGATGTCTGGCCTTTTTAACATTTATCCGAGGTAGGGTGAATTGTTAATAGAGATGTCTGGCCTTTTTAACATTTATCTGAGGTAGGGTGAATTGTTAATAGAGATGTCTGGCCTTTTTAACATTTATCCGAGGTAGGGTGAATTGTTAATACAGATGTCTGGCCTTTTTAACATTTATTCGAGGTAGGGTGAATTGTTAATAGAGATGTCTGGCCTTTTTAACATTTATCCGAGGTAGGGTAAATTGTTAATAGAGATGTCTGGCCTTTTTAACATTTATCCGAGGTAGGGTGAATTGTTAATAGTGATGTCTGGCCTTTTTAACATTTATCAGAGGTAGGGTGAATTGTTAATAGAGATGTCTGGCCTTTTTAACATTTATCCGAGGTAGGGTGAATTGTTAATAGAGATGTCTGGCCTTTTTAACATTTATCTGAGGTAGGGTGAATTATTAATAGAGATGTCTGGCCTTTTTAACATTTATCCGAGGTAGGGTGAATTGTTAATACAGATGTCTGGCCTTTTTAACATTTATTCGAGGTAGGGTGAATTGTTAATAGAGATGTCTGGCCTTTTTAACATTTATCCGAGGTAGGGTAAATTGTTAATAGAGATGTCTGGCTTTTTAACATTTATCCGAGGTAGGGTGAATTGTTAATAGTGATGTCTGGCCTTTTTAACATTTATCAGAGGTAGGGTGAATTGTTAATAGAGATGTCTGGCCTTTTTAACATTTATCCGAGGTAGGGTGAATTGTTAATAGAGATATCTGGCCTTTCTAACATTTATCCGAGGTAGGGTGAATTGTTAATAGAGATGTCTGGCCTTTTTAACATTTATCCGAGGTAGGGTGAATTGTTAATAGAGATGTCTGGCCTTTTTAACATTTATCCGAGGTAGGGTGAATTGTTAATAGAGATGTCTGGCCTTTTTAACATTTATCCGAGGTAGGGTGAATTGTTAATAGAGATGTCTGGCCTTTTTAACATTTATCCGAGGTAGGGTGAATTGTTAATAGAGATGTCTGGCCTTTTTAACATTTATCCGAGCTAGGGTGAATTGTTAATAGAGATGTCTGGCCTTTTTAACATTTATCCGAGGTAGGGTGAATTGTTTATAGAGATGTCTGGCCTTTTTAACATTTATCCGAGGTAGGGTGAATTGTTAATAGAGATGTCTGGCCTTTTTAACATTTATCTGAGGTAGCGTCAATTGTTAATAGAGATGTCTGGCCTTTTTAACATTTATCCGAGGTAGGGTGAATTGTTAATACAGATGTCAGGCCTTTTTAACATTTATTCGAGGTAGGGTGAATTGTTAATAGAGATGTCTGGCCTTTTTAACATTTATCCGAGGTAGGGTAAATGGTTAATAGAGATGTCTGGCCTTTTTAACATTTATCCGAGGTAGGGTGAATTGTTAATAGAGATGTCTGGCCTTTTTAACATTTATCTGAGGTAGGGTGAATTGTTAATAGAGATGTCTGGCCTTTTTAACATTTATCTGAGGTAGGGTGAATTGTTAATAGAGATGTCTGGCCTTTTTAGCATTTATCCGAGGTAGGGTGAATTGTTAATAGTGATGTCTGGCCTTTTTAACATTTATCAGAGGTAGGGTGAATTGTTAATAGAGATGTCTGGCCTTTTTAACATTTATTCGAGGTAGGGTGAATTGTTAATAGAGATGTCTGGCCTTTTTAACATTTATCTGAGGTAGGGTGAATTGTTAATAGAGATGTCTGGCCTTTTTAACATTTATCCGAGGTAGGGTGAATTATTAATAGAGATGTCTGGCCTTTTTAACATTTATCTGAGGTAGGGTGAATTGTTAATAGAGATGTCTGGCCTTTTTAACATTTATCTGAGGTAGGGTGAATTGTTAATAGAGATGTCTGGCCTTTTTAACATTTATCCGAGGTAGGGTGAATTGTTAATAGAGATGTCTGGCCTTTTTAACATTTATCCGAGGTAGGGTGAATTGTTAATAGAGATGTCTGGCCTTTTTAACATTTATCCGAGGTAGGGTGAATTGTTAATAGAGATGTCTGGCCTTTTTAACATTTATCCGAGGTAGGGTGAATTGTTAATAGAGATGTCTGGCCTTTTTAACATTTATCCGAGGTAGGGTGAATTGTTAATAGAGATGTCTGGCCTTTTTAACATTTATCCGAGGTAGGGTGAATTGTTAATAGAGATGTCTGGCCTTTTTAACATTTATCCGAGGTAGGGTGAATTGTTAATAGAGATGTCTGGCCTTTTTAACATTTATCCGAGGTAGGGTGAATTGTTAATAGAGATGTCTGGCCTTTTTAACATTTATCCGAGGTAGGGTGAATTGTTAATAGAGATGTCTGGCCTTTTTAACATTTATCCGAGGTAGGGTGAATTGTTAATAGAGATGTCTGGCCTTTTTAACATTTATCCGAGGTAGAGTGAATTGTTAATAGAGATGTCTGGCCTTTTTAACATTTATCCGAGGTAGGGTGAATTGTTAATAGAGATGTCTGGCCTTTTTAACATTTATCTGAGGTAGGGTGAATTGTTAATAGAGATGTCTGGCCTTTTTAACATTTATCCGAGGTAGGGTGAATTGTTAATAGAGATGTCTGGCCTTTTTAACATTTATCCGAGGTAGGGTGAATTGTTAATAGAGATGTCTGGCCTTTTTAACATTTATCCGAGGTAGGGTGAATTGTTAATAGAGATGTCTGGCCTTTTTAACATTTATCCGAGGTAGAGTGAATTGTTAATAGAGATGTCTGGCCTTTTTAACATTTATCCGAGGTAGGGTGAATTGTTAATAGAGATGTCTGGCCTTTTTAACATTTATCCGAGGTAGGGTGAATGTTAATAGAGATGTCTGGCCTTTTTAACATTTATCCGAGGTAGGGTGAATGTTAATAGAGATGTCTGGCCTTTTTAACATTTATCCGAGGTAGGGTGAATTGTTAATAGAGATGTCTGGCCTTTTTAACATTTATCCGAGGTAGGGTGAATTGTTAATAGAGATGTCTAGCCTTTTTAACATTTATCCGAGGTAGGGTGAATTGTTAATAGAGATGTCTGGTCTTTTTAACATTTATTCGAAGTAGGGTGAATTGTTAATAGAGATGTCTGGCCTTGTTAACATTTATCCGAGGTAGGGTGAATTGTTAATAGAGATGTCTGGCCTTTTTAACATTAATCCGAGGTAGGGTGAATTGTTAATAGAGATGTCTGGCCTTTTTAACATTTATCCGAGGTAGGGTGAATTGTTAATAGAGATGTCTGGCCTTTTTAACATTTATCCGAGGTAGGGTGAATTGTTAATAGAGATGTCTGGCCTTTTTAACATTTATCCGAGGTAGGGTGAATTGTTAATAGAGATGTCTGGCCTTTTTAACATTTATCCGAGGTAGGGTGAATTGTTAATAGAGATGTCTGGCCTTTTTAACATTTATCCGAGGTAGGGTGAATTGTTAATAGAGATGTCTGGCCTTTTTAACATTTATCTGAGGTAGCGTCAATTGTTAATAGAGATGTCTGGCCTTTTTAACATTTATCCGAGGTAGGGTGAATTGTTAATACAGATGTCTGGCCTTTTTAACATTTATTCGAGGTAGGGTGAATTGTTAATAGAGATGTCTGGCCTTTTTAACATTTATCCGAGGTAGTGTAAATTGTTAATAGAGATGTCTGGCCTTTTTAACATTTATCCGAGGTAGGGTGAATTGTTAATAGTGATGTCTGGCCTTTTTAACATTTATCCGAGGTAGGGTGAATTGTTAATAGAGATGTCTGGCCTTTTTAACATTTATCCGAGGTAGGGGGAATTGTTAATAGAGATATCTGGCCTTTCTAACATTTATCCGAGGTAGTGTAAATTGTTAATAGAGATGTCTGGCCTTTTTAACATTTATCCGAGGTAGGGTGAATTGTTAATAGAGATGTCTGGCCTTTTTAACATTTATCCAAGGTAGGGTGAATTGTTAATAGAGATGTCTGGCCTTTTTAACATTTATCTGAGGTAGGGTGAATTGTTAATAGAGATGTCTGGCCTTTTTAACATTTATCCGAGGTAGGGTGAATTGTTAATAGAGATGTCTGGCCTTTTTAACATTTATCCGAGGTAGGGTGAATTGTTAATAGAGATGTCTGGCCTTTTTAACATTTATCCGAGGTAGGGTGAATTGTTAATAGAGATGTCTGGCCTTTTTAACATTTATCCGAGGTAGGGTGAATTGTTAATAGAGATGTCTGGCCTTTTTAACATTTATCCGAGGTAGGGTGAATTGTTATAAGAGATGTCTGGCCTTTTTAACATTTATCCGAGGTAGGGTGAATTGTTAATAGAGATGTCTGGCCTTTTTAACATTTATCTGAGGTAGCGTCAATTGTTAATAGAGATGTCTGGCCTTTTTAACATTTATCCGAGGTAGGGTGAATTGTTAATACAGATGTCTGGCCTTTTTAACATTTATTCGAGGTAGGGTGAATTGTTAATAGAGATGTCTGGCCTTTTTAACATTTATCCGAGGTAGGGTAAATTGTTAATAGAGATGTCTGGCCTTTTTAACATTTATCTGAGGTAGGGTGAATTGGTAAGAGAGATGTCTGGCCTTTTTAGCATGTATCCGAGGTAGGGTGAATTGTTAATAGTGATGTCTGGCCTTTTTAACATTTATCAGAGGTAGGGTGAATTGTTGATAGAAATATCTGGCCTTTTTAACATTTATCCGAGGTAGGGTGAATTGTTAATAGAGATGTCTGGCCTTTTTAACATTTATCCGAGGTAGGGTGAATTGTTAATAGAGATGTCTGGCCTTTTTAACATTTATCCGAGGTAGGGTGAATTGTTAATAGAGATGTCTGGTCTTTTTAACATTTATTCGAAGTAGGGTGAATTGTTAATAGAGATGTCTGGCCTTTTTAACATTTATCCGAGGTAGGGTGAATTGTTAATAGAGATGTCTGGCCTTTTTAACATTTATCCGAGGTAGGGTGAATTGTTAATAGAGATGTCTGGCCTTTTTAACATTTATCCGAGGTAGGGTGAATTGTTAATAGAGATGTCTGGCCTTTTTAACATTTATCCGAGGTAGGGTGAATTGTTAATAGAGATGTCTGGCCTTTTTAACATTTATCCGAGGTAGGGTGAATTGTTAATAGAGATGTCTGGCCTTTTTAACATTTATCCGAGGTAGGGTGAACTGTTAATAGAGATGTCTGGCCTTTTTAATATTTATCCGAGGTAGGGTGAATTGTTAATAGAGATGTCTGGCCTTTTTAACATTTATCCGAGGTAGGGTGAATTGTTAATAGAGATGTCTGGCCTTTTTAACATTTATCCGAGTTAGGGTGAATTGTTAATAGAGATGTCTGGCCTTTTTAACATTTATCCGAGGTAGGGTGAATTGTTAATAGAGATGTCTAGCCTTTTTAACATTTATCCGAGGTAGGGTGAATTGTTAATAGAGATGTCTGGCCTTTTTAACATTTATCCGAGGTAGGGTAAATTGTTAATAGAGATGTCTGGCCTTTTTAACATTTATCCGAGGTAGGGTGAATTGTTAATAGAGATGTCTGGCCTTTTTAACATTTATCCGAGGTAGGGTGAATTGTTAATAGAGATGTCTGGCCTTTTTAACATTTATCTGAGGTAGGGTGAATTGTTAATAGAGATGTCTGGCCTTTTTAACATTTATCCGAGGTAGGGTGAATTGTTAATAGAGATGTCTGGCCTTTTTAACATTTATCCGAGGTAGGGTGAATTGTTAATAGAGATGTCTGGCCTTTTTAACATTTATCTGAGATAGCGTCAATTGTTAATAGAGATGTCTGGCCTTTTTAACATTTATCCGAGGTAGGGTGAATTGTTAATAGAGATGTCTGGCCTTTTTAACATTTATCCGAGGTAGGGTAAATTGTTAATAGAGATGTCTGGCCTTTTTAACATTTATCCGAGGTAGGGTGAATTGTTAATAGTGATGTCTGGCCTTTTTAACATTTATCCGAAGTAGGGTGAATTGTTAATAGAGATGTCTGGCCTTTTTAACATTTATCCGAGGTAGGGGGAATTGTTAATAGAGATATCTGGCCTTTCTAACATTTATCCGAGGTAGTGTAAATTGTTAATAGAGATGTCTGGCCTTTTTAACATTTATCCGAGGTAGGGTGAATTGTTAATAGAGATGTCTGGCCTTTTTAACATTTATCCGAGGTAGGGTGAATTGTTAATATAGATGTCTGGCCTTTTTAACATTTATCCAAGGTAGGGTGAATTGTTAATAGAGATGTCTGGCCTTTTTAACATTTATCTGAGGTAGGGTGAATTGTTAATAGAGATGTCTGGCCTTTTTAACATTTATCCGAGGTAGGGTGAATTGTTAATAGAGATGTCTGGCCTTTTTAACATTTATCCGAGGTAGGGTGAATTGTTAATAGAGATGTCTGGCCTTTTTAACATTTATCTGAGGTAGGGTGAATTGTTAATAGAGATGTCTGGCCTTTTTAACATTTTTCCGAGGTAGGGTGAATTGTTAATAGAGATGTCTGGCTTTTTTAACATTTATCCGAGGTAGGGTGAATTGTTAATAGAGATGTCTGGCCTTGTTAACATTTATCCGAAGTAGGGTGAATTGTTAATAGAGATGTCTGGCCTTTTTAACATTTATCCGAGGTAGGGTAAATTGTTAATAGAGATGTCTGGCCTTTTTAACATTTATCCGAGGTAGAGTGAATTGTTAATAGAGATGTCTGGCCTTTTTAACATTTATCCGAGGTAGGGTGAATGTTAATAGAGATGTCTGGCCTTTTTAACATTTATCCGAGGTAGGGTGAATTGTTAATAGAGATGTCTGGCCTTTTTAACATTTATCCGAGGTAAGGTGAATTGTTAATAGAGATGTCTGGCCTTTTTAACATTTATCCGAGGTAGGGTGAATTGTTATAAGAGATGTCTGGCCTTTTTAACATTTATCCGAGGTAGGGTGAATTGTTAATAGAGATGTCTGGCCTTTTTAACATTTATCTGAGGTAGCATCAATTGTTAATAGAGATGTCTGGCCTTTTTAACATTTATCCGAGGTAGGGTGAATTGTTAATACAGATGTCTGGCCTTTTTAACATTTATTCGAGGTAGGGTGAATTGTTAATAGAGATGTCTGGCCTTTTTAACATTTATCCGAGGTAGGGTAAATTGTTAATAGAGATGTCTGGCCTTTTTAACATTTATCTGAGGTAGGGTGAATTGTTAAGAGAGATGTCTGGCCTTTTTAGCATTTATCCGAGGTAGGGTGAATTGTTAATAGTGATGTCTGGCCTTTTTAACATTTATCAGAGGTAGGGTGAATTGTTGATAGAAATATCTGGCCTTTTTAACATTTATCCGAGGTAGGGTGAATTGTTAATAGAGATGTCTGGCCTTTTTAACATTTATCCGAGGTAGGGTGAATTGTTAATAGAGATGTCTGGCCTTTTTAACATTTATCCGAGGTAGGGTGAATTGTTAATAGAGATGTCTGGCCTTTTTAATATTTATCCGAGGTAGGGTGAATTGTTAATAGAGATGTCTGGCCTTTTTAACATTTATCCGAGGTAGGGTGAATTGTTAATAGAGATGTCTGGCCTTTTTAACATTTATCCGAGTTAGGGTGAATTGTTAATAGAGATGTCTGGCCTTTTTAACATTTATCCGAGGTAGGGTGAATTGTTAATAGAGATGTCTAGCCTTTTTAACATTTATCCGAGGTAGGGTGAATTGTTAATAGAGATGTCTGGCCTTTTTAACATTTATCCGAGGTAGGGTGAATTGTTAATAGAGATGTCTGGCCTTTTTAACATTTATCCGAGGTAGGGTGAATTGTTAATAGAGATGTCTGGCCTTTTTAACATTTATCTGAGGTAGGGTGAATTGTTAATAGAGATGTCTGGCCTTTTTAACATTTATCCGAGGTAGGGTGAATTGTTAATAGAGATGTCTGGCCTTTTTAACATTTATCCGAGGTAGGGTGAATTGTTAATAGAGATGTCTGGCCTTTTTAACATTTATCCGAGGTAGGGTGAATTGTTAATAGAGATGTCTGGCCTTTTTAACATTTATCTGAGGTAGGGTGAATTGTTAATAGAGATGTCTGGCCTTTTTAACATTTATCCGAGGTAGGGTGAATTGTTAATAGAGATGTCTGGCCTTTTTAACATTTATCCGAGGTAGGGTGAATTGTTAATAGAGATGTCTGGCCTTTTTAACATTTATCTGAGATAGCGTCAATTGTTAATAGAGATGTCTGGCCTTTTTAACATTTATCCGAGGTAGGGTGAATTGTTAATACAGATGTCTGGCCTTTTTAACATTTATTCGAGGTAGGGTGAATTGTTAATAGAGATGTCTGGCCTTTTTAACATTTATCCGAGGTAGGGTAAATTGTTAATAGAGATGTCTGGCCTTTTTAACATTTATCCGAGGTAGGGTGAATTGTTAATAGTGATGTCTGGCCTTTTTAACATTTATCCGAAGTAGGGTGAATTGTTAATAGAGATGTCTGGCCTTTTTAACATTTATCCGAGGTAGGGGGAATTGTTAATAGAGATATCTGGCCTTTCTAACATTTATCCGAGGTAGTGTAAATTGTTAATAGAGATGTCTGGCCTTTTTAACATTTATCCGAGGTAGGGTGAATTGTTAATAGAGATGTCTGGCCTTTTTAACATTTATCCGAGGTAGGGTGAATTGTTAATATAGATGTCTGGCCTTTTTAACATTTATCCAAGGTAGGGTGAATTGTTAATAGAGATGTCTGGCCTTTTTAACATTTATCTGAGGTAGGGTGAATTGTTAATAGAGATGTCTGGCCTTTTTAACATTTATCCGAGGTAGGGTGAATTGTTAATAGAGATGTCTGGCCTTTTTAACATTTATCCGAGGTAGGGTGAATTGTTAATAGAGATGTCTGGCCTTTTTAACATTTATCTGAGGTAGGGTGAATTGTTAATAGAGATGTCTGGCCTTTTTAACATTTTTCCGAGGTAGGGTGAATTGTTAATAGAGATGTCTGGCTTTTTTAACATTTATCCGAGGTAGGGTGAATTGTTAATAGAGATGTCTGGCCTTGTTAACATTTATCCGAAGTAGGGTGAATTGTTAATAGAGATGTCTGGCCTTTTTAACATTTATCCGAGGTAGGGTAAATTGTTAATAGAGATGTCTGGCCTTTTTAACATTTATCCGAGGTAGAGTGAATTGTTAATAGAGATGTCTGGCCTTTTTAACATTTATCCGAGGTAGGGTGAATGTTAATAGAGATGTCTGGCCTTTTTAACATTTATCCGAGGTAGGGTGAATTGTTAATAGAGATGTCTGGCCTTTTTAACATTTATCCGAGGTAGGGTGAATTGTTAATAGAGATGTCTGGCCTTTTTAACATTTATCCGAGGTAGGGTGAATTGTTAATAGAGATGTCTGGTCTTTTTAACATTTATTCGAAGTAGGGTGAATTGTTAATAGAGATGTCTGGCCTTTTTAACATTTATCCGAGGTAGGGTGAATTGTTAATAGAGATGTCTGGCCTTTTTAACATTTATCCGAGGTAGGGTGAATTGTTAATAGAGATGTCTGGCCTTTTTAACATTTATCCGAGGTAGGGTGAATTGTTAATAGAGATGTCTGGCCTGTTTAACATTTATTCGAGGTAGGGTGAATTGTTAATAGAGATGTCTGGTCTTTTTAACAATTATCTGAGGTAGGGTGAATTGTTAATAGAGATGTCTGGCCTTTTTAACATTTATCCGAGTTAGGGTGAATTGTTAATAGAGATGTCTGGCCTTTTTAACATTTATCCGAGGTAGGGTGAATTGTTAATAGAGATGTCTAGCCTTTTTAACATTTATCCGAGGTAGGGTGAATTGTTAATAGAGATGTCTGGCCTTTTTAACATTTATCCGAGGTAGGGTGAATTGTTAATAGAGATGTCTGGCCTTTTTAACATTTATCCGAGGTAGGGTGAATTGTTAATAGAGATGTCTGGCCTTTTTAACATTTATCTGAGGTAGGGTGAATTGTTAATAGAGATGTCTGGCCTTTTTAACATTTATCCGAGGTAGGGTGAATTGTTAATAGAGATGTCTGGCCTTTTTAACATTTATCCGAGGTAGGGTGAATTGTTAATAGAGATGTCTGGCCTTTTTAACATTTATCCGAGGTAGGGTGAATTGTTAATAGAGATGTCTGGCCTTTTTAACATTTATCTGAGGTAGGGTGAATTGTTAATAGAGATGTCTGGCCTTTTTAACATTTATCCGAGGTAGGGTGAATTGTTAATAGAGATGTCTGGCCTTTTTAACATTTATCCGAGGTAGGGTGAATTGTTAATAGAGATGTCTGGCCTTTTTAACATTTATCTGAGATAGCGTCAATTGTTAATAGAGATGTCTGGCCTTTTTAACATTTATCCGAGGTAGGGTGAATTGTTAATACAGATGTCTGGCCTTTTTAACATTTATTCGAGGTAGGGTGAATTGTTAATAGAGATGTCTGGCCTTTTTAACATTTATCCGAGGTAGGGTAAATTGTTAATAGAGATGTCTGGCCTTTTTAACATTTATCCGAGGTAGGGTGAATTGTTAATAGTGATGTCTGGCCTTTTTAACATTTATCCGAAGTAGGGTGAATTGTTAATAGAGATGTCTGGCCTTTTTAACATTTATCCGAGGTAGGGGGAATTGTTAATAGAGATATCTGGCCTTTCTAACATTTATCCGAGGTAGTGTAAATTGTTAATAGAGATGTCTGGCCTTTTTAACATTTATCCGAGGTAGGGTGAATTGTTAATAGAGATGTCTGGCCTTTTTAACATTTATCCGAGGTAGGGTGAATTGTTAATATAGATGTCTGGCCTTTTTAACATTTATCCAAGGTAGGGTGAATTGTTAATAGAGATGTCTGGCCTTTTTAACATTTATCTGAGGTAGGGTGAATTGTTAATAGAGATGTCTGGCCTTTTTAACATTTATCCGAGGTAGGGTGAATTGTTAATAGAGATGTCTGGCCTTTTTAACATTTATCCGAGGTAGGGTGAATTGTTAATAGAGATGTCTGGCCTTTTTAACATTTATCTGAGGTAGGGTGAATTGTTAATAGAGATGTCTGGCCTTTTTAACATTTTTCCGAGGTAGGGTGAATTGTTAATAGAGATGTCTGGCTTTTTTAACATTTATCCGAGGTAGGGTGAATTGTTAATAGAGATGTCTGGCCTTGTTAACATTTATCCGAAGTAGGGTGAATTGTTAATAGAGATGTCTGGCCTTTTTAACATTTATCCGAGGTAGGGTAAATTGTTAATAGAGATGTCTGGCCTTTTTAACATTTATCCGAGGTAGAGTGAATTGTTAATAGAGATGTCTGGCCTTTTTAACATTTATCCGAGGTAGGGTGAATGTTAATAGAGATGTCTGGCCTTTTTAACATTTATCCGAGGTAGGGTGAATTGTTAATAGAGATGTCTGGCCTTTTTAACATTTATCCGAGGTAGGGTGAATTGTTAATAGAGATGTCTGGCCTTTTTAACATTTATCCGAGGTAGGGTGAATTGTTAATAGAGATGTCTGGTCTTTTTAACATTTATTCGAAGTAGGGTGAATTGTTAATAGAGATGTCTGGCCTTTTTAACATTTATCCGAGGTAGGGTGAATTGTTAATAGAGATGTCTGGCCTTTTTAACATTTATCCGAGGTAGGGTGAATTGTTAATAGAGATGTCTGGCCTTTTTAACATTTATCCGAGGTAGGGTGAATTGTTAATAGAGATGTCTGGCCTTTTTAACATTTATCCGAGGTAGGGTAAATTGTTAATAGAGATGTCTGGCCTTTTTAACATTTATCCGAGGTAGGGTGAATTGTTATAAGAGATGTCTGGCCTTTTTAACATTTATCCGAGGTAGGGTGAATTGTTAATAGAGATGTCTGGCCTTTTTAACATTTATCTGAGGTAGCGTCAATTGTTAATAGAGATGTCTGGCCTTTTTAACATTTATCCGAGGTAGGGTGAATTGTTAATACAGATGTCTGGCCTTTTTAACATTTATTCGAGGTAGGGTGAATTGTTAATAGAGATGTCTGGCCTTTTTAACATTTATCCGAGGTAGGGTAAATTGTTAATAGAGATGTCTGGCCTTTTTAACATTTATCCGAGGTAGGGTGAATTGTTAATAGAGATGTCTGGCCTTTTTAACATTTATCTGAGGTAGGGTGAATTGTTAATAGAGATGTCTGGCCTTTTTAACATTTATCTGAGGTAGGGTGAATTGTTAATAGAGATGTCTGGCCTTTTTAGCATTTATCCGAGGTAGGGTGAATTGTTAATAGTGATGTCTGGCCTTTTTAACATTTATCAGAGGTAGGGTGAATTGTTGATAGAAATATCTGGCCTTTTTAACATTTATCCGAGGTAGGGTGAATTGTTAATAGAGATGTCTGGCCTGTTTAACATTTATTCGAGGTAGGGTGAATTGTTAATAGAGATGTCTGGTCTTTTTAACAATTATCTGATGTAGGGTGAATTGTTAATAGAGATGTCTGGCCTTTTTAACATTTATCCGAGGTAGGGTGAATTATTAATAGAGATGTCTGGCCTTTTTAACATTTATCCGAGGTAGGGTGAATTGTTAATAGAGATGTCTGGCCTTTTTAACATTTATCTGAGGTAGGGTGAATTGTTAATAGAGATGTCTGGCCTTTTTAACATTTATCCGAGGTAGGGTGAATTGTTAATAGAGATGTCTGGCCTTTTTAACATTTATCCGAGGTAGGGTGAATTGTTAATAGAGATGTCTGGCCTTTTTAACATTTATCCGAGGTAGGGTGAATTGTTAATAGAGATGTCTGGCCTTTTTAATATTTATCCGAGGTAGGGTGAATTGTTAATAGAGATGTCTGGCCTTTTTAACATTTATCCGAGGTAGGGTGAATTGTTAATAGAGATGTCTGGCCTTTTTAACATTTATCCGAGTTAGGGTGAATTGTTAATAGAGATGTCTGGCCTTTTTAGCATTTATCCGAGGTAGGGTGAATTGTTAATAGTGATGTCTGGCCTTTTTAACATTTATCAGAGGTAGGGTGAATTGTTAATAGAAATATCTGGCCTTTTTAACATTTATCCGAGGTAGGGTGAATTGTTAATAGAGATGTCTGGCCTGTTTAACATTTATTCGAGGTAGGGTGAATTGTTAATAGAGATGTCTGGTCTTTTTAACAATTATCTGAGGTAGGGTGAATTGTTAATAGAGATGTCTGGCCTTTTTAACATTTATCCGAGGTAGGGTGAATTATTAATAGAGATGTCTGGCCTTTTTAACATTTTTCCGAGGTAGGGTGAGTTGTTAATAGAGATGTCTGGTCTTTTTAACATTTATCTGAGGTAGGGTGAATTGTTAATAGAGATGTCTGGCCTTTTTAACATTTATCCGAGGTAGGGTGAATTGTTAATAGAGATGTCTGGCCTTTTTAACATTTATCCGAGGTAGGGTGAATTGTTAATAGAGAT
Source organism: Bathymodiolus brooksi (assembly GCA_963680875.1). NCBI lineage: Eukaryota > Metazoa > Mollusca > Bivalvia > Mytilida > Modiolidae > Bathymodiolus > Bathymodiolus brooksi. Next base: position 145,349,044 of record OY804577.1, read on the forward strand.
GTCTGGCCTTTTTAACATTTATCCGAGGTAGGGTGAATTGTTAATAGAGATGTCTGGCCTTTTTAATATTTATCCGAGGTAGGGTGAATTGTTAATAGAGATGTCTGGCCTTTTTAACATTTATCCGAGGTAGGGTGAATTGTTAATAGAGATGTCTGGCCTTTTTAACATTTATCCGAGTTAGGGAGAATTGTTAATAGAGATGTCTGGCCTTTTTAACATTTATCCGAGTTAGGGTGAATTGTTAATAGAGATGTCTGGCCTTTTTAGCATTTATCCGAGGTAGGGTGAATTGTTAATAGTGATGTCTGGCCTTTTTAACATTTATCAGAGGTAGGGTGAATTGTTAATAGAAATATCTGGCCTTTTTAACATTTATCCGAGGTAGGGTGAATTGTTAATAGAGATGTCTGGCCTGTTTAACATTTATTCGAGGTAGGGTGAATTGTTAATAGAGATGTCTGGTCTTTTTAACAATTATCTGAGGTAGGGTGAATTGTTAATAGAGATGTCTGGCCTTTTTAACATTTATCCGAGGTAGGGTGAATTATTAATAGAGATGTCTGGCCTTTTTAACATTTATCCGAGGTAGGGTGAGTTGTTAATAGAGATGTCTGGTCTTTTTAACATTTATCTGAGGTAGGGTGAATTGTTAATAGAGATGTCTGGCCTTTTTAACATTTATCCGAGGTAGGGTGAATTGTTAATAGAGATGTCTGGCCTTTTTAACATTTATCCGAGGTAGGGTGAATTGTTAATAGAGATGTCTGGCCTTTTTAACATTTATCCGAGGTAGGGTGAATTGTTAATAGAGATGTCTGGCCTTTTTAATATTTATCCGAGGTAGGGTGAATTGTTAATAGAGATGTCTGGCCTTTTTAACATTTATCCGAGGTAGGGTGAATTGTTAATAGAGATGTCTGGCCTTTTTAACATTTATCCGAGTTAGGGAGAATTGTTAATAGAGATGTCTGGCCTTTTTAACATTTATCCGAGGTAGGGTGAATTGTTAATAGAGATGTCTGGCCTTTTTAACATTTATCCGAGGTAGGGTGAATTGTTAATAGAGATGTCTGGCCTTTTTAACATTTATCCGAGGTAGGGTGAATTGTTAATAGAGATGTCTGGCCTTTTTAACATTTATCCGAGGTAGGGTGAATTGTTGATAGAGATGTCTGGCCTTTTTTACATTTATCCGAGGTAGGGTGAATTGTTAATAGAGATGTCTGGCCTTTTTAACATTTATCCGAGGTAGAGTGAATTGTTAATACAGATGTCTGGCCTTTTTAACATTTATCTGAGGTAGGGTGAATTGTTAATAGAGATGTCTGGCCTTTTTAACATTTATCTGAGGTAGTGTGAATTGTTAATAGAGATGTCTGGCCTTTTTAACATTTATCCGAGGTAGGGTGAATTGTTAATAGAGATGTCTGGCCTTTTTAACATTTATCTGAGGTAGGGTGAATTGTTAATAGAGATGTCTGGCCTTTTTAACATTTATCCGAGGTAGGGTGATTGTTAATAGAGATGTCTGGCTTTTTTAACATTTATCCGAGGTAGGGTGAATTGTTAATAGAGATGTCTGGCCTTGTTAACATTTATCCGAAGTAGGGTGAATTGTTAATAGAGATGTCTGGCCTTTTTAACATTTATCCGAGGTAGGGTAAATTGTTAATAGAGATGTCTGGCCTTTTTAACATTTATCCGAGGTAGAGTGAATTGTTAATAGAGATGTCTGGCCTTTTTAACATTTATCCGAGGTAGGGTGAATGTTAATAGAGATGTCTGGCCTTTTTAACATTTATCCGAGGTAGGGTGAATTGTTAATAGAGATGTCTGGCCTTTTTAACATTTATCCGAGGTAGGGTGAATTGTTAATAGAGATGTCTGGCCTTTTTAACATTTATCCGAGGTAGGGTGAATTGTTAATAGAGATGTCTGGTCTTTTTAACATTTATTCGAAGTAGGGTGAATTGTTAATAGAGATGTCTGGCCTTTTTAACATTTATCCGAGGTAGGGTGAATTGTTAATAGAGATGTCTGGCCTTTTTAACATTTATCCGAGGTAGGGTGAATTGTTAATAGAGATGTCTGGCCTTTTTAACATTTATCCGAGGTAGGGTGAATTGTTAATAGAGATGTCTGGCTTTTTAACATTTATCCGAGGTAGGGTAAATTGTTAATAGAGATGTCTGGCCTTTTTAACATTTATCCGAGGTAGGGTGAATTGTTATAAGAGATGTCTGGCCTTTTAACATTTATCCGAGGTAGGGTGAATTGTTAATAGAGATGTCTGGCCTTTTTAACATTTATCTGAGGTAGCGTCAATTGTTAATAGAGATGTCTGGCCTTTTTAACATTTATCCGAGGTAGGGTGAATTGTTAATACAGATGTCTGGCCTTTTTAACATTTATTCGAGGTAGGGTGAATTGTTAATAGAGATGTCTGGCCTTTTTAACATTTATCCGAGGTAGGGTAAATTGTTAATAGAGATGTCTGGCCTTTTTAACATTTATCCGAGGTAGGGTGAATTGTTAATAGAGATGTCTGGCCTTTTTAACATTTATCTGAGGTAGGGTGAATTGTTAATAGAGATGTCTGGCCTTTTTAACATTTATCTGAGGTAGGGTGAATTGTTAATAGAGATGTCTGGCCTTTTTAGCATTTATCCGAGGTAGGGTGAATTGTTAATAGTGATGTCTGGCCTTTTTAACATTTATCAGAGGTAGGGTGAATTGTTGATAGAAATATCTGGCCTTTTTAACATTTATCCGAGGTAGGGTGAATTGTTAATAGAGATGTCTGGCCTGTTTAACATTTATTCGAGGTAGGGTGAATTGTTAATAGAGATGTCTGGTCTTTTTAACAATTATCTGAGGTAGGGTGAATTGTTAATAGAGATGTCTGGCCTTTTTAACATTTATCCGAGGTAGGGTGAATTATTAATAGAGATGTCTGGCCTTTTTAACATTTATCCGAGGTAGGGTGAATTGTTAATAGAGATGTCTGGCCTTTTTAACATTTATCTGAGGTAGGGTGAATTGTTAATAGAGATGTCTGGCCTTTTTAACATTTATCCGAGGTAGGGTGAATTGTTAATAGAGATGTCTGGCCTTTTTAACATTTATCCGAGGTAGGGTGAATTGTTAATAGAGATGTCTGGCCTTTTTAACATTTATCCGAGGTAGGGTGAATTGTTAATAGAGATGTCTGGCCTTTTTAATATTTATCCGAGGTAGGGTGAATTGTTAATAGAGATGTCTGGCCTTTTTAACATTTATCCGAGGTAGGGTGAATTGTTAATAGAGATGTCTGGCCTTTTTAACATTTATCCGAGTTAGGGTGAATTGTTAATAGAGATGTCTGGCCTTTTTAACATTTATCCGAGGTAGGGTGAATTGTTAATAGAGATGTCTGGCCTTTTTAACATTTATCCGAGGTAGGGTGAATTGTTAATAGAGATGTCTGGCCTTTTTAACATTTATCCGAGGTAGGGTGAATTGTTAATAGAGATGTCTGGCCTTTTTAACATTTATCCGAGGTAGGGTGAATTGTTAATAGAGATGTCTGGCCTTTTTAACATTTATCTGAGGTAGGGTGAATTGTTAATAGAGATGTCTGGCCTTTTTAACATTTATCCGAGGTAGGGTGAATTGTTAATAGAGATGTCTGGCCTTTTTAACATTTATCCGAGGTAGGGTGAATTGTTAATAGAGATGTCTGGCCTTTTTAACATTTATCCGAGGTAGGGTGAATTGTTAATAGAGATGTCTGGCCTTTTTAACATTTATCTGAGGTAGGGTGAATTGTTAATAGAGATGTCTGGCCTTTTTAACATTTATCCGAGGTAGGGTGAATTGTTAATAGAGATGTCTGGCCTTTTTAACATTTATCCGAGGTAGGGTGAATTGTTAATAGAGATGTCTGGCCTTTTTAACATTTATCTGAGATAGCGTCAATTGTTAATAGAGATGTCTGGCCTTTTTAACATTTATCCGAGGTAGGGTGAATTGTTAATACAGATGTCTGGCCTTTTTAACATTTATTCGAGGTAGGGTAAATTGTTAATAGAGATGTCTGGCCTTTTTAACATTTATCCGAGGTAGGGTAAATTGTTAATAGAGATGTCTGGCCTTTTTAACATTTATCCGAGGTAGGGTGAATTGTTAATAGTGATGTCTGGCCTTTTTAACATTTATCCGAAGTAGGGTGAATTGTTAATAGAGATGTCTGGCCTTTTTAACATTTATCCGAGGTAGGGGGAATTGTTAATAGAGATATCTGGCCTTTCTAACATTTATCCGAGGTAGTGTAAATTGTTAATAGAGATGTCTGGCCTTTTTAACATTTATCCGAGGTAGGGTGAATTGTTAATAGAGATGTCTGGCCTTTTTAACATTTATCCGAGGTAGGGTGAATTGTTAATATAGATGTCTGGCCTTTTTAACATTTATCCAAGGTAGGGTGAATTGTTAATAGAGATGTCTGGCCTTTTTAACATTTATCCGAGGTAGGGTGAATTGTTAATAGAGATGTCTGGCCTTTTTAACATTTATCCGAGGTAGGGTGAATTGTTAATAGAGATGTCTGGCCTTTTTAACATTTATCCGAGGTAGGGTGAATTGTTAATAGAGATGTCTGGCCTTTTTAACATTTATCCGAGGTAGGGTGAATTGTTAATAGAGATGTCTGGCCTTTTTAACATTTATCCGAGGTAGGGTGAATTGTTAATAGAGATGTCTGGCCTTTTTAACATTTATCCGAGGTAGGGTGAATTGTTAATAGAGATGTCTGGCCTTTTTAACATTTATCCGAGGTAGGGTGAATTGTTAATAGAGATGTCTGGCCTTTTTAACATTTATCTGAGGTAGCGTCAATTGTTAATAGAGATGTCTGGCCTTTTTAACATTTATCCGAGGTAGGGTGAATTGTTAATACAGATGTCTGGCCTTTTTAACATTTATTCGAGGTAGGGTGAATTGTTAATAGAGATGTCTGGCCTTTTTAACATTTATCCGAGGTAGGGTAAATTGTTAATAGAGATGTCTGGCCTTTTTAACATTTATCCGATGTAGGGTGAATTGTTAATAGAAATATCTGGCCTTTTTAACATTTATCAGAGGTAGGGTGAATTGTTAATAGAAATATCTGGCCTTTTTAACATTTATCCGAGGTAGGGTGAATTGTTAATAGAGATGTCTGGCCTGTTTAACATTTATTGGAGGTAGGGTGAATTGTTAATAGAGATGTCTGGTCTTTTTAACAATTATCTGAGGTAGGGTGAATTGTTAATAGAGATGTCTGGCCTTTTTAACATTTATCCGAGGTAGGGTGAATTATTAATAGAGATGTCTGGCCTTTTTAACATTTATCCGAGGTAGGGTGAATTGTTAATAGAGATGTCTGGCCTTTTTAGCATTTATCCGAGGTAGGGTGAATTGTTAATAGTGATGTCTGGCCTTTTTAACATTTATCCGAGGTAGGGTGAATTGTTAATAGAGATGTCTGGCCTTTTTAACATTTATCTGAGGTAGCGTCAATTGTTAATAGAGATGTCTGGCCTTTTTAACATTTATCCGAGGTAGGGTGAATTGTTAATACAGATGTCTGGCCTTTTTAACATTTATTCGAGGTAGGGTGAATTGTTAATAGAGATGTCTGGCCTTTTTAACATTTATCCGAGGTAGGGTAAATTGTTAATAGAGATGTCTGGCCTTTTTAACATTTATCCGAGGTAGGGTGAATTGTTAATAGAGATGTCTGGCCTTTTTAACATTTATCTGAGGTAGGGTGAATTGTTAATAGAGATGTCTGGCCTTTTTAGCATTTATCCGAGGTAGGGTGAATTGTTAATAGTGATGTCTGGCCTTTTTAACATTTATCAGAGGTAGGGTGAATTGTTAATAGAAATATCTGGCCTTTTTAACATTTATCCGAGGTAGGGTGAATTGTTAATATTGATGTCTGGCCTTTTTAACATTTATCCAAGGTAGGGTGAATTGTTAATAGAGATGTCTGGCCTTTTTAACATTTATCCGAGGTAGGGTGAATTGTTAATAGAGATGTCTGGCCTTTTTAACATTTATCTGAGGTAGGGTGAATTGTTAATAGAGATGTCTGGCCTTTTAAACATTTATCTGAGGTAGGGTGAATTGTTAATAGAGATGTCTGGCCTTTTTAGCATTTATCCGAGGTAGGGTGAATTGTTAATAGTGATGTCTGGCCTTTTTAACATTTATCAGAGGTAGGGTGAATTGTTGATAGAAATATCTGGCCTTTTTAACATTTATCCGAGGTAGGGTGAATTGTTAATAGAGATGGCTGGCCTGTTTAACATTTATTCGAGGTAGGGTGAATTGTTAATAGAGATGTCTGGCCTTTTTAACATTTATCCGAGGTAGGGTGAATTGTTAATAGAGATGTCTGGCCTTTTTAACATTTATCTGAGGTAGGGTGAATTGTTAATAGAGATGTCTGGCCTTTTTAACATTTATCCGAGGTAGGGTGAATTGTTAATAGAGATGTCTGGCCTTTTTAACATTTATCCGAGGTAGGGTGAATTGTTAATAGAGATGTCTGGCCTTTTTAACATTTATCCGAGGTAGGGTGAATTGTTAATAGAGATGTCTGGCCTTTTTAATATTTATCCGAGGTAGGGTGAATTGTTAATAGAGATGTCTGGCCTTTTTAACATTTATCCGAGGTAGGGTGAATTGTTAATAGAGATGTCTGGCCTTTTTAACATTTATCCGAGTTAGGGTGAATTGTTAATAGAGATGTCTGGCCTTTTTAACATTTATCCGAGGTAGGGTGAATTGTTAATAGAGATGTCTGACCTTTTTAACATTTATCCGAGGTAGGGTGAATTGTTAATAGAGATGTCTGGCCTTTTTAACATTTATCCGAGGTAGGGTGAATTGTTAATAGAGATGTCTGGCCTTTTTAACATTTATCCGAGGTAGGGTGAATTGTTAATAGAGATGTCTGGCCTTTTTAACATTTATCTGAGGTAGGGTGAATTGTTAATAGAGATGTCTGGCCTTTTTAACATTTATCCGAGGTAGGGTGAATTGTTAATAGAGATGTCTGGCCTTTTTAACATTTATCCGAGGTAGGGTGAATTGTTAATAGAGATGTCTGGCCTTTTTAACATTTATCCGAGGTAGGGTGAATTATTAATAGAGATGTCTGGCCTTTTTAACATTTATCTGAGGTAGGGTGAATTGTTAATAGAGATGTCTGGCCTTTTTAACATTTATCCGAGGTAGGGTGAATTGTTAATAGAGATGTCTGGCCTTTTTAACATTTATCCGAGGTAGGGTGAATTGTTAATAGAGATGTCTGTCCTTTTTAACATTTATCTGAGATAGCGTCAATTATTAATAGAGATGTCTGGCCTTTTTAGCATTTATCCGAGGTAGGGTGAATTGTTAATACAGATGTCTGGCCTTTTTAACATTTATTCGAGGTAGGGTGAATTGTTAATAGAGATGTCTGGCCTTTTTAACATTTATCCGAGGTAGGGTAAATTGTTAATAGAGATGTCTGGCCTTTTTAACATTTATCCGAGGTAGGGTGAATTGTTAATAGTGATGTCTGGCCTTTTTAACATTTATCCGAAGTAGGGTGAATTGTTAATAGAGATGTCTGGCCTTTTTAACATTTATCCGAGGTAGGGGGAATTGTTAATAGAGATATCTGGCCTTTCTAACATTTATCCGAGGTAGTGTAAATTGTTAATAGAGATGTCTGGCCTTTTTAACATTTATCCGAGGTAGGGTGAATTGTTAATAGAGATGTCTGGCCTTTTTAACATTTATCCGAGGTAGGGTGAATTGTTAATATAGATGTCTGGCCTTTTTAACATTTATCCAAGGTAGGGTGAATTGTTAATAGAGATGTCTGGCCTTTTTAACATTTATCCGAGGTAGGGTGAATTGTTAATAGAGATGTCTGGCCTTTTTAACATTTATCCGAGGTAGGGTGAATTGTTAATAGAGATGTCTGGCCTTTTTAACATTTATCCGAGGTAGGGTGAATTGTTAATAGAGATGTCTGGCCTTTTTAACATTTATCCGAGGTAGGGTGAATTGTTAATAGAGATGTCTGGCCTTTTTAACATTTATCCGAGGTAGGGTGAATTGTTAATAGAGATGTCTGGCCTTTTTAACATTTATCCGAGGTAGGGTGAATTGTTAATAGAGATGTCTGGCCTTTTTAACATTTATCCGAGGTAGGGTGAATTGTTAATAGAGATGTCTGGCCTTTTTAACATTTATCTGAGGTAGCGTCAATTGTTAATAGAGATGTCTGGCCTTTTTAACATTTATCCGAGGTAGGGTGAATTGTTAATACAGATGTCTGGCCTTTTTAACATTTATTCGAGGTAGGGTGAATTGTTAATAGAGATGTCTGGCCTTTTTAACATTTATCCGAGGTAGGGTAAATTGTTAATAGAGATGTCTGGCCTTTTTAACATTTATCCGAGGTAGGGTGAATTGTTAATAGAAATATCTGGCCTTTTTAACATTTATCAGAGGTAGGGTGAATTGTTAATAGAAATATCTTGCCTTTTTAACATTTATCCGAGGTAGGGTGAATTGTTAATAGAGATGTCTGGCCTGTTTAACATTTATTGGAGGTAGGGTGAATTGTTAATAGAGATGTCTGGTCTTTTTAACAATTATCTGAGGTAGGGTGAATTGTTAATAGAGATGTCTGGCCTTTTTAACATTTATCCGAGGTAGGGTGAATTATTAATAGAGATGTCTGGCCTTTTTAACATTTATCCGAGGTAGGGTGAATTGTTAATAGAGATGTCTGGCCTTTTTAGCATTTATCCGAGGTAGGGTGAATTGTTAATAGTGATGTCTGGCCTTTTTAACATTTATCAGAGGTAGGGTGAATTGTTAATAGAAATATCTGGCCTTTTTAACATTTATCCGAGGTAGGGTGAATTGTTAATAGAGATGTCTGGCCTTTTTAACATTTATCTGAGGTAGCGTCAATTGTTAATAGAGATGTCTGGCCTTTTTAACATTTATCCGAGGTAGGGTGAATTGTTAATACAGATGTCTGGCCTTTTTAACATTTATTCGAGGTAGGGGGAATTGTTAATAGAGATGTCTGGCCTTTTTAACATTTATCCGAGGTAGGGTAAATTGTTAATAGAGATGTCTGGCCTTTTTAACATTTATCCGAGGTAGGGTGAATTGTTAATAGAGATGTCTGGCCTTTTTAACATTTATCTGAGGTAGGGTGAATTGTTAATAGAGATGTCTGGCCTTTTTAGCATTTATCCGAGGTAGGGTGAATTGTTAATAGTGATGTCTGGCCTTTTTAACATTTATCAGAGGTAGGGTGAATTGTTAATAGAAATATCTGGCCTTTTTAACATTTATCCGAGGTAGGGTGAATTGTTAATATTGATGTCTGGCCTTTTTAACATTTATCCAAGGTAGGGTGAATTGTTAATAGAGATGTCTGGCCTTTTTAACATTTATCCGAGGTAGGGTGAATTGTTAATAGAGATGTATGGCCTTTTTAACATTTATCCGAGGTAGGGTGAATTGTTAATAGAGATGTCTGGCCTTTTTAACATTTATCCGAGGTAGGGTGAATTATTAATAGAGATGTCTGGCCTTTTTAACATTTATCCGAGGTAGGGTGAATTGTTAATAGAGATGTCTGGCCTTTTTAACATTTATCTGAGGTAGGGTGAATTGTTAATAGAGATGTCTGGCCTTTTTAACATTTATCCGAGGTAGGGTGAATTGTTAATAGAGATGTCTGGCCTTTTTAACATTTATCCGAGGTAGGGTGAATTGTTAATAGAGATGTCTGGCCTTTTTAACATTTATCCGAGGTAGGGTGAATTGTTAATAGAGATGTCTGGCCTTTTTAATATTTATCCGAGGTAGGGTGAATTGTTAATAGAGATGTCTGGCCTTTTTAACATTTATCCGAGGTAGGGTGAATTGTTAATAGAGATGTATGGCCTTTTTAACATTTATCCGAGTTAGGGAGAATTGTTAATAGAGATGTCTGGCCTTTTTAACATTTATCCGAGGTAGGGTGAATTGTTAATAGAGATGTCTGGCCTTTTTAACATTTATCCGAGGTAGGGTGAATTGTTAATAGAGATGTCTGGCCTTTTTAACATTTATCCGAGGTAGGGTGAATTGTTAATAGAGATGTCTGGCCTTTTTAACATTTATCCGAGGTAGGGTGAATTGTTAATAGAGATGTCTGGCCTGTTTAACATTTATTCGAGGTAGGGTGAATTGTTAATAGAGATGTCTGGTCTTTTTAACAATTATCTGAGGTAGGGTGAATTGTTAATAGAGATGTCTGGCCTTTTTAACATTTATCCGAGGTAGGGTGAATTATTAATAGAGATGTCTGGCCTTTTTAACATTTATCCGAGGTAGGGTGAATTGTTAATAGAGATGTCTGGCCTTTTTAACATTTATCCGAGGTAGGGTGAATTGTTAATAGAGATGTCTGGCCTTTTTAACATTTATCCGAGGTAGGGTGAATTGTTAATAGAGATGTCTGGCCTTTTTAACATTTATCCGAGGTAGGGTGAATTGTTAATAGAGATGTCTGGCCTTTTTAATATTTATCCGAGGTAGGGTGAATTGTTAATAGAGATGTCTGGCCTTTTTAACATTTATCCGAGGTAGGGTGAATTGTTAATAGAGATGTCTGGCCTTTTTAACATTTATCCGAGTTAGGGAGAATTGTTAATAGAGATGTCTGGCCTTTTTAACATTTATCCGAGGTAGGGTGAATTGTTAATAGAGATGTCTGGCCTTTTTAACATTTATCTGAGATAGCGTCAATTGTTAATAGAGATGTCTGGCCTTTTTAACATTTATCCGAGGTAGGGTGAATTGTTAATACAGATGTCTGGCCTTTTTAACATTTATTCGAGGTAGGGTGAATTGTTAATAGAGATGTCTGGCCTTTTTAACATTTATCCGAGGTAGGGTAAATTGTTAATAGAGATGTCTGGCCTTTTTAACATTTATCCGAGGTAGGGTGAATTGTTAATAGAGATGTCTGGCCTTTTTAACATTTATCTGAGGTAGGGTGAATTGTTAATAGAGATGTCTGGCCTTTTTAGCATTTATCCGAGGTAGGGTGAATTGTTAATAGTGATGTCTGGCCTTTTTAACATTTATCAGAGGTAGGGTGAATTGTTAATAGAAATATCTGGCCTTTTTAACATTTATCCGAGGTAGGGTGAATTGTTAATATTGATGTCTGGCCTTTTTAACATTTATCCAAGGTAGGGTGAATTGTTAATAGAGATGTCTGGCCTTTTTAACATTTATCCGAGGTAGGGTGAATTGTTAATAGAGATGTCTGGCCTTTTTAACATTTATCCGAGGTAGGGTGAATTATTAATAGAGATGTCTGGCCTTTTTAACATTTATCCGAGGTAGGGTGAATTGTTAATAGAGATGTCTGGCCTTTTTAACATTTATCTGAGGTAGGGTGAATTGTTAATAGAGATGTCTGGCCTTTTTAACATTTATCCGAGGTAGGGTGAATTGTTAATAGAGATGTCTGGCCTTTTTAACATTTATCCGAGGTAGGGTGAATTGTTAATAGAGATGTCTGGCCTTTTTAACATTTATCTGAGGTAGGGTGAATTGTTAATAGAGATGTCTGGCCTTTTTAACATTTATCCGAGGTAGGGTGAATTGTTAATAGAGATGTCTGGCCTTTTTAACATTTATCCGAGGTAGGGTGAATTGTTAATAGAGATGTCTGGCCTTTTTAACATTTATCCGAGGTAGGGTGAATTGTTAATAGAGATGTCTGGCCTTTTTAACATTTATCTGAGGTAGGGTGAATTGTTAATAGAGATGTCTGGCCTTTTTAACATTTATCCGAGGTAGGGTGAATTGTTAATAGAGATGTCTGGCCTTTTTAACATTTATCCGAGGTAGGGTGAATTGTTAATAGAGATGTCTGTCCTTTTTAACATTTATCTGAGATAGCGTCAATTGTTAATAGAGATGTCTGGCCTTTTTAGCATTTATCCGAGGTAGGGTGAATTGTTAATACAGATGTCTGGCCTTTTTAACATTTATTCGAGGTAGGGTGAATTGTTAATAGAGATGTCTGGCCTTTTTAACATTTATCCGAGGTAGGGTAAATTGTTAATAGAGATGTCTGGCCTTTTTAACATTTATCCGAGGTAGGGTGAATTGTTAATAGTGATGTCTGGCCTTTTTAACATTTATCCGAAGTAGGGTGAATTGTTAATAGAGATGTCTGGCCTTTTTAACATTTATCCGAGGTAGGGGGAATTGTTAATAGAGATATCTGGCCTTTCTAACATTTATCCGAGGTAGTGTAAATTGTTAATAGAGATGTCTGGCCTTTTTAACATTTATCCGAGGTAGGGTGAATTGTTAATAGAGATGTCTGGCCTTTTTAACATTTATCCGAGGTAGGGTGAATTGTTAATATAGATGTCTGGCCTTTTTAACATTTATCCAAGGTAGGGTGAATTGTTAATAGAGATGTCTGGCCTTTTTAACATTTATCCGAGGTAGGGTGAATTGTTAATAGAGATGTCTGGCCTTTTTAACATTTATCCGAGGTAGGGTGAATTGTTAATAGAGATGTCTGGCCTTTTTAACATTTATCCGAGGTAGGGTGAATTGTTAATAGAGATGTCTGGCCTTTTTAACATTTATCCGAGGTAGGGTGAATTGTTAATAGAGATGTCTGGCCTTTTTAACATTTATCCGAGGTAGGGTGAATTGTTAATAGAGATGTCTGGCCTTTTTAACATTTATCCGAGGTAGGGTGAATTGTTAATAGAGATGTCTGGCCTTTTTAACATTTATCCGAGGTAGGGTGAATTGTTAATAGAGATGTCTGGCCTTTTTAACATTTATCTGAGGTAGCGTCAATTGTTAATAGAGATGTCTGGCCTTTTTAACATTTATCCGAGGTAGGGTGAATTGTTAATACAGATGTCTGGCCTTTTTAACATTTATTCGAGGTAGGGTGAATTGTTAATAGAGATGTCTGGCCTTTTTAACATTTATCCGAGGTAGGGTAAATTGTTAATAGAGATGTCTGGCCTTTTTAACATTTATCCGAGGTAGGGTGAATTGTTAATAGAAATATCTGGCCTTTTTAACATTTATCAGAGGTAGGGTGAATTGTTAATAGAAATATCTTGCCTTTTTAACATTTATCCGAGGTAGGGTGAATTGTTAATAGAGATGTCTGGCCTGTTTAACATTTATTGGAGGTAGGGTGAATTGTTAATAGAGATGTCTGGTCTTTTTAACAATTATCTGAGGTAGGGTGAATTGTTAATAGAGATGTCTGGCCTTTTTAACATTTATCCGAGGTAGGGTGAATTATTAATAGAGATGTCTGGCCTTTTTAACATTTATCCGAGGTAGGGTGAATTGTTAATAGAGATGTCTGGCCTTTTTAGCATTTATCCGAGGTAGGGTGAATTGTTAATAGTGATGTCTGGCCTTTTTAACATTTATCAGAGGTAGGGTGAATTGTTAATAGAAATATCTGGCCTTTTTAACATTTATCCGAGGTAGGGTGAATTGTTAATAGAGATGTCTGGCCTTTTTAACATTTATCTGAGGTAGCGTCAATTGTTAATAGAGATGTCTGGCCTTTTTAACATTTATCCGAGGTAGGGTGAATTGTTAATACAGATGTCTGGCCTTTTTAACATTTATTCGAGGTAGGGGGAATTGTTAATAGAGATGTCTGGCCTTTTTAACATTTATCCGAGGTAGGGTAAATTGTTAATAGAGATGTCTGGCCTTTTTAACATTTATCCGAGGTAGGGTGAATTGTTAATAGAGATGTCTGGCCTTTTTAACATTTATCTGAGGTAGGGTGAATTGTTAATAGAGATGTCTGGCCTTTTTAGCATTTATCCGAGGTAGGGTGAATTGTTAATAGTGATGTCTGGCCTTTTTAACATTTATCAGAGGTAGGGTGAATTGTTAATAGAAATATCTGGCCTTTTTAACATTTATCCGAGGTAGGGTGAATTGTTAATATTGATGTCTGGCCTTTTTAACATTTATCCAAGGTAGGGTGAATTGTTAATAGAGATGTCTGGCCTTTTTAACATTTATCCGAGGTAGGGTGAATTGTTAATAGAGATGTATGGCCTTTTTAACATTTATCCGAGGTAGGGTGAATTGTTAATAGAGATGTCTGGCCTTTTTAACATTTATCCGAGGTAGGGTGAATTATTAATAGAGATGTCTGGCCTTTTTAACATTTATCCGAGGTAGGGTGAATTGTTAATAGAGATGTCTGGCCTTTTTAACATTTATCTGAGGTAGGGTGAATTGTTAATAGAGATGTCTGGCCTTTTTAACATTTATCCTAGGTAGGGTGAATTGTTAATAGAGATGTCTGGCCTTTTTAACATTTATCCGAGGTAGGGTGAATTGTTAATAGAGATGTCTGGCCTTTTTAACATTTATCCGAGGTAGGGTGAATTGTTAATAGAGATGTCTGGCCTTTTTAATATTTATCCGAGGTAGGGTGAATTGTTAATAGAGATGTCTGGCCTTTTTAACATTTATCCGAGGTAGGGTGAATTGTTAATAGAGATGTATGGCCTTTTTAACATTTATCCGAGTTAGGGAGAATTGTTAATAGAGATGTCTGGCCTTTTTAACATTTATCCGAGGTAGGGTGAATTGTTAATAGAGATGTCTGGCCTTTTTAACATTTATCCGAGGTAGGGTGAATTGTTAATAGAGATGTCTGGCCTTTTTAACATTTATCCGAGGTAGGGTGAATTGTTAATAGAGATGTCTGGCCTTTTTAACATTTATCCGAGGTAGGGTGAATTGTTAATAGAGATGTCTGGCCTGTTTAACATTTATTCGAGGTAGGGTGAATTGTTAATAGAGATGTCTGGTCTTTTTAACAATTATCTGAGGTAGGGTGAATTGTTAATAGAGATGTCTGGCCTTTTTAACATTTATCCGAGGTAGGGTGAATTATTAATAGAGATGTCTGGCCTTTTTAACATTTATCCGAGGTAGGGTGAATTGTTAATAGAGATGTCTGGCCTTTTTAACATTTATCCGAGGTAGGGTGAATTGTTAATAGAGATGTCTGGCCTTTTTAACATTTATCCGAGGTAGGGTGAATTGTTAATAGAGATGTCTGGCCTTTTTAACATTTATCCGAGGTAGGGTGAATTGTTAATAGAGATGTCTGGCCTTTTTAATATTTATCCGAGGTAGGGTGAATTGTTAATAGAGATGTCTGGCCTTTTTAACATTTATCCGAGGTAGGGTGAATTGTTAATAGAGATGTCTGGCCTTTTTAACATTTATCCGAGTTAGGGAGAATTGTTAATAGAGATGTCTGGCCTTTTTAACATTTATCCGAGGTAGGGTGAATTGTTAATAGAGATGTCTGGCCTTTTTAACATTTATCTGAGATAGCGTCAATTGTTAATAGAGATGTCTGGCCTTTTTAACATTTATCCGAGGTAGGGTGAATTGTTAATACAGATGTCTGGCCTTTTTAACATTTATTCGAGGTAGGGTGAATTGTTAATAGAGATGTCTGGCCTTTTTAACATTTATCCGAGGTAGGGTAAATTGTTAATAGAGATGTCTGGCCTTTTTAACATTTATCCGAGGTAGGGTGAATTGTTAATAGAGATGTCTGGCCTTTTTAACATTTATCTGAGGTAGGGTGAATTGTTAATAGAGATGTCTGGCCTTTTTAGCATTTATCCGAGGTAGGGTGAATTGTTAATAGTGATGTCTGGCCTTTTTAACATTTATCAGAGGTAGGGTGAATTGTTAATAGAAATATCTGGCCTTTTTAACATTTATCCGAGGTAGGGTGAATTGTTAATATTGATGTCTGGCCTTTTTAACATTTATCCAAGGTAGGGTGAATTGTTAATAGAGATGTCTGGCCTTTTTAACATTTATCCGAGGTAGGGTGAATTGTTAATAGAGATGTCTGGCCTTTTTAACATTTATCCGAGGTAGGGTGAATTATTAATAGAGATGTCTGGCCTTTTTAACATTTATCCGAGGTAGGGTGAATTGTTAATAGAGATGTCTGGCCTTTTTAACATTTATCTGAGGTAGGGTGAATTGTTAATAGAGATGTCTGGCCTTTTTAACATTTATCCGAGGTAGGGTGAATTGTTAATAGAGATGTCTGGCCTTTTTAACATTTATCCGAGGTAGGGTGAATTGTTAATAGAGATGTCTGGCCTTTTTAACATTTATCCGAGGTAGGGTGAATTGTTAATAGAGATGTCTGGCCTTTTTAATATTTATCCGAGGTAGGGTGAATTGTTAATAGAGATGTCTGGCCTTTTTAACATTTATCCGAGGTAGGGTGAATTGTTAATAGAGATGTCTGGCCTTTTTAACATTTATCCGAGTTAGGGAGAATTGTTAATAGAGATGTCTGGCCTTTTTAACATTTATCCGAGGTAGGGTGAATTGTTAATAGAGATGTCTGGCCTTTTTAACATTTATCCGAGGTAGGGTGAATTGTTAATAGAGATGTCTGGCCTTTTTAACATTTATCCGAGGTAGGGTGAATTGTTAATAGAGATGTCTGGCCTTTTTAACATTTATCCGAGGTAGGGTGAATTGTTAATAGAGATGTCTGGCCTGTTTAACATTTATTCGAGGTAGGGTGAATTGTTAATAGAGATGTCTGGTCTTTTTAACAATTATCTGAGGTAGGGTGAATTGTTAATAGAGATGTCTGGCCTTTTTAACATTTATCCGAGGTAGGGTGAATTATTAATAGAGATGTCTGGCCTTTTTAACATTTATCCGAGGTAGGGTGAATTGTTAATAGAGATGTCTGGCCTTTTTAACATTTATCTGAGGTAGGGTGAATTGTTAATAGAGATGTCTGGCCTTTTTAACATTTATCCGAGGTAGGGTGAATTGTTAATAGAGATGTCTGGCCTTTTTAACATTTATCCGAGGTAGGGTGAATTGTTAATAGAGATGTCTGGCCTTTTTAACATTTATCCGAGGTAGGGTGAATTGTTAATAGAGATGTCTGGCCTTTTTAATATTTATCCGAGGTAGGGTGAATTGTTAATAGAGATGTCTGGCCTTTTTAACATTTATCCGAGGTAGGGTGAATTGTTAATAGAGATGTCTGGCCTTTTTAACATTTATCCGAGTTAGGGAGAATTGTTAATAGAGATGTCTGGCCTTTTTAACATTTATCCGAGGTAGGGTGAATTGTTAATAGAGATGTCTGGCCTTTTTAACATTTATCTGAGATAGCGTCAATTGTTAATAGAGATGTCTGGCCTTTTTAACATTTATCCGAGGTAGGGTGAATTGTTAATACAGATGTCTGGCCTTTTTAACATTTATTCGAGGTAGGGTGAATTGTTAATAGAGATGTCTGGCCTTTTTAACATTTATCCGAGGTAGGGTAAATTGTTAATAGAGATGTCTGGCCTTTTTAACATTTATCCGAGGTAGGGTGAATTGTTAATAGTGATGTCTGGCCGTTTTAACATTTATCCGAAGTAGGGTGAATTGTTAATAGAGATGTCTGGCCTTTTTAACATTTATCCGAGGTAGGGGGAATTGTTAATAGAGATATCTGGCCTTTCTAACATTTATCCGAGGTAGTGTAAATTGTTAATAGAGATGTCTGGCCTTTTTAACATTTATCCGAGGTAGGGTGAATTGTTAATAGAGATGTCTGGCCTTTTTAACATTTATCCGAGGTAGGGTGAATTGTTAATATAGATGTCTGGCCTTTTTAACATTTATCCAAGGTAGGGTGAATTGTTAATAGAGATGTCTGGCCTTTTTAACATTTATCTGAGGTAGGGTGAATTGTTAATAGAGATGTCTGGCCTTTTTAACATTTATCCGAGGTAGGGTGAATTGTTAATAGAGATGTCTGGCCTTTTTAACATTTATCCGAGGTAGGGTGAATTGTTAATAGAGATGTCTGGCCTTTTTAACATTTATCCGAGGTAGGGTGAATTGTTAATAGAGATGTCTGGCCTTTTTAACATTTATCCGAGGTAGGGTGAATTGTTAATAGAGATGTCTGGCCTTTTTAACATTTATCCGAGGTAGGGTGAATTGTTAATAGAGATGTCTGGCCTTTTTAACATTTATCCGAGGTAGGGTGAATTGTTAATAGAGATGTCTGGCCTTTTTAACATTTATCTGAGGTAGCGTCAATTGTTAATAGAGATGTCTGGCCTTTTTAACATTTATCCGAGGTAGGGTGAATTGTTAATACAGATGTCTGGCCTTTTTAACATTTATTCGAGGTAGGGTGAATTGTTAATAGAGATGTCTGGCCTTTTTAACATTTATCCGAGGTAGGGTAAATTGTTAATAGAGATGTCTGGCCTTTTTAACATTTATCCGAGGTAAGGTGAATTGTTAATAGAAATATCTGGCCTTTTTAACATTTATCCGAGGTAGGGTGAATTGTTAATAGAGATGTCTGGCCTGTTTAACATTTATTCGAGGTAGGGTGAATTGTTAATAGAGATGTCTGGTCTTTTTAACAATTATCTGAGGTAGGGTGAATTGTTAATAGAGATGTCTGGCCTTTTTAACATTTATCCGAGGTAGGGTGAATTGTTAATACAGATGTCTGGCCTTTTTAACATTTATTCGAGGTAGGGTGAATTGTTAATAGAGATGTCTGGCCTTTTTAACATTTATCCGAGGTAGGGTAAATTGTTAATAGAGATGTCTGGCCTTTTTAACATTTATCCGAGGTAGGGTGAATTGTTAATAGAGATGTCTGGCCTTTTTAACATTTATCTGAGGTAGGGTGAATTGTTAATAGAGATGTCTGGCCTTTTTAGCATTTATCCGAGGTAGGGTGAATTGTTAATAGTGATGTCTGGCCTTTTTAACATTTATCAGAGGTAGGGTGAATTGTTAATAGAAATATCTGGCCTTTTTAACATTTATCCGAGGTAGGGTGAATTGTTAATATTGATGTCTGGCCTTTTTAACATTTATCCAAGGTAGGGTGAATTGTTAATAGAGATGTCTGGCCTTTTTAACATTTATCCGAGGTAGGGTGAATTGTTAATAGAGATGTCTGGCCTTTTTAACATTTATCCGAGGTAGGGTGAATTATTAATAGAGATGTCTGGCCTTTTTAACATTTATCCGAGGTAGGGTGAATTGTTAATAGAGATGTCTGGCCTTTTTAACATTTATCTGAGGTAGGGTGAATTGTTAATAGAGATGTCTGGCCTTTTTAACATTTATCCGAGGTAGGGTGAATTGTTAATAGAGATGTCTGGCCTTTTTAACATTTATCCGAGGTAGGGTGAATTGTTAATAGAGATGTCTGGCCTTTTTAACATTTATCCGAGGTAGGGTGAATTGTTAATAGAGATGTCTGGCCTTTTTAATATTTATCCGAGGTAGGGTGAATTGTTAATAGAGATGTCTGGCCTTTTTAACATTTATCCGAGGTAGGGTGAATTGTTAATAGAGATGTCTGGCCTTTTTAACATTTATCCGAGTTAGGGAGAATTGTTAATAGAGATGTCTGGCCTTTTTAACATTTATCCGAGGTAGGGTGAATTGTTAATAGAGATGTCTGGCCTTTTTAACATTTATCCGAGGTAGGGTGAATTGTTAATAGAGATGTCTGGCCTTTTTAACATTTATCCGAGGTAGGGTGAATTGTTAATAGAGATGTCTGGCCTTTTTAACATTTATCCGAGGTAGGGTGAATTGTTAATAGAGATGTCTGGCCTGTTTAACATTTATTCGAGGTAGGGTGAATTGTTAATAGAGATGTCTGGTCTTTTTAACAATTATCTGAGGTAGGGTGAATTGTTAATAGAGATGTCTGGCCTTTTTAACATTTATCCGAGGTAGGGTGAATTATTAATAGAGATGTCTGGCCTTTTTAACATTTATCCGAGGTAGGGTGAATTGTTAATAGAGATGTCTGGCCTTTTTAACATTTATCTGAGGTAGGGTGAATTGTTAATAGAGATGTCTGGCCTTTTTAACATTTATCCGAGGTAGGGTGAATTGTTAATAGAGATGTCTGGCCTTTTTAACATTTATCCGAGGTAGGGTGAATTGTTAATAGAGATGTCTGGCCTTTTTAACATTTATCCGAGGTAGGGTGAATTGTTAATAGAGATGTCTGGCCTTTTTAATATTTATCCGAGGTAGGGTGAATTGTTAATAGAGATGTCTGGCCTTTTTAACATTTATCCGAGGTAGGGTGAATTGTTAATAGAGATGTCTGGCCTTTTTAACATTTATCCGAGTTAGGGATAATTGTTAATAGAGATGTCTGGCCTTTTTAACATTTATCCGAGGTAGGGTGAATTGTTAATAGAGATGTCTGGCCTTTTTAACATTTATCTGAGATAGCGTCAATTGTTAATAGAGATGTCTGGCCTTTTTAACATTTATCCGAGGTAGGGTGAATTGTTAATACAGATGTCTGGCCTTTTTAACATTTATTCGAGGTAGGGTGAATTGTTAATAGAGATGTCTGGCCTTTTTAACATTTATCCGAGGTAGGGTAAATTGTTAATAGAGATGTCTGGCCTTTTTAACATTTATCCGAGGTAGGGTGAATTGTTAATAGTGATGTCTGGCCGTTTTAACATTTATCCGAAGTAGGGTGAATTGTTAATAGAGATGTCTGGCCTTTTTAACATTTATCCGAGGTAGGGGGAATTGTTAATAGAGATATCTGGCCTTTCTAACATTTATCCGAGGTAGTGTAAATTGTTAATAGAGATGTCTGGCCTTTTTAACATTTATCCGAGGTAGGGTGAATTGTTAATAGAGATGTCTGGCCTTTTTAACATTTATCCGAGGTAGGGTGAATTGTTAATATAGATGTCTGGCCTTTTTAACATTTATCCAAGGTAGGGTGAATTGTTAATAGAGATGTCTGGCCTTTTTAACATTTATCTGAGGTAGGGTGAATTGTTAATAGAGATGTCTGGCCTTTTTAACATTTATCCGAGGTAGGGTGAATTGTTAATAGAGATGTCTGGCCTTTTTAACATTTATCCGAGGTAGGGTGAATTGTTAATAGAGATGTCTGGCCTTTTTAACATTTATCCGAGGTAGGGTGAATTGTTAATAGAGATGTCTGGCCTTTTTAACATTTATCCGAGGTAGGGTGAATTGTTAATAGAGATGTCTGGCCTTTTTAACATTTATCCGAGGTAGGGTGAATTGTTAATAGAGATGTCTGGCCTTTTTAACATTTATCCGAGGTAGGGTGAATTGTTAATAGAGATGTCTGGCCTTTTTAACATTTATCTGAGGTAGCGTCAATTGTTAATAGAGATGTCTGGCCTTTTTAACATTTATCCGAGGTAGGGTGAATTGTTAATACAGATGTCTGGCCTTTTTAACATTTATTCGAGGTAGGGTGAATTGTTAATAGAGATGTCTGGCCTTTTTAACATTTATCCGAGGTAGGGTAAATTGTTAATAGAGATGTCTGGCCTTTTTAACATTTATCCGAGGTAAGGTGAATTGTTAATAGAAATATCTGGCCTTTTTAACATTTATCCGAGGTAGGGTGAATTGTTAATAGAGATGTCTGGCCTGTTTAACATTTATTCGAGGTAGGGTGAATTGTTAATAGAGATGTCTGGTCTTTTTAACAATTATCTGAGGTAGGGTGAATTGTTAATAGAGATGTCTGGCCTTTTTAACATTTATCCGAGGTAGGGTGAATTATTAATAGAGATGTCTGGCCTTTTTAACATTTATCCGAGGTAGGGTGAATTGTTAATAGAGATGTCTGGCCTTTTTAACATTTATCTGAGGTAGGGTGAATTGTTAATAGAGATGTCTGGCCTTTTTAACATTTATCCGAGGTAGGGTGAATTGTTAATAGAGATGTCTGGCCTTTTTAACATTTATCCGAGGTAGGGTGAATTGTTAATAGAGATGTCTGGCCTTTTTAATATTTATCCGAGGTAGGGTGAATTGTTAATACAGATGTCTGGCCTTTTTAACATTTATCCGAGGTAGGGTGAATTGTTAATAGAGATGTCTGGCCTTTTTAACATTTATCCGAGTTAGGGAGAATTGTTAATAAAGATGTCTGGCCTTTTTAACATTTATCCGAGATAGGGTGAATTGTTAATAGAGATGTCTGGCCTTTTTAACATTTATCCGAGGTAGGGTGAATTGTTAATAGAGATGTCTGGCCTTTTTAACATTTATCCGAGGTAGGGTGAATTGTTAATAGAGATGTCTGGCCTTTTTAACATTTATCCGAGGTAGGGTGAATTGTTGATAGAGATGTCTGGCCTTTTTTACATTTATCCGAGGTAGGGTGAATTGTTAATAGAGATGTCTGGCCTTTTTAACATTTATCTGAGGTAGGGTGAATTGTTAATAGAGATGTCTGGCCTTTTTAACATTTATCCGAGGTAGGGTGAATTGTTAATAGAGATGTCTGGCCTTTTTAACATTTATCTGAGGTAGGGTGAATTGTTAATAGAGATGTCTGGCCTTTTTAACATTTATCCGAGGTAGGGTGAATTGTTAATAGAGATGTCTGGCCTTTTTAACATTTATCCGAGGTAGGGTGAATTGTTAATAGAGATGTCTGGCCTTTTTAACATTTATCCGAGGTAGGGTGAATTGTTAATAGAGATGTCTGGCCTTTTTAACATTTATCCGAGGTAGGGTGAATTGTTAATAGAGATGTCTGGCCTTTTTAACATTTATCCGAGGTAGGGTGAATTGTTAATAGAGATGTCTGGCCTTTTTAACATTTATCCGAGGTAGGGTGAATTGTTAATAGAGATGTCTGGCCTTTTTAACATTTATCTGAGGTAGCGTCAATTGTTAATAGAGATGTCTGGCCTTTTTAACATTTATCCGAGGTAGGGTGAATTGTTAATACAGATGTCTGGCCTTTTTAACATTTATTCGAGGTAGGGTGAATTGTTAATAGAGATGTCTGGCCTTTTTAACATTTATCCGAGGTAGGGTAAATTGTTAATAGAGATGTCTGGCCTTTTTAACATTTATCCGAGGTAGGGTGAATTGTTAATAGAAATATCTGGCCTTTTTAACATTTATCCGAGGTAGGGTGAATTGTTAATAGAGATGTCTGGCTTGTTTAACATTTATTCGAGGTAGGGTGAATTGTTAATAGAGATGTCTGGTCTTTTTAACAATTATCTGAGGTAGGGTGAATTGTTAATAGAGATGTCTGGCCTTTTTAACATTTATCCGAGGTAGGGTGAATTATTAATAGAGATGTCTGGCCTTTTTAACATTTATCCGAGGTAGGGTGAATTGTTAATAGAGATGTCTGGCCTTTTTAACATTTATCTGAGGTAGGGTGAATTGTTAATAGAGATGTCTGGCCTTTTTAACATTTATCCGAGGTAGGGTGAATTGTTAATAGAGATGTCTGGCCTTTTTAACATTTATCCGAGGTAGGGTGAATTGTTAATAGAGATGTCTGGCCTTTTTAATATTTATCCGAGGTAGGGTGAATTGTTAATAGAGATGTCTGGCCTTTTTAACATTTATCCGAGGTAGGGTGAATTGTTAATAGAGATGTCTGGCCTTTTTAACATTTATCCGAGTTAGGGAGAATTGTTAATAAAGATGTCTGGCCTTTTTAACATTTATCCGAGGTAGGGTGAATTGTTAATAGAGATGTCTGGCCTTTTTAACATTTATCCGAGGTAGGGTGAATTGTTAATAGAGATGTCTGGCCTTTTTAACATTTATCCGAGGTAGGGTGAATTGTTAATAGAGATGTCTGGCCTTTTTAACATTTATCCGAGGTAGGGTGAATTGTTGATAGAGATGTCTGGCCTTTTTTACATTTATCCGAGGTAGGGTGAATTGTTAATAGAGATGTCTGGCCTTTTTAACATTTATCCGAGGTAGGGTGAATTGTTAATAGAGATGTCTGGCCTTTTTAATATTTATCCGAGGTAGGGTGAATTGTTAATAGAGATGTCTGGCCTTTTTAACATTTATCCGAGGTAGGGTGAATTGTTAATAGAGATGTCTGGCCTTTTTAACATTTATCCGAGTTAGGGAGAATTGTTAATAAAGATGTCTGGCCTTTTTAACATTTATCCGAGGTAGGGTGAATTGTTAATAGAGATGTCTGGCCTTTTTAACATTTATCCGAGGTAGGGTGAATTGTTAATAGAGATGTCTGGCCTTTTTAACATTTATCCGAGGTAGGGTGAATTGTTAATAGAGATGTCTGGCCTTTTTAACATTTATCCGAGGTAGGGTGAATTGTTGATAGAGATGTCTGGCCTTTTTTACATTTATCCGAGGTAGGGTGAATTGTTAATAGAGATGTCTGGCCTTTTTAACATTTATCTGAGGTAGGGTGAATTGTTAATAGAGATGTCTGGCCTTTTTAACATTTATCCAAGGTAGGGTGAATTGTTAATAGAGATGTCTGGCCTTTTTAACATTTATCTGAGGTAGGGTGAATTGTTAATAGAGATGTCTGGCCTTTTTAACATTTATCCGAGGTAGGGTGAATTGTTAATAGAGATGTCTGGCCTTTTTAACATTTATCCGAGGTAGGGTGAATTGTTAATAGAGATGTCTGGCCTTTTTAACATTTATCCGAGGTAGGGTGAATTGTTAATAGAGATGTCTGGCCTTTTTAACATTTATCCGAGGTAGGGTGAATTGTTAATAGAGATGTCTGGCCTTTTTAACATTTATCCGAGGTAGGGTGAATTGTTAATAGAGATGTCTGGCCTTTTTAACATTTATCCGAGGTAGGGTGAATTGTTAATAGAGATGTCTGGCCTTTTTAACATTTATCTGAGGTAGCGTCAATTGTTAATAGAGATGTCTGGCCTTTTTAACATTTATCCGAGGTAGGGTGAATTGTTAATACAGATGTCTGGCCTTTTTAACATTTATTCGAGGTAGGGTGAATTGTTAATAGAGATGTCTGGCCTTTTTAACATTTATCCGAGGTAGGGTAAATTGTTAATAGAGATGTCTGGCCTTTTTAACATTTATCCGAGGTAGGGTGAATTGTTAATAGAAATATCTGGCCTTTTTAACATTTATCCGAGGTAGGGTGAATTGTTAATAGAGATGTCTGGCTTGTTTAACATTTATTCGAGGTAGGGTGAATTGTTAATAGAGATGTCTGGTCTTTTTAACAATTATCTGAGGTAGGGTGAATTGTTAATAGAGATGTCTGGCCTTTTTAACATTTATCCGAGGTAGGGTGAATTATTAATAGAGATGTCTGGCCTTTTTAACATTTATCCGAGGTAGGGTGAATTGTTAATAGAGATGTCTGGCCTTTTTAACATTTATCTGAGGTAGGGTGAAATGTTAATAGAGATGTCTGGCCTTTTTAACATTTATCCGAGGTAGGGTGAATTGTTAATAGAGATGTCTGGCCTTTTTAACATTTATCCGAGGTAGGGTGAATTGTTAATAGAGATGTCTGGCCTTTTTAATATTTATCCGAGGTAGGGTGAATTGTTAATAGAGATGTCTGGCCTTTTTAACATTTATCCGAGGTAGGGTGAATTGTTAATAGAGATGTCTGGCCTTTTTAACATTTATCCGAGTTAGGGAGAATTGTTAATAAAGATGTCTGGCCTTTTTAACATTTATCCGAGGTAGGGTGAATTGTTAATAGAGATGTCTGGCCTTTTTAACATTTATCCGAGGTAGGGTGAATTGTTAATAGAGATGTCTGGCCTTTTTAACATTTATCCGAGGTAGGGTGAATTGTTAATAGAGATGTCTGGCCTTTTTAACATTTATCCGAGGTAGGGTGAATTGTTGATAGAGATGTCTGGCCTTTTTTACATTTATCCGAGGTAGGGTGAATTGTTAATAGAGATGTCTGGCCTTTTTAACATTTATCCGAGGTAGAGTGAATTGTTAATACAGATGTCTGGCCTTTTTAACATTTATCTGAGGTAGGGTGAATTGTTAATAGAGATGTCTGGCCTTTTTAACATTTATCTGAGGTAGGGTGAATTGTTAATAGAGATGTCTGGCCTTTTTAACATTTATCCGAGGTAGGGTGAATTGTTAATAGAGATGTCTGGCCTTTTTAACATTTATCTGAGGTAGGGTGAATTGTTAATAGAGATGTCTGGCCTTTTTAACATTTATCCGAGGTAGGGTGAATTGTTAATAGAGATGTCTGGCTTTTTTAACATTTATCCGAGGTAGGGTGAATTGTTAATAGAGATGTCTGGCCTTGTTAACATTTATCCGAAGTAGGGTGAATTGTTAATAGAGATGTCTGGCCTTTTTAACATTTATCCGAGGTAGGGTAAATTGTTAATAGAGATGTCTGGCCTTTTTAACATTTATCCGAGGTAGAGTGAATTGTTAATAGAGATGTCTGGCCTTTTTAACATTTATCCGAGGTAGGGTGAATGTTAATAGAGATGTCTGGCCTTTTTAACATTTATCCGAGGTAGGGTGAATTGTTAATAGAGATGTCTGGCCTTTTTAACATTTATCCGAGGTAGGGTGAATTGTTAATAGAGATGTTTGGCCTTTTTAACATTTATCCGAGATAGGGTGAATTGTTAATAGAGATGTCTGGTCTTTTTAACATTTATTCGAAGTAGGGTGAATTGTTAATAGAGATGTCTGGCCTTTTTAACATTTATCCGAGGTAGGGTGAATTGTTAATAGAGATGTCTGGCCTTTTTAACATTTATCCGAGGTAGGGTAAATTGTTAATAGAGATGTCTGGCCTTTTTAACATTTATCCGAGGTAGGGTGAATTGTTAATAGAGATGTCTGGCCTTTTTAACATTTATTCGAGGTAGGGTGAATTGTTAATAGAGATGTCTGGCCTTTTTAACATTTATCCGAGGTAGG
Source organism: Bathymodiolus brooksi (assembly GCA_963680875.1). Classification (NCBI taxonomy): domain Eukaryota; kingdom Metazoa; phylum Mollusca; class Bivalvia; order Mytilida; family Modiolidae; genus Bathymodiolus; species Bathymodiolus brooksi. The sequence goes on from OY804577.1 coordinate 145,375,948, forward strand.
GTAAATTGTTAATAGAGATGTCTGGCCTTTTTAACATTTATCCGAGGTAGGGTGAATTGTTAATAGAGATGTCTGGTCTTTTTAACATTTATCCGAGGTAGGGTGAATTGTTAATATAGATGTCTGGCCTTTTTAACATTTATCCAAGGTAGGGTGAATTGTTAATAGAGATGTCTGGCCTTTTTAACATTTATCCGATGTAGGGTGAATTGTTAATAGTGATGTCTGGCCTTTTTAACATTTATCCGAGGTAGGGTGAATTGTTAATAGAGATGTCTGGCCTTTTTAACATTTATCCGAGGTAGAGTGAATTGTTAATACAGATGTCTGGCCTTTTTAACATTTATCTGAGGTAGGGTGAATTGTTAATAGAGATGTCTGGCCTTTTTAACATTTATCTGAGGTAGGGTGAATTGTTAATAGAGATGTCTGGCCTTTATAACATTCATCCGAGGTAGGGTGAATTGTTAATAGAGATGTCTGGCCTTTTTAACATTTATCTGAGGTAGGGTGAATTGTTAATAGAGATGTCTGGCCTTTTTAACATTTATCCGAGGTAGGGTGAATTGTTAATAGAGATGTCTGGCTTTTTTAACATTTATCCGAGGTAGGGTGAATTGTTAATAGAGATGTCTGGCCTTGTTAACATTTATCCGAAGTAGGGTGAATTGTTAATAGAGATGTCTGGCCTTTTTAACATTTATCCGAGGTAGGGTAAATTGTTAATAGAGATGTCTGGCCTTTTTAACATTTATCCGAGGTAGAGTGAATTGTTAATAGAGATGTCTGGCCTTTTTAACATTTATCCGAGGTAGGGTGAATGTTAATAGAGATGTCTGGCCTTTTTAACATTTATCCGAGGTAGGGTGAATTGTTAATAGAGATGTCTGGCCTTTTTAACATTTATCCGAGGTAGGGTGAATTGTTAATAGAGATGTTTGGCCTTTTTAACATTTATCCGAGATAGGGTGAATTGTTAATAGAGATGTCTGGTCTTTTTAACATTTATTCGAAGTAGGGTGAATTGTTAATAGAGATGTCTGGCCTTTTTAACATTTATCCGAGGTAGGGTGAATTGTTAATAGAGATGTCTGGCCTTTTTAACATTTATCCGAGGTAGGGTGAATTGTTAATAGAGATGTCTGGCCTTTTTAACATTTATCCGAGGTAGGGTGAATTGTTAATAGAGATGTCTGGCCTTTTTAACATTTATCCGAGGTAGGGTAAATTGTTAATAGAGATGTCTGGCCTTTTTAACATTTATCCGAGGTAGGGTGAATTGTTAATAGAGATGTCTGGCCTTTTTAACATTTATTCGAGGTAGGGTGAATTGTTAATAGAGATGTCTGGCCTTTTTAACATTTATCCGAGGTAGGGTAAATTGTTAATAGAGATGTCTGGCCTTTTTAACATTTATCCGAGGTAGGGTGAATTGTTAATAGAGATGTCTGGCCTTTTTAACATTTATCCGAGGTAGGGTGAATTGTTAATAGAGATGTCTGGCTTTTTTAACATTTATCCGAGGTAGGGTGAATTGTTAATAGAGATGTCTGGCCTTGTTAACATTTATCCGAAGTAGGGTGAATTGTTAATAGAGATGTCTGGCCTTTTTAACATTTATCCGAGGTAGGGTAAATTGTTAATAGAGATGTCTGGCCTTTTTAACATTTATCCGAGGTAGAGTGAATTGTTAATAGAGATGTCTGGCCTTTTTAACATTTATCCGAGGTAGGGTGAATGTTAATAGAGATGTCTGGCCTTTTTAACATTTATCCGAGGTAGGGTGAATTGTTAATAGAGATGTCTGGCCTTTTTAACATTTATCCGAGGTAGGGTGAATTGTTAATAGAGATGTTTGGCCTTTTTAACATTTATCCGAGATAGGGTGAATTGTTAATAGAGATGTCTGGTCTTTTTAACATTTATTCGAAGTAGGGTGAATTGTTAATAGAGATGTCTGGCCTTTTTAACATTTATCCGAGGTAGGGTGAATTGTTAATAGAGATGTCTGGCCTTTTTAACATTTATCCGAGGTAGGGTGAATTGTTAATAGAGATGTCTGGCCTTTTTAACATTTATCCGAGGTAGGGTGAATTGTTAATAGAGATGTCTGGCCTTTTTAACATTTATCCGAGGTAGGGTAAATTGTTAATAGAGATGTCTGGCCTTTTTAACATTTATCCGAGGTAGGGTGAATTGTTAATAGAGATGTCTGGCCTTTTTAACATTTATTCGAGGTAGGGTGAATTGTTAATAGAGATGTCTGGCCTTTTTAACATTTATCCGAGGTAGGGTAAATTGTTAATAGAGATGTCTGGCCTTTTTAACATTTATCCGAGGTAGGGTGAATTGTTAATAGAGATGTCTGGTCTTTTAACATTTATCCGAGGTAGGGTGAATTGTTAATATAGATGTCTGGCCTTTTTAACATTTATCCAAGGTAGGGTGAATTGTTTATAGAGATGTCTGGCCTTTTTAACATTTATCCGAGGTAGGGTGAATTGTTAATAGAGATGTCTGGCCTTTTTAACATTTATCCGAGGTAGGGTGAATTGTTAATAGAGATGTCTGGCCTTTTTAACATTTATTCGAGGTAGGGTAAATTGTTAATAGAGATGTCTGGCCTTTTTAACATTTATCAGAGGTAGGGTGAATTGTTAATAGAGATGTCTGGCCTTTTTAACATTTATCCGAGGTAGGGTGAATTGTTAATATAGATGTCTGGCCTTTTTAACATTTATCCAAGGTAGGGTGAATTGTTAATAGAGATGTCTGGCCTTTTTAACATTTATCCGATGTAGGGTGAATTGTTAATAGTGATGTCTGGCCTTTTTAACATTTATCCGAGGTAGGGTAAATTGTTAATAGAGATGTCTGGCCTTTTTAACATTTATCCGAGGTAGGGTGAATTGTTAATAGAGATGTCTGGCCTTTTTAACATTTATCCGAGGTAGGGTGAATTGTTAATATAGATGTCTGGCCTTTTTAACATTTATCCAAGGTAGGGTGAATTGTTGATAGAGATGTCTGGCCTTTTTAACATTTATCCGAGGTAGGGTGAATTGTTAATAGAGATGTCTGGCCTTTTTAACATTTATCCGAGGTAGGGTGAATTGTTAATAGAGATGTCTGGCCTTTTTAACATTTATCCGAGATAATGTGAATTGTTAATAGAGATGTCTGGTCTTTTTAACATTTATTCGAAGTAGGGTGAATTGTTAATAGAGATGTCTGGCCTTTTTAACATTTATCCGAGGTAGGGTGAATTGTTAATAGAGATGTCTGGCCTTTTTAACATTTATCCGAGGTAGGGTGAATTGTTAATAGAGATGTCTGGCCTTTTTAACATTTATCCGAGGTAGGGTGAATTGTTAATAGAGATGTCTGGCCTTTTTAACATTTATCCAAGGTAGGGTAAATTGTTAATAGAGATGTCTGGCCTTTTTAACATTTATCCGAGGTAGGGTGAATTGTTAATAGAGATGTCTGGCCTTTTTAACATTTATTCGAGGTAGGGTGAATTGTTAATAGAGATGTCTGGCCTTTTTAACATTTATCCGAGGTAGGGTAAATTGTTAATAGAGATGTCTGGCCTTTTTAACATTTATCCGAGGTAGGGTGAATTGTTAATAGAGATGTCTGGTCTTTTTAACATTTATCCAAGGTAGGGTGAATTGTTAATATAGATGTCTGGCCTTTTTAACATTTATCCAAGGTAGGGTGAATTGTTTATAGAGATGTCTGGCCTTTTTAACATTTATCCGAGGTAGGGTGAATTGTTAATAGAGATGTCTGGCCTTTTTAACATTTATCCGAGGTAGGGTGAATTGTTAATAGAGATGTCTGGCCTTTTTAACATTTATCCGAGGTAGGGTAAATTGTTAATAGAGATGTCTGGCCTTTTTAACATTTATCCGAGGTAGGGTGAATTGTTAATAGAGATGTCTGGCCTTTTTAACATTTATCCGAGGTAGGGTGAATTGTTAATAGAGATATCTGGCCTTTTTAACATTTATCCGATGTAGGGTGAATTGTTAATAGTGATGTCTGGCCTTTTTAACATTTATCCGAGGTAGGGTAAATTGTTAATAGAGATGTCTGGCCTTTTTAACATTTATCCGAGGTAGGGTGAATTGTTAATAGAGATGTCTGGCCTTTTTAACATTTATCCGAGGTAGGGTGAATTGTTAATATAGATGTCTGGCCTTTTTAACATTTATCCAAGGTAGGGTGAATTGTTGATAGAGATGTCTGGCCTTTTTAACATTTATCCGAGGTAGGGTGAATTGTTAATAGAGATGTCTGGCCTTTTTAACATTTATCTGAGGTAGGGTGAATTGTTAATAGAAATGTCTGGCCTTTTTAACATTTATCCGAGGTAGGGTGAATTGTTAATAGAGATGTCTGGTCTGTTTAACATTTATCCGAGGTAGGGTGAATTGTTAATAGAGATGTCTGGCCTTTTTAACATTTATCTGAGGTAGGGTGAATTGTTAATAGAGATGTCTGGCCTTTTTAACATTTATCCGAGGTAGGGTGAATTGTTAATAGAGATGTCTGGTCTTTTTAACATTTATCCGAGGTAGGGTGAATTGTTAATAGAAATGTCTGGCCTTTTTAACATTTATCCGAGGTAGGGTAAATTGTTAATAGAGATGTCTGGCCTTTTTAACATTTATCCGAGGTAGGGTGAATTGTTAATATAGATGTCTTGCCTTTTTAACATTTATCCGAGGTAGGGTGAATTGTTAATAGAGATGTCTGGCCTTTTTAACATTTATCCGAGGTAGGGTCAATTGTTGGGTCAATTGTTAATAGAGATGTCTGGCCCGCCTTTTAAACATTTATCCGAGGTAGGGTTTCACTTTTATAGCAAGACAAGATTGAAGATACCAAAGAGGTAATTAGAGCCGTAAATCGAAGGACAGCCTTTCAAACAGAAGATTAAAGTATTTTATTATTTGCTGCTTTTCCGTCTAAGCACACAGAAGTAATGAGTAAGATCGGCTGGGAATCAGGAAAATGCATCCATTGGAGCGACATGTCGTGCTGTAGTCAATTGTTTCAGCGAGCTATCATAATAAAAATCCAATTAATAGTGTTAGTCTAGTTCAAAGCAGACATAATCTCATCGAAATATAACCTGTTTTCACAATGATGCAGCTGAAAAAATGCTCATTTGGCGTTAAGCAACAATCACATACTAATCTCCTTATTGTCGTTCTTCTATTTACTGTCACTGATTATACTTTTGGTATCTTCTCTAACTTTTCTGATGAACAAATGCTGTTTTGTATTAACTATATTGCTGTCACATGGCTTAGATTTCCATTAGCCTCGCACGCTCACGTATGTCAATTAAATTTCCTCTCCGAAATTGAAATCAGTTAACTAAAAAAGCAACAAATTAAACAGCTAAAGAAGAACAATATAACAAAGTATGGCTACACTAACTGCTCTTGCTCTCTGGAAACTCACATTCTCGAACACAGAAATGTTAATGACAGAACCTATGGGCATGCAGGATTAAAGAAGAGTTTGAAGATACCAAAGAGGCAATCAGAATCCGTATATCGAAGAAGAACAGACAACACAATGGCCAAAAGAAAAAAGTACAAAAGGACAAACAACGATCTACAAAACATACAAATAAAACTAAAGATAGAGTAACACGAACCTCACTAAAAACCGTCATATTTATATCTCTACTGGTCAATGATATGTAAACAGACAAGTACAACCAGACACAAGATACACTTCAACTCACTCAACCACACACTTTAACAGACAGAACGACTACATGGATATGATCAACATCAATACAGTATCAGGGTTAGTGAATACTGATAGTTAAATAACTACTAATAAAGTGACAAAATATACCACACTGTCGGAAGTAGAAAACAAAATATACCACACTGTCGGAAGTAGAAAACAAAATATACCACACTGTCGGAAGTAGAAAACAAAATATACCACACTGTCGGAAGTAGAAAACAAAATATACCACACTGTCGGAAGTAGAAAACAAAATATACCACACTGTCGGAAGTAGAAAACAAAATATACCACACTGTCGGAAGTAGAAAACAAAATATACCACACTGTTGGAAGTAGAAAACAAAATATACCACACTGTCGGAAGTAGAAAACCATTGTTTAAAACATCAAAAATCACAATTGATACTTCTATCATACAAGTCATAATTAATATTATTTATGCCAAAATAAAGATTTAATATCTCTATCAATTTTAGTTTTGATAAAGATTTAAAATAACTCTATGATCCTATATGACAAGTAACAAAGTTTGCAGATTCGAACGGTATAATCAGACGCATAAGCTTACAACATGTACTTGTCTCTTTCTTATTAATAACCTCTTTAAAAATGCTGTTATGATTCAAGTAAAATTTTGACTGACCACTGAAAATCGTGAAGAGAGGGCTACGATTAACAGGTTTAACTCCGCCATATTTGTGTACATGTCTCAAACTACCACATAGATTTCCAACGTCATATATAGTAGTATGTTTTATGTTCAGTGAGTTCAGTTAAGTTGAGAGGTAATCGTTCGTTTGATTGATAATGGCGGAATTGATGACCATCACTGTTTAAACTTTCGTTTCATAAAAGTTTCCAACCTTAACTATAACTCTGATTATATGATGATGATAAGTATTATTGTTGTGAAGAGTTCATCATGTTACTAGGTAACTACAGATTGAATGACGTTATCATTTCTAGATTATATGTTACCTGTAATATTGTACTGAGTGGTTTGTCTTATCTAGGGTTTATTAGGTGAGGAATCTCACAAACATTTTATTTGACATCAGCATTTGACATTTATTTAATTATTTCTTCCTTATCTGTTGTTATCTTTAATATTCTACAAATAAACAGTAAAATTGAAGAGTTCATAGTAACCAGTATCAATAATGCATTACTGAGACTAAATATTGTTTGTGATGTTGTATATTGTCACTTCTATCAGAAATCTAAATTTTATTCAGTTTTGTTCCCAAAACATGACAAATTTGAAGCATGAGAAGCCGGCCATGACAATAAGTTTTGTTATCATTTAACAATCTACATTAATATCATTTGCCAGTCGATTGTGTCGTATAAATACAGTTTATCATAGCGTTATTAATGCCAGTGTGATATGCGGTAAAGGCCTACTTGACTTGTTAGTTCAGTCTTTTCATAATCTTAAATTTATATCAGAATTTCTCAAAGAAAGTTTAACAGCAATTAGTTTTAAGGACCATTTACCCACTAAAATATAGAATGGAATTAAAAAATGAGATACCACTGACAGATAGATCCACCCTTACATACAGTTTCACAAGGCAAAATTTCCCTTTCGAGTAGCAGTATTTCTGTATTCACATCATACGTGGCATTACATCCCGTGTGTTTTATACCTACCATTTATCACTAGGAAATACGAGATTCGTCTACACCCCCAGTTTTTTGGTGGGTTCCGTGTTGCTCATGTTCCGTGGCTCATATCTTTAGTTTTCTGTGTTGTGTTTTTTGGTGGGTTCCGTGGCTCATATCTTTAGTTTTCTGTGTTGTGTTTTTTGGTGGGTTCTATGGCTCATATCTTTAGTTTTCTGTGTTGTGTTTTTTGGTGGGTTCCATGGCTCATATCTTTTGTTTTCTGTGTTGTGTTTTTTGGTGGGTTCCGTGGCTCATATCTTTAGTTTTCTGTGTTGTGTTTTTGGTGGGTTCCATGGCTCATATCTTTTGTTTTCTGTGTTGTGTTTTTTGGTGGGTTCCGTGGCTCATATCTTTGTTCCGTGTTGTGTTTTTTGGTGGATTCCTTGTTGCTATCTTTAGTTTTCTGTGCTGTTCTATTATGTGTCGTTATAGAACACAATCAGTTTAAGACAAACAAACAAAGATGAGTACTTGTAATCTTAAGATATCTTAGAGTAAAAAGAGTTTGAAGATACCAAAGGGGTAATCAGAATCAGAGTAAAAGAACAATCAAGATACAAAATAGACAAACGATATCAACTATCATACAAAATATTGTCTGTGAACACCAATCCGATAACTTCCGCTTATGTCGAGGTGTACTCTATACAACATTATGTGATACAGTTTGTCAGTGACTTGCGGCGGAACGGTGGTTTTCTCCGGGTATTCCGGTTTCCTCCACCAATAAAGCTGACCGACATGATATTACTGAAATAGTGTTGAAAGTGACGTTAAACACCATAATCCTAACCCAAAACTGCCAAAAATACACAACACTAGGGACAGTGTAAAGCATCAAAATTTGGATACACCACACAAAAGCCTAAACAACAAAAACGATACACATTCGAGGAACAGCACAAAAGACAACAATCTTTATATAGCAAATTCAAAAAGAATTAAAGTAACCAAAATAGGGTCTTGTACAGCAAATCTGGAATGTCGAACGTCTAAACCTCTCTTGCGCAGTGGAAGAACATCGTTTGAAGTCCTAAAGTGCAGAATCATTGTATACAGCAAAGGATAAAAAAAGACCTGATGGAATTTACAATCGTCTGAACAAGGAATACCATTTATCCATTTATGTAATGACAGAAATTCCAGTCCTAGTATATAAATGTTCGTTACTAAATTACTTCTATGGAGGACAATTTGTATGTTCGCAGTAGATAGATTATTAAGTAGGTAGTGTGCTAAGAACAGCTGTTCATACTATTAGTAAGAAAGGATATGAATGTAAATGAACATGAGAGACTATCTAACACGAAGAAACAAAATAAAGTAAAGGAACATGAGAGACTATCTAACACTAAGAAACAAAATAAAGTAAAGGAACATGAGAGACTATCTAACACTAAGAAACACAATAAAGTAAAGGAACATGAGAGACTATCTAACATTACACTAAGAAACACAATAAAGTAAAGGAACCTGAGAGACTATCTAACACTAAGAAACAAAATAAAGTAAAGGAACATGAGAGACTATCTAACACTAAGAAACAAAATAAAGTAAAGGAACATGAGAGACTATCTAACACTAAGAAACAAAATAAAGTAAAGGAACATGAGAGACTATCTAACACGAAGAAACAAAATAAAGTAAAGGAACATGAGAGACTATCTAACATTACACTAAGAAACAAAATAAAGTAAAGGAACATGAGAGGCTATCTAACATTACACTAAGAAACAAAATAAAGTAAAGGAACACGAGAGATTATCCAACACGAAGAAACAAAATAAAGTAAAGGAACATGAGAGACTATCTAACACCAAGAAACAAAATAAAGTAAAGGAACATGAGAGACTATCTAACACCAAGAAACAAAATAAAGTAAATGAACATGAGAGACTATCTAACACTAAGAAACAAAATAAAGTAAAGGAACATGAGAGACTATCTAACACTAAGAAACAAAATAAAGTAAAGGAACATGAGAGACTATCTAACACTAAGAAACAAAATAAAGTAAAGGAACATGAGAGACTATCTAACACTAAGAAACAAAATAGAGTAAAGGAGCATGAGAGACTATCTAACACTAAGAAACAAAATAAAGTAAAGGAGCATGAGAGACTATCTAACATTACACTAAGAAACAAAATAACGTAAAGGAACATGAGAGGCTATCTAACACTAAGAAACACAATAAAGTAAAGGAACATGAGAGACTATCTAACATTACACTAAGAAACACAATAAAGTAAAGGAACCTGAGAGACTATCTAACACTAAGAAACAAAATAAAGTAAAGGAACATGAGAGACTATCTAACACTATGAAACAAAATAAAGTAAAGGAACATGAGAGACTATCTAACACTAAGAAACAAAATAAAGTAAAGGAACATGAGAGACTATCTAACATTACACCAAGAAACAAAATAAAGTAAAGGAACATGAGAGACTATCTAACATTACACTAAGAAACAAAATAAAGTAAAGGAACATGAGAGACTATCTAACACTAAGAAGCAAAATAAAGTAAAGGAACATGAGAGACTATCTAACACTAAAAAACAAAATAAAGTAAAGGAAAATGAGAGACTATCTAACATTAAGAAACAAAATAAAGTAAAGGAACATGAGAGACTATCTAACACTAAGAAACAAAATAAAGTAAAGGAACATGAGAGACTATCTAACACTAAGAAACAAAATAAAGTAAAGGAACATGAGAGACTATCTAACATTACACTAAGAAACAAAATAAAGAAAAGGAACATGAGAGACTATCTAACATTACACTAAGAAACAAAATAAAGTAAAGGAACATGAGAGACTATCTAACACTAAGAAGCAAAATAAAGTAAAGGAACATGAGAGACTATCTAACACTAAAAAACAAAATAAAGTAAAGGAAAATGAGAGACTATCTAACATTAAGAAACAAAATAAAGTAAAGGAACATGAGAGACTATCTAACACTAAGAAACAAAATAAAGTAAAGGAACATGAGAGACTATCTAACACTAAGAAACAAAATAAAGTAAAGGAACATGAGAGACTATCTAACACTAAGAAACAAAATAAAGTAAAGGAACATGAGAGACTATCTAACACTAAAAAACAAAATAAAGTAAAGGAAAATGAGAGACTATCTAACACTAAGAAACAAAATAAAGTAAAGGAACATGAGAGACTATCTAACACTAAGAAACAAAATAAAGTAAAGGAACATGAGAGACTATCTAACATTACACTAAGAACCAAAATAAAGTAAAGGAACATGAGAGACTATCTAACACTAAGAAACAAAATAAAGAAAGGAGCATGAGAGACTATCCAACACTAAGAAACAAAATAAAGTAAAGGAACATGAGAGACTATCTAACACTAAGAAACAAAATAAAGTAAAGGAACATGAGAGACTATCTAACACTAAGAAACAAAATAAAGTAAAGGAACATGAGAGACTATCTAACACTAAGAAACAAAATAAAGTAAAGGAACATGAGAGACTATCTAACACTAAGAAACACAATAAAGTAAAGGAACATGAGAGACTATCTAACATTACACTAAGAAACACAATAAAGTAAAGGAACCTGAGAGACTATCTAACACTAAGAAACAAAATAAAGTAAAGGAACATGAGAGACTATCTAACACTAAGAAACAAAATAAAGTAAAGGAACATGAGAGACTATCTAACACTAAGAAACAAAATAAAGTAAAGGAGCATGAGAGACTATCTAACACTAAGAAACAAAATAAAGTAAAGGAGCATGAGAGACTATCTAACATTACACTAAGAAACAAAATAAAGTAAAGGAACATGAGAGACTATCTAACACTAAGAAACAAAATAAAGTAAAGGAGCATGAGAGACTATCTAACACTAAGAAACAAAATAAAGTAAAGGAACATGAGAGACTATCTAACACTAAGAAACAAAATAAAGTAAAGGAACATGAGAGACTATCCAACACTAAGAAACAAAATAAAGTAAAGGAACATGAGAGACTATCTAACACTAAGAAGCAAAATAAAGTAAAGGAACATGAGAGACTATCTAACACTAAGAAACAAAATAAAGTAAAGGAACATGAGAGACTATCTAACACTAAGAAACAAAATAAAGTAAAGGAACATGAGAGACTATCTAACACTAAGAAACAAAATAAAGTAAAGGAACATGAGAGACTATCTAACACTAAGAAACAAAATAAAGTAAAGGAAAATGAGAGACTATCTAACACCAAGAAACAAAATAAAGTAAAGGAACATGAGAGACTATCTAACACTAAGAAACAAAATAAAGTAAAGGAACATGAGAGACTATCTAACACTAAGAAACAAAATAAAGTAAAGGAACATGAGAGACTATCTAACACTAAGAAACAAAATAAAGTAAAGGAACATGAGAGACTATCTAACACTAAGAAACAAAATAAAGTAAAGGAACATGAGAGACTATCTAACATTACACTAAGAACCAAAATAAAGTAAAGGAACATGAGAGACTATCTAACACTAAGAAACAAAATAAAGAAAGGAGCATGAGAGACTATGCAACACTAAGAAACAAAATAAAGTAAAGGAACATGAGAGACTATCTAACACTAAGAAACAAAATAAAGTAAAGGAACATGAGAGACTATCTAACATTACACTAAGAAACAAAATAAAGTAAAGGAACACGAGAGACTATCTAACATTACACTAAGAAACAAAATAAAGTAAAGGAACATGAGAGACTATCTAACACTAAGAAGCAAAATAAAGTAAAGGAACATGAGAGACTATCTAACACCAAGAAACAAAATAAAGTAAAGGAACATGAGAGACTATCTAACACTAAGAAACAAAATAAAGTAAAGGAACATGAGAGACTATCTAACACTAAGAAACAAAATAAAGTAAAGGAACATGAGAGACTATCTAACACTAAGAAACAAAATAAAGTAAAGGAGCATGAGAGACTATCTAACACTAAGAAACAAAATAAAGTAAAGGAACATGAGAGACTATCTAACACTAAGAAACAAAATAAAGTAAAGGAACATGAGAGATTATCTAACACTAAGAAACAAAATAAAGTAAAGGAGCATGAGAGACTATCTAACATTACACTAAGAAACAAAATAAAGTAAAGGAACATGAGAGACTATCTAACACTAAGAAACAAAATAAAGTAAAGGAACATGAGAGACTATCTAACACTAAGAAACAAAATAAAGTAAAGGAATATGAGAGACTATCTAACATTACACTAAGAAACAAAATAAAGTAAAGGAACATGAGAGACTATCGAACACTAAAAAACAAAATAAAGTAAAGGAACATGAGAGACTATCTAACACTAAAAAACAAAATAAAGTAAAGGAACATGAGAGACTATCTAACACTAAGAAACAAAATAAAGTAAAGGAACATGAGAGACTATCTAACACTAAAAAACAAAATAAAGTAAAGGAACATGAGAGACTGTCTAACACTAAGAAACAAAATAAAGTAAAGGAACATGAGAGACTATCTAACACTAAGAAACAAAATAAAGTAAAGGAACATTAAAGACTATCTAACATTACACTAAGAAACAAAATAAAGTAAAGGAACATGAGAGACTATCTAACACTAAGAAACAAAATAAAGTAAAGGAACATGAGAGACTATCTAACACCAAGAAACAAAATAAAGTAAAGGAACATGAGAGACTATCTAACACTAAGAAACAAAATAAAGTAAAGGAACATGAGAGACTATCTAACACTAAGAAACAAAATAAAGTAAAGGAACATGAGAGACTATCTAACACTAAGAAACAAAATAAAGTAAAGGAACATGAGAGACTATCTAACACTAAGAAACAAAATAAAGTAAAGGAACATGAGAGACTATCTAACACTAAAAAACAAAATAAAGTAAAGGAACATGAGAGACTATCTAACACTAAGAAACAAAATAAAGTAAAGGAACATGAGAGACTATCTAACACTAAGAAACAAAATAAAGTAAAGGAACATGAGAGACTATCTAACACTAAGAAACAAAATAAAGTAAAGGAACATGAGAGACTATCTAACACTAAAAAACAAAATAAAGTAAAGGAACATGAGAGACTATCTAACACTAAGAAACAAAATAAAGTAAAGGAACATGAGAGACTATCTAACACTAAGAAACAAAATAAAGTAAAGGAACATGAGAGACTATCTAACACTAAGAAACAAAATAAAGTAAAGGAACATGAGAGACTATCTAACACCAAGAAACAAAATAAAGTAAAGGAACATGAGAGACTATCTAACACTAAAAAACAAAATATTTTTTTGAATTAAACCATTAAAATTAAAATCTAAGAAATTAAATCATTATAATGTTTTTTATTCTTTGCATATAATATGTCATAAGTGAAGATGATTGAACATTAACCGGTTTAACTCCGCCACATTTTTGTACATGCTCCAAGCCAAGGACCTGGATTGTCAACGTCATATATAGTAGTCTTTTTTTGTGTTGAGTTGAGGTGAGAGCTGGGTGTTCGTTTTGTTGATATAGATTGAATTGTTGACCAGTAATGTTTAAACTTTCTTTTCATAATTTATTGTCCGCCGATGACAGTGTCTAGTACGTAGAGTTCACTTGAACAGTGGAGCTGTACATTTTGTAGTATTTTAGGATTTACTTGTCAAGAGATTAATGTGCATGGTTTCATCATATTCGCAATGCTGACAATGAAATGTCTTCTGTATAAGCTCAATTTAAGTATAATATCGTGTCCGTGTATCATTAAAGGGGAAGTGATACAACAATATTAGACAGCAGAAGGACGTTTATTACGTAGAAATTCACACTATATAATTATAAAACTACAAAAAATAATTTATGTGTATGATATTTAAATTAAAACATATTCAAATTGTATTAAATCCACAATAATGCCAAATTATGTTAATATTTCAGGTCAAAAGATGATAGACTTCAATAGTCCAAAGATTCAACCACCATGAAAGAAGAATGGTATTTCTAAAGAGCACCATGACTGATAGTAGTTATAGAAAACATGTTCATTTCTAGTGTTGTCAACGTTTGTGTTATTTATCATATGTCATGTGACAATTTGTAATAAAACAATACTATTTCCCAAATGTAGATTTTGCTTTTTCGAATAGCAACATTCGCACCACACCTGATTATGATGGCCCATTGATTGGTTACCTGTTCTTCTTGCCGAGATCTATTGAAAAGTAAACTACTGTCATCTTACGTAAACAAGGCTATGGCAAACATACACTCAAAACACCGCTTCAGATCTAAAATATTATATGGTCGCCATTATGAATTGTATAATTCTACTCACAACTGAGGGGACATGCTTCCGATATGAAAATAAAACTTTATGCTTGCTAAATGAACTTGGTAATTAATACTTTAAGACATAGGGGCCATTAATGTTCAGCAGATACTAACATTTCTTTAGAATAAGGGCTTACTAGCGGTTGTAGCGGTGTATATATTCTGTTGTTTTACATTTGTGATTGTACTATAGTTGCTTATTATATCTGGACCGTGCATTAACTAAAAAATCACTTTGGAGTTGTGTATTCTGTTCCTTCAACATACATGTATATAAACAGCTATGTACAAATTTCCTGCAAATAGGAAAAGGTTCAAAGGTTGAATATTGAATTAGCCATTTTAAAGTTATTTTAACTGTCGAAAACCACGGTTAAACTCCGAAATTAATTCTGTTATTTATAGACAGGACCCGTTTGTTTTTAATCTATCGACATATGTCTTTTATTCAATTTTTGCCATTGGCTCATTTCAGTTAAATGATGTTCATACTTGACATTTGAGAAACAAAATTAAACAGTGATGGTCAATGGACAAACATACTAACTTAAAAGGAATGGTATCCAGATATAACCCCCCCCCCCCCCCCCCCCCACAATGGACAAACTTACTAATTTAAAAGGAATGGTATCCAGATATAAAAAACCACACAAATGAAACATAAGATGTAATTAAGTTATTATATTTAGTTACGCATACTTGTGTTCAACACGATTGTAATATTAGATGATAATCATGTCATTGAACAGTAATGTGACGGATGCCATTAGTGGAGCAGGATATGCTCACTTTTTCAGAACAGTAATGTGACGGATGCCATTAGTGGAGCAGGACATGCTCACTGTTTCTGAACAGTAATGTGACGGATGTCATTAGTGGAGCAGGACATGCTCACTGTTTCAGAACAGTAATGTGACGGATGTCATTAGTGGAACAGGACATGCTCACTGTTTCAGAACAGTAATGTGACGGATGCCATTAGTGGAGCAGGACATGCTCACTGTTTCAGAACAGTAATGTGACGGATGTCATTAGTGGAACAGGACATGCTCACTGTTTCAGAACAGTAATGTGACGGATGCCATTAGTGGAGCAGGACATGCTCACTGTTTCAGAACAGTAATGTGACGGATGCCATTAGTGGAGCAGGACATGCTCAATGTTTCAGAACAGTAATGTGACGGATGTCATTAGTGGAGCAGGACATGCTCACTGTTTCGGAACAGTAATGTGACGGATATCATTAGTGGAGCAGGACATGCTCACTGTTTCGAACGGTAATGTGACGGATGTCATTAGTGGAGCAGGACATGCTCACTGTTTCAGAACAGTAATGTGACGGATGCCATTAGTGAAGCAGGACATGCTCACTGTTTCAGAACAGTAATGTGACGGATGCCATTAGTGGAGCAGGACATGCTCACTGTTTCAGAACAGTAATGTGACGGATGCCATTAGTGGAGCAGGACATGCTCACTATTTCAGAGCAGTAATGTGACGGATGTCATTAGTGGAGCAGGACATGCTCACTGTTTCAGAACAGTAATGTGACGGATGTCATTAGTGGAGCAGGACATGCTCACTGTTTCAGAACAGTAATGTGACTATTGTCATTAGTGGAGCAGGACATGCTCACTGTTTCGGAACAGTAATGTGACGGATGTCATTAGTGGAGCAGAACATGCTCACTGTTTCAGAACAGTAATGTGACGGATGTCATTAGTGGAGCAGGACATGCTCACTGTTTCAGAACAGTAATGTGACGAATGTCATTAGTGGAGCAGAACATGCTCACTGTTTTGGAAGAGTAATGTGACGGATGTCATTAGTGGAGCAGGAAATGTTCACTGTTTCAGAACAGTAATGTGACGGATGCCATTAGTGAAGCAGGACATGCTCACTGTTTCAGAACAGTAATGTGACGGATGTCATTAGTGAAGCAGGATATGCTCACTGTTTCGGAACAGTAATGTGACGGATGTCATTAGTGGAGCAGGACATGCTCACTGTTTCAGAACAGTAATGTGACGGATGTCATTAGTGGAGCAGGACATGCTCACTGTTTCAGAACAGTAATGTGACGAATGTCATTAGTGGAGCAGGACATGTCCACTGTTTCAGAACAGTAATGTGACGGATGCCATTAGTGGACCAGGACATGCTCACTGTTTCGGAACAGTAATGTGACGGATGCCATTAATGGAGCAGGACATGCTCACTGTTTCGGAACAATAATGTGACGGATGCCATTAGTGGAGCAGGACATGCTCACTGTTTCAGAACAGTAATGTGACGGATGCCATTAGAGGAGCAGGACATGCTCACTGTTTCAGAACAGTAATGTGACGGATGTCATTAGTGGAGCAGGACATGCTCACTGTTTCAGAACAGTAATGTGACGATGCCATTAGTGGAGCAGGATATGCTCACTGTTTCGGAACAGTAATGTGACGGATGCCATTAGTGGAGCAGGACATGCTCACTGTTTCGGAACAATAATGTGACGAATGCCATTAGTGGAGCAGGACATGCTCACTGTTTCGGAACAATAATGTGACGGATGCCATTAGTGGAGCAGGACATGCTCACTGTTTCAGAACAGTAATGTGACGGATGCCATTAGTGGAGCAGGACATGCTCACTGTTTCAGAACAGTAATGTGACGGATGTCATTAGTGGAGCAGGACATGCTCACTGTTTCAGAACAGTAATGTGAGGTATGTCATTAGTGGAGCAGGACATGCTCACTGTTTCAGAACAGTAATGTGACGGATGTCATTAGTGTAACAGGACATGCTCACTGTTTCAGAACAGTAATGTGACGGATGCCATTAGTGGAGCAGGACATGCTCACTGTTTCGGAACAGTAATATGACGGATGTCATTAGTGGAGCAGGACATGCTCACTGTTTCAGAACAGTAATGTGACGGATGCCATTAGTGGAGCAGGACATGCTCACTGTTTCGGAACAGTAATGTGACGGATGCCATTAGTGGAGCAGGACATGCTCACTGTTTCAGAACAGCAATGTGACGAATGCCATTAGTGGAACAGGACATGCTCACTGTTTCAGAACAGTAATGTGACGGATGTCATTAGTGGAGCAGGACATGCTCACTGTTTCAGAAAAGTAATGTGACTGTTGTCATTAGTGGAGCAGGACATGCTCACTGTTTCGGAACAGTAATGTGACGGATGTCATTAGTGGAGCAGAACATGCTCACTGTTTCAGAACAGTAATGTGACGGATGTCATTAGTGGAGCAGGACATGCTCACTGTTTCAGAACAGTAATTTGACGAATGTCATTAGTGGAGCAGAACATGCTCACTGTTTTGGAACAGTAATGTGACGGATGTCATTAGTGGAGCAGGACATGTTCACTGTTTCAGAACAGTAATGTGACGGATGCCATTAGTGAAGCAGGACATAATCACTGTTCCAGAACAGTAATGTGACGGATGTCATTAGTGGAGCAGGACATGCTCATTGTTTCGGAACAGTAATGTGACGGATGTCATTAGTGGAGCAGGACATGCTCATTGTTTCAGAACAGTAATGTGACGGTTGTCATTAGTGAAGCAGGACATGCTCACTGTTTCAGAACAGTAATGTGACGGATGTCATTAGTGAAGCAGGATATGCTCACTGTTTCGGAACAGTAATGTGACGGATGTCATTAGTGGAGCAGGACATGCTCACTGTTTCAGAACAGTAATGTGACGGATGTCATTAGTGGAGCAGGACATGCTCACTGTTTCAGAACAGTAATGTGACGAATGTCATTAGTGGAGCAGGACATGTCCACTGTTTCAGAACAGTAATGTGACGGATGCCATTAGTGGACCAGGACATGCTCACTGTTTCGGAACAGTAATATGACGGATGCCATTAATGGAGCAGGACATGCTCACTGTTTCGGAACAATAATGTGACGGATGCCATTAGTGGAGCAGGACATGCTCACTGTTTCAGAACAGTAATGTGACGGATGCCATTAGAGGAGCAGGACATGCTCACTGTTTCAGAACAGTAATGTGACGGATGTCATTAGTGGAGCAGGACATGCTCACTGTTTCAGAACAGTAATTTGACGAATGTCATTAGTGGAGCAGAACATGCTCACTGTTTTGGAACAGTAATGTGACGGATGTCATTAGTGGAGCAGGACATGTTCACTGTTTCAGAACAGTAATGTGACGGATGCCATTAGTGAAGCAGGACATGATCACTGTTCCAGAACAGTAATGTGACGGATGTCATTAGTGGAGCAGGACATGCTCACTGTTTCGGAACAGTAATGTGACGGATGTCATTAGTGGAGCAGGACATGCTCATTGTTTCAGAACAGTAATGTGACGGTTGTCATTAGTGAAGCAGGACATGCTCACTGTTTCAGAACAGTAATGTGACGGATGTCATTAGTGAAGCAGGATATGCTCACTGTTTCGGAACAGTAATGTGACGGATGTCATTAGTGGAGCAGGACATGCTCACTGTTTCAGAACAGTAATGTGACGGATGTCATTAGTGGAGCAGGACATGCTCACTGTTTCAGAACAGTAATGTGACGAATGTCATTAGTGGAGCAGGACATGTCCACTGTTTCAGAACAGTAATGTGACGGATGCCATTAGTGGACCAGGACATGCTCACTGTTTCGGAACAGTAATGTGACGGATGCCATTAATGGAGCAGGACATGCTCACTGTTTCGGAACAATAATGTGACGGATGCCATTAGTGGAGCAGGACATGCTCACTGTTTCAGAACAGTAATGTGACGGATGCCATTAGAGGAGCAGGACATGCTCACTGTTTCAGAACAGTAATGTGACGGATGTCATTAGTGGAGCAGGACATGCTCACTGTTTCAGAACAGTAATGTGACGATGCCATTAGTGGAGCAGGATATGCTCACTGTTTCGGAACAGTAATGTGACGGATGCCATTAGTGGAGCAGGACATGCTCACTGTTTCGGAACAATAATGTGACGAATGCCATTAGTGGAGCAGGACATGCTCACTGTTTCGGAACAATAATGTGACGGATGCCATTAGTGGAGCAGGACATGCTCACTGTTTCAGAACAGTAATGTGACGGATGCCATTAGTGGAGCAGGACATGCTCACTGTTTCAGAACAGTAATGTGACGGATGTCATTAGTGGAGCAGGACATGCTCACTGTTTCAGAACAGTAATGTGAGGTATGTCATTAGTGGAGCAGGACATGCTCACTGTTTCAGAACAGTAATGTGACGGATGTCATTAGTGTAACAGGACATGCTCACTGTTTCAGAACAGTAATGTGACGGATGCCATTAGTGGAGCAGGACATGCTCACTGTTTCAGAACAGTAATGTGACGGATGCCTTTAGTGGAGCAGGACATGCTCACTGTTTCGGAACAGTAATATGACGGATGTCATTAGTGGAGCAGGACATGCTCACTGTTTCAGAACAGTAATGTGACGGATGCCATTAGTGGAGCAGGACATGCTCACTGTTTCGGAACAGTAATGTGACGGATGCCATTAGTGGAGCAGGACATGCTCACTGTTTCAGAACAGCAATGTGACGAATGCCATTAGTGGAACAGGACATGCTCACTGTTTCAGAACAGTAATGTGACGGATGTCATTAGTGGAGCAGGACATGCTCACTGTTTCAGAAAAGTAATGTGACTGTTGTCATTAGTGGAGCAGGACATGCTCACTGTTTCGGAACAGTAATGTGACGGATGTCATTAGTGGAGCAGAACATGCTCACTGTTTCAGAACAGTAATGTGACGGATGTCATTAGTGGAGCAGGACATGCTCACTGTTTCAGAACAGTAATTTGACGAATGTCATTAGTGGAGCAGAACATGCTCACTGTTTTGGAACAGTAATGTGACGGATGTCATTAGTGGAGCAGGACATGTTCACTGTTTCAGAACAGTAATGTGACGGATGCCATTAGTGAAGCAGGACATGATCACTGTTCCAGAACAGTAATGTGACGGATGTCATTAGTGGAGCAGGACATGCTCACTGTTTCGGAACAGTAATGTGACGGATGTCATTAGTGGAGCAGGACATGCTCATTGTTTCAGAACAGTAATGTGACGGTTGTCATTAGTGGAGCAGGAGATGCTCACTGTTTCAGAACAGTAATGTGACGGATGTCATTAGTGGAGCAGGACATGCTCACTGTTTCAGAACAGTAATGTGACGGATGTCATAAGTGGAGCAGGACATGCTAACTGTTTCAGAACAGTAATGTGACGGATGTCATTAGTGGAGCAGAACATGCTCACTGTTTCAGAACAGTAATGTGACGGATGTCATTAGTGGAGCAGGACATGCTCACTGTTTCAAAACAGTAATGTGACGAATGTCATTAGTGGAGCAGAACATGCTCACTGTTTTGGAACAGCAATGTGACGAATGCCATTAGTGGAACAGGACATGCTCACTGTTTCAAAACAGTAATGTGACGGATGGCATTAGTGGAGCAGGACATGCTCACTGTTTCAGAAAAGTAATGTGACTGTTGTCATTAGTGGAGCAGGACATGCTCACTGTTTCGGAACAGTAATGTGACGGATGTCATTAGTGGAGCAGAACATGCGCACTGTTTCAGAACAGTAATGTGACGGATGTCATTAGTGGAGCAGGACATGCTCACTGTTTCAGAACAGTAATTTGACGAATGTCATTAGTGGAGCAGAACATGCTCACTGTTTTGGAACAGTAATGTGACGGATGTCATTAGTGGAGCAGGATATGCTCACTTTTTCAGAACAGTAATGTGACGGATGCCATTAGTGGAGCAGGACATGCTCACTGTTTCTGAACAGTAATGTGACGGATGTCATTAGTGGAGCAGGACATGCTCACTGTTTCAGAACAGTAATGTGACGGATGTCATTAGTGGAACAGGACATGCTCACTGTTTCAGAACAGTAATGTGACGGATGCCATTAGTGGAGCAGGACATGCTCACTGTTTCAGAACAGTAATGTGACGGATGTCATTAGTGGAACAGGACATGCTCACTGTTTCAGAACAGTAATGTGACGGATGCCATTAGTGGAGCAGGACATGCTCACTGTTTCAGAACAGTAATGTGACGGATGCCATTAGTGGAGCAGGACATGCTCAATGTTTCAGAAAAGTAATGTGACGGATGTCATTAGTGGAGCAGGACATGCTCACTGTTTCGGAACAGTAATGTGACGGATATCATTAGTGGAGCAGGACATGCTCACTGTTTCGAACGGTAATGTGACGGATGTCATTAGTGGAGCAGGACATGCTCACTGTTTCAGAACAGTAATGTGACGGATGCCATTAGTGAAGCAGGACATGCTCACTGTTTCAGAACAGTAATGTGACGGATGCCATTAGTGGAGCAGGACATGCTCACTGTTTCAGAACAGTAATGTGACGGATGCCATTAGTGGAGCAGGACATGCTCACTATTTCAGAGCAGTAATGTGACGGATGTCATTAGTGGAGCAGGACATGCTCACTGTTTCAGAACAGTAATGTGACGGATGTCATTAGTGGAGCAGGACATGCTCACTGTTTCAGAACAGTAATGTGACTATTGTCATTAGTGGAGCAGGACATGCTCACTGTTTCGGAACAGTAATGTGACGGATGTCATTAGTGGAGCAGAACATGCTCACTGTTTCAGAACAGTAATGTGACGGATGTCATTAGTGGAGCAGGACATGCTCACTGTTTCAGAACAGTAATGTGACGAATGTCATTAGTGGAGCAGAACATGCTCACTGTTTTGGAACAGTAATGTGACGGATGTCATTAGTGGAGCAGGAAATGTTCACTGTTTCAGAACAGTAATGTGACGGATGCCATTAGTGAAGCAGGACATGCTCACTGTTTCAGAACAGTAATGTGACGGATGTCATTAGTGAAGCAGGATATGCTCACTGTTTCGGAACAGTAATGTGACGGATGTCATTAGTGGAGCAGGACATGCTCACTGTTTCAGAACAGTAATGTGACGGATGTCATTAGTGGAGCAGGACATGCTCACTGTTTCAGAACAGTAATGTGACGAATGTCATTAGTGGAGCAGGACATGTCCACTGTTTCAGAACAGTAATGTGACGGATGCCATTAGTGGACCAGGACATGCTCACTGTTTCGGAACAGTAATGTGACGGATGCCATTAATGGAGCAGGACATGCTCACTGTTTCGGAACAATAATGTGACGGATGCCATTAGTGGAGCAGGACATGCTCACTGTTTCAGAACAGTAATGTGACGGATGCCATTAGAGGAGCAGGACATGCTCACTGTTTCAGAACAGTAATGTGACGGATGTGATTAGTGGAGCAGGACATGCTCACTGTTTCAGAACAGTAATGTGACGATGCCATTAGTGGAGCAGGATATGCTCACTGTTTCGGAACAGTAATGTGACGGATGCCATTAGTGGAGCAGGACATGCTCACTGTTTCGGAACAATAATGTGACGAATGCCATTAGTGGAGCAGGACATGCTCACTGTTTCAGAACAGTAATGTGACGGATGCCATTAGTGGAGCAGGACATGCTCACTGTTTCGGAACAATAATGTGACGGATGCCATTAGTGGAGCAGGACATGCTCACTGTTTCAGAACAGTAATGTTACGGATGCCATTAGTGGAGCAGGACATGCTCACTGTTTCAGAACAGTAATGTGACGGATGTCATTAGTGGAGCAGGACATGCTCACTGTTTCAGAACAGTAATGTGAGGTATGTCATTAGTGGAGCAGGACATGCTCACTGTTTCAGAACGGTAATGTGACGGATGTCATTAGTGTAACAGGACATGCTCACTGTTTCAGAACAGTAATGTGACGGATGCCATTAGTGGAGCAGGACATGCTCACTGTTTCGGAACAGTAATATGACGGATGTCATTAGTGGAGCAGGACATGCTCACTGTTTCAGAACAGTAATGTGACGGATGCCATTAGTGGAGCAGGACATGCTCACTGTTTTGGAACAGTAATGTGACGGATGTCATTAGTGGAGCAGGAAATGTTCACTGTTTCAGAACAGTAATGTGACGGATGCCATTAGTGAAGCAGGACATGCTCACTGTTTCAGAACAGTAATGTGACGGATGTCATTAGTGAAGCAGGATATGCTCACTGTTTCGGAACAGTAATGTGACGGATGTCATTAGTGGAGCAGGACATGCTCACTGTTTCAGAACAGTAATGTGACGGATGTCATTAGTGGAGCAGGACATGCTCACTGTTTCAGAACAGTAATGTGACGAATGTCATTAGTGGAGCAGGACATGTCCACTGTTTCAGAACAGTAATGTGACGGATGCCATTAGTGGACCAGGACATGCTCACTGTTTCGGAACAGTAATGTGACGGATGCCATTAATGGAGCAGGACATGCTCACTGTTTCGGAACAATAATGTGACGGATGCCATTAGTGGAGCAGGACATGCTCACTGTTTCAGAACAGTAATGTGACGGATGCCATTAGAGGAGCAGGACATGCTCACTGTTTCAGAACAGTAATGTGACGGATGTGATTAGTGGAGCAGGACATGCTCACTGTTTCAGAACAGTAATGTGACGATGCCATTAGTGGAGCAGGATATGCTCACTGTTTCGGAACAGTAATGTGACGGATGCCATTAGTGGAGCAGGACATGCTCACTGTTTCGGAACAATAATGTGACGAATGCCATTAGTGGAGCAGGACATGCTCACTGTTTCAGAACAGTAATGTGACGGATGCCATTAGTGGAGCAGGACATGCTCACTGTTTCGGAACAATAATGTGACGGATGCCATTAGTGGAGCAGGACATGCTCACTGTTTCAGAACAGTAATGTTACGGATGCCATTAGTGGAGCAGGACATGCTCACTGTTTCAGAACAGTAATGTGACGGATGTCATTAGTGGAGCAGGACATGCTCACTGTTTCAGAACAGTAATGTGAGGTATGTCATTAGTGGAGCAGGACATGCTCACTGTTTCAGAACGGTAATGTGACGGATGTCATTAGTGTAACAGGACATGCTCACTGTTTCAGAACAGTAATGTGACGGATGCCATTAGTGGAGCAGGACATGCTCACTGTTTCGGAACAGTAATATGACGGATGTCATTAGTGGAGCAGGACATGCTCACTGTTTCAGAACAGTAATGTGACGGATGCCATTAGTGGAGCAGGACATGCTCACTGTTTCGGAACAGTAATGTGACGGATGCCATTAGTGGAGCAGGACATGCTCACTGTTTCAGAACAGCAATGTGACGAATGCCATTAGTGGAACAGGACATGCTCACTGTTTCAGAACAGTAATGTGACGGATGTCATTAGTGGAGCAGGACATGCTCACTGTTTCAGAAAAGTAATGTGACTGTTGTCATTAGTGGAGCAGGACATGCTCACTGTTTCGGAACAGTAATGTGACGGATGTCATTAGTGGAGCAGAACATGCTCACTGTTTCAGAACAGTAATGTGACGGATGTCATTAGTGGAGCAGGACATGCTCACTGTTTCAGAACAGTAATTTGACGAATGTCATTAGTGGAGCAGAACATGCTCACTGTTTTGGAACAGTAATGTGACGGATGTCATTAGTGGAGCAGGACATGTTCACTGTTTCAGAACAGTAATGTGACGGATGCCATTAGTGAAGCAGGACATGATCACTGTTCCAGAACAGTAATGTGACGGATGTCATTAGTGGAGCAGGACATGCTCACTGTTTCGGAACAGTAATGTGACGGATGTCATTAGTGGAGCAGGACATGCTCATTGTTTCAGAACAGTAATGTGACGGTTGTCATTAGTGGAGCAGGAGATGCTCACTGTTTCAGAACAGTAATGTGACGGATGTCATTAGTGGAGCAGGACATGCTCACTGTTTCAGAACAGTAATGTGACGGATGTCATTAGTGGAGCAGGACATGCTAACTGTTTCAGAACAGTAATGTGACGGATGTCATTAGTGGAGCAGAACATGCTCACTGTTTCAGAACAGTAATGTGACGGATGTCATTAGTGGAGCAGGACATGCTCACTGTTTCAAAACAGTAATGTGACGAATGTCATTAGTGGAGCAGAACATGCTCACTGTTTTGACACAGTAATGTGACGGATGTCATTAGTGGAGCAGGACATGTTCACTGTTTCAGAACAGTAATGTGACGGATGCCATTAGTGAAGCAGGACATGCTCACTGTTTTGGAACAGTAATGTGACGGATGTCATTAGTGGAGCAGGACATGCTCACTGTTTCAGAACAGTAATGTGACTATTGTCATTAGTGGAGCAGGACATGCTCACTGTTTCGGAACAGTAATGTGACGGATGTCATTAGTGGAGCAGAACATGCTCACTGTTTAAGAACAGTAATGTGACGATGTCATTAGTGGAGCAGGACATGCTCACTGTTTCAGAACAGTAATGTGACGAATGTCATTAGTGGAGCAGAACATGCTCACTGTTTTGGAACAGTAATGTGACGGATGTCATTAGTGGAGCAGGACATGTTCACTGTTTCAGAACAGTAATGTGACGGATGCCATTAGTGAAGCAGGACATGCTCACTGTTTCGGAACAGTAATATGACGGATGTCATTAGTGGAGCAGGACATGCTCACTGTTTCAGAACAGTAATGTGACGGATGCCATTAGTGGAGCAGGACATGCTCACTGTTTCGGAACAGTAATGTGACGGATGCCATTAGTGGAGCAGGACATGCTCACTGTTTCAGAACAGCAATGTGA
This sequence comes from Bathymodiolus brooksi, assembly GCA_963680875.1. Taxonomy (NCBI): domain Eukaryota; kingdom Metazoa; phylum Mollusca; class Bivalvia; order Mytilida; family Modiolidae; genus Bathymodiolus; species Bathymodiolus brooksi. The sequence continues at coordinate 145,402,517 of OY804577.1, forward strand.
CGAATGCCATTAGTGGAACAGGACATGCTCACTGTTTCAGAACAGTAATGTGACGGATGTCATTAGTGGAGCAGGACATGCTCACTGTTTCAGAAAAGTAATGTGACTGTTGTCATTAGTGGAGCAGGACATGCTCACTGTTTCGGAACAGTAATGTGACGGATGTCATTAGTGGAGCAGAACATGCGCACTGTTTCAGAACAGTAATGTGACGGATGTCATTAGTGGAGCAGGACATGCTCACTGTTTCAGAACAGTAATTTGACGAATGTCATTAGTGGAGCAGAACATGCTCACTGTTTTGGAACAGTAATGTGACGGATGTCATTAGTGGAGCAGGACATGCTCACTGTTTCAGAACAGTAATGTGACGGATGCCATTAGTGAAGCAGGACATGATCACTGTTCCAGAACAGTAATGTGACGGATGTCATTAGTGGAGCAGGACATGCTCACTGTTTCGGAACAGTAATGTGACGGATGTCATTAGTGGAGCAGGACATGCTCATTGTTTCAGAACAGTAATGTGACGGATGTCATTAGTGGAGCAGGAGATGCTCACTGTTTCAGAACAGTAATGTGACGGATGTCATTAGTGGAGCAGGACATGCTCACTGTTTCAGAACAGTAATGTGACGGATGTCATTAGTGGAGCAGGACATGCTAACTGTTTCAGAACAGTAATGTGACGGATGTCATTAGTGGAGCAGAACATGCTCACTGTTTCAGAACAGTAATGTGACGGATGTCATTAGTGGAGCAGGACATGCTCACTGTTTCAAAACAGTAATGTGACGAATGTCATTAGTGGAAAAGAACATGCTCACTGTTTTGGAACAGTAATGTGACGGATGTCATTAGTGGAGCAGGACATGTTCACTGTTTCAGAACAGTAATGTGACGGATGCCATTAGTGAAGCAGGACATGCTCACTGTTTTGGAACAGTAATGTGACGGATGTCATTAGTGGAGCAGGACATGCTCACTGTTTCAGAACAGTAATGTGACTATTGTCATTAGTGGAGCAGGACATGCTCACTGTTTCGGAACAGTAATGTGACGGATGTCATTAGTGGAGCAGAACATGCTCACTGTTTCAGAACAGTAATGTGACGATGTCATTAGTGGAGCAGGACATGCTCACTGTTTCAGAACAGTAATGTGACGAATGTCATTAGTGGAGCAGAACATGCTCACTGTTTTGGAACAGTAATGTGACTATTGTCATTAGTGGAGCAGGACATGCTCACTGTTTCGAACAGTAATGTGACGGATGTCATTAGTGGAGCAGAACATGCTCACTGTTTAAGAACAGTAATGTGACGATGTCATTAGTGGAGCAGGACATGCTCACTGTTTCAGAACAGTAATGTGACGAATGTCATTAGTGGAGCAGAACATGCTCACTGTTTTGGAACAGTAATGTGACGGATGTCATTAGTGGAGCAGGACATGTTCACTGTTTCAGAACAGTAATGTGACGGATGCCATTAGTGAAGCAGGACATGCTCACTGTTTCGGAACAGTAATATGACGGATGTCATTAGTAGAGCAGGACATGCTCACTGTTTCAGAACAGTAATGTGACGGATGCCATTAGTGGAGCAGGACATGCTCACTGTTTCGGAACAGTAATGTGACGGATGCCATTAGTGGAGCAGGACATGCTCACTGTTTCAGAACAGCAATGTGACGAATGCCATTAGTGGAACAGGACATGCTCACTGTTTCAGAACAGTAATGTGACGGATGTCATTAGTGGAGCAGGACATGCTCACTGTTTCAGAAAAGTAATGTGACTGTTGTCATTAGTGGAGCAGGACATGCTCACTGTTTCGGAACAGTAATGTGACGGATGTCATTAGTGGAGCAGAACATGCTCACTGTTTCAGAACAGTAATGTGACGGATGTCATTAGTGGAGCAGGACATGCTCACTGTTTCAGAACAGTAATTTGACGAATGTCATTAGTGGAGCAGAACATGCTCACTGTTTTGGAACAGTAATGTGACGGATATCATTAGTGGAGCAGGACATGTTCACTGTTTCAGAACAGTAATGTGACGGATGCCATTAGTGAAGCAGGACATGATCACTGTTCCAGAACAGTAATGTGACGGATGTCATTAGTGGAGCAGGACATGCTCAGTGTTTCGGAACAGTAATGTGACGGATGTCATTAGTGGAGCAGGACATGCTCATTGTTTCAGAACAGTAATGTGTCGGATGTCATTAGTGGAGCAGGAGATGCTCACTGTTTCAGAACAGTAATGTGACGGATGTCATTAGTGGAGCAGGACATGCTCACTGTTTCAGAACAGTAATGTGACGGATGTCATTAGTGGAGCAGGACATGCTAACTGTTTCAGAACAGTAATGTGACGGATGTCATTAGTGGAGCAGAACATGCTCACTGTTTCAGAACAGTAATGTGACGGATGTCATTAGTGGAGCAGGACATGCTCACTGTTTCAAAACAGTAATGTGACGAATGTCATTAGTGGAGCAGAACATGCTCACTGTTTTGGAACAGTAATGTGACGGATGTCATTAGTGGAGCAGGACATGTTCACTGTTTCAGAACAGTAATGTGACGGATGCCATTAGTGAAGCAGGACATGCTCACTGTTTTGGAACAGTAATGTGACAGATGTCATTAGTGGAGCAGGACATGCTCACTGTTTCAGAACAGTAATGTGACTATTGTCATTAGTGGAGCAGGACATGCTCACTGTTTCGGAACAGTAATGTGACGGATGTCATTAGTGGAGCAGAACATGCTCACTGTTTCAGAACAGTAATGTGACGATGTCATTAGTGGAGCAGGACATGCTCACTGTTTCAGAACAGTAATGTGACGAATGTCATTAGTGGAGCAGAACATGCTCACTGTTTTGGAACAGTAATGTGACGGATGTCATTAGTGGAGCAGGACATGTTCACTGTTTCAGAACAGTAATGTGACGGATGCCATTAGTGAAGCAGGACATGCTCACTGTTCCAGAACAGTAATGTGACGGATGTCATTAGTGGAGCAGGATATGCTCACTGTTTCGGAACAGTAATGTGACGGATGTCATTAGTGGAGCAGGACATGCTCATTGTTTCAGAACAGTAATGTGACGGATGTCATTAGTGGAGCAGGACATGCTCACTGTTTCAGAAACGTAATGTGACGGATATCATTAGTGGAGCAGGACATGCTCACTGTTTCAGAACAGTAATGTGACGGATGCCATTAGTGGAGCAGGACATGCTCACTGTTTCAGAACAGTAATGTGACGGATGTCATTAGTGGAGCAGGACATGCTAACTGTTTCAGAACAGTAATGTGACGGATGTCATTAGTGGAGCAGAACATGCTCACTGTTTCAGAACAGTAATGTGACGGATGTCATTAGTGGAGCAGGACATGCTCACTGTTTCAAAACAGTAATGTGACGAATGTCATTAGTGGAGCAGAACATGCTCACTGTTTTGGAACAGTAATGTGACGGATGTCATTAGTGGAGCAGGACATGCTCACTGTTTCAGAACAGTAATGTGACGGATGTCATTAGTGGAGCAGGATATGCTCACTGTTTCGGAACAGTAATGTGACGGATGTCATTAGTGGAGCAGGACATGCTCATTGTTTCAGAACAGTAATGTGACGGATGTCATTAGTGGAGCAGGACATGCTCACTGTTTCAGAACAGTAATGTGACGGATATCATTAGTGGAGCAGGACATGCTCACTGTTTCAGAACAGTAATGTGACGGATGCCATTAGTGGAGCAGGACATGCTCACTGTTTCAGAACAGTAATGTGACGGATGTCATTAGTGGAGCAGGACATGCTAACTGTTTCAGAACAGTAATGTGACGGATGACATTATTGGAGCAGAACATGCTCACTGTTTCAGAACAGTAATGTGACGGATGTCATTAGTGGAGCAGGACATGCTCACTGTTTCAAAACAGTAATGTGACGAATGTCATTAGTGGAGCAGAACATGCTCACTGTTTTGGAACAGTAATGTGACGGATGTCATTAGTGGAGCAGGACATGCTCACTGTTTCAGAACAGTAATGTGACTATTGTCATTAGTGGAGCAGGACATGCTCACTGTTTCGGAACAGTAATGTGACGGATGTCATTAGTGGAGCAGAACATGCTCACTGTTTCAGAACAGTAATGTGACGATGTCATTAGTGGAGCAGGACATGCTCACTGTTTCAGAACAGTAATGTGACGAATGTCATTAGTGGAGCAGAACATGCTCACTGTTTTGGAACAGTAATGTGACGGATGTCATTAGTGGAGCAGGACATGTTCACTCTTTCAGAACAGTAATGTGACGGATGCCATTAGTGAAGCAGGACATGCTCACTGTTCCAGAACAGTAATGTGACGGATGTCATTAGTGGAGCAGGATATGCTCACTGTTTCGGAACAGTAATGTGACGGATGTCATTAGTGGAGCAGGACATGCTCATTGTTTCAGAACAGTAATGTGACGGATGTCATTAGTGGAGCAGGACATGCTCACTGTTTCAGAACAGTAATGTTACGGATATCATTAGTGGAGCAGGACATGCTCACTGTTTCAGAACAGTAATGTGACGGATGCCATTAGTGGAGCAGGACATGCTCACTGTTTCAGAACAGTAATGTGACGGATGTCATTAGTGGAGCAGGACATGCTAACTGTTTCAGAACAGTAATGTGACGGATGTCATTAGTGGAGCAGAACATGCTCACTGTTTCAGAACAGTAATGTGACGGATGTCATTAGTGGAGCAGGACATGCTCACTGTTTCAAAACAGTAATGTGACGAATGTCATTAGTGGAGCAGAACATGCTCACTGTTTTGGAACAGTAATGTGACGGATGTCATTAGTGGAGCAGGACATGCTCACTGTTTCAGAACAGTAATGTGACGGATGTCATTAGTGGAACAGGACATGCTCACTGTTTCAGAACAGTAATGTGACTATTGTCATTAGTGGAGCAGGACATGCTCACTGTTTCGGAACAGTAATGTGACGAATGTCATTAGTGGAGCAGAACATGCTCACTGTTTCAGAACAGTAATGTGACGGATGTCATTAGTGGAGCAGGACATGCTCACTGTTTCAGAACAGTAATGTGACAAATGTCATTAGTGGAGCAGAACATGCTCACTGTTTTGGAACAGTAATGTGACGGATGTCATTAGTGGAGCAGGAAATGTTCACTGTTTCAGAACAGTAATGTGACGGATGTCATTAGTGAAGCAGGACATGCTCACTGTTTCAGAACAGTAATGTGACGAATGTCATTAGTGGAGCAGGACATGTCCACTGTTTCAGAACAGTAATGTGACGGATGCCATTAGTGGACCAGGACATGCTCACTGTTTCGGAACAGTAATGTGACGGATGCCATTAATGGAGTAGGACATGCTCACTGTTTCGGAACAATAATGTGACGGATGCCATTAGTGGAGCAGGACATGCTCACTGTTTCAGAACAGTAATGTGACGGATGCCATTAGTGGAGCAGGACATGCTCACTGTTTCGGAACAGTAATGTGACGGATGCCATTAGTGGAGCAGGACATGCTCACTGTTTCAGAACAGTAATGTGACGGATGCCATTAGTGGATCAGGATATGCTCACTGTTTCAGAACAGTAATGTGACGGATGCCATTAGTGGAGCAGGACATGCTCACTGTTTCGGAACAGTAATGTGACGGGTGCCATTAGTGGAGCAGGACATGCTCACTGTTTCGGAACAGTAATGTGACGGATGTCATTAGTGGAACAGGACATGCTCACTGTTTCAGAACAGTAATGTGACGGATGTCATTAGTGGAGCAGGACATGCTCACTGTTTCAAAACAGTAATGTGACGAATGTCATTAGTGGAGCAGAACATGCTCACTGTTTTGGAACAGTAATGTGACGGATGTCATTAGTGGAGCAGGACATGTTCACTGTTTCAGAACAGTAATGTGACGGATGCCATTAGTGAAGCAGGACATGCTCACTGTTTCAGAACAGTAATGTGACGATGCCATTAGTGGAGCAGAACATGCTCACTGTTTCAGAACAGTAATGTGACGGATGCCATTAGTGCAGCAGGACATGCTCACTGTTTCAGAACAGTAATGTGACGAATGCCATTAGTGAAGCAGGACATGCTCACTGTTTCAGAACAGTAATGTGACGGATGTCATTAGTGCAGCAGGACATGTTCACTGTTTCAGAACAGTAATGTGACGGATGCCATTAGGGAAGCAGGACATGCTCACTGTTTCAGAACAGTAATGTGACGGATGTCATTAGTGGAGAAGGACATGCTCACTGTTTCAGAACAGTAATGTGACGGATGCTATTAGTGGAGCAGGACATGCTCACTGTTTCGGAACAATAAAGTGTCGGATGCCATTAGTGGAGCAGGACATGCTCATTGTTTCAGAACAGTAATGTGACGGATGCCATTAGTGGAGCAGGACATGCTCACTCTTTCGGAACAGTAATGTGACGGATGCCATTAGTGGATCAGGATATGCTCACTGTTTCAGAACAGTAATGTGACGGATGCCATTAGTGGAGCAGGACATGCTCACTGTTTCGGAACAGTAATGTGACGGGTGCCATTAGTGGAGCAGGACATGCTCACTGTTTCAGAACAGTAATGTGACGGATGTCATTAGTGGAGCAGGACATGCTCACTGTTTCAGAACAGTAATGTGACGATGCCATTAGTGGAGCAGAACATGCTCACTGTTTCAGAACAGTAATATGACGGATGCCATTAGTGGAGCAGGACATGCTCACTGTTTCAGAACAGTAATTTGACGGATGTCATTAGTGGAGCAGGACATGCTCACTGTTTCAGAACAGTAATGTGACGGATGTCATTAGTGGAGCAGGACATGTTCACTGTTTCAGAACAGTAATGTGACGGATGCTATTAGTGGAGCAGGACATGCTCACTGTTTCGGAACAATAATGTGACGGATGCCATTAGTGGAGCAGGACATGCTCACTGTTTCAGAACAGTAATGTGACGGATGCCATAAGTGGAGCAGGACATGCTCACTCTTTCGGAACAGTAATGTGACGGATGCCATTAGTGGATCAGGATATGCTCACTGTTTCAGAACAGTAATGTTACGGATGCCATTAGTGGAGCAGGACATGCTCACTGTTTCGGAACAGTAATGTGACGGGTGCCATTAGTGGAGCAGGACATGCTCACTGTTTCAGAACAGTAATGTGACGGATGTCATTAGTGGAGCAGGACATGCTCACTGTTTCAGAACAGTAATGTGACGATGCCATTAGTGGAGCAGAACATGCTCACTGTTTCAGAACAGTAATGTGACAGATGCCATTAGTGGAGCAGGACATGCTCACTGTTTCAGAACAGTAATGTGACGGATGTCATTAGTGGAGCAGGACATGCTCACTGTTTCAGAACAGTAATGTGACGATGCCATTAGTGGAGCAGAACATGCTCACTGTTTCAGAACAGTAATGTGACGGATGCCATTAGTGGAGCAGGACATGCTCACTGTTTCAGAACAGTAATGTGACGGATGTCATTAGTGGAGCAGAACATGCTCACTGTTTCAGAACAGTAATGTGACGGATGTCATTAGTGGAGCAGGACATGCTCACTGTTTCAAAACAGTAATGTGACGAATTTCATTAGTGGAGCAGAACATGCTCACTGTTTTGGAACAGTAATGTGACGGATGTCATTAGTGGAGCAGGACATGTTCACTGTTTCAGAACAGTAATGTGACGGATGCCATTAGTGAAGCAGGACATGCTCACTGTTTCAGAACAGTAATGTGACGATGCCATTAGTGGAGCAGAACATGCTCACTGTTTCAGAACAGTAATGTGACGGATGCCATTAGTGGAGCAGGACATGCTCACTGTTTCAGAACAGTAATGTGACGAATGCCATTAGTGAAGCAGGACATGCTCACTGTTTCAGAACAGTAATGTGACGGATGTCATTAGTGGAGCAGGACATGTTCACTGTTTCAGAACAGTAATGTGACGGATGCCATTAGTGAAGCAGGACATGCTCACTGTTTCAGAACAGTAATGTGACGGATGTCATTAGTGGAGCAGGACATGCTCACTGTTTCAGAACAGTAATGTGACGGATGCTATTAGTGGAGCAGGACATGCTCACTGTTTCGGAACAATAAAGTGACGGATGCCATTAGTGGAGCAGGACATGCTCATTGTTTCAGAACAGTAATGTGACGGATGCCATTAGTGGAGCAGGACATGCTCACTCTTTCAGAACAGTAATGTGACGGATGTCATTAGTGGATCAGGATATGCTCACTGTTTCAGAACAATAATGTGACGGATGCCATTAGTGGAGCAGGACATGCTCACTGTTTCGGAACAGTAATGTGACGGGTGCCATTAGTGGAGCAGGACATGCTCACTGTTTCAGAACAGTAATGTGACGGATGCCATTAGTGGAGCAGGACATGCTCACTGTTTCAGAACAGTAATGTGACGATGCCATTAGTGGAGCAGAACATGCTCACTGTTTCAGAACAGTAATATGACGGATGCCATTAGTGGAGCAGGACATGCTCATTGTTTCAGAACAGTAATGTGACGGATGTCATTAGTGGAGCAGGACATGCTCACTGTTTCAGAACAGTAATGTGACGGATGTCATTAGTGGAGCAGGACATGCTCACTGTTTCAGAACAGTAATGTGACGGATGCTATTAGTGGAGCAGGACATGCTCACTGTTTCGGAACAGTAATGTGACGGATGCCATTAGTGGAGCAGGACATGCTCACTCTTTCGGAACAGTAATGTGACGGATGTCATTAGTGGATCAGGATATGCTCACTGTTTCAAAACAGTAATGTGACGGATGCCATTAGTGGAGCAGGACATGCTCACTGTTTCGGAACAGTAATGTGACGGGTGCCATTAGTGGAGCAGGACATGCTCACTGTTTCAGAACAGTAATGTGACGGATGTCATTAGTGGAGCAGGACATGCTCACTGTTTCAGAACAGTAATGTGACGATGCCATTAGTGGAGCAGAACATGCTCACTGTTTCAGAACAGTAATGTGACCGATGCCATTAGTGGAGCAGGACATGCTCACTGTTTCAGAACAGTAATGTGACGGATGTCATTAGTGGAGCAGGACATGCTCACTGTTTCAGAACAGTAATGTGACGATGCCATTAGTGGAGCAAAACATGCTCACTGTTTCAGAACAGTAATGTGACGGATGCCATTAGTGGAGCAGGACATGCTCACTGTTTCAGAATAGTAATGTGACGAATTTCCATTAGTGGAGCAGGATATGCTCACCTTTTCAGAACAGTAATGTGATGGATGCCATTAGTGGAGCAGGACATGCTCACTGTTTCAGAACAGTAATGTGACGGATGTCATTAGTGGAGCAGGACATGCTCACTGTTTCAGAACAGTAATGTGAGGTATGTTATTAGTGGAGCAGGACATGCTCACTGTTTCAGAACGATAATGTGACGGATGTCATTAGCGTAACAGGACATGCTCACTGTTTCAGAACAGTAATGTGACGGATGCCATTAGTGGAGCAGGACATGCTCACTGTTTCAGAACAGTAATGTGACGGATGCCATTAGTGGAGCAGGACATGCTCACTGTTTTGGAACAGTAATGTGAATGATGTCATTAGTGGAGCAGAACATGCTCACTGTTTCAGAACAGTAATGTGACGAATGTCATTAGTGGAGCAGGACATGCTCACTGTTTTGGAACAGTAATGTGAATGATGTCATTAGTGGAGCAGGACATGTTCACTGTTTCAGAACAGTAATGTGACGGATGTCATTAGTGGAGCAGGACATGCTCACTGTTTCAGAACAGTAATGTGACGGATGTCATTAGTGGAGCAGGACATGCTAACTGTTTCAGAACAGTAATGTGACTGATGTCATTAGTGGAGCAGGACATGCTCACTGTTTCAAAACAGTAATGTGACGAATGTCATTAGTGGAGCAGAACATGCTCACTGTTTTGGAACAGTAATGTGACGGATGTCATTAGTGGAGCAGGACATGTTCACTGTTTCAGAACAGTAATGTGACGGATGCCATTAGTGAAGCAGGACATGCTCACTGTTTCAGAACAGTAATGTGACGGATGCCATTAGTGAAGCAGGACATGCTCACTGTTTCGGAACAGTAATGTGACGGATGTCATTAGTGGACCAGGACATGCTCACTGTTTCAGAACAGTAATGTGACGGATGTCATTAGTGGAGCAGGACATGCTCACTGTTTGGAACAGTAATGTGACGGATGTCATTAGTGGAGCAGGACATGCTCACTGTTTCAGAACAGTAATGTGACGGATGCCATTAGTGGAGCAGGACATGCTCACTGTTTCAGAACAGTAATGTGACGGATGTCATTAGTGGAGCAGGACATGCTAGCTGTTTCAGAACAGTAATGTGACGGATGTCATTAGTGGAGCAGAACATGCTCACTGTTTCAGAACAGTAATGTGACGATGTCATTAGTGTCGCAGAACATGCTCACTGTTTCAAAACAGTAATGTGACGAATGTCATTAGTGGAGCAGAACATGCTCACTGTTTTGGAACGGTAATGTGACGGATGTCATTAGTGGAGCAGGACATGTTCACTGTTTCAGAACAGTAATGTGACGGATGCCATTAGTGAAGCAGGACATGCTCACTGTTTCAGAACAGTAATGTGACGGATGTCATTAGTGGAGCAGGACATGCTCACTGTTTCGAACAGTAATGTGACGGATGTCATTAGTGGGGCAGGACATGCTCACTGTTTTAGAACAGTAATGTGACGGATGTCATTAGTGGAGCAGGACATGCTGACTGTTTCAGAACAGTAATGTGACGGATGTCATAAGTGGAGCAGGACATGCTCACTGTTTTAGAACAGTAATGTGACGGATGCCATTAGTGGAGCAGGACATGCTCACTGTTTCGGAACAATAATGTGACGGATGCTATTAGTGGAGTAGGACATGCTCACTGTTTCAGAACAGTAATGTGACGGATGCCATTAGTGGAGCAGGACATGCTCACTCTTTCGGAACAGTAATGTGACGGATGCCATTAGTGGATCAGGATATGCTTACTGTTTCGGAACAGTAATGTGACGGATGCCATTAGTGGAGGAGGACATGCTCACTGTTTCGGAACAGTAATGTGACGGGTGCCATTAGTGGAGCAGGACATGCTCACTGTTTCAGAACAGTAATGTGACGGATGTCATTAGTGGAGCAGGACATGCTCACTGTTTCAGAACAGTAATGTGACGGATGCCATTAGTGGAGCAGGACATGCTCACTGTTTCAGAACAGTAATGTGACGGATGTCATTAGTGGAGCAGGACATGCTACCTGTTTCAGAACAGTAATGTGACAGATGTCATTAGTGGAGCAGAACATGCTCACTGTTTCAGAACAGTAATGTGACGATGTCATTAGTGGAGCAGAACATGCTCACTGTTTCAAAACAGTAATGTGACGAATGTCATTAGTGGAGCAGAACATGCTCACTGTTTTGGAACAGTAATGTGACGGATGTCATTAGTGGAGCAGGACATGTTCACTGTTTCAGAACAGTAATGTGACGGATGCCATTAGTGAAGCAGGACATGCTCACTGTTTCAGAACAGTAATGTGACGGATGTCATTAGTGGAGCAGGACATGCTCATTGTTTCGAACAGTAATGTGACGGATGTCATTAGTGGAGCAGGACATGCTCACTGTTTTAGAACAGTAATGTGACGGATGTCATTAGTGGAGCAGGACATGCTGACTGTTTCAGAACAGTAATGTGACGGATGTCATAAGTGGAGCAGGACATGCTCACTGTTTTAGAACAGTAATGTGACGGATGCCATTAGTGGAGCAGGACATGCTCACTGTTTCGGAACAATAATGTGACGGATGCCATTAGTGGAGTAGGACATGTTCACTGTTTCAGAACAGTAATGTGACGGATGTCATTAGTGGAGCAGGACATGCTCACTCTTTCGGAACAGTAATGTGACGGATGCCATTAGTGGATCAGGATATGCTTACTGTTTCGGAACAGTAATGTGACGGATGCCATTAGTGGAGGAGGACATGCTCACTGTTTCAGAACAGTAATGTGACGGGTGCCATTAGTGGAGCAGGACATGCTCAATGCTTCAGAACAGTAATGTGACGGATGTCATTAGTGGAGCAGGACATGCTCACTGTTTCAGAACAGTAATGTGACGATGCCATTAGTGGAGCAGGACATGCTCACTGTTTCAGAACAGTAATGTGACGGATGTCATTAGTGGAGCAGGACATGCTCACTGTTTCAGAACAGTAATGTGACGGATGCCATTAGTGGAGCAGGACATGCTCACTGTTTCAGAACAGTAATGTGACGGATATCATTATTGGAGCAGGACATGCTCACTGTTTCAGAACAGTAATGTGACGGATGTCATTAGTGGAGCAGGACATGCTCACTCTTTCGGAACAGTAATGTGACGGATGTCATTAGTGGAGCAGGACATGCTCACTGTTTCGAACAGTAATGTGACGGATGTCATTAGTGGAGCAGGACATGCTCACTGTTTTAGAACAGTAATGTGACGGATGTCATTAGTGGAGCAGGACATGCTGACTGTTTCAGAACAGTAATGTGACGGATGTCATAAGTGGAGCAGGACATGCTCACTGTTTTAGAACAGTAATGTGACCGATGCCATTAGTGGAGCAGGACATGCTCACTGTTTCGGAACAATAATGTGACGGATGCCATTAGTGGAGTAGGACATGCTCACTGTTTCAGAACAGTAATGTGACGGATGCCATTAGTGGAGCAGGACATGCTCACTCTTTCGGAACAGTAATGTGACGGATGCCATTAGTGGATCAGGATATGCTTACTGTTTCGGAACAGTAATGTGACGGATGCCATTAGTGGAGGAGGACATGCTCACTGTTTCGGAACAGTAATGTGACGGGTGCCATTAGTGGAGCAGGACATGCTCAATGCTTCAGAACAGTAATGTGACGGATGTCATTAGTGGAGCAGGACATGCTCACTGTTTCAGAACAGTAATGTGACGATGCCATTAGTGGAGCAGGACATGCTCACTGTTTCAGAACAGTAATGTGACGGATGTCATTAGTGGAGCAGGACATGCTCACTGTTTCAGAACAGTAATGTGACGGATGCCATTAGTGGAGCAGGACATGCTCACTGTTTCAGAACAGTAATGTGACGGATATCATTATTGGAGCAGGACATGCTCACTGTTTCAGAACAGTAATGTGACGGATGTCATTAGTGGAGCAGGACATGCTCACTCTTTCGGAAGAGTAATGTGACGGATGTCATTAGTGGAGCAGGACATGCTCACTGTTTCGAACAGTAATGTGACGGATGTCATTAGTGGAGCAGGACATGCTCACTGTTTTAGAACAGTAATGTGACGGATGTCATTAGTGGAGCAGGACATGCTGACTGTTTCAGAACAGTAATGTGACGGATGTCATAAGTGGAGCAGGACATGCTCACTGTTTTAGAACAGTAATGTGACTGATGCCATTAGTGGAGCAGGACATGCTCACTGTTTCGGAACAATAATGTGACGGATGCCATTAGTGGAGTAGGACATGCTCACTGTTTCAGAACAGTAATGTGACGGATGCCATTAGTGGAGCAGGACATGCTCACTCTTTCGGAACAGTAATGTGACGGATGCCATTAGTGGATCAGGATATGCTTACTGTTTCGGAACAGTAATGTGACGGATGCCATTAGTGGAGGAGGACATGCTCACTGTTTCGGAACAGTAATGTGACGGGTGCCATTAGTGGAGCAGGACATGCTCAATGCTTCAGAACAGTAATGTGACGGATGTCATTAGTGGAGCAGGACATGCTCACTGTTTCAGAACAGTAATGTGACAATGCCATTAGTGGAGCAGGACATGCTCACTGTTTCAGAACAGTAATGTGACGGATGTCATTAGTGGAGCAGGACATGCTCACTGTTTCAGAACAGTAATGTGACGGATGCCATTAGTGGAGCAGGACATGCTCACTGTTTCAGAACAGTAATGTGACGGATATCATTATTGGAGCAGGACATGCTCACTGTTTCAGAACAGTAATGTGACGGATGTCATTAGTGGAGCAGGACATGCTCACTCTTTCGGAACAATAATGTGACGGATGCCATTAGTGGAGCAGGACATGCTCAGTGTTTCAGAACAGTAATGTGACGGATGCCATTAGTAGAGCAGGACATGCTCACTCTTTCGGAACAGTAATGTGACGGATGCCATTAGTGGATCAGGATATGCTCACTTTTTCAGAACAGTAATGTGACGGATGCCATTAGTGGAGCAGGACATGCTCACTGTTTCGGAACAGTAATGTGACGGGTGCCATTAGTGGAGCAGGACATGCTCACTGTTTCAGAACAGTAATATGACGGATGTCATTAGTGGAGCAGGACATGCTCACTGTTTCAAAACAGTAATGTGACGGATGCCATTAGTGGAGCAGGACATGCTCACTGTTTCAGAACAGTAATGTGACGGATGTCATTATTGGAGCAGGACATGCTCAGTGTTTCAGAAGAGTAATGTGACGGATGTCATTAGTGTGGCAGGACATGCTCACTGTTTCAGAACAGCAATGTGACGGATGCCATTAGTGGAGCAGGACATGCTCACTGTTTCAGAACAGTAATGTGACGGATGTCATTAGTGGAGCAGGACATGCTCACTGTTTTAGAACAGTAATGTGACGGATGTCATTAGTGGAGCAGGACATGCTCACTGTTTCAAAACAGTAATGTGACGAATGTCATTAGTGGAGCAGGATATGCTCACTGTTTCAGAACAGTAATGTGACGGATGTCATTAGTGGAGCAGGACATGCTCACTGTTTCAGAACAGTAATGTGACGGATGCCATTAGTGGAGCAGGCCGAGCTCACTGTTTCAGAACAGTAATGTGACGGATGTCATTAGTGGAGCAGGACATGCTAACTGTTTCAGAAGAGTAATGTGACGGATGTCATTAGTGGAGCAGAACATGCTCACTGTTTCAGAACAGTAATGTGACGGATGTCATTAGTGGAGCAGGACATGCTCACTGTTTCAAAACAGTAATGTGACGAATGTCATTAGTGGAGCAGAACATGCTCACTGTTTCAGAACAGTAATGTGACGGATGTCATTAGTGGAGCAGGACATGTTCACTGTTTCAGAACAGTAATGTGACGGATGCCATTAGTGAAGCAGGACATGCTCACTGTTTCAGAACAGTAATGTGACGGATGCCATTAGTGAAGCAGGACATGCTCACTGTTTCGGAACAGTAATGTGACGGAAGTCATTAGTGGACCAGGACATGCTCACTGTTTCAGAACAGTAATGTGACGGATGTCATTAGTGGAGCAGGACATGCTCACTGTTTCAGAACAGTAATGTGACGGATGTCATTAGTGGAGCAGGACATGCTCACTGTTTCAGAACAGTAATGTGACGGATGCCATTAGTGGAGCAGGACATGCTCACTGTTTCAGAACAGTAATGTGACGGATGTCATTAGTGGAGCAGGACATGCTAGCTGTTTCAGAACAGTAATGTGACGGATGTCATTAGTGGAGCAGAACATGCTCACTGTTTCAGAACAGTAATGTGACGGATGTCATTAGTGGAGCAGGACATGCTCACTGTTTCAAAACAGTAATGTGACGAATGTCATTAGTGGAGCAGAACATGCTCACTGTTTTGGAACAGTAATGTGACGGATGTAATTAGTGGAGCAGGACATGTTCACTGTTTCAGAACAGTAATGTGACGGATGCCATTAGTGGAGCAGGACATGCTCACTGTTTCAGAACAGTAATATGACGGATGTCATTAGTGGAGCAGGACATGCTCACTGTTTCAGAACAGTAATGTGACGGATGCCATTAGTGGAGCAGGAGATGCTCACTGTTTCAGAACAGTAATGTGACGAATGTCATTAGTGGAGCAGGACATGCTCACTGTTTCAGAACAGTAATGTGACGAATGTCATTAGTGGAGCAGGACATGCTCACTGTTTCCGAACAGTAATGTGACTGATGTCATTAGTGGAGCAGGATATGCTCACTGTTTCAGAACAGTAATGTGACGGATGCCATTTGTAGAGCAGGACATGCTCACTGTTTCAGAACAGTAATGTGACGGATGTCATTAGTGTGGCAGGACATGCTCACTGTTCCAGAACAGCAATGTGACGGATGCCATTAGTGGAGCAGGACATGCTCACTGTTTCAGAACAGTAATATGACGGATGCCATTAGTGGAGCAGGACATGCTCACTGTTTCAGAACAGTAATGTGACGGATGTCATTAGTGGAGCAGGACATGCTCACTGTTTCAGAACAGTAATGTGACGGATTCTATTAGTGGAGCAGGACATGCTCACTATTTCGGAACAATAATGTGACGGATGCCATTAGTGGAGCAGGACATGCTCACTGTTTCAGAACAGTAATGTGACGGATGCCATTTGTGGAGCAGGACATGCTCACTCTCTCGGAACAGTAATGTGACGGATGCCATTAGTGGTTCAGGACATGCTCACTGTTTCAGAACAGTAATGTGACGGATGTCATTAGTGGAGCAGGACATGCTCACTGTTTCGGAACAGTAATGTGACGGGTGCCATTAGTGGGGCAGGACATGCTCACTGTTTCAGAACAGTAATGTGACGGATGTCATTAGTGGAGCAGGACATGCTCACTGTTTCAGAACAGTAATGTGACGATGCCATTAGTGGAGCAGAACATGCTCACTGTTTCAGAACAGTAATGTGACAGATGCCATTAGTGGAGCAGGACATGCTCACTGTTTCAGAACAGTAATGTGACGGATGTCATTAGTGGAGCAGGACATGCTCACTGTTTCAGAACAGTAATGTGACGATGCCATTAGTGGAGCAGAACATGCTCACTGTTTCAGAACAGTAATGTAACGGATGCCATCAGTGGAGCAGGACATGCTCACTGTTTCAGAACAGTAATGTGATGGATTTCCATTAGTGGAGCAGGATATGCTCACCTTTTCAGAACAGTAATGTGATGGATGCCATTAGTGGAGCAGGACATGCTCACTGTTTCAGAACAGTAATGTGACGGATGTCATTAGTGGAGCAGGACATGCTCACTGTTTCAGAACAGTAATGTGAGGTATGTTATTAGTGGAGCAGGACATGCTCACTGTTTCAGAACAATAATGTGACGGATGTCATTAGTGTAACAGGACATGCTCACTGTTTCAGAACAGTAATGTGACGGATGCCATTAGTGGAGCAGGACATGCTCACTGTTTCAGAACAGTAATGTAACGGATGCCATTAGTGGAGCAGGACATGCTCACTGATTCAGAACAGTAATGTGACGGATGTCATTAGTGGAGCAGGATATGCTCACTGTTTCGGAACAGTAATGTGACGGATGTCATTAGTGGAGCAGGACATGCTCACTGTTTCGGAACAGTAATATGACGGATGTCATTAGTGGAGCAGGACATGCTCACTGTTTCAGAACAGTAATGTGACGGATGCCATTAGTGGAGCAGGACATGCTCACTGTTTCGGAACAGTAATGTGACGGATGCCATTTGTGGAGCAGGACATGCTCACTGTTTCAGAACAGTAATGTGACGGATGCCATTAGCGGAACAGGACATGCTCACTGTTTCAGAACAGTAATGTGACGGATGTCATTAGTGGAGCAGGACATGCTCACTGTTTCAGAACAGTAATGTGACTATTGTCATCAGTGGAGCAGGACATGCTCACTGTTTCGGAACAGTAATGTGACGGATGTCATTAGTGGAGCAGAACATGCTCACTGTTTCAGAACAGTAATGTGACGGATGTCATTAGTGGAGCAGGACATGCTCACTGTTTTGGAACAGTAATGTGAATGATGTCATTAGTGGAGCAGGACATGTTCACTGTTTCAGAACAGTAATATGACGAATGCCATTAGTGAAGCAGGACATGCTCACTGTTCTAGAACAGTAATGTGACGGATGTCATAAGTGGAGCAGGACATGCTCACTGTTTCGGAACAGTAATGTGACGGATGTCATTAATGGAGCAGGACATGCTCATTGTTTCAGAACAGTAATGTGACGGATGCCATTAGCGGAACAGGACATGCTCACTGTTTCAGAACAGTAATGTGACGGATGTCATTAGTGGAGCAGGACATGCTCACTGTTTCAGAACAGTAATGTGACTATTGTCATCAGTGGAGCAGGACATGCTCACTGTTTCGGAACAGTAATGTGACGGATGTCATTAGTGGAGCAGAACATGCTCACTGTTTCAGAACAGTAATGTGACGGATGTCATTAGTGGAGCAGGACATGCTCACTGTTTTGGAACAGTAATGTGAATGATGTCATTAGTGGAGCAGGACATGTTCACTGTTTCAGAACAGTAATATGACGAATGCCATTAGTGAAGCAGGACATGCTCACTGTTCTAGAACAGTAATGTGACGGATGTCATAAGTGGAGCAGGACATGCTCACTGTTTCGGAACAGTAATGTGACGGATGTCATTAATGGAGCAGGACATGCTCATTGTTTCAGAACAGTAATGTGACGGATGTCATTAGTGGAGCAGGACATGCTCACTGTTTCAGAACAGTAATGTGACGGATGTCATTAGTGGAGCAGGACATGCTCACTGTTTCAGAACAGTAATGTGACGGATGCCATTAGTGGAGCAGGCCATGCTCACTGTTTCAGAACAGTAATGTGACGGATGTCATTAGTGGAGCAGGACATGCTAACTGTTTCAGAAGAGTAATGTGACGGATGTCATTGGTGGAGCAGGACATGCTCACTGTTTCAAAACAGTAATGTGACGAATGTCATTAGTGGAGCAGAACATGCTCACTGTTTTGGAACAGTAATGTGACGGATGTCATTAGTGGAGCAGGACATGTTCACTGTTTCAGAACAGTAATGTGACGGATGCCATTAGTGAAGCAGGACATGCTCACTGTTTCAGAACAGTAATGTGACGGATGCCATTAGTGAAGCAGGACATGCTCACTGTTTCGGAACAGTAATGTGACGGATGTCATTAGTGGACCAGGACATGCTCACTGTTTCAGAACAGTAATGTGACGGATGTAATTAGTGGAGCAGGACATGCTCACTGTTTCAGAACAGTAATGTGACGGATGTCATTAGTGGAGCAGGACATGCTCACTGTTTCAGAACAGTAATGTGACGGATGCCATTAGTGGAGCAGGACATGCTCACTGTTTCAGAACAGTAATGTGACGGATGTCATTAGTGGAGCAGGACATACTAGCTGTTTCAGAACAGTAATATGACGGATGTCATTAGTGGAGCAGAACATGCTCACTGTTTCAGAACAGTAATGTGACGATGTCATTAGTGGAGCAGGACATGCTCACTGTTTCAAAACAGTAATGTGACGAATGTCATTAGTGGAGCAGAACATGCTCACTGTTTCGAACAGTAATGTGACGGATGTCATTAGTGGAGCAGGACATGCTCACTGTTTTAGAACAGTAATGTGACGGATGTCATTAGTGGAGCAGGACATGCTGACTGTTTCAGAACAGTAATGTGACGGATGTCATTAGTGGAGCAGGACATGCTCACTGTTTTAGAACAGTAATGTGGCGAATGCCATTAGTGGAACAGGACATGCTCACTGTTTCGGAACAATAATGTGACGGATGCCATTAGTGGAGTAGGACATGCTCACTGTTTCAGAACAGTAATGTGACGGATGCCATTAGTGGAGCAGGACATGCTCACTCTTTCGGAACAGTAATGTGACGGATGCCATTAGTGGATCAGGATATGCTTACTGTTTCGGAACAGTAATGTGACGGATGCCATTAGCGGAACAGGACATGCTCACTGTTTCAGAACAGTAATGTGACGGATGTCATTAGTGGAGCAGGACATGCTCAATGTTTCAGAACAGTAATGTGACTATTGTCATCAGTGGAGCAGGACATGCTCACTGTTTCGGAACAGTAATGTGACGGATGTCATTAGTGGAGCAGAACATGCTCACTGTTTCAGAACAGTAATGTGACGGATGTCATTAGTGGAGCAGGACATGCTCACTGTTTTGGAACAGTAATGTGAATGATGTCATTAGTGGAGCAGGACATGTTCACTGTTTCAGAACAGTAATATGACGAATGCCATTAGTGAAGCAGGACATGCTCACTGTTCTAGAACAGTAATGTGACGGATGTCATAAGTGGAGCAGGACATGCTCACTGTTTCGGAACAGTAATGTGACGGATGTCATTAATGGAGCAGGACATGCTCATTGTTTCAGAACAGTAATGTGACGGATGCCATTAGCGGAACAGGACATGCTCACTGTTTCAGAACAGTAATGTGACGGATGTCATTAGTGGAGCAGGACATGCTCACTGTTTCAGAACAGTAATGTGACTATTGTCATCAGTGGAGCAGGACATGCTCACTGTTTCGGAACAGTAATGTGACGGATGTCATTAGTGGAGCAGAACATGCTCACTGTTTCAGAACAGTAATGTGACGGATGTCATTATTGGAGCAGGACATGCTCACTGTTTTGGAACAGTAATGTGAATGATGTCATTAGTGGAGCAGGACATGTTCACTGTTTCAGAACAGTAATATGACGAATGCCATTAGTGAAGCAGGACATGCTCACTGTTCTAGAACAGTAATGTGACGGATGTCATAAGTGGAGCAGGACATGCTCACTGTTTCGGAACAGTAATGTGACGGATGTCATTAATGGAGCGGGACATGCTCATTGTTTCAGAACAGTAATGTGACGGATGTCATTAGTGGAGCAGGACATGCTCACTGTTTCAGAACAGTAATGTGACGGATGTCATTAGTGGAGCAGGACATGCTCACTGTTTCAGAACAGTAATGTGACGGATGCCATTAGTGGAGCAGGCCATGCTCACTGTTTCAGAACAGTAATGTGACGGATGTCATTAGTGGAGCAGGACATGCTAACTGTTTCAGAAGAGTAATGTGACGGATGTCATTGGTGGAGCAGGACATGCTCACTGTTTCAAAACAGTAATGTGACGAATGTCATTAGTGGAGCAGAACATGCTCACTGTTTTGGAACAGTAATGTGACGGATGTCATTAGTGGAGCAGGACATGTTCACTGTTTCAGAACAGTAATGTGACGGATGCCATTAGTGAAGCAGGACATGCTCACTGTTTCAGAACAGTAATGTGACGGATGCCATTAGTGAATTAGGACATGCTCACTGTTTCGGAACAGTAATGTGACGGATATCATTAGTGGACCAGGACATGCTCACTCTTTCAGAACAGTAATGTGACGGATGTCATTAGTGGAGCAGGACATGCTCACTGTTTCAGAACAGTAATGTGACGGATGTCATTAGTGGAGCAGGACATACTAGCTGTTTCAGAACAGTAATATGACGGATGTCATTAGTGGAGCAGAACATGCTCACTGTTTCAGAACAGTAATGTGACGATGTCATTAGTGGAGCAGGACATGCTCACTGTTTCAAAACAGTAATGTGACGAATGTCATTAGTGGAGCAGAACATGCTCACTGTTTCGAACAGTAATGTGACGGATGTCATTAGTGGAGCAGGACATGCTCACTGTTTTAGAACAGTAATGTGACGGATGTCATTAGTGGAGCAGGACATGCTGACTGTTTCAGAACAGTAATGTGACGGATGTCATTAGTGGAGCAGGACATGCTCACTGTTTTAGAACAGTAATGTGGCGGATGCCATTAGTGGAACAGGACATGCTCACTGTTTCGGAACAATAATGTGACGGATGCCATTAGTGGAGTAGGACATGCTCACTGTTTCAGAACAGTAATGTGACGGATGCCATTAGTGGAGCAGGACATGCTCACTCTTTCGGAACAGTAATGTGACGGATGCCATTAGTGGATCAGGATATGCTTACTGTTTCGGAACAGTAATGTGACGGATGCCATTAGTGGAGGAGGACATGCTCACTGTTTCGGAACAGTAATGTGACGGGTGCCATTAGTGGAGCAGGACATGCTCAATGCTTCAGAACAGTAATGTGACGGATGTCATTAGTGGAGCAGGACATGCTCACTGTTTCAGAACAGTAATGTGACGATGCCATTAGTGGAGCAGGACATGCTCACTGTTTCAGAACAGTAATGTGACGGATGTCATTAGTGGAGCAGGACATGCTCACTGTTTCAGAACAGTAATGTGACGGATGCCATTAGTGGAGCAGGACATGCTCACTGTTTCAGAACAGTAATGTGACGGATATCATTATTGGAGCAGGACATTCTCACTGTTTCAGAACAGTAATGTGACGGATGTCATTAGTGGAGCAGGACATGCTCACTCTTTCGGAACAATAATGTGACGGATGCCATTAGTGGAGCAGGACATGCTCAGTGTTTCAGAACAGTAATGTGACGGATGCCAATAGTGGAGCAGGACATGCTCACTCTTTCGGAACAGTAATGTGACGAATGCCATTAGTGGATCAGGATATGCTCACTGTTTCAGAACAGTAATGTGACGGATGCCATTAGTGGAGCAGGACATGCTCACTGTTTCGGAACAGTAATGTGACGGGTGCCATTAGTGGAGCAGGAAATGCTCACTGTTTCAGAACAGTAATGTGACGAATGTCATTAGTGGAGCAGGACAATCTCACTTTTTCAGAACAGTAATGTGACGATGCCATTAGTTGAGCAGGTCATGCTCACTGTTTCAGAACAGTAATGTGACGGATGTCATTAGTGGAGCAGGACATGCTCATTGTTTCAAAACAGTAATGTGACGGATGCCATTAGTGGAGCAGGACATGCTCACTGTTTCGGAACAGTAATGTGACGGATGTCATTAATGGAGCAGGACATGCTCATTGTTTCAGAACAGTAATGTGACGGATGTCATTAGTGGAGCAGGACATGCTCACTGTTTCAGAACAGTAATGTGACGGATGTCATTAGTGGAGCAGGACATGCTCACTGTTTCAGAACAGTAATGTGACGGATGCCATTAGTGGAGCAGGCCATGCTCACTGTTTCAGAACAGTAATGTGACGGATGTCATTAGTGGAGCAGGACATGCTAACTGTTTCAGAAGAGTAATGTGACGGATGTCATTGGTGGAGCAGGACATGCTCACTGTTTCAAAACAGTAATGTGACGAATGTCATTAGTGGAGCAGAACATGCTCACTGTTTTGGAACAGTAATGTGACGGATGTCATTAGTGGAGCAGGACATGTTCACTGTTTCAGAACAGTAATGTGACGATGCCATTAGTGAAGCAGGACATGCTCACTGTTTCAGAACAGTAATGTGACGGATGCCATTAGTGAAGCAGGACATGCTCACTGTTTCGGAACAGTAATGTGACGAATGCCATTAGTGGAGCAGGACATGCTCACTGTTTCAGAACAGTAATGTGACGGATGTCATTAGTGGAGCAGGACATACTAGCTGTTTCAGAACAGTAATATGACGGATGTCATTAGTGGAGCAGAACATGCTCACTGTTTCAGAACAGTAATGTGACGATGTCATTAGTGGAGCAGGACATGCTCACTGTTTCAAAACAGTAATGTGACGAATGTCATTAGTGGAGCAGAACATGCTCACTGTTTCGAACAGTAATGTGACGGATGTCATTAGTGGAGCAGGACATGCTCACTATTTTAGAACAGTAATGTGACGGATGTCATTAGTGGAGCAGGACATGCTGACTGTTTCAGAACAGTAATGTGACGGATGTCATTAGTGGAGCAGGACATGCTCACTGTTTTAGAACAGTAATGTGGCGGATGCCATTAGTGGAACAGGACATGCTCACTGTTTCGGAACAATAATGTGACGGATGCCATTAGTGGAGTAGGACATGTTCACTGTTTCAGAACAGTAATGTGACGGATGCCATTAGTGGAGCAGGACATGCTCACTCTTTCGGAACAGTAATGTGACGGATGCCATTAGTGGATCAGGATATGCTTACTGTTTCGGAACAGTAATGTGACGGATGCCATTAGTGGAGGAGGACATGCTCACTGTTTCGGAACAGTAATGTGACGGGTGCCATTAGTGGAGCAGGACATGCTCACTGTTTCAGAACAGTAATGTGACGGATGTCATTAGTGGAGCAGGACATGCTCACTGTTTCAGAACAGTAATGTGACGGATGCCATTAGTGGAGCAGGACATGCTCACTGTTTCAGAACAGTAATGTGACGGATATCATTATTGGAGCAGGACATTCCCACTGTTTCAGAACAGTAATGTGACGGATGTCATTAGTGGAGCAGGACATGCTCACTCTTTCGGAACAATAATGTGACGGATGCCATTAGTGGAGCAGGACATGCTCAGTGTTTCAGAACAGTAATGTGACGGATGCCAATAGTGGAGCAGGACATGCTCACTCTTTCGGAACAGTAATGTGACGAATGCCATTAGTGGATCAGGATATGCTCACTGTTTCAGAACAGTAATGTGACGGATGCCATTAGTGGAGCAGGACATGCTCACTGTTTCGGAACAGTAATGTGACGGGTGCCATTAGTGGAGCAGGACATGCTCACTGTTTCAGAACAGTAATGTGACGAATGTCATTAGTGGAGCAGGACAATCTCACTTTTTCAGAACAGTAATGTGACGATGCCATTAGTTGAGCAGGTCATGCTCACTGTTTCAGAACAGTAATGTGACGGATGTCATTAGTGGAGCAGGACATGCTCATTGTTTCAAAACAGTAATGTGACGGATGCCATTAGTGGAGCAGGACATGCTCACTGTTTCAGAACAGTAATGTGACGGATGTCATTATTGGAGCAGGACATGCTCACTGTTTCAGAACAGTAATGTGACGGATGCTATTAGTGGAGCAGGACATGCTCACTGTTTCAGAACAGTAATGTGACGGATGTCATTAGTGGAGCAGGACATGCTCACTGTTTCAGAACAGTAATGTGACGGATACCATTAGTGGAGCAGGACATGCTCACTGTTTCAGAACAGTAATGTGTCGAATGTCATTAGTGGAGCAGGACATGCTCACTGTTTCAGAACAGTAATGTGACGAATGTCATTAGTGGAGCAGGACATGCTCACTGTTTCAGAACAGTAATATGACGGATGTCATTAGTGGAGCAGAACATGCTCACTGTTTCAGAACAGTAATGTGACGATGTCATTAGTGGAGCAGGACATGCTCACTGTTTCAAAACAGTAATGTGACGAATGTCATTAGTGGAGCAGAACATGCTCACTGTTTCGAACAGTAATGTGACGGATGTCATTAGTGGAGCAGGACATGCTCACTGTTTTAGAACAGTAATGTGACGGATGTCATTAGTGGAGCAGGACATGCTGACTGTTTCAGAACAGTAATGTGACGGATGTCATTAGTGGAGCAGGACATGCTCACTGTTTTAGAACAGTAATGTGGCGGATGCCATTAGTGGAACAGGACATGCTCACTGTTTCGGAACAATAATGTGACGGATGCCATTAGTGGAGTAGGACATGCTCACTGTTTCAGAACAGTAATGTGACGGATGCCATTAGTGGAGCAGGACATGCTCACTCTTTCGGAACAGTAATGTGACGGATGCCATTAGTGGATCAGGATATGCTTACTGTTTCGGAACAGTAATGTGACGGATGCCATTAGTGGAGGAGGACATGCTCACTGTTTCGGAAC
The DNA here is from genome assembly GCA_963680875.1 of Bathymodiolus brooksi. Lineage (NCBI taxonomy): Eukaryota > Metazoa > Mollusca > Bivalvia > Mytilida > Modiolidae > Bathymodiolus > Bathymodiolus brooksi. The sequence continues at coordinate 145,428,336 of OY804577.1, forward strand.
AGTAATGTGACGGGTGCCATTAGTGGAGCAGGACATGCTCAATGCTTCAGAACAGTAATGTGACGGATGTCATTAGTGGAGCAGGACATGCTCACTGTTTCAGAACAGTAATGTGACGATGCCATTAGTGGAGCAGGACATGCTCACTGTTTCAGAACAGTAATGTGACGGATGTCATTAGTGGAGCAGGACATGCTCACTGTTTCAGAACAGTAATGTGACGGATGCCATTAGTGGAGCAGGACATGCTCACTGTTTCAGAACAGTAATGTGACGGATATCATTATTGGAGCAGGACATTCTCACTGTTTCAGAACAGTAATGTGACGGATGTCATTAGTGGAGCAGGACATGCTCACTCTTTCGGAACAATAATGTGACGGATGCCATTAGTGGAGCAGGACATGCTCAGTGTTTCAGAACAGTAATGTGACGGATGCCAATAGTGGAGCAGGACATGCTCACTCTTTCGGAACAGTAATGTGACGAATGCCATTAGTGGATCAGGATATGCTCACTGTTTCAGAACAGTAATGTGACGGATGCCATTAGTGGAGCAGGACATGCTCACTGTTTCGGAACAGTAATGTGACGGGTGCCATTAGTGGAGCAGGACATGCTCACTGTTTCAGAACAGTAATGTGACGAATGTCATTAGTGGAGCAGGACAATCTCACTTTTTCAGAACAGTAATGTGACGATGCCATTAGTTGAGCAGGTCATGCTCACTGTTTCAGAACAGTAATGTGACGGATGTCATTAGTGGAGCAGGACATGCTCATTGTTTCAAAACAGTAATGTGACGGATGCCATTAGTGGAGCAGGACATGCTCACTGTTTCAGAACAGTAATGTGACGGATGTCATTATTGGAGCAGGACATGCTCACTGTTTCAGAACAGTAATGTGACGAATGTCATTAGTGGAGCAGGACATGCTCACTGTTTCGGAACAGTAATGTGACGGATGTCATTAGTGGAGCAGGACATGCTCACTGTTTCAGAACAGTAATGTGACGGTTGCCATTTGTAGAGCAGGACATGCTCACTGTTTCAGAACAGTAATGTGACGGATGTCATTAGTGTGGCAGGACATGCTCACTGTTTCAGAACAGCAATGTGACGGATGCCATTAGTGGAGCAGGACATGCTCACTGTTTCAGAACAGTAATGTGACGGATGTCATTAGTGGAGCAGGACATGCTCACTGTTTCAGAACAGTAATGTGACGGATGTCATTAGTGGAGCAGGACATGCTCAATGCTTCAGAACAGTAATGTGACGGATGTCATTAGTGGAGCAGGACATGCTCACTGTTTCAGAACAGTAATGTGACGATGCCATTAGTGGAGCAGGACATGCTCACTGTTTCAGAACAGTAATGTGACGGATGTCATTAGTGGAGCAGGACATGCTCACTGTTTCAGAACAGTAATGTGACGGATGCCATTAGTGGAGCAGGACATGCTCACTGTTTCAGAACAGTAATGTGACGGATATCATTATTGGAGCAGGACATTCTCACTGTTTCAGAACAGTAATGTGACGGATGTCATTAGTGGAGCAGGACATGCTCACTCTTTCGGAACAATAATGTGACGGATGCCATTAGTGGAGCAGGACATGCTCAGTGTTTCAGAACAGTAATGTGACGGATGCCAATAGTGGAGCAGGACATGCTCACTCTTTCGGAACAGTAATGTGACGAATGCCATTAGTGGATCAGGATATGCTCACTGTTTCAGAACAGTAATGTGACGGATGCCATTAGTGGAGCAGGACATGCTCACTGTTTCGGAACAGTAATGTGACGGGTGCCATTAGTGGAGCAGGACATGCTCACTGTTTCAGAACAGTAATGTGACGAATGTCATTAGTGGAGCAGGACAATCTCACTTTTTCAGAACAGTAATGTGACGATGCCATTAGTTGAGCAGGTCATGCTCACTGTTTCAGAACAGTAATGTGACGGATGTCATTAGTGGAGCAGGACATGCTCATTGTTTCAAAACAGTAATGTGACGGATGCCATTAGTGGAGCAGGACATGCTCACTGTTTCAGAACAGTAATGTGACGGATGTCATTATTGGAGCAGGACATGCTCACTGTTTCAGAACAGTAATGTGACGAATGTCATTAGTGGAGCAGGACATGCTCACTGTTTCGGAACAGTAATGTGACGGATGTCATTAGTGGAGCAGGACATGCTCACTGTTTCAGAACAGTAATGTGACGGTTGCCATTTGTAGAGCAGGACATGCTCACTGTTTCAGAACAGTAATGTGACGGATGTCATTAGTGTGGCAGGACATGCTCACTGTTTCAGAACAGCAATGTGACGGATGCCATTAGTGGAGCAGGACATGCTCACTGTTTCAGAACAGTAATGTGACGGATGTCATTAGTGGAGCAGGACATGCTCACTGTTTCAGAACAGTAATGTGACGGATGTCATTAGTGGAGCAGGACATGCTCACTGTTTCAAAACAGTAATGTGACGAATGTCATTAGTGGAGCAGGACATGCTCACTGTTTCAGAACAGTAATGTGACGGATGTCATTAGTGGAGCAGGACATGCTCACTGTTTCAAAACAGTAATGTGACGAATGTCATTAGTGGAGCAGAACATGCTCACTGTTTCAGAACAGTAATGTGACGGATGTCATTAGTGGAGCAGGACATGTTCACTGTTTCAGAACAGTAATGTGACGGATGCCATTAGTGAAGCAGGACATGCTCACTGTTTCAGAACAGTAATGTGACGGATGCCATTAGTGAAGCAGGACATGCTCACTGTTTCGGAACAGTAATGTGACGGATGTCATTAGTGGACCAGGACATGCTCACTGTTTCAGAACAGTAATGTGACGGATGTCATTAGTGGAGCAGGACATGCTCACTGTTTCAGAACAGTAATGTGACGGATGTCATTAGTGGAGCAGGACATGCTCACTGTTTCAGAACAGTAATGTGACGGATGCCATTAGTGGAGCAGGACATGCTCACTGTTTCAGAACAGTAATGTGACGGATATCATTATTGGAGCAGGACATTCTCACTGTTTCAGAACAGTAATGTGACGGATGTCATTAGTGGAGCAGGACATGCTCACTCTTTCGGAACAATAATGTGACGGATGCCATTAGTGGAGCAGGACATGCTCAGTGTTTCAGAACAGTAATGTGACGGATGCCAATAGTGGAGCAGTACATGCTCACTGTTTCAGAACAGTAATGTGACGGATGCCATTAGTGGAGCAGGACATGCTCACTGTTTCGGAACAGTAATGTGACGGGTGCCATTAGTGGAGCAGGACATGCTCACTGTTTCAGAACAGTAATGTGACGAATGTCATTAGTGGAGCAGGACAATCTCACTTTTTCAGAACAGTAATGTGACGATGCCATTAGTTGAGCAGGTCATGCTCACTGTTTCAGAACAGTAATGTGACGGATGTCATTAGTGGAGCAGGACATGCTCATTGTTTCAAAACAGTAATGTGACGGATGCCATTAGTGGAGCAGGACATGCTCACTGTTTCAGAACAGTAATGTGACGGATGTCATTATTGGAGCAGGACATGCTCACTGTTTCAGAACAGTAATGTGACGGATGCTATTAGTGGAGCAGGACATGCTCACTGTTTCAGAACAGTAATGTGACGGATGTCATTAGTGGAGCAGGCCATGCTCACTGTTTCAGAACAGTAATGTGACGGATGCCATTAGTGGAGCAGGCCATGCTCACTGTTTCAGAACAGTAATGTGACGGATGTCATTAGTGGAGCAGGACATGCTAACTGTTTCAGAAGAGTAATGTGACGGATGTCATTGGTGGAGCAGGACATGCTCACTGTTTCAAAACAGTAATGTGACGAATGTCATTAGTGGAGCAGAACATGCTCACTGTTTTGGAACAGTAATGTGACGGATGTCATTAGTGGAGCAGGACATGTTCACTGTTTCAGAACAGTAATGTGACGGATGCCATTAGTGAAGCAGGACATGCTCACTGTTTCAGAACAGTAATGTGACGGATGCCATTAGTGAAGCAGGACATGCTCACTGTTTCGGAACAGTAATGTGACGGATATCATTAGTGGACCAGGACATGCTCACTGTTTCAGAACAGTAATGTGACGGATGTCATTAGTGGAGCAGGACATGCTCACTGTTTCAGAACAGTAATGTGACGGATGTCATTAGTGGAGCAGGACATGCTCACTGTTTCAGAACAGTAATGTGACGGATGCCATTAGTGGAGCAGGACATGCTCACTGTTTCAGAACAGTAATGTGACGGATGTCATTAGTGGAGCAGGACATACTAGCTGTTTCAGAACAGTAATATGACGGATGTCATTAGTGGAGCAGAACATGCTCACTGTTTCAGAACAGTAATGTGACGATGTCATTAGTGGAGCAGGACATGCTCACTGTTTCAAAACAGTAATGTGACGAATGTCATTAGTGGAGCAGAACATGCTCACTGTTTCGAACAGTAATGTGACGGATGTCATTAGTGGAGCAGGACATGCTCACTGTTTTAGAACAGTAATATGACGGATGTCATTAGTGGAGCAGGACATGCTGACTGTTTCGGAACAGTAATGTGACGGATGTCATTAGTGGAGCAGGACATGCTCACTGTTTTAGAACAGTAATGTGGCGGATGCCATTAGTGGAACAGGACATGCTCACTGTTTCGGAACAATAATGTGACGGATGCCATTAGTGGAGTAGGACATGCTCACTGTTTCAGAACAGTAATGTGACGGATGCCATTAGTGGAGCAGGACATGCTCAATCTTTCGGAACAGTAATGTGACGGATGCCATTAGTGGATCAGGATATGCTTACTGTTTCGGAACAGTAATGTGACGGATGCCATTAGTGGAGGAGGACATGCTCACTGTTTCGGAACAGTAATGTGACGGGTGCCATTAGTGGAGCAGGACATGCTCAATGCTTCAGAACAGTAATGTGACGGATGTCATTAGTGGAGCAGGACATGCTCACTGTTTCAGAACAGTAATGTGACGATGCCATTAGTGGAGCAGGACATGCTCACTGTTTCAGAACAGTAATGTGACGGATGTCATTAGTGGAGCAGGACATGCTCACTGTTTCAGAACAGTAATGTGACGGATGCCATTAGTGGAGCAGGACATGCTCACTGTTTCAGAACAGTAATGTGACGGATATCATTATTGGAGCAGGACATTCTCACTGTTTCAGAACAGTAATGTGACGGATGTCATTAGTGGAGCAGGACATGCTCACTCTTTCGGAACAATAATGTGACGGATGCCATTAGTGGAGCAGGACATGCTCAGTGTTTCAGAACAGTAATGTGACGGATGCCAATAGTGGAGCAGGACATGCTCACTCTTTCGGAACAGTAATGTGACGAATGCCATTAGTGGATCAGGATATGCTCACTGTTTCAGAACAGTAATGTGACGGATGCCATTAGTGGAGCAGGACATGCTCACTGTTTCGGAACAGTAATGTGACGGGTGCCATTAGTGGAGCAGGACATGCTCACTGTTTCAGAACAGTAATGTGACGAATGTCATTAGTGGAGCAGGACAATCTCACTTTTTCAGAACAGTAATGTGACGATGCCATTAGTTGAGCAGGTCATGCTCACTGTTTCAGAACAGTAATGCGACGGATGTCATTAGTGGAGCAGGACATGCTCATTGTTTCAAAACAGTAATGTGACGGATGCCATTAGTGGAGCAGGACATGCTCACTGTTTCAGAACAGTAATGTGACGGATGTCATTAATGGAGCAGGACATGCTCATTGTTTCAGAACAGTAATGTGACGGATGTCATTAGTGGAGCAGGACATGCTCACTGTTTCAGAACAGTAATGTGACGGATGTCATTAGTGGAGCAGGACATGCTCACTGTTTCAGAACAGTAATGTGACGGATGCCATTAGTGGAGCAGGCCATGCTCACTGTTTCAGAACAGTAATGTGACGGATGTCATTAGTGGAGCAGGACATGCTAACTGTTTTAGAAGAGTAATGTGACGGATGTCATTGATGGAGCAGGACATGCTCACTGTTTCAAAACAGTAATGTGACGAATGTCATTAGTGGAGCAGAACATGCTCACTGTTTTGGAACAGTAATGTGACGGATGTCATTAGTGGAGCAGGACATGTTCACTGTTTCAGAACAGTAATGTGACGATGCCATTAGTGAAGCAGGACATGCTCACTGTTTCAGAACAGTAATGTGACGGATGCCATTAGTGAAGCAGGACATGCTCACTGTTTCGGAACAGTAATGTGACGAATGCCATTAGTGGAGCAGGACATGCTCACTGTTTCAGAACAGTAATGTGACGGATGTCATTAGTGGAGCAGGACATACTAGCTGTTTCAGAACAGTAATATGACGGATGTCATTAGTGGAGCAGAACATGCTCACTGTTTCAGAACAGTAATGTGACGATGTCATTAGTGGAGCAGGACATGCTCACTGTTTCAAAACAGTAATGTGACGAATGTCATTAGTGGAGCAGAACATGCTCACTGTTTCGAACAGTAATGTGACGGATGTCATTAGTGGAGCAGGACATGCTCACTGTTTTAGAACAGTAATGTGACGGATGTCATTAGTGGAGCAGGACATGCTGACTGTTTCAGAACAGTAATGTGACGGATGTCATTAGTGGAGCAGGACATGCTCACTGTTTTAGAACAGTAATGTGGCGGATGCCATTAGTGGAACAGGACATGCTCACTGTTTCGGAACAATAATGTGACGGATGCCATTAGTGGAGTAGGACATGTTCACTGTTTCAGAACAGTAATGTGACGGATGCCATTAGTGGAGCAGGACATGCTCACTCTTTCGGAACAGTAATGTGACGGATGCCATTAGTGGATCAGGATATGCTTACTGTTTCGGAACAGTAATGTGACGGATGCCATTAGTGGAGGAGGACATGCTCACTGTTTCGGAACAGTAATGTGACGGGTGCCATTAGTGGAGCAGGACATGCTCACTGTTTCAGAACAGTAATGTGACGGATGTCATTAGTGGAGCAGGACATGCTCACTGTTTCAGAACAGTAATGTGACGGATACCATTAGTGGAGCAGGACATGCTCACTGTTTCAGAACAGTAATGTGACGGATATCATTATTGGAGCAGGACATTCTCACTGTTTCAGAACAGTAATGTGACGGATGTCATTAGTGGAGCAGGACATGCTCACTCTTTCGGAACAATAATGTGACGGATGCCATTAGTGGAGCAGGACATGCTCAGTGTTTCAGAACAGTAATGTGACGGATGCCAATAGTGGAGCAGGACATGCTCACTCTTTCGGAACAGTAATGTGACGAATGCCATTAGTGGATCAGGATATGCTCACTGTTTCAGAACAGTAATGTGACGGATGCCATTAGTGGAGCAGGACATGCTCACTGTTTCGGAACAGTAATGTGACGGGTGCCATTAGTGGAGCAGGACATGCTCACTGTTTCAGAACAGTAATGTGACGAATGTCATTAGTGGAGCAGGACAATCTCACTTTTTCAGAACAGTAATGTGACGATGCCATTAGTTGAGCAGGTCATGCTCACTGTTTCAGAACAGTAATGTGACGGATGTCATTAGTGGAGCAGGACATGCTCATTGTTTCAAAACAGTAATGTGACGGATGCCATTAGTGGAACAGGACATGCTCACTGTTTCAGAACAGTAATGTGACGGATGTCATTATTGGAGCAGGACATGCTCACTGTTTCAGAACAGTAATGTGACAAATGCTATTAGTGGAGCAGGACATGCTCACTGTTTCAGAACAGTAATGTGACGGATGTCATTAGTGGAGCAGGACATGCTCACTGTTTCAGAACAGTAATGTGACGGATACCATTAGTGGAGCAGGACATGCTCACTGTTTCAGAACAGTAATGTGTCGAATGTCATTAGTGGAGCAGGACATGCTCACTGTTTCAGAACAGTAATGTGACGAATGTCATTAGTGGAGCAGGACATGCTCACTGTTTCAGAACAGTAATATGACGGATGTCATTAGTGGAGCAGAACATGCTCACTGTTTCAGAACAGTAATGTGACGATGTCATTAGTGGAGCAGGACATGCTCACTGTTTCAAAACAGTAATGTGACGAATGTCATTAGTGGAGCAGAACATGCTCACTGTTTCGAACAGTAATGTGACGGATGTCATTAGTGGAGCAGGACATGCTCACTGTTTTAGAACAGTAATGTGACGGATGTCATTAGTGGAGCAGGACATGCTGACTGTTTCAGAACAGTAATGTGACGGATGTCATTAGTGGAGCAGGACATGCTCACTGTTTTAGAACAGTAATGTGGCGGATGCCATTAGTGGAACAGGACATGCTCACTGTTTCGGAACAATAATGTGACGGATGCCATTAGTGGAGTAGGACATGCTCACTGTTTCAGAACAGTAATGTGACGGATGCCATTAGTGGAGCAGGACATGCTCACTCTTTCGGAACAGTAATGTGACGGATGCCATTAGTGGATCAGGATATGCTTACTGTTTCGGAACAGTAATGTGACGGATGCCATTAGTGGAGGAGGACATGCTCACTGTTTCGGAACAGTAATGTGACGGGTGCCATTAGTGGAGCAGGACATGCTCAATGCTTCAGAACAGTAATGTGACGGATGTCATTAGTGGAGCAGGACATGCTCACTGTTTCAGAACAGTAATGTGACGATGCCATTAGTGGAGCAGGACATGCTCACTGTTTCAGAACAGTAATGTGACGGATGTCATTAGTGGAGCAGGACATGCTCACTGTTTCAGAACAGTAATGTGACGGATGCCATTAGTGGAGCAGGACATGCTCACTGTTTCAGAACAGTAATGTGACGGATATCATTATTGGAGCAGGACATTCTCACTGTTTCAGAACAGTAATGTGACGGATGTCATTAGTGGAGCAGGACATGCTCACTCTTTCGGAACAATAATGTGACGGATGCCATTAGTGGAGCAGGACATGCTCAGTGTTTCAGAACAGTAATGTGACGAATGTCATTAGTGGAGCAGGACAATCTCACTTTTTCAGAACAGTAATGTGACGATGCCATTAGTTGAGCAGGTCATGCTCACTGTTTCAGAACAGTAATGTGACGGATGTCATTAGTGGAGCAGGACATGCTCATTGTTTCAAAACAGTAATGTGACGGATGCCATTAGTGGAGCAGGACATGCTCACTGTTTCAGAACAGTAATGTGACGGATGTCATTATTGGAGCAGGACATGCTCACTGTTTCAGAACAGTAATGTGACGGATGCTATTAGTGGAGCAGGACATGCTCACTGTTTCAGAACAGTAATGTGACGGATGTCATTAGTGGAGCAGGCCATGCTCACTGTTTCAGAACAGTAATGTGACGGATGCCATTAGTGGAGCAGGCCATGCTCACTGTTTCAGAACAGTAATGTGACGGATGTCATTAGTGGAGCAGGACATGCTAACTGTTTCAGAAGAGTAATGTGACGGATGTCATTGGTGGAGCAGGACATGCTCACTGTTTCAAAACAGTAATGTGACGAATGTCATTAGTGGAGCAGAACATGCTCACTGTTTTGGAACAGTAATGTGACGGATGTCATTAGTGGAGCAGGACATGTTCACTGTTTCAGAACAGTAATGTGACGGATGCCATTAGTGAAGCAGGACATGCTCACTGTTTCAGAACAGTAATGTGACGGATGCCATTAGTGAAGCAGGACATGCTCACTGTTTCGGAACAGTAATGTGACGGATATCATTAGTGGACCAGGACATGCTCACTGTTTCAGAACAGTAATGTGACGGATGTCATTAGTGGAGCAGGACATGCTCACTGTTTCAGAACAGTAATGTGACGGATGTCATTAGTGGAGCAGGACATGCTCACTGTTTCAGAACAGTAATGTGACGGATGCCATTAGTGGAGCAGGACATGCTCACTGTTTCAGAACAGTAATGTGACGGATGTCATTAGTGGAGCAGGACATACTAGCTGTTTCAGAACAGTAATATGACGGATGTCATTAGTGGAGCAGAACATGCTCACTGTTTCAGAACAGTAATGTGACGATGTCATTAGTGGAGCAGGACATGCTCACTGTTTCAAAACAGTAATGTGACGAATGTCATTAGTGGAGCAGAACATGCTCACTGTTTCGAACAGTAATGTGACGGATGTCATTAGTGGAGCAGGACATGCTCACTGTTTTAGAACAGTAATATGACGGATGTCATTAGTGGAGCAGGACATGCTGACTGTTTCGGAACAGTAATGTGACGGATGTCATTAGTGGAGCAGGACATGCTCACTGTTTTAGAACAGTAATGTGGCGGATGCCATTAGTGGAACAGGACATGCTCACTGTTTCGGAACAATAATGTGACGGATGCCATTAGTGGAGTAGGACATGCTCACTGTTTCAGAACAGTAATGTGACGGATGCCATTAGTGGAGCAGGACATGCTCAATCTTTCGGAACAGTAATGTGACGGATGCCATTAGTGGATCAGGATATGCTTACTGTTTCGGAACAGTAATGTGACGGATGCCATTAGTGGAGGAGGACATGCTCACTGTTTCGGAACAGTAATGTGACGGGTGCCATTAGTGGAGCAGGACATGCTCAATGCTTCAGAACAGTAATGTGACGGATGTCATTAGTGGAGCAGGACATGCTCACTGTTTCAGAACAGTAATGTGACGATGCCATTAGTGGAGCAGGACATGCTCACTGTTTCAGAACAGTAATGTGACGGATGTCATTAGTGGAGCAGGACATGCTCACTGTTTCAGAACAGTAATGTGACGGATGCCATTAGTGGAGCAGGACATGCTCACTGTTTCAGAACAGTAATGTGACGGATATCATTATTGGAGCAGGACATTCTCACTGTTTCAGAACAGTAATGTGACGGATGTCATTAGTGGAGCAGGACATGCTCACTCTTTCGGAACAATAATGTGACGGATGCCATTAGTGGAGCAGGACATGCTCAGTGTTTCAGAACAGTAATGTGACGGATGCCAATAGTGGAGCAGGACATGCTCACTCTTTCGGAACAGTAATGTGACGAATGCCATTAGTGGATCAGGATATGCTCACTGTTTCAGAACAGTAATGTGACGGATGCCATTAGTGGAGCAGGACATGCTCACTGTTTCGGAACAGTAATGTGACGGGTGCCATTAGTGGAGCAGGACATGCTCACTGTTTCAGAACAGTAATGTGACGAATGTCATTAGTGGAGCAGGACAATCTCACTTTTTCAGAACAGTAATGTGACGATGCCATTAGTTGAGCAGGTCATGCTCACTGTTTCAGAACAGTAATGCGACGGATGTCATTAGTGGAGCAGGACATGCTCATTGTTTCAAAACAGTAATGTGACGGATGCCATTAGTGGAGCAGGACATGCTCACTGTTTCAGAACAGTAATGTGACGGATGTCATTAATGGAGCAGGACATGCTCATTGTTTCAGAACAGTAATGTGACGGATGTCATTAGTGGAGCAGGACATGCTCACTGTTTCAGAACAGTAATGTGACGGATGTCATTAGTGGAGCAGGACATGCTCACTGTTTCAGAACAGTAATGTGACGGATGCCATTAGTGGAGCAGGCCATGCTCACTGTTTCAGAACAGTAATGTGACGGATGTCATTAGTGGAGCAGGACATGCTAACTGTTTTAGAAGAGTAATGTGACGGATGTCATTGATGGAGCAGGACATGCTCACTGTTTCAAAACAGTAATGTGACGAATGTCATTAGTGGAGCAGAACATGCTCACTGTTTTGGAACAGTAATGTGACGGATGTCATTAGTGGAGCAGGACATGTTCACTGTTTCAGAACAGTAATGTGACGATGCCATTAGTGAAGCAGGACATGCTCACTGTTTCAGAACAGTAATGTGACGGATGCCATTAGTGAAGCAGGACATGCTCACTGTTTCGGAACAGTAATGTGACGAATGCCATTAGTGGAGCAGGACATGCTCACTGTTTCAGAACAGTAATGTGACGGATGTCATTAGTGGAGCAGGACATACTAGCTGTTTCAGAACAGTAATATGACGGATGTCATTAGTGGAGCAGAACATGCTCACTGTTTCAGAACAGTAATGTGACGATGTCATTAGTGGAGCAGGACATGCTCACTGTTTCAAAACAGTAATGTGACGAATGTCATTAGTGGAGCAGAACATGCTCACTGTTTCGAACAGTAATGTGACGGATGTCATTAGTGGAGCAGGACATGCTCACTGTTTTAGAACAGTAATGTGACGGATGTCATTAGTGGAGCAGGACATGCTGACTGTTTCAGAACAGTAATGTGACGGATGTCATTAGTGGAGCAGGACATGCTCACTGTTTTAGAACAGTAATGTGGCGGATGCCATTAGTGGAACAGGACATGCTCACTGTTTCGGAACAATAATGTGACGGATGCCATTAGTGGAGTAGGACATGTTCACTGTTTCAGAACAGTAATGTGACGGATGCCATTAGTGGAGCAGGACATGCTCACTCTTTCGGAACAGTAATGTGACGGATGCCATTAGTGGATCAGGATATGCTTACTGTTTCGGAACAGTAATGTGACGGATGCCATTAGTGGAGGAGGACATGCTCACTGTTTCGGAACAGTAATGTGACGGGTGCCATTAGTGGAGCAGGACATGCTCACTGTTTCAGAACAGTAATGTGACGGATGTCATTAGTGGAGCAGGACATGCTCACTGTTTCAGAACAGTAATGTGACGGATACCATTAGTGGAGCAGGACATGCTCACTGTTTCAGAACAGTAATGTGACGGATATCATTATTGGAGCAGGACATTCTCACTGTTTCAGAACAGTAATGTGACGGATGTCATTAGTGGAGCAGGACATGCTCACTCTTTCGGAACAATAATGTGACGGATGCCATTAGTGGAGCAGGACATGCTCAGTGTTTCAGAACAGTAATGTGACGGATGCCAATAGTGGAGCAGGACATGCTCACTCTTTCGGAACAGTAATGTGACGAATGCCATTAGTGGATCAGGATATGCTCACTGTTTCAGAACAGTAATGTGACGGATGCCATTAGTGGAGCAGGACATGCTCACTGTTTCGGAACAGTAATGTGACGGGTGCCATTAGTGGAGCAGGACATGCTCACTGTTTCAGAACAGTAATGTGACGAATGTCATTAGTGGAGCAGGACAATCTCACTTTTTCAGAACAGTAATGTGACGATGCCATTAGTTGAGCAGGTCATGCTCACTGTTTCAGAACAGTAATGTGACGGATGTCATTAGTGGAGCAGGACATGCTCATTGTTTCAAAACAGTAATGTGACGGATGCCATTAGTGGAACAGGACATGCTCACTGTTTCAGAACAGTAATGTGACGGATGTCATTATTGGAGCAGGACATGCTCACTGTTTCAGAACAGTAATGTGACAAATGCTATTAGTGGAGCAGGACATGCTCACTGTTTCAGAACAGTAATGTGACGGATGTCATTAGTGGAGCAGGACATGCTCACTGTTTCAGAACAGTAATGTGACGGATACCATTAGTGGAGCAGGACATGCTCACTGTTTCAGAACAGTAATGTGTCGAATGTCATTAGTGGAGCAGGACATGCTCACTGTTTCAGAACAGTAATGTGACGAATGTCATTAGTGGAGCAGGACATGCTCACTGTTTCAGAACAGTAATATGACGGATGTCATTAGTGGAGCAGAACATGCTCACTGTTTCAGAACAGTAATGTGACGATGTCATTAGTGGAGCAGGACATGCTCACTGTTTCAAAACAGTAATGTGACGAATGTCATTAGTGGAGCAGAACATGCTCACTGTTTCGAACAGTAATGTGACGGATGTCATTAGTGGAGCAGGACATGCTCACTGTTTTAGAACAGTAATGTGACGGATGTCATTAGTGGAGCAGGACATGCTGACTGTTTCAGAACAGTAATGTGACGGATGTCATTAGTGGAGCAGGACATGCTCACTGTTTTAGAACAGTAATGTGGCGGATGCCATTAGTGGAACAGGACATGCTCACTGTTTCGGAACAATAATGTGACGGATGCCATTAGTGGAGTAGGACATGCTCACTGTTTCAGAACAGTAATGTGACGGATGCCATTAGTGGAGCAGGACATGCTCACTCTTTCGGAACAGTAATGTGACGGATGCCATTAGTGGATCAGGATATGCTTACTGTTTCGGAACAGTAATGTGACGGATGCCATTAGTGGAGGAGGACATGCTCACTGTTTCGGAACAGTAATGTGACGGGTGCCATTAGTGGAGCAGGACATGCTCAATGCTTCAGAACAGTAATGTGACGGATGTCATTAGTGGAGCAGGACATGCTCACTGTTTCAGAACAGTAATGTGACGATGCCATTAGTGGAGCAGGACATGCTCACTGTTTCAGAACAGTAATGTGACGGATGTCATTAGTGGAGCAGGACATGCTCACTGTTTCAGAACAGTAATGTGACGGATGCCATTAGTGGAGCAGGACATGCTCACTGTTTCAGAACAGTAATGTGACGGATATCATTATTGGAGCAGGACATTCTCACTGTTTCAGAACAGTAATGTGACGGATGTCATTAGTGGAGCAGGACATGCTCACTCTTTCGGAACAATAATGTGACGGATGCCATTAGTGGAGCAGGACATGCTCAGTGTTTCAGAACAGTAATGTGACGGATGCCAATAGTGGAGCAGGACATGCTCACTCTTTCGGAACAGTAATGTGACGAATGCCATTAGTGGATCAGGATATGCTCACTGTTTCAGAACAGTAATGTGACGGATGCCATTAGTGGAGCAGGACATGCTCACTGTTTCGGAACAGTAATGTGACGGGTGCCATTAGTGGAGCAGGACATGCTCACTGTTTCAGAACAGTAATGTGACGAATGTCATTAGTGGAGCAGGACAATCTCACTTTTTCAGAACAGTAATGTGACGATGCCATTAGTTGAGCAGGTCATGCTCACTGTTTCAGAACAGTAATGTGACGGATGTCATTAGTGGAGCAGGACATGCTCATTGTTTCAAAACAGTAATGTGACGGATGCCATTAGTGGAGCAGGACATGCTCACTGTTTCAGAACAGTAATGTGACGGATGTCATTATTGGAGCAGGACATGCTCACTGTTTCAGAACAGTAATGTGACGAATGTCATTAGTGGAGCAGGACATGCTCACTGTTTCGGAACAGTAATGTGACGGATGTCATTAGTGGAGCAGGACATGCTCACTGTTTCAGAACAGTAATGTGACGGTTGCCATTTGTAGAGCAGGACATGCTCACTGTTTCAGAACAGTAATGTGACGGATGTCATTAGTGTGGCAGGACATGCTCACTGTTTCAGAACAGCAATGTGACGGATGCCATTAGTGGAGCAGGACATGCTCACTGTTTCAGAACAGTAATGTGACGGATGTCATTAGTGGAGCAGGACATGCTCACTGTTTCAGAACAGTAATGTGACGGATGTCATTAGTGGAGCAGGACATGCTCACTGTTTCAAAACAGTAATGTGACGAATGTCATTAGTGGAGCAGGACATGCTCACTGTTTCAGAACAGTAATGTGACGGATGTCATTAGTGGAGCAGGACATGCTCACTGTTTCAAAACAGTAATGTGACGAATGTCATTAGTGGAGCAGAACATGCTCACTGTTTCAGAACAGTAATGTGACGGATGTCATTAGTGGAGCAGGACATGTTCACTGTTTCAGAACAGTAATGTGACGGATGCCATTAGTGAAGCAGGACATGCTCACTGTTTCAGAAC
Organism: Bathymodiolus brooksi; assembly: GCA_963680875.1. Taxonomy (NCBI): domain Eukaryota; kingdom Metazoa; phylum Mollusca; class Bivalvia; order Mytilida; family Modiolidae; genus Bathymodiolus; species Bathymodiolus brooksi. The sequence goes on from OY804577.1 coordinate 145,444,207, forward strand.
AGTAATGTGACGGATGCCATTAGTGAAGCAGGACATGCTCACTGTTTCGGAACAGTAATGTGACGGATGTCATTAGTGGACCAGGACATGCTCACTGTTTCAGAACAGTAATGTGACGGATGTCATTAGTGGAGCAGGACATGCTCACTGTTTCAGAACAGTAATGTGACGGATGTCATTAGTGGAGCAGGACATGCTCACTGTTTCAGAACAGTAATATGACGGATGCCATTAGTGGAGCAGGACATGCTCACTGTTTCAGAACAGTAATGTGACGGATGTCATTAGTGGAGCAGGACATGCTAGCTGTTTCAGAACAGTAATGTGACGGATGTCATTAGTGGAGCAGGACATGCTCAGTGTTTCAGAACAGTAATGTGACGGATGCCATTAGTGGAGCAGGACATGCTCACTCTTTCGGAACAGTAATGTGACGGATGCCATTAGTGGATCAGGATATGCTCACTGTTTCAGAACAGTAATGTGACGGATGCCATTAGTGGAGCAGGGCATGCTCACTGTTTCGGAACAGTAATGTGACGGGTGCCATTAGTGGAGCAGGACATGCTCACTGTTTCAGAACAGTAATGTGACGGATGTCATTAGTGGAGCAGGACAATCTCACTTTTTCAGAACAGTAATGTGACGATGCCATTAGTTGAGCAGGTCATGCTCACTGTTTCAGAACAGTAATGTGACGGATGTCATTAGTGGAGCAGGACATGCTCACTGTTTCAAAACAGTAATGTGACGGATGCCATTAGTGGAGCAGGACATGCTCACTGTTTCAGAACAGTAATGTGACGGATGTCATTATTGGAGCAGGACATGCTCACTGTTTCAGAACAGTAATGTGACGGATGCTATTAGTGGAGCAGGACATGCTCACTGTTTCAGAACAGTAATGTGACGGATGTCATTAGTGGAGCAGGACATGCTCACTGTTTCAGAACAGTAATGTGACGGATGTCATTAGTGGAGCAGGACATGCTCACTGTTTCAGAACAGTAATGTGACGAATGTCATTAGTGGAGCAGGACATGCTCACTGTTTCAGAACAGTAATGTGACGAATGTCATTAGTGGAGCAGGACATGCTCACTGTTTCGGAACAGTAATGTGACGGATGTCATTAGTGGAGCAGGACATGCTCACTGTTTCAGAACAGTAATGTGACGGTTGCCATTTGTAGAGCAGGACATGCTCACTGTTTCAGAACAGTAATGTGACGGATGTCATTAGTGTGGCAGGACATGCTCACTGTTTCAGAACAGCAATGTGACGGATGTCATTAGTGGAGCAGGACATGCTAGCTGTTTCAGAACATTAATGTGACGGATGTCATTAGTGGAGCAGAACATGCTCACTGTTTCAGAACAGTAATGTGACGGATGTTAATAGTGGAGCAGGACATGCTCACTGTTTCAAAACAGTAATGTGACGAATGTCATTAGTGGAGCAGAACATGCTCACTGTTTTGGAACAGTAATGTGACGGATGTCATTAGTGGAGCAGGACATGTTCACTGTTTCAGAACAGTAATGTGACGATGTCATTAGTGGAGCAGGACATGCTCACTGTTTCGGAACAGTAATGTGACGGATGTCATTAGTGGAGCAGGACATGCTCACTGTTTCGGAACAGTAATGTGACGGATGTCATTAGTGGAGCAGGACATGCTGACTGTTTCAGAACAGTAATGTGACGGATGTCATTAGTGGAGCAGGACATGCTCACGTTTTAGAACAGTAATGTGACGGATGCCATTAGTGGAGCAGGACATGCTCAATGTTTCGGAACAATAATGTGACGGGTGCCATTAGTGGAGCAGGACATGCTCACTGTTTCAGAACAGTAATGTGACGGATGCCATTAGTGGAGCAGGATATGCTCACTCTTTCGGAACAGTAATGTGACGGATGCCATTAGTGGATCAGGATATGCTTACTGTTTCGGAACAGTAATGTGACGGATGCCATTAGTGGAGCAGGACATGCTCACTGTTTCGGAACAGTAATGTGACGGGTGCCATTAGTGGAGCAGGACATGCTCACTGCTTCAGAACAGTAATGTGACGGATGCCATTTGTAGAGCAGGACATGCTCACTTGTGGAGTAGGACATGTTCAACTGTTTCAGAACAGTAATGTGACGAATGTCATTAGTGGAGCAGGACATGCTCACTGTTTCAGAACAGTAATGTGACGGATGCCATTTGTAGAGCAGGACATGCTCACTGTTTCAGAACAGTAATGTGACGGATGCCATTTGTAGAGCAGGACATGCTCACTGTTTCAGAACAGTAATGTGACGGATGCCATTAGTGAAGCAGGACATGCTCACTGTTTCAGAACAGTAATGTGACGGATGCCATTAGTGAAGCAGGACATGCTCACTGTTTCAGAACAGTAATGTGACGGATGTCATTAGTGGACCAGGACATGCTCACTGTTTCAGAACAGTAATGTGACGCATGTCATTAGTGGAGCAGGACATGCTCACTGTTTCAGAACAGTAATGTGACGGATGTCATTAGTGTAGCAGGACATGCTCACTGTTTCAGAACAGTAATGTGACGAATGGCATTAGTGGAGCAGGACATGCTCACTGTTTCAGAACAGTAATGTGACGGATGTCATTAGTGGAGCAGGACATGCTAGCTGTTTCAGAACATTAGTGTGACGGATGTCATTAGTGGAGCAGAACATGCTCACTGTTTCAGAACAGTAATGTGACGGATGTCATTAGTGGAGCAGGACATGCTCACTGTTTCAAAACAGTAATGTGACGAATGTCATTAGTGGAGCAGAACATGCTTACTGTTTTGGAACAGTAATGTGACGGATGTCATTAGTGGAGCAGGACATGTTCACTGTTTCAGAACAGTAATGTGACGATGTCATTAGTGGAGCAGGACATGCTCACTGTTTCGGAACAGTAATGTGACGGATGTCATTAGTGGAGCAGGACATGCTCACTGTTTCAGAACAGTAATGTGACGGATGTCATTAGTGGAGCAGAACATGCTGACTGTTTCAGAACAGTAATGTGACGGATGTCATTAGTGGAGCAGGACATGCTCACTGTTTTAGAACAGTAATGTGACGGATGCCATTAGTGGAGCAGGACATGCTCAATGTTTCGGAACAATAATGTGACGGGTGCCATTAGTGGAGCAGGACATGCTCACTGTTTCAGAACAGTAATGTGACGGATGCCATTAGTGGAGCAGGATATGCTCACTCTTTCGGAACAGTAATGTGACGGATGCCATTAGTGGATCAGGATATGCTTACTGTTTCAGAACAGTAATGTGACGGATGCCATTAGTGGAGCAGGACATGCTCACTGTTTCAAAACAGTAATGTGACGAATGTCATTAGTGGAGCAGAACATGCTCACTGTTTTGGAACAGTAATGTGACGGATGTCATTAGTGGAGCAGGACATGTTCACTGTTTCAGAACAGTAATGTGACGGATGCCATTAGTGAAGCAGGACATGCTCACTGTTTCAGAACAGTAATGTGACGGATGCCATTAGTGAAGCAGGACATGCTCACTGTTTCGGAACAGTAATGTGACGGATGTCATTAGTGGACCAGGACATGCTCACTGTTTCAGAACAGTAATGTGACGGATGTCATTAGTGAAGCAGGACATGCTCACTGTTTCAGAACAGTAATGTGACGGATGTCATTAGTGAAGCAGGACATGCTCACTGTTTCAGAACAGTAATGTGACGGATGCCATTAGTGAAGCAGGACATGCTCACTGTTTCGGAACAGTAATGTGACGGATGTCATTAGTGGACCAGGACATGCTCACTGTTTCAGAACAGTAATGTGACGGATGTCATTAGTGAAGCAGGACATGCTCACTGTTTCAGAACAGTAATATGACGAATGGCATTAGTGGAGCAGGACATGCTCACTGTTTCAGAACAGTAATGTGACGGATATCATTAGTGGAGCAGAACATGCTAGCTGTTTCAGAACAGTAATGTGACGGATGCCATTAGTGAAGCAGGACATGCTCACTGTTTCAGAACAGTAATGTGACGGATGCCATTAGTGAAGCAGGACATGCTCACTGTTTCGGAACAGTAATGTGACGGATGTCATTAGTGGACCAGGACATGCTCACTGTTTCAGAACAGTAATGTGACGGATGTCATTAGTGAAGCAGGACATGCTCACTGTTTCAGAACAGTAATGTGACGGATGTCATTAGTGAAGCAGGACATGCTCACTGTTTCAGAACAGTAATGTGACGGATGCCATTAGTGAAGCAGGACATGCTCACTGTTTCGGAACAGTAATGTGACGGATGTCATTAGTGGACCAGGACATGCTCACTGTTTCAGAACAGTAATGTGACGAATGGCATTAGTGGAGCAGGACATGCTCACTGTTTCAGAACAGTAATGTGACGGATGTCATTAGTGGAGCAGAACATGCTAGCTGTTTCAGAACATTAATGTGACGGATGTCATTAGTGGAGCAGAACATGCTCACTGTTTCAGAACAGTAATGTGACGGATGTCATTAGTGGAGCAGGACATGCTCACTGTTTCAAAACAGTAATGTGACGAATGTCATTAGTGGAGCAGAACATGCTCACTGTTTCAAAACAGTAATGTGACGGATGTCATTAGTGGAGCAGGACATGTTCACTGTTTCAGAACAGTAATGTGACGGATGTCATTAGTGGAGCAGGACATGCTGACTGTTTCAGAACAGTAATGTGACGGATGTCATTAGTGGAGCAGGACATGCTCACTGTTTTAGAACAGTAATGTGACGGATGCCATTAGTGGAGCAGGACATGCTCACTGTTTCGGAACAATAATGTGACGGATGCCATTAGTGGAGCAGGACATGCTCACTGTTTCAGAACAGTAATGTGACGGATGCCATTAGTGGAGCAGGACATGCTCACTCTTTCGGAACAGTAATGTGACGGATGCCATTAGTGGATCAGGATATGCTTACTATTTCGGAACAGTAATGTGACGGATGCCATTAGTGGAGCAGGACATGCTCACTGTTTCGGAACAGTAATGTGACGGGTGCCATTAGTGGAGCAGGACATGCTCACTGCTTCAGAACAGTAATGTGACGGATGTCATTAGTGGAGCAGGACATGCTCACTGTTTCAGAACAGTAATGTGACGATGCCATTAGTGGAGCAGGACATGTTCACTGTTTCAGAACAGTAATGTGACGGATGTCATTAGTGGAGCAGGACATGCTCACTGTTTCAGAACAGTAATGTGACGGATGCCATTAGTGGAGCAGGACATGCTCACTGTTTCAGAACAGTAATGTGACGGATATCATTATTGGAGCAGGACATGCTCACTGTTTCAGAACAGTAATGTGACGGATACCATTAGTGGAGCAGGACATGCTCACTCTTTCGGAACAATAATGTGACGGATGCCATTAGTGGAGCAGGACATGCTCAGTGTTTCAGAACAGTAATATGACGGATGCCATTAGTGGAGCAGGACATGCTCACTCTTTCGGAACAGTAATGTGACGGATGCCATTAGTGGATCAGGATATGCTCACTGTTTCAGAACAGTAATGCGACGGATGCCATTAGTGGAGCAGGACATGCTCACTGTTTCGGAACAGTAATGTGACGGATGCCATTAGTGGAGCAGGACATGCTCACTGTTTCAGAACAGTAATGTGACGGATGTCATTAGTGGAGCAGGACATGCTCACTGTTTCAGAACAGTAATGTGACGATGCCATTAGTTGAACAGGACATGCTCATTGTTTCAGAACAGTAATGTGACGGATGTCATTAGTGGAGCAGGACATGCTCACTGTTTCAAAACAGTAATGTGACGGATGCCATTAGTGGAGCAGGACATGCTCACTGTTTCAGAACAGTAATGTGATGGATGTCATTATTGGAGCAGGACATGCTCACTGTTTCAGAACAGTAATGTGACGGATGCCATTAGTGGAGCAGGACATGCTCACTGTTCCAGAACAGTAATGTGACGGATGTCATTAGTGGAGCAGGACATGCTCACTGTTTCAGAACAGTAATGTGACGGATGCCATTAGTGGAGCAGGACATGCTCACTGTTTCAGAACAGTAATGTGACGAATGTCATTAGTGGAGCAGGACATGCTCACTGTTTCAGAACAGTAATGTGACGAATGTCATTAGTGGAGCAGGACATGATCACTCTTTCGAAACAGTAATGTGACGGATGTCATTAGTGGAGCAGGACATGCTCACTGTTTCAGAACAGTAATGTGACGGATGCCATTTGTAGAGCAGGACATGCTCACTGTTTCAGAACAGTAATGTGACGGATGTCATTAGTGGAGCAGGACATGCTCACTGTTTCAGAACAGTAATGTGACGGATGCCATTAGTGGAGCAGGACATGCTCACTGTTTCAGAACAGTAATGTGACGGATGTCATTAGTGGAGCAGGACATACTCACTGTTTCATAACAGTAATGTGACGGATGTCATTAGTGGAGCAGGGCATGCTCACTGTTTTGGAACAGTAATGTGACGGATGTCATTAGTGGAGTAGGACATGTTCACTGTTTCAGAACAGTAATGTGACGGATGCCATTAGTGGAGCAGGACATGCTCACTGTTTCAGAACAGTAATGTGACGGATGTCATTAGTGGAGCAGGACATGCTCTCTGTTTCGGAACAGTAATGTAACGGATGTCATTAGTGGAGCAGGACATGCTCACTGTTTCAGAACAGTAATGTGACGGATGTCATTAGTGGAGCAGGACATGCTCACTGTTTCAGAACAGTAATGTGACGGATGTCATTAGTGGAGCAGGACATGCTCACTGTTTCAGAACAGTAATGTGATGGATGCCATTAGTGGAGCAGGACATGCTCACTGTTTCGGAACAGTAATGTGACGGATGGCATTAGTGGAGCAGGACATGCTCACTGTTTCAGAACAGTAATGTGACGGATGTCATTATTGGAGCAGGACATGCTCACTGTTTCAGAACAGTAATGTGACGAATGTCATTAGTGGAGCAGGACATGCTCACTGTTTCAGAACAGTAATGTGACGGATGCCATTAGTGGATCAGGATATGCTCACTGTTTCAGAACAGTAATGCAACGGATGCCATTAGTGGAGCAGGACATGCTCACTGTTTCGGAACAGTAATGTGACGGGTGCCATTAGTGGAGCAGGACATGCTCACTGTTTCAGAACAGTATTGTGACGGATGTCATTAGTGGAGCAGGACATGCTCACTGTTTCAGAACAGTAATGTGACGGATGTCATTAGTTGAGCAGGACATGCTCACTGTTTCAGAACAGTAATGTGACGGATGTCATTAGTGGAGCAGGACATGCTCACTGTTTCAGAACAGTAATGTGACGGATGCCATTAGTGGAGCAGGACATGCTCACTGTTTCGGAACAGTAATATGACGGATGTCATTAGTGGAGCAGGACATGTTCACTGTTTCAGAACAGTAATGTGACGGATGCCATTAGTGGAGCAGGAGATGCTCACTGTTTCAGAACAGTAATGTGACGAATGTCATTAGTGAAGCAGGACATGCTCACTGTTTCAGAACAGTAATGTAACGAATGTCATTAGTGGAGCAGGACATGCTCACTGTTTCGGAACAGTAATGTGACGGATGTCATTAGTGGAGCAGGACATGCTCACTGTTTCAGAACAGTAATGTGACGGATGCCATTTGTAGAGCAGGACATGCTCACTGTTTCAGAACAGTAATGTGACGGATGTCATTAGTGTGGCAGGACATGCTCACTGTTTCAGAACAGCAATGTGACGGATGCCATTAGTGGAGCAGGACATGCTCACTGTTTCAGAACAGTAATGTGACGGATGTCATTAGTGGAGCAGGACATGCTCACTGTTTCAGAACAGTAATGTGACGGATGTCATTAGTGGAGCAGGACATGCTCACTGTTTCAAAACAGTAATGTGACGAATGTCATTAGTGGAGCAGGACATGCTCACTGTTTCAGAACAGTAATGTGACGGATGTCATTAGTGGAGCAGGACATGCTCACTGTTTCAGAACAGTAATGTGACGGATGCCATTAGTGGAGCAGGCCATGCTCACTGTTTCAGAACAGTAATGTGACGGATGTCATTAGTGGAGCAGGACATGCTAACTGTTTCAGAAGAGTAATGTGACGATGTCATTAGTGGAGCAGAACATGCTCACTGTTTCAGAACAGTAATGTGACGGATGTCATTAGTGGAGCAGGACATGCTCACTGTTTCAAAACAGTAATGTGACGAATGTCATTAGTGGAGCAGAACATGCTCACTGTTTTGGAACAGTAATGTGACGGATGTCATTAGTGGAGCAGGACATGTTCACTGTTTCAGAACAGTAATGTGACGGATGCCATTAGTGAAGCAGGACATGCTCACTGTTTCAGAACAGTAATGTGACGGATGCCATTAGTGAAGCAGGACATGCTCACTGTTTCGGAACAGTAATGTGACGGATGTCATTAGTGGACCAGGACATGCTCACTGTTTCAGAACAGTAATGTGACGGATGTCATTAGTGGAGCAGGACATGCTCACTGTTTCAGAACAGTAATGTGACGGATGTCATTAGTGGAGCAGGACATGCTCACTGTTTCAGAACAGTAATGTGACGAATGCCATTAGTGGAGCAGGACATGCTCACTGTTTCAGAACAGTAATGTGACGGATGTCATTAGCGGAGCAGGACATGCTAGCTGTTTCAGAACAGTAATGTGACGGATGTCATTAGTGGAGCAGAACATGCTCACTGTTTCAGAACAGTAATGTGACGGATGTCATTAGTGGAGCAGGACATGCTCACTTTTTCAAAACAGTAATATGACGAATGTCATTAGTGGAGCAGAACATGCTCACTGTTTTGGAACAGTAATGTGACGGATGTCATTAGTGGAGCAGGACATGTTCACTGTTTCAGAACAGTAATGTGACGGATGCCATTAGTGAAGCAGGACATGCTCACTGTTTCAGAACAGTAATGTGACGGATGCCATTAGTGGAGCAGGACATGCTCACTGTTTCAGAACAGTAATGTGACGGATGTCATTAGTGGAGCAGGACATGCTCACTGTTTCAGAACAGTAATGTGACGGATGCCATTAGTGGAGCAGGACATGCTCACTGTTTCAGAACAGTAATGTGACGAATGTCATTAGTGGAGCAGGACATGCTCACTGTTTCAGAACAGTAATGTGACGAATGTCATTAGTGGAGCAGTACATGCTCACTCTTTCGAAACAGTAATGTGACGGATGTCATTAGTGGAGCAGGACATGCTCACTGTTTCAGAACAGTAATGTGACGGATGCCATTTGTAGAGCAGGACATGCTCACTGTTTCAGAACAGTAATGTGACGGATGTCATTAGTGGAGCAGGACATGCTCACTGTTTCAGAACAGTAATGTGACGGATGCCATTAGTGAAGCAGGACATGCTCACTGTTTCAGAACAGTAATGTGACGGATGCCATTAGTGAAGCAGGACATGCTCACTGTTTCGGAACAGTAATGTGACGGATGTCATTAGTGGACCAGGACATGCTCACTGTTTCAGAACAGTAATGTGACGGATGTCATTAGTGGAGCAGGACATGCTCACTGTTTCAGAACAGTAATGTGACGGATGTCATTAGTGGAGCAGGACATGCTCACTGTTTCAGAACAGTAATGTGACGAATGCCATTAGTGGAGCAGGACATGCTCACTGTTTCAGAACAGTAATGTGACGGATGTCATTAGCGGAGCAGGACATGCTAGCTGTTTCAGAACAGTAATGTGACGGATGTCATTAGTGGAGCAGAACATGCTCACTGTTTCAGAACAGTAATGTGACGGATGTCATTAGTGGAGCAGGACATGCTCACTTTTTCAAAACAGTAATATGACGAATGTCATTAGTGGAGCAGAACATGCTCACTGTTTTGGAACAGTAATGTGACGGATGTCATTAGTGGAGCAGGACATGTTCACTGTTTCAGAACAGTAATGTGACGGATGCCATTAGTGAAGCAGGACATGCTCACTGTTTCAGAACAGTAATGTGACGGATGCCATTAGTGGAGCAGGACATGCTCACTGTTTCAGAACAGTAATGTGACGGATGTCATTAGTGGAGCAGGACATGCTCACTGTTTCAGAACAGTAATGTGACGGATGCCATTAGTGGAGCAGGACATGCTCACTGTTTCAGAACAGTAATGTGACGAATGTCATTAGTGGAGCAGGACATGCTCACTGTTTCAGAACAGTAATGTGACGAATGTCATTAGTGGAGCAGTACATGCTCACTCTTTCGAAACAGTAATGTGACGGATGTCATTAGTGGAGCAGGACATGCTCACTGTTTCAGAACAGTAATGTGACGGATGCCATTTGTAGAGCAGGACATGCTCACTGTTTCAGAACAGTAATGTGACGGATGTCATTAGTGGAGCAGGACATGCTCACTGTTTCAGAACAATAATGTGACGGATGCCATTAGTGGAGCAGGACATGCTCACTGTTTCAGAACAGTAATGTGACGGATGTCATTAGTGGAGCAGGACATACTCACTGTTTCAGAACAGTAATGTGACGGATGTCATTAGTGGAGCAGGACATGCTCACTGTTTCGGAACAGAAATGTGACGGATGTCATTAGTGGAGCAGGACATGCTCACTGTTTTGGAACAGTAATGTGACGGATGTCATTAGTGGAGTAGGACATGTTCACTGTTTCAGAACAGTAATGTGACGGATGCCATTAGTGGAGCAGGACATGCTCACTGTTTCAGAACAGTAATGTGACGGATGTCATTAGTGGAGCAGGACATTCTCTCTGTTTCGGAACAGTAATGTAACGGATGTCATTAGTGGAGCAGGACATGCTCACTGTTTCAGAACAGTAATGTGACGGATGCCATTAGTGGAGCAGGACATGCTCACTTTTTCAGAACAGTAATGTGACGGATGTCATTAGTGGAGCAGGACATACTCACTGTTTCAGAACAGTAATGTGACGGATGTCATTAGTGGAGCAGGACATGCTCACTGTTTCGGAACAGTAATGTGACGGATGCCATTAGTGGAGCAGGATATGCTCACTGTTTCGGAACAATAATGTGACGGATGCCATTAGTGGAGCAGGACATGCTCACTGTTTCAGAACAGTAATGTGACGGATGCCATTAGTGGAGCAGGACATGCTAGCTGTTTCAGAACAGTAATGTGACGGATGTCATTAGTGGAGCAGAACATGCTCACTGTTTCAGAACAGTAATGTGACGGATGTCATTTGTGGACCAGGACATGCTCACTTTTTCAAAACAGTAATGTGACGAATGTCATTAGTGGAGCAGAATATGCTCACTGTTTTGGAACAGTAATGTGACGGATGTCATTAGTTGAGCAGGACATGCTCACTGTTTCGGAACAGTAATGTGACGGATGTCATTAGTGGAGCAGGACATGCTCACTGTTTCAGAACAGTAATGTGACGGATGTCATTAGTGGAGCAGGACATGCTGACTGTTTCAGAACAGTAATGTGACGGATGTCATTAGTGGAGCAGGACATGCTCACTGTTTTAGAACAGTAATGTGACGGATGCCATTAGTGGAGCAGGATATGCTCACTGTTTCGGAACAATAATGTGACGGATGCCATTAGTGGAGCAGGACATGCTCACTGTTTCAGAACAGTAATGTGACGGATGCCATTAGTGGAGCAGGACATGCTCACTCTTTCGGAACAGTAATGTGACGGATGCCATTAGTGGATCAGGATATGCTTACTGTTTCTGAACAGTAATGTGACGGATGCCATTAGTGGAGCAGGACATGCTCACTGTTTCGGAACAGTAATGTGACGGGTGCCATTAGTGGAGCAGGACATGCTCACTGCTTCAGAACAGTAATGTGACGGATGTCATTAGTGGAGCAGGACATGCTCACTGTTTCAGAACAGTAATGTGACGATGCCATTACTGGAGCAGGACATGTTCACTGTTTCAGAACAGTAATGTGACGGATGTCATTATTGGAGCAGGACATGCTCACTGTTTCAGAACAGTAATGTGACGGATGCCATTAGTGGAGCAGGACATGCTCACTGTTTCAGAACAGTAATGTGACGGATATCATTATTGGAGCAGGACATGCTCACTGTTTCAGAACAGTAATGTGACGGATGCCATTAGTGGAGCAGGACATGCTCACTCTTTCGGAACAATAATGTGACGGATGCCATTAGTGGAGCAGGACATGCTCACTGTTTCAGAACAGTAATGTGACGGATGCCATTAGTGGAGCAGGACATGCTCACTCTTTCGGAACAGTAATGTGACGGATGTCATTAGTGGATCAGGATATGCTCACTGTTTCAGAACAGTAATGTGACGGATGCCATTAGTGGAGCAGGACATGCTCACTGTTTCAGAACAGTAATGTGACGGATGTCATTAGTGGAGCAGGACATGCTCTCTGTTTCAGAACAGTAATGTGAAGATGCCATTAGTTGAGCAGGACATGCTCACTGTTTCAGAACAGTAATGTGACGGATGTCATTAGTGGAGCAGGACATGCTCACTGTTTCAAAACAGTAATGTGACGGATGCCATTAATGGAGCAGGACATGCTCACTTTTTCAGAACAGTAATGTGACGGATGCCATTAGTGGAGCAGGACATGCTCACTGTTCCAGAACAGTAATGTGACGGATGTCATTAGTGGAGCAGGACATGCTCACTGTTTCAGAACAGTAATGTGACGGATGCCATTAGTGGAGCAGGACATGCTCACTGTTTCAGAACAGTAATGTGACGAATGTCATTAGTGGAGCAGGACATGCTCACTGTTTCAGAACAGTAATGTGACGAATGTCATTAGTGGAGCAGTACATGCTCACTCTTTCGAAACAGTAATGTGACGGATGTCATTAGTGGAGCAGGACATGCTCACTGTTTCAGAACAGTAATGTGACGGATGCCATTTGTAGAGCAGGACATGCTCACTGTTTCAGAACAGTAATGTGACGGATGTCATTAGTGGAGCAGGACATGCCCACTGTTTCAGAACAATAATGTGACGGATGCCATTAGTGGAGCAGGACATGCTCACTGTTTCAGAACAGTAATGTGACGGATGTCATTAGTGGAGCAGGACATACTCACTGTTTCAGAACAGTAATGTGACGGATGTCATTAGTGGAGCAGGACATGCTCACTGTTTCGGAACAGAAATGTGACGGATGTCATTAGTGAAGCAGGACATGCTCACTGTTTTGGAACAGTAATGTGACGGATGTCATTAGTGGAGTAGGACATGTTCACTGTTTCAGAACAGTAATGTGACGGATGCCATTAGTGGAGCAGGACATGCCCACTGTTTCAGAACAGTAATGTGACGGATGTCATTAGTGGAGCAGGACATGCTCTCTGTTTCGGAACAGTAATGTAACGGATGTCATTAGTGGAGCAGGACATGCTCACTGTTTCAGAACAGTAATGTGACGGATGCCATTAGTGGAGCAGGACATGCTCACTTTTTCAGAACAGTAATGTGACGGATGTCATTAGTGGAGCAGGACATACTCACTGTTTCAGAACAGTAATGTGACGGATGTCATTAGTGGAGCAGGACATGCTCACTGTTTCGGAACAGAAATGTGACGGATGTCATTAGTGGAGCAGGACATGCTCACTGTTTTGGAACAGTAATGTGACGGATGTCATTAGTGGAGTAGGACATGTTCACTGTTTCACAACAGTAATGTGACGGATGCCATTAGTGGAGCAGGACATGCTCACTGTTTCAGAACAGTAATGTGACGGATGTCATTAGTGGAGCAGGACATGCTCTCTGTTTCGGAACAGTAATGTAACGGATGTCATTAGTGGAGCAGGACATGCTCACTGTTTCAGAACAGTAATGTGACGGATGTCATTAGTGGAGCAGGACATGCTCACTGTTTCAGAACAGTAATGTGACGGATGTCATTAGTGGAGCAGGACATGCTCACTGTTTCAGAACAGTAATGTGATGGATGCCATTAGTGGAGCAGGACATGCTCACTGTTTCAGAACAGTAATGTGACCGATGTCATTATTGGAGCAGGACATGCTCACTGTTTCAGAACAGTATTGTGACGGATGTCATTAGTGGAGCAGGACATGCTCACTGTTTCAGAACAGTAATGTGACGGATGCCATTAGTGGAGCAGGACATGCTCACTGTTTCAGAACAGTAATGTGACGAATGTCATTAGTGGAGCAGGACATGCTCACTGTTTCAGAACAGTAATGTGACGATGCCATTAGTGGAGCAGGACATGCTCACTGTTTCAGAACAGTAATGTGACGGATGCCATTAGTGGAGCAGGACATGCTCACTGTTCCAGAACAGTAATGTGACGGATGTCATTAGTGGAGCAGGACATGCTCACTGTTTCAGAACAGTAATGTGACGGATGCCATTAGTGGAGCAGGACATGCTCACTGTTTCAGAACAGTAATGTGACGAATGTCATTAGTGGAGCAGGACATGCTCACTGTTTCAGAACAGTAATGTGACGAATGTCATTAGTGGAGCAGTACATGCTCACTCTTTCGAAACAGTAATGTGACGGATGTCATTAGTGGAGCAGGACATGCTCACTGTTTCAGAACAGTAATGTGACGGATGCCATTTGTAGAGCAGGACATGCTCACTGTTTCAGAACAGTAATGTGACGGATGTCATTAGTGGAGCAGGACATGCCCACTGTTTCAGAACAATAATGTGACGGATGCCATTAGTGGAGCAGGACATGCTCACTGTTTCAGAACAGTAATGTGACGGATGTCATTAGTGGAGCAGGACATACTCACTGTTTCAGAACAGTAATGTGACGGATGTCATTAGTGGAGCAGGACATGCTCACTGTTTCGGAACAGAAATGTGACGGATGTCATTAGTGGAGCAGGACATGCTCACTGTTTTGGAACAGTAATGTGACGGATGTCATTAGTGGAGTAGGACATGTTCACTGTTTCAGAACAGTAATGTGACGGATGCCATTAGTGGAGCAGGACATGCCCACTGTTTCAGAACAGTAATGTGACGGATGTCATTAGTGGAGCAGGACATGCTCTCTGTTTCGGAACAGTAATGTAACGGATGTCATTAGTGGAGCAGGACATGCTCACTGTTTCAGAACAGTAATGTGACGGATGCCATTAGTGGAGCAGGACATGCTCACTTTTTCAGAACAGTAATGTGACGGATGTCATTAGTGGAGCAGGACATACTCACTGTTTCAGAACAGTAATGTGACGGATGTCATTAGTGGAGCAGGACATGCTCACTGTTTCGGAACAGAAATGTGACGGATGTCATTAGTGGAGCAGGACATGCTCACTGTTTTGGAACAGTAATGTGACGGATGTCATTAGTGGAGTAGGACATGTTCACTGTTTCAGAACAGTAATGTGACGGATGCCATTAGTGGAGCAGGACATGCTCACTGTTTCAGAACAGTAATGTGACGGATGTCATTAGTGGAGCAGGACATGCTCTCTGTTTCGGAACAGTAATGTAACGGATGTCATTAGTGGAGCAGGACATGCTCACTGTTTCAGAACAGTAATGTGACGGATGTCATTAGTGGAGCAGGACATGCTCACTGTTTCAGAACAGTAATGTGACGGATGTCATTAGTGGAGCAGGACATGCTCACTGTTTCAGAACAGTAATGTGATGGATGCCATTAGTAGAGCAGGACATGCTCACTGTTTCGGAACAGTAATGTGACGGATGGCATTAGTGGAGCAGGACATGCTCACTGTTTCAGAACAGTAATGTGACCGATGTCATTATTGGAGCAGGACATGCTCACTGTTTCAGAACAGTATTGTGACGGATGTCATTAGTGGAGCAGGACATGCTCACTGTTTCAGAACAGTAATGTGACGGATGCCATTAGTGGAGCAGGACATGCTCACTGTTTCAGAACAGTAATGTGACGAATGTCATTAGTGGAGCAGGACATGCTCACTGTTTCAGAACAGTAATGTGACGATGCCATTAGTGGAGCAGGACATGCTCACTGTTTCAGAACAGTAATGTGACGGATGTCATTAGTGGAGCAGGACATGCTCACTGTTTCAGAACAGTAATGTGACGGATGTCATTAGTGGAGCAGGACATGGTCACTGTTTCAGAACAGTAATTAGACGATGCCATTAGTGGAGCAGGACATGCTCACTGTTTCAGAACAGTAATGTGACGGATGCCATTAGTGGAGGAGGACATGCTCACTGTTTCAGAACAGTAATGTGACGAATGTCATTAGTGGAGCAGGACATGCTCACTGTTTCAGAACAATAATGTGACGAATGTCATTAGTGGAGCAGGACATGCTCACTGTTTCGGAACAGTAATGTGACGGATGTCATTAGTGGAGCAGGACATGCTCACTGTTTCAGAACAGTAATGCGACGGATGCCATTAGTGGAGCAGGACATGGTCACTGTTTCAGAACAGTAATGTGACGGATGCCATTAGTGGAGCAGGACATGCTCACTGTTTCAGAACAGTAATGTGACGGATGTCATTAGTGGAGCAGGACATGCTCACTGTTTCGGAACAGTAATGTGACGGATATCATTAGTGGAGCAGGACATGCTCACTGTTTCGGAACAGTAATGTGACGGATGTCATTAGAGGAGCAGGACATGCTCACTGTTTCAGAACAGTAATGTGACGGATGCCATTTGTAGAGCAGGACATGCTCACTGTTTCAGAACAGTAATGTGACGAATGTCATTAGTGGAGCAGGACATGCTCACTGTTTCAGAACAGTAATGTGACGGATGTCATTAGTGGGGCAGGACATGCTCACTGTTTCAGAACAGTAATGCGACGGATGTCATTAGTGGAGCAGGACATGCTCACTGTTTCAGAACAGTAATGTGACGGATGTCATTAGTGGAGCAGGACATGCTCACTGTTTCAGAACAGTAATGTGACGAATGTAATTAGTGGAGCAGGATATGCTGACTGTTTCAGAACAGTAATGTGACGAATGTCATTAGTGGAGCAGGACATACTCACTGTTTCGGAACAGTAATGTGACGGATGTCATTAGTGGAGCAGGACATGCTCACTGTTTCAGAACAGTAATGTGACGAATGCCATTTGTAGAGCAGGACATGCTCACTGTTTCAGAACAGTAATGTGACGGATGCCCATAGTGGAGCAGGACATGCTCACTGTTTCAGAACAGTAATGTGACGGATGTCATTAGTAGAGCAGGACATGCTCACTGTTTCAGAACAGTAATGTGACGAATGTCATTAGTGGAGCAGGACATGCTCACTGTTTCGGAACAGTAATGTGACGGATGTCAATAGTGGAGCAGGACATGCTCACTGTTTTTGAACAGTAATGTGACGGATGTCATTAGTGGAGTAGGATATGTTCACTGTTTCAGAACAGTAATGTGACGGATGCCATTAGTGGAGCAGGACATGCTCACTGTTTCAGAACAGTAATGTAAAGGATGTCATTAGTGGAGCAGGACATGCTCACTGTTTCGGAACAGTAATGTGACGGATGTCATTAGTGGAGCAGGACATGCTCACTCTTTCGGAACAGTAATGTGACGGAAGCCATTAGTAAAGCAGGACATGTTCACTGTTTCGGAACAGTAATGTGACGGATGCCATTAGTGGAGCAGGACAGGCTCACTGTTTCAGAACAGTAATGTGACGGATGCCATTAGTGGAGCAGGACATGCTCACTGTTTCGGAACAGTAATGTGACGGATGCCATTAGTGGAGCAGGATATGCTCACTGTTTCAGAACAGTAATGTGACTGATGCCATTAGTGGAGCAGGACATCCTCACTGTTTCGGCACAGTATTGTGACGGATGCCATTAGTGGAGAAGGACATTCTCACTGTTTCAGAACAGTAATGTGACGGATGTCATTAGTGGAGCGGGACATGCTCACTGTTTCAGAACAGTAATGTGACGATGCCATTAGTGGAGCAGGACATGCACACTGTTTCAGAACAGTAATGTGACGGATGTCATTAGTGGAGCAGGACATGCTCACTGTTTCAGAACAGTAATGTGACGGATGTCATTAGTGGAGCAGGACATGCTCACTGTTTCAGAACAGTAATTAGACGGATGCCATTAGTGGAGCAGGACATGGTCACTGTTTCAGAACAGTAATGTGACGGGTGTCATTAGTGGAGCAGGACATGCTCACTGTTTCAGAACAGTAATGGGACAATGTCATTAGTGGAGCAGGACATGCTCACTGTTTCAGAACAGTAATGTGACGGATGCCATTAGTGGAGCAGGACATGCTCACTGTTTCAGAACAGTAATGTGACGAATGTCATTAGTGGAGCAGGACATGCTCACTGTTTCGGAACAGTAATTTGACGGATGTCATTAATGGAGCAGATCATGCTCACTGTTTCGGAACAGTAATGTGACGGATGTCATTAGTGGAGCAGGACATGCTCACTGTTTCAGAACAGTAATGTGACGGATGCCATTTGTAGAGCAGGACATGCTCACTGTTTCAGAAAAGTAATGTGACGGATGTCATTAGTGGAGCAGGACATGCTCACTTTTTCAGAACAGTAATGTGACGGATGTCATTAGTGGAACAGGACAAGCTCACTGTTTCGGAACAGTAATGTGACGGATGCCATTAATGGAGCAGGACATGCTCACTGTTTCAGAACAGTAATGTGACGGATGTCATTAGTGGAGCAGGACATGCTCACTGTTTCGGAACAGTAATGTGACGAATGTCATTAGTGGAGCAGGACATGCTCACTGTTTCAGAACAGTAATGTGACGAATGCCATTTGTAGAGCAGGACATGCTCACTGTTTCAGAACAGAAATGTGACGGATGTCATTAGTGGAGCAGGACATGCTCACTGTTTCAGAACAGTAATGTGACGGATGTCTTTTGTAGAGCAGGACATGCTCACTGTTTCAGAATAGTAATGTGACGAATGTCTTTAGTGGAGTAGGACATGCTCACTGTTTCAGAACAGTAATGTGACGGATGCCATTTGTAGAGCAGGACATGCTCACTGTTTCAGAATAGTAATGTGACGGATGTCATTAGAGGAGCAGGACATGCTCACTGTTTCAGAACAGTAATGTGACGGATGCCATTAGTGGAGCAGGACATGCTCACTGTTTCAGAACAGTAATGTGACGGATGTCATTAGTGGAGCAGGACATGCTCACTGTTTCGGAACAGTAATGTGACGGATGTCATTAGTGGAGCAGGACATGCTCACTGTTTCAGAACAGTAATGTGACTGATGCCATTTGTAGAGCAGGACATGCTCACTGTTTCAGAACAGTAATGTGACGGATGCCATTTGTAGAGCAGGACATGCTCACTGTTTCAGAATAGTAATGTGACGGATGTCATTAGTGGAGCAGGACATGCTCACTGTTTTAGAACAGTAATGTGACGGATGCCATTAGTGGAGCAGGACATGCTCACTGTTTCAGAACAGTAATGTGACGGGTGTCATTAGTGGAGCAGGACATGCTCACTGTTTCAGAACAGTAATGTGACGGATGCCATTAGTGGAGCAGGACATGCTCACTGCTTCAGAACAGTAATGTGACGGATGCCATTAGTGGAGCAGGACATGCTCACTGTTTCAGAACAGTAATGTGACGGATGTCATTAGTGGAGCAGGACATGCTCACTTTTTCAGAACAGTAATGTGACGGATGCCATTTGTAGAGCAGGACATGCTCACTGTTTCAGAATAGTAATGTGACGGATGTCATTAGTGGAGCAGGACATGCTCACTGTTTCGGAACAGTAATGTGACGGATGTCATTAGTGGAGCAGGACATGCTCACTGTTTCGGAACAGTAATGTGACGGATGTCATTAGTGGAGCAGGACATGCTCACTGTTTCAGAAGTGTAATGTGACGGATGCCATTTGTAGAGCAGGACATGCTCACTGTTTCAGAACAGTAATGTGACGAATATTATTAGTGGAGCAGGACATGCTCACTGTTTCAGAACAGTAATGTGACGGATGTCATTAGTTGGGCAGGACATGCTCACTGTTTCAGAACAATGATGTGACGGATGTCATTAGTGGAGCAGGACATGCTCACTGTTTCAGAACAGTAATGTGACGGATGTCATTAGTGGAGCAGGACATGCTCACTGTTTCAGAACAGTAATGTGACGAATGTAATTAGTGGAGCAGGATATGCTGACTGTTTCAGAACAGTAATGTGACGAATGTCATTAGTGGAGCAGGACATGCTCACTGTTTCGGAACAGTAATGTGACGGATGTCATTAGTGGAGCAGGACATGCTCACTGTTTCAGAACAGTAATGTGACTGATGCCTTTTGTAGAGCAGGACATGCTCACTGTTTCAGAACAGTAATGTGACGGATGCCATTTGTAGAACAGGACATGCTCACTGTTTCAGAATAGTAATGTGACGGATGTCATTAGTGGAGCAGGACATGCTCACTGTTTTAGAACAGTAATGTGTCGGATGTCATTAGTAAAGCAGGACATGTTCACTGTTTCGGAACAGTAATGTGACGGATGCCATTAGTGGAGCAGGACAGGCTCACTGTTTCAGAACAGTAATGTGACGGATGCCATTAGTGGAGCAGGACATGCTCACTGTTTCAGAACAGTAATGTGACGGATGCCATTAGTGGAGCAGGACATGCTCACTGTTTCAGAACAGTAATGTGACGGATGCCATTAGTGGAGCAGGACATGCTCACTGTTTCAGAACAGTAATGTGACGGATGTCATTAGTGGAGCAGGACATGCTCACTTTTTCAGAACAGTAATGTGACGGATGCCATTTGTAGAGCAGGACATGCTCACTGTTTCAGAATAGTAATGTGACGGATGTCATTAGTGGAGCAGGACATGCTCACTGTTTCGGAACAGTAATGTGACGGATGTCATTAGTAAAGCAGGACATGTTCACTGTTTCGGAACAGTAATGTGACGGATGCCATTAGTGGAGCAGGACAGGCTCACTGTTTCAGAACAGTAATGTGACGGACCCATTAGTGGAGCAGGACATGCTCACTGTTTCGGAACAGTAATGTGACGTATGCCATTAGTGGAGCAGGATATGCTCACTGTTTCGGAACAGTAATGTGACGGATGCCATTAGTGGAGCAGGACATGCTCACTGTTTCAGAACAGTAATGTGACGGATGCCATTAGTGGAGCAGGACATGCTCACTGTTTCAGAACAGTAATGTGACGGATGTCATTAGTGGAGCAGGACATGCTCACTTTTTCAGAACAGTAATGTGACGGATGCCATTTGTAGAGCAGGACATGCTCACTGTTTCAGAATAGTAATGTGACGGATGTCATTAGTGGAGCAGGACATGCTCACTGTTTCGGAACAGTAATGTGACGGATGTCATTAGTAAAGCAGGACATGTTCACTGTTTCGGAACAGTAATGTGACGGATGCCATTAGTGGAGCAGGACAGGCTCACTGTTTCAGAACAGTAATGTGACGGATGCCATTAGTGGAGCAGGACATGCTCACTGTTTCGGAACAGTAATGTGACGGATGCCATTAGTGGAGCAGGATATGCTCACTGTTTCAGAACAGTAATGTGACTGATGCCATTAGTGGAGCAGGACATCCTCACTGTTTCGGAACAGTAATGTGACGGATGCCATTAGTGGAGAAGGATATTCTCACTGTTTCAGAACAGTAATGTGACGGATGTCATTAGTGGAGCGGGACATGCTCACTGTTTCAGAACAGTAATGTGACGATGCCATTAGTGGAGCAGAACATGCACACTGTTTCAGAACAGTAATGTGACGGATGTCATTAGTGGAGCAGGACATGCTCACTGTTTCAGAGCAGTAATGTGACGGATGTCATTAGTGGAGCAGGACATGCTCACTGTTTCAGAACAGTAATGTGACGTATGTGATTAGTGGAGCAGGACATGCTCACTGTTTCAGAACAGTAATGTGACGGATGCCATTAGTGGAGCAGGACATGCTCACTCTTTCGGAACAGTAATGTGACGGATGTCATTAGTAAAGCAGGACATGTTCACTGTTTCGGAACAGTAATGTGACGGATGCCATTAGTGGAGCAGGACAGGCTCACTGTTTCAGAACAGTAATGTGACGGATGCCATTAGTGGAGCAGGACATGCTCACTGTTTCGGAACAGTAATGTGACGGATGCCATTAGTGGAGCAGGATATGCTCACTGTTTCAGAACAGTAATGTGACTGATGCCATTTGTAGAGCAGGACATGCTCACTGTTTCAGAACAGTAATGTGACGGATGCCATTTGTAGAGCAGGACATGCTCACTGTTTCAGAATAGTAATGTGACGGATGTCATTAGTGGAGCAGGACATGCTCACTGTTTTAGAACAGTAATGTGACGGATGCCATTAGTGGAGCAGGACATGCTCACTGTTTCAGAACAGTAATGTGACGGGTGTCATTAGTGGAGCAGGACATGCTCACTGTTTCAGAACAGTAATGTGACGGATGCCATTAGTGGAGCAGGACATGCTCACTGCTTCAGAACAGTAATGTGACGAATGTCATTAGTGGAGTAGGACATGCTCACTTTTTCAGAACAGTAATGTGACGGATGCCATTTGTAGAGCAGGACATGCTCACTGTTTCAGAATAGTAATGTGACGGATGTCATTAGTGGAGCAGGACATGCTCACTGTTTCGGAACAGTAATGTGACGGATGTCATTAGTGGAGCAGGACATGCTCACTTTTTCGGAACAGTAATGTGACGGATGTCATTAGTGGAGCAGGACATGTTCACTGTATCAGAAGTGTAATGTGACGGATGCCATTTGTAGAGCAGGACATGCTCACTGTTTCAGAACAGTAATGTGACGAATATCATTAGTGGAGCAGGAAATGCTCACTGTTTCAGAACAGTAATGTGACGGATGTCATTAGGTGGGCAGGACATGCTCACTGTTTCAGAACAATAATGTGACGGATGTCATTAGTGGAGCAGGACATGCTCACTGTTTCAGAACAGTAATGTGACGGATGTCATTAGTGGAGCAGGACATGCTCACTGTTTCAGAACAGTAATGTGACGAATGTAATTAGTGGAGCAGGATATGCTGACTGTTTCAGAACAGTAATGTGACGAATGTCATTAGTGGAGCAGGACATGCTCACTGTTTCGGAACAGTAATGTGACGGATGTCATTAGTGGAGCAGGACATGCTCACTGTTTCAGAACAGTAATGTGACTGATGCCATTTGTAGAGCAGGACATGCTCACTGTTTCAGAACAGTAATGTGACGGATGCCATTTGTAGAGCAGGACATGCTCACTGTTTCAGAATAGTAATGTGACGGATGTCATTAGTGGAGCAGGACATGCTCACTGTTTTAGAACAGTAATGTGACGGATGCCATTAGTGGAGCAGGACATGCTCACTGTTTCAGAACAGTAATGTGACGGGTGTCATTAGTGGAGCAGGACATGCTCACTGTTTCAGAACAGTAATGTGACGGATGCCATTAGTGGAGCAGGACATGCTCACTGCTTCAGAACAGTAATGTGACGGATGCCATTAGTGGAGCAGGACATGCTCACTGTTTCAGAACAGTAATGTGACGGATGTCATTAGTGGAGCAGGACATGCTCACTTTTTCAGAACAGTAATGTGACGGATGCCATTTGTAGAGCAGGACATGCTCACTGTTTCAGAATAGTAATGTGACGGATGTCATTAGTGGAGCAGGACATGCTCACTGTTTCGGAACAGTAATGTGACGGATGTCATTAGTGGAGCAGGACATGCTCACTGTTTCGGAACAGTAATGTGACGGATGTCATTAGTGGAGCAGGACATGCTCACTGTTTCATAAGTGTAATGTGACGGATGCCATTTGTAGAGCAGGACATGCTCACTGTTTCAGAACAGTAATGTGACGAATATTATTAGAGGAGCAGGACATGCTCACTGTTTCAGAACAATAATGTGACGGATGTCATTAGTGGAGCAGGACATGCTCACTGTTTCAGAACAGTAATGTGACGGATGTCATTAGTGGAGCAGGACATGCTCACTGTTTCAGAACAGTAATGTGACGAATGTAATTAGTGGAGCAGGATATGCTGACTGTTTCAGAACAGTAATGTGACGAATGTCATTAGTGGAGCAGGACATGCTCACTGTTTCGGAACAGTAATGTGACGGATGTCATTAGTGGAGCAGGACATGCTCACTGTTTCAGAACAGTAATGTGACTGATGCCTTTTGTAGAGCAGGACATGCTCACTGTTTCAGAACAGTAATGTGACGGATGCCATTTGTAGAACAGGACATGCTCACTGTTTCAGAATAGTAATGTGACGGATGTCATTAGTGGAGCAGGACATGCTCACTGTTTTAGAACAGTAATGTGACGGATGTCATTAGTAAAGCAGGACATGTTCACTGTTTCGGAACAGTAATGTGACGGATGCCATTAGTGGAGCAGGACAGGCTCACTGTTTCAGAACAGTAATGTGACGGATGCCATTAGTGGAGCAGGACATGCTCACTGTTTCAGAACAGTAATGTGACGGATGCCATTAGTGGAGCAGGACATGCTCACTGTTTCAGAACAGTAATGTGACGGATGCCATTAGTGGAGCAGGACATGCTCACTGTTTCAGAACAGTAATGTGACGGATGTCATTAGTGGAGCAGGACATGCTCACTTTTTCAGAACAGTAATGTGACGGATGCCATTTGTAGAGCAGGACATGCTCACTGTTTCAGAATAGTAATGTGACGGATGTCATTAGTGGAGCAGGACATGCTCACTGTTTCGGAACAGTAATGTGACGGATGTCATTAGTAAAGCAGGACATGTTCACTGTTTCGGAACAGTAATGTGACGGATGCCATTAGTGGAGCAGGACAGGCTCACTGTTTCAGAACAGTAATGTGACGGATGCCATTAGTGGAGCAGGACATGCTCACTGTTTCGGAACAGTAATGTGACGTATGCCATTAGTGGAGCAGGATATGCTCACTGTTTCGGAACAGTAATGTGACGGATGCCATTAGTGGAGCAGGACATGCTCACTGTTTCAGAACAGTAATGTGACGGATGCCATTAGTGGAGCAGGACATGCTCACTGTTTCAGAACAGTAATGTGACGGATGTCATTAGTGGAGCAGGACATGCTCACTTTTTCAGAACAGTAATGTGACGGATGCCATTTGTAGAGCAGGACATGCTCACTGTTTCAGAATAGTAATGTGACGGATGTCATTAGTGGAGCAGGACATGCTCACTGTTTCGGAACAGTAATGTGACGGATGTCATTAGTAAAGCAGGACATGTTCACTGTTTCGGAACAGTAATGTGACGGATGCCATTAGTGGAGCAGGACAGGTTCACTGTTTCAGAACAGTAATGTGACGGATGCCATTAGTGGAGCAGGACATGCTCACTGTTTCGGAACAGTAATGTGACGGATGCCATTAGTGGAGCAGGATATGCTCACTGTTTCAGAACAGTAATGTGACTGATGCCATTAGTGGAGCAGGACATCCTCACTGTTTCGGAACAGTAATGTGACGGATGCCATTAGTGGAGAAGGATATTCTCACTGTTTCAGAACAGTAATGTGACGGATGTCATTAGTGGAGCGGGACATGCTCACTGTTTCAGAACAGTAATGTGACGATGCCATTAGTGGAGCAGAACATGCACACTGTTTCAGAACAGTAATGTGACGGATGTCATTAGTGGAGCAGGACATGCTCACTGTTTCAGAGCAGTAATGTGACGGATGTCATTAGTGGAGCAGGACATGCTCACTGTTTCAGAACAGTAATGTGACGTATGTGATTAGTGGAGCAGGACATGCTCACTGTTTCAGAACAGTAATGTGACGGATGCCATTAGTGGAGCAGGACATGCTCACTCTTTCGGAACAGTAATGTGACGGATGTCATTAGTAAAGCAGGACATGTTCACTGTTTCGGAACAGTAATGTGACGGATGCCATTAGTGGAGCAGGACAGGCTCACTGTTTCAGAACAGTAATGTGACGGATGCCATTAGTGGAGCAGGACATGCTCACTGTTTCGGAACAGTAATGTGACGGATGCCATTAGTGGAGCAGGATATGCTCACTGTTTCAGAACAGTAATGTGACTGATGCCATTTGTAGAGCAGGACATGCTCACTGTTTCAGAACAGTAATGTGACGGATGCCATTTGTAGAGCAGGACATGCTCACTGTTTCAGAATAGTAATGTGACGGATGTCATTAGTGGAGCAGGACATGCTCACTGTTTTAGAACAGTAATGTGACGGATGCCATTAGTGGAGCAGGACATGCTCACTGTTTCAGAACAGTAATGTGACGGGTGTCATTAGTGGAGCAGGACATGCTCACTGTTTCAGAACAGTAATGTGACGGATGCCATTAGTGGAGCAGGACATGCTCACTGCTTCAGAACAGTAATGTGACGGATGTCATTAGTGGAGTAGGACATGCTCACTTTTTCAGAACAGTAATGTGACGGATGCCATTTGTAGAGCAGGACATGCTCACTGTTTCAGAATAGTAATGTGACGGATGTCATTAGTGAAACAGGACATGCTCACTGTTTCGGAACAGTAATGTGACGGATGTCATTAGTGGAGCAGGACATGCTCACTGTTTCGGAACAGTAATGTGACGGATGTCATTAGTGGAGCAGGACATGCTCACTGTATCAGAAGTGTAATGTGACGGATGCCATTTGTAGAGCAGGACATGCTCACTGTTTCAGAACAGTAATGTGACGAATATCATTAGTGGAGCAGGAAATGCTCACTGTTTCAGAACAGTAATGTGACGGATGTCATTAGTTGGGCAGGACATGTTCACTGTTTCAGAACAATAATGTGACGGATGTCATTAGTGGAGCAGGACATGCTCACTGTTTCAGAACAGTAATGTGACGGATGTCATTAGTGGAGCAGGACATGCTCACTGTTTCAGAACAGTAATGTGACGAATGTAATTAGTGGAGCAGGATATGCTGACTGTTTCAGAACAGTAATGTGACGAATGTCATTAGTGGAGCAGGACATGCTCACTGTTTCGGAACAGTAATGTGACGGATGTCATTAGTGGAGCAGGACATGCTCACTGTTTCAGAACAGTAATGTGACTGATGCCTTTTGTAGAGCAGGACATGCTCACTGTTTCAGAACAGTAATGTGACGGATGCCATTTGTAGAACAGGACATGCTCACTGTTTCAGAATAGTAATGTGACGGATGTCATTAGTGGAGCAGGACATGCTCACTGTTTTAGAACAGTAATGTGACGGATGTCATTAGTAAAGCAGGACATGTTCACTGTTTCGGAACAGTAATGTGACGGATGCCATTAGTGGAGCAGGACAGGCTCACTGTTTCAGAACAGTAATGTGACGGATGCCATTAGTGGAGCAGGACATGCTCACTGTTTCAGAACAGTAATGTGACGGATGCCATTAGTGGAGCAGGACATGCTCACTGTTTCAGAACAGTAATGTGACGGATGCCATTAGTGGAGCAGGACATGCTCACTGTTTCAGAACAGTAATGTGACGGTTGTCATTAGTGGAGCAGGACATGCTCACTTTTTCAGAACAGTAATGTGACGGATGCCATTTGTAGAGCAGGACATGCTCACTGTTTCAGAATAGTAATGTGACGGATGTCATTAGTGGAGCAGGACATGCTCACTGTTTCGGAACAGTAATGTGACGGATGTCATTAGTAAAGCAGGACATGTTCACTGTTTCGGAACAGTAATGTGACGGATGCCATTAGTGGAGCAGGACAGGCTCACTGTTTCAGAACAGTAATGTGACGGATGCCATTAGTGGAGCAGGACATGCTCACTGTTTCGGAACAGTAATGTGACGGATGCCATTAGTGGAGCAGGATATGCTCACTGTTTCGGAACAGTAATGTGACGGATGCCATTAGTGGAGCAGGACATGCTCACTGTTTCAGAACAGTAATGTGACGGATGCCATTAGTGGAGCAGGACATGCTCACTGTTTCAGAACAGTAATGTGACGGATGTCATTAGTGGAGCAGGACATGCTCACTTTTTCAGAACAGTAATGTGACGGATGCCATTTGTAGAGCAGGACATGCTCACTGTTTCAGAATAGTAATGTGACGGATGTCATTAGTGGAGCAGGACATGCTCACTGTTTCGGAACAGTAATGTGACGGATGTCATTAGTAAAGCAGGACATGTTCACTGTTTCGGAACAGTAATGTGACGGATGCCATTAGTGGAGCAGGACAGGCTCACTGTTTCAGAACAGTAATGTGACGGATGCCATTAGTGGAGCAGGACATGCTCACTGTTTCGGAACAGTAATGTGACGGATGCCATTAGTGGAGCAGGATATGCTCACTGTTTCAGAACAGTAATGTGACTGATGCCATTAGTGGAGCAGGACATCCTCACTGTTTCGGAACAGTAATGTGACGGATGCCATTAGTGGAGAAGGATATTCTCACTGTTTCAGAACAGTAATGTGACGGATGTCATTAGTGGAGCGGGACATGCTCACTGTTTCAGAACAGTAATGTGACGATGCCATTAGTGGAGCAGGACATACACACTGTTTCAGAACAGTAATGTGACGGATGTCATTAGTGGAGCAGGACATGCTCACTGTTTCAGAGCAGTAATGTGACGGATGTCATTAGTGGAGCAAGACATGCTCACTGTTTCAGAACAGTAATGTGACGTATGTGATTAGTGGAGCAGGACATGCTCACTGTTTCAGAACAGTAATGTGACGGATGCCATTAGTGGAGCAGGACATGCTCACTCTTTCGGAACAGTAATGTGACGGATGTCATTAGTAAAGCAGGACATGTTCACTGTTTCGGAACAGTAATGTGACGGATGCCATTAGTGGAGCAGGACAGGCTCACTGTTTCAGAACAGTAATGTGACGGATGCCATTAGTGGAGCAGGACATGCTCACTGTTTCGGAACAGTAATGTGACGGATGCCATTAGTGGAGCAGGATATGCTCACTGTTTCAGAACAGTAATGTGACTGATGCCATTAGTGGAGCAGGACATCCTCACTGTTTCGGAACAGTAATGTGACGGATGCCATTAGTGGAGAAGGACATTCTCACTGTTTCAGAACAGTAATGTGACGGATGTCATTAGTGGAGCGGGACATGCTCACTGTTTCAGAACAGTAATGTGACGATGCCATTAGTGGAGCAGGACATGCACACTGTTTCAGAACAGTAATGTGACGGATGTCATTAGTGGAGCAGGACATGCTCACTGTTTCAGAACAGTAATGTGACGGATGTCATTAGTGGAGCAGGACATGCTCACTGTTTCAGAACAGTAATGTGACGGATGTCATTATTGGAACAGGACATGGTCACTGTTTCAGAACAATAATTAGACGGATGCCATTAGTGGAGCAGGACATGCTCACTGTTTCAGAACAGTAATGTGACGGGTGTCATTAGTGGAGCAGGACATTCTCACTGTTTCAGAACAGTAATGGGACAATGCTATTAGTGGAGCAGGACATGCTCACTGTTTCAGAACAGTAATGTGACGGATGCCATTAGTGGAGCAGGACATTCTCACTGTTTCGGAACAGTAATGTGACGAATGTCATTAGTGGAGCAGGACATGCTCACTGTTTCGGAACAGTAATTTGACGGATGTCATTAGTGGAGCAGATCATGCTCACTGTTTCGG
The DNA here is from genome assembly GCA_963680875.1 of Bathymodiolus brooksi. Lineage (NCBI taxonomy): Eukaryota > Metazoa > Mollusca > Bivalvia > Mytilida > Modiolidae > Bathymodiolus > Bathymodiolus brooksi. The sequence goes on from OY804577.1 coordinate 145,474,046, forward strand.
AACAGTAATGTGACGGATGTCATTAGTGGAGCAGGACATGCTCACTGTTTTAGAACAGTAATGTGACGGATGCCATTTGTAGAGCAGGACATGCTCACTGTTTCAGAACAGTAATGTGACAAATGTCATTAGTGGAGCAGGACATGCTCACTGTTTCAGAACAGTAATGTGACGGATGTCATTAGTGGGGCAGGACATGCTCACTGTTTCAGAACAGTAATGTGACGGATGTCATTAGTGGAGCAGGACATGCTCACTGTTTCAGAACAGTAATGTGACGGATGTCATTAGTGGAGCAGGACATGCTCACTGTTTCAGAACAGTAATGTGACGAATGTAATTAGTGGAGCAGGATATGCTCACTGTTTCAGAACAGTAATGTGACGAATGTCATTAGTGGAGCAGGACATACTCACTGTTTCGGAACAGTAATGTGACGGATGTCATTAGTGGAGCAGGACATGCTCACTGTTTCAGAACAGTAATGTGACGGATGCCATTTGTAGAGCAGGAAATGCTCACTGTTTCAGAACAGTAATGTGACGGATGCCCTTAGTGGAGCAGGACATGCTCACTGTTTCAGAACAGTAATGTGACGGATGTCATTAGTAGAACAGGACATGCTCACTGTTTCAGAACAGTAATGTGACGGATGTCATTAGTGGAGCAGGACATGCTCACTGTTTCGGAACAGTAATGTGACGGATGTCATTAGTGGAGCAGGACATGCTCACTGTTTTTGAACAGTAATATGACGGATGTCATTAGTGGAGTAGGATATGTTCACTGTTTCAGAACAGTAATGTGACGGATGCCTTTAGTGGAGCAGGACATGCTCACTATTTCAGAACAGTAATGTAAAGGATGTCATTAGTGGAGCAGGACATGCTCACTGTTTCGGAAAAGTAATGTGACGGATGTCATTAGTGGAGCAGGACATGCTCACTGTTTCAGAGCAGTAATGTGACGGATGTCATTAGTGGAGCAGGACATGCTCACTGTTTCAGAACAGTAATGTGACGTATGTGATTAGTGGAGCAGGACATGCTCACTGTTTCAGAACAGTAATGTGACGGATGTCATTAGTGGAGCGGGACATGCTCACTGTTTCAGAACAGTAATGTGACGATGCCATTAGTGGAGCATGACATGCACACTGTTTCAGAACAGTAATGTGACGGATGTCATTAGTGGAGCAGGACATGCTCAACTGTTTCAGAACAGTAATGTGACGGATGTCATTAGTGGAGCAGGACATGCTCACTGTTTCAGAACAGTAATGTGACGGATGTCATTATTGGAGCAGGACATGGTCACTGTTTAAGAACAATAATTAGACGGATGCCATTAGTGGAGCAGGACATGCTCACTGTTTCAGAACAGTAATGTGACGGGTGTCATTATTGGAGCAGGACATGCTCACTGTTTCAGAACAGTAATGGGACAATGCCATTAGTGGAGCAGGACATGCTCACTGTTTCAGAACAGTAATGTGACGGATGCCATTAGTGGAGCAGGACATGCTCACTGTTTCGGAACAGTAATGTGACGAATGTCATTAGTGGAGCAGGACATGCTCACTGTTTCGGAACAGTAATTTGACGGATGTCAATAGTGGAGCAGATCATGCTCACTGTTTCGGAACAGTAATGTGACGGATGTCATTAGTGGAGCAGGACATGCTCACTGTTTTAGAACAGTAATGTGACGGATGCCATTTGTAGAGCAGGACATGCTCACTGTTTCAGAACAGTAATGTGACGGATGTCATTAGTGGAGAAGGACATGCTCACTTTTTCAGAACAGTAATGTGACGGATGCCATTTGTAGAGCAGGACATGCTCACTGTTTCAGAATAGTAATGTGACGGATGTCATTAGTGGAGCAGGACAAGCTCACTGTTTCAGAACAGTAATGTGACGGATGCCATTAGTGGAGCAGGACATGCTCACTGTTACAGAACAGTAATGTGACGGATGTCATTAGTGGAGCAGGACATGCTCACTGTTTCGGAACAGTAATGTGACGGATGTCATTAGTGGAGCAGGATATGCTCACTGTTTCAGAACAGTAATGTGACGGATGCCATTTGTAGAGCAGGACATGCTCACTGTTTCAGAACAGTAATGTGACGGATGTCATTAGTGGAGCAGGACATGCTCACTGTTTCAGAACAGTAATGTGACGTATGTGATTAGTGGAGCAGGACATGCTCAATGTTTCAGAACAGTAATGTGACGGATGTCATTATTGGAGCAGGACATGGTCACTGTTTCAGAACAGTAATTAGACGGATGCCATTAGTGGAGCAGGACATGCTCACTGTTTCAGAACAGTAATGTGACGGGTGTCATTAGTGGAGCAGGACATGGTCACTGTTTCAGAACAGTAATTAGACGGATGCCATTAGTGGAGCAGGAGATGCTCACTGTTTCAGAACAGTAATGTGACGAATGTCATTAGTGGAGCAGGACATGCTCACTGTTTCGGAACAGTAATTTGACGGGTGTCATTAGTGGAGCAGATCATGCTCACTGTTTCGGAACAGTAATGTGACGGATGTCATTAGTGGAGCAGGACATGCTCACTGTTTCAGAACAGTAATGTGATGGATGCCATTTGTAGAGCAGGACATGCTCACTGTTTCAGAACAGTAATGTGACGGATGTCATTAGTGGAGCAGGACATGCTCACTTTTTCAGAACAGTAATGTGACGGATGCCATTTGTAGAGCAGGACATGCTCACTGTTTCAGAATAGTAATGTGACGGATGTCATTAGTGGAGCAGGACAAGCTCACTGTTTCAGAACAGTAATGTGACGGATGCCATTAGTGGAGCAGGACATGCTCACTGTTTCATAACAGTAATGTATCGGATGTCATTAGTGGAGCAGGACATGCTCACTGTTTCGGAACAGTAATGTGACGGATGTCATTAGTGGAGCAGGACATGCTCACTGTTTCAGAACAGTAATGTGACGGATGCCATTTGTAGAGCAGGACATGCTTACTGTTTCTGAACAGAAATGTGACGGATGTCATTAGTGGAGCAGGACATGCTCACTGTTTCAGAACAGTAATGTGACGGTTGCCATTTGTAGAGCAGGACATGCTCACTGTTTCAGAATAGTAATGTGACGGATATCTTTAGTGGAGCAGGACATGCTCACTGTTTCAGAACAGTAATGTGACGGATGCCATTTGTAGAGCAGGACATGCTCACTGTTTCAGAATAGTAATGTGACGGATGTCATTAGTGGAGCAGGACATGCTCACTGTTTCAGAACAGTAATGTGACGGATGCCATTAGTGGAGCAGGATATGCTCACTGTTTCAGAACAGTAATGTGACGGATGTCATTAGTGGAGCAGGATATGCTCACTGTTTCGGAACAATAATGTGACGGATGTCATTAGTGGAGCAGGACATGCTCACTGTTTCAGAACAGTAATGTGACTGATGCCATTTGTAGAGCAGGACATGCTCACTGTTTCAGAACAGTAATGTGACGAATGCCATTTGTAGAGCAGGACATGCTCACTGTTTCAGAATAGTAATGTGACGGATGTCATTAGTGGAGCAGGACATGCTCACTGTTTTAGAACAGTAATGTGACGGATGCCATTAGTGGAGCAGGACATGCTCACTGTTTCAGAACAGTAATGTGACGGGTGTCATTAGTGGAGCAGGACATGCTCACTGTTTCAGAACAGTAATGTGACGGATGCCATTAGTGGAGCAGGACATGCTCACTGTTTCAGAACAGTAATGTGACGGATGTCATTAGTGGAACAGGACATGCTCACTGTTTCAGAACAGTAATGTGACTGATGTCATTAGTGGAGCAGGACATGCTCACTTTTTCAGAACAGTAATGTGACGGATGCCATTTGTAGAGCAGGACATGCGCACTGTTTCAGAATAGTAATGTGACGGATGTCATTAGTGGAGCAGGACATGTTCACTGTTTCGGAACAGTAATGTGACGGATGTCATTAGTGGAGCAGGACATGCTCACTGTTTCGGAACAGTAATGTGACGGATGCCATTTGTAGAGCAGGACATGCTCACTGTTTCAGAACAGTAATGTGACGGATGTCATTAGTGGAGCAGGACATGCTCACTGTTTCAGAACAGTAATGTGACGGATGCCATTTGTAGAGCAGGACATGCTCACTGTTTCAGAACAGTAATGTGACGGGTGTCATTAGTGGAGCAGGACATGGTCACTGTTTCAGAACAGTAATTAGACGGATGCCATTAGTGGAGCAGGACATGCTCACTGTTTCAGAACAGTAATGTGACGAATGTCATTAGTGGAGCAGGACATGCTCACTGTTTCGGAACAGTAATTTGACGGGTGTCATTAGTGGAGCAGATCATGCTCACTGTTTCGGAACAGTAATGTGACGGATGTCATTAGTGGAGCAGGACATGCTCACTTTTTCAGAACAGTAATGTGATGGATGCCATTTGTAGAGCAGGACATGCTCACTGTTTCTGAACAGTAATGTGACGGATGTCATTAGTGGAGCAGGACATGCTCACTTTTTCAGAACAGTAATGTGACGGATGCCATTTGTAGAGCAGGACATGCTCACTGTTTCAGAATAGTAATGTGACGGATGTCATTAGTGGAGCAGGACAAGCTCACTGTTTCAGAACAGTAATGTGACGGATGCCATTAGTGGAGCAGGACATGCTCACTGTTTCAGAACAGTAATGTATCGGATGTCATTAGTGGAGCAGGACATGCTCACTGTTTCGGAAAAGTAATGTGACGGATGTCATTAGTGGAGCAGGACATGCTCACTGTTTCAGAACAGTAATGTGACGGATGCCATTTGTAGAGCAGGACATGCTTACTGTTTCAGAACAGAAATGTGACGGATGTCATTAGTGGAGCAGGACATGCTCACTGTTTCAGAACAGTAATGTGACGGTTGCCATTTGTAGAGCAGGACATGCTCACTGTTTCAGAATAGTAATGTGACGGATGTCATTAGTGGAGCAGGACATGCTCACTGTTTCAGAACAGTAATGTGACGGATGCCATTAGTGGAGCAGGATATGCTCACTGTTTCAGAACAGTAATGTGACGGATGTCATTAGTGGAGCAGGATATGCTCACTGTTTCGGAACAATAATGTGACGGATGTCATTAGTGGAGCAGGACATGCTCACTGTTTCAGAACAGTAATGTGACTGATGCCATTTGTAGAGCAGGACATGCTCACTGTTTCAGAATAGTAATGTGACGGATGTCATTAGTGGAGCAGGACATGCTCACTGTTTTAGAACAGTAATGTGACGGATGCCATTAGTGGAGCAGGACATGCTCACTGTTTCAGAACAGTAATGTGACGGGTGTCATTAGTGGAGCAGGACATGCTCACTGTTTCAGAACAGTAATGTGACGGATGCCATTAGTGGAGCAGGACATGCTCACTGTTTCAGAACAGTAATGTGACGGATGCCATTAGTGGAGCAGGACATGCTCACTGTTTCAGAACAGTAATGTGACGGATGTCATTAGTGGAGCAGGACATGCTCACTTTTTCAGAACAGTAATGTGACGGATGCCATTTGTAGAGCAGGACATGCGCACTGTTTCAGAATAGTAATGTGACGGATGTCATTAGTGGAGCAGGACATGCTCACTGTTTCGGAACAGTAATGTGACGGATGTCATTAGTGGAGCAGGACATGCTCACTGTTTCGGAACAGTAATGTGACGGATGCCATTTGTAGAGCAGGACATGCTCACTGTTTCAGAACAGTAATGTGACGGATGTCATTAGTGGAGCAGGACATGCTCACTGTTTCAGAACAGTAATGTGACGGATGCCATTTGTAGAGCAGGACATGCTCACTGTTTCAGAATAGTAATGTGACGGATGTCTTTAGTGGAGCAGGACATGCTCACTGTTTCAGAACAGTAATGTGACGGATGCCATTTGTAGAGCAGGACATGCTCACTGTTTCGGAACAGTAATGTGACGGATGTCATTAGTGGAGCAGGACATGCTCACTTTTTCAGAACAGTAATGTGACGGATGCCATTTGTAGAGCAGGACATGCTCACTGTTTCAGAACAGTAATGTGACGGATGCCATTTGTAGAGCAGGACATGCTCACTGTTTCAGAATAGTAATGTGACGGATGTCATTAGTGGAGCAGGACATGCTCACTGTTTTAGAACAGTAATGTGACGGATGCCATTAGTGGAGCAGGACATGCTCATTGTTTCAGAACAGTAATGTGACGGATGCCATTTGTAGAGCAGGACATGCTCACTGTTTCAGAATAGTAAGGTGACGGATGTCATTAGTGGAGCAGGACATGCTCACTGTTTTAGAACAGTAATGTGACGGATGCCATTAGTGGAGCAGGACATGCTCACTGTTTCAGAACAGTAATGTGACGGGTGTCATTAGTGGAGCAGGACATGCTCACTGTTTCAGAACAGTAATGTGACGGATGCCATTAGTAGAGCAGGACATGCTCACTTATTCAGAACAGTAATGTGACGGATGTCATTAGTGGAGCATGACATGCTCACTGTTTCAGAACAGTAATGTGACGGATGTCATTAGTGGAGCAGGACATGCTCACTTTTTCAGAACAGTAATGTGACGGATGCCATTTGTAGAGCAGGACATGCTCACTGTTTCAGAATAGTAATGTGACGGATGTCATTAGTGGAGCAGGACATGCTCACTGTTTCGGAACAGTAATGTGACGGATGTCATTAGTGGAGCAGGACATGCTCACTGTTTCGGAACAGTAATGTGACGGATGCCATTTGTAGAGCAGGACATGCTCACTGTTTCAGAACAGTAATGTGACGAATGTCATTAGTGGAGCAGGACATGCTCACTTTTTCAGAACAGTAATGTGACGGATACCATTTGTAGAGCAGGACATGCTCACTGTTTCAGAATAGTAATGTGACGGATGTCTTTAGTGGAGCAGGACATGCTCACTGTTTCAGAACAGTAATGTGACGGATGCCATTTGTAGAGCAGGACATGCTCACTGTTTCAGAATAGTAATGTGACGGATGTCATTAGTGGAGCAGGACATGCTCACTGTTTCAGAACAGTAATGTGACAGATGCCATCAGTGGAGCAGGACATGCTCACTGTTTCAGAACAGTAATGTGACGGATGTCATTAGTGGACCAGGACATGCTCACTGTTTCGGAACAGTAATGTGACGGATGTCATTAGTGGAGCAGGACATGCTCACTTTTTCAGAACAGTAATGTGACGGATGCCATTTGTAGAGCAGGACATGCTCACTGTTTCAGAACAGTAATGTGACGGATGCCATTTGTAGAGCAGGACATGCTCACTGTTTCAGAATAGTAATGTGACGGATGTCATTAGTGGAGCAGGACATGCTCACTGTTTTAGAACAGTAATGTGACGGATGCCATTAGTGGAGCAGGACATGCTCATTGTTTCAGAACAGTAATGTGACGGGTGTCATTAGTGGAGCAGGACATGCTCACTGTTTCAGAACAGTAATGTGACGGATGCCATTAGTGGAGCAGGACATGCTCACTGTTTCAGAACAGTAATGTGATGGATGCCATTAGTGGAGCAGGACATGCTCACTGTTTTAGAACAGTAATGTGACGGATGCCATTAGTGGAGCAGGACATGCTCACTGTTTCAGAACAGTAATGTGACGGATGCGATTTGTAGAGCAGGACATGCTCACTGTTTCAGAATAGTAATGTGACGGATGTCATTAGTGGAGCAGGACATGCTCACTGTTTCAGAACAGTAATGTGACGGATGCCATTAGTGGAGCAGGACATGCTCACTGTTTCAGAACAGGAATGTGACGGATGTCATTAGTGGAGCAGGACATGCTCACTATTTCAGAAGAGTAATCTGACGGATGTCATCAGTGGAGCAGGACATGCTCACTGTTTCAGAACAGTAATGTGACGGATGCCATTAGTGGAGCAGAACATGCTCACTGTTTCAGAACAGTAATGTGACGGATGTCATTAGTGGAGCAGGACATGCTCACTGTTTCGGAACAGTAATGTAACGGTTGTCATTAGTGGATCAGGACATTCTCACTGTTTCAGAACCGTAATGTGACGGATGTCATTAGTGGAGCAGGACATGCTCACTGTTTCAGAACAGTAATGTGACGATGCCATTAGTGGAGCAGGACATGCTCACTGTTTCAGAACAGTAATGTGACGGATGTCATTAGTGGAGCAGGACATGCTCACTGTTTCAGAACAGTAATGTGACCAATGTCATTAGTGGAGCAGGACATGGACACTGTTTCAGAACAGTAATGTGACTGATGCCATTAGTGGAGCAGGACATGTTCACTGTTTCAGAACAGTAATGTGACGGATGTCATTAGTGGAGCAGGACATGCTCACTGTTTCAGAACAGTAATGTGACGGATGCCATTAGTGGAGCAGGACATGCTCACTGTTTCAGAACAGTAATGTGACGAATGTCATTAGTGGAGCAGGACATGCTCACTGTTTCAGAACAGTAATGTGACGAATGTCATTAGTGGAGCAGGACATGCTCACTGTTTCGGAACAGTAATGCGACGGATGTCATTAGTGGAGCAGGACATGCTCACTGTTTCAGAACAGTAATGTGACGGATGCCATTAGTGGAGCAGGACATGCTCACTGTTTCAGAACAGTAATGTGACGGATGTCATTAGTGGAGCAGGACATGCTCACTGTTTCAGAACAGCAATGTGACGAATGCCATTAGTCGAGCAGGACATGCTCACTGTTTCGGAACAGTAATGTGACGGATGTCATTAGTGGAGCAGGACATGCTCACTGTTTCAGAACAGTAATGTGACGGATGCCATTTGTAGAGCAGGACATGCTCACTGTTTCAGAATAGTAATGTGACGGATGCCATTAGTGGAGCAAGACATGCTCACTGTTTCAGAACAGTAATTTGACGGATGTCATTAGTGGAGCAGGACATGCTCACTGTTTCGGAACAGTAATGTGACGGATGTCAATAGTGGAGCAGGACATGCTCACTGTTTCAGAACAGTAATGTGACGGATGCCATTAGTGGAGCAGGACATGCTCACTGTTTCTGAACAGGAATGTGACGGATGTCATTAGTGGAGCAGGACATGCTCACTATTTCAGAACAGTAATCTGACGAATGTCATTAGTGGAGCAGGACATGCTCACTGTTTCAGAACAGTAATGTGACGGATGCCATTAGTGGAGCAGGACATGCCCACTGTTTCAGACCAGTAATGTGACGGATGTCATTAGTGGAGCAGGACATGCTCACTGTTTCGGAACAGTAATGTGACGGTTGTCATTAGTGGATCAGGACATTCTCACTGTTTCAGAACAGTAATGTGACGGATGTCATTAGTGGAGCAGGACATGCTCACTGTTTCAGAACAGTAATGTTACGATGCCATTAGTGGAGCAGGACATGCTCACTGTTTCAGAACAGTAATGTGACGGATATCATTAGTGGAGCAGGACATGCTCACTGTTTCAGAACAGTAATGTGACGGATGTCATTAGTGGAACAGGATATGCTCACTGTTTCAGAACAGTAATGTGACGGATGTCATTAGTGGAGCAGGACATGGTCACTGTTTCAGAACAGTAATGTGACTGATGCCATTAGTGGAGCAGGACATGTTCACTGTTTCAGAACAGTAATGTGACGGATGTCATTCCTGGAGCAGGACATGCTCACTGTTTCGGAACAGTAATGTGACGGATGTCATTAGTGGAGCAGGACATGCTCACTCTTTCAGAACAGTAATGTGACGGATGCCATTAGTGGAGCAGAACATGCTCACTGTTTCAGAACAGTAATGTGACGGATGTCATTAGTGGAGCAGGACATGCTCACTGTTTCAGAACAGTAATGTGACGGATGTCATTAGTGGAGCAGGACATGCTCACTGTTTCAGAACAGTAATGTGACGGATGCCATTTGTAGAGCAGGACATGCTCACTGTTTCAGAATAGTAATGTGACGGATGTCTTTAGTGGAGCATGACATGCTCACTGTTTCAGAACAGTAATGTGACGGATGCCATTTGTAGAGCAGGACATGCTCACTGTTTCAGAATAGTAATGTGACGGATGTCATTAGTGGAGAAAAGCATGCTCACTGTTTCAGAACAGTAATGTGACGGATGCCATTAGTGGAGCTGGACATGCTCACTGTTTCAGAACAGTAATGTGACGGATGTCATTAGTGGAGCAGGACATGTTCACTGTTTCGGAACAGTAATGTGACGGATGTCATTAGTGGAGCAGGACATGCTCACTTTTTCAGAACAGTAATGTGACGGATGCCATTTGTAGGGCAGGACAGGCTCACTGTTTCAGAACAGTAATTTGACGGATGCCATTTGTAGAGCAGGACATGCTCACTGTTTCAGAATAGTAATGTGACGGATGTCATTAGTGGAGCAGGACATGCTCACTGTTTCAGAACAGTAATGTGACGGATGCCATTAGTGGAGCAGGACATGCTCATTATTTCAGAACCGAAATGTGACGGGTGTCATTAGTGGAGCAGGACATGCTCACTGTTTCAGAACAGTAATGTGACGGATGCCATTAGTGGAGCAGGACATGCTCACTGTTTCAGAACAGTAATGTGACGGATGCCTTTTGTAGAGCAGGACATGCTGACTGTTTCAGAATAGTAATGTGACGGATGTCATTAGTGAAGCAGGACATGCTCACTGTTTCAGAACAGTAATGTGACGGATGCCATTAGTGGAGCAGGACATGCTCACTGTTTCAGAACAGTAATGTGACGGATGCCATTAGTGGAGCAGGACATGCTCACTGTTTCAGAACAGTAATGTGACGAATGTCATTAGTGGAGCAGGACATGCTCACTGTTTCAGAACAGTAATGTGACGAATGTCATTAGTGGAGCAGGACATGCTCACTGTTTCGGAACAGTAATGCCACGGATGTCATTAGTGGAGCAGGACATGCTCACTGTTTCAGAACAGTAATGTGACGGATGCCATTAGTGGAGCAGGACATGCTCACTGTTTCAGAACAGTAATGTGACGGATGTCATTAGTGGAGCAGGACATGCTCACTGTTTCAGAACAGCAATGTGACGAATGCCATTAGTCGAGCAGGACATGCTCACTGTTTCGGAACAGTAATGTGACGGATGTCATTAGTGGAGCAGGACATGCTCACTGTTTCAGAACAGTAATGTGACGGATGCCATTTATAGAGCAGGACATGCTCACTGTTTCAGAATAGTAATGTGACGGATGCCATTAGTGGAGCAAGACATGCTCACTGTTTCAGAACAGTAATTTGACGGATGTCATTAGTGGAGCAGGACATGCTCACTGTTTCGGAACAGTAATGTGACGGATGTCATTAGTGGAGCAGGACATGCTCACTGTTTCGGAACAGTAATGTGACGGATGTCAATAGTGGAGCAGGACATGCTCACTGTTTCAGAACAGTAATGTGACGGATGCCATTAGTGGAGCAGGACATGCTCACTGTTTCAGAACAGGAATGTGACGGATGTCATTAGTGGAGCAGGACATGCTCACTATTTCAGAACAGTAATCTGACGAATGTCATTAGTGGAGCAGGACATGCTCACTGTTTCAGAACAGTAATGTGACGGATGCCATTAGTGGAGCAGGACATGCCCACTGTTTCAGAACAGTAATGTGACGGATGTCATTAGTGGAGCAGGACATGCTCACTGTTTCGGAACAGTAATGTGACGGTTGTCATTAGTGGATCAGGACATTCTCACTGTTTCAGAACAGTAATGTGACGGATGTCATTAGTGGAGCAGGACATGCTCACTGTTTCAGAACAGTAATGTGACGATGCCATTAGTGGAGCAGGACATGCTCACTGTTTCAGAACAGTAATGTGACGGATATCATTAGTGGAGCAGGACATGCTCACTGTTTCAGAACAGTAATGTGACGGATGTCATTAGTGGAACAGGATATGCTCACTGTTTCAGAACAGTAATGTGACGGATGTCATTAGTGGAGCAGGACATGGTCACTGTTTCAGAACAGTAATGTGACTGATGCCATTAGTGGAGCAGGACATGTTCACTGTTTCAGAACAGTAATGTGACGGATGTCATTCCTGGAGCAGGACATGCTCACTGTTTCGGAACAGTAATGTGACGGATGTCATTAGTGGAGCAGGACATGCTCACTCTTTCAGAACAGTAATGTGACGGATGCCATTAGTGGAGCAGAACATGCTCACTGTTTCAGAACAGTAATGTGACGGATGTCATTAGTGGAGCAGGACATGCTCACTGTTTCAGAACAGTAATGTGACGGATGTCATTAGTGGAGCAGGACATGCTCACTGTTTCAGAACAGTAATGTGACGGATGCCATTTGTAGAGCAGGACATGCTCACTGTTTCAGAATAGTAATGTGACGGATGTCTTTAGTGGAGCATGACATGCTCACTGTTTCAGAACAGTAATGTGACGGATGCCATTTGTAGAGCAGGACATGCTCACTGTTTCAGAATAGTAATGTGACGGATGTCATTAGTGGAGCAAAGCATGCTCACTGTTTCAGAACAGTAATGTGACGGATGCCATTAGTGGAGCTGGACATGCTCACTGTTTCAGAACAGTAATGTGACGGATGTCATTAGTGGAGCAGGACATGTTCACTGTTTCGGAACAGTAATGTGACGGATGTCATTAGTGGAGCAGGACATGCTCACTTTTTCAGAACAGTAATGTGACGGATGCCATTTGTAGGGCAGGACAGGCTCACTGTTTCAGAACAGTAATTTGACGGATGCCATTTGTAGAGCAGGACATGCTCACTATTTCAGAATAGTAATGTGACGGATGTCATTAGTGGAGCAGGACATGCTCACTGTTTCAGAACAGTAATGTGACGGATGCCATTAGTGGAGCAGGACATGCTCATTATTTCAGAACCGAAATGTGACGGGTGTCATTAGTGGAGCAGGACATGCTCACTGTTTCAGAACAGTAATGTGACGGATGCCATTAGTGGAGCAGGACATGCTCACTGTTTCAGAACAGTAATGTGACGGATGCCTTTTGTAGAGCAGGACATGCTCACTGTTTCAGAATAGTAATGTGACGGATGTCATTAGTGGAGCAGGACATGCTCACTGTTTCAGAACAGTAATGTGACGGATGCCATTAGTGGAGCAGGACATGCTCACTGTTTCAGAACAGGAATGTGACGGATGTCATTAGTGGAGCAGGACATGCTCACTATTTCTGAAGAGTAATCTGACGGATGTTATTAGTGGAGCAGGACATCCTAACTGTTTCAGAACAGTAATGTGACGGATGCCATTAGTGGAGCAGAACATGCTCACTGTTTCAGAACAGTAATGTGACGGATGTCATTAGTGGAGCAGGACATGCTCACTGTTTCGGAACAGTAATGTGACGGTTGTCATTAGTGGATCAGGACATTCTCACTGTTTCAGAACAATAATGTGACGGATGTCATTAGTGGAGCAGGACATGCTCACTGTTTCAGAACAGTAATGTGACGATGCCATTAGTGGAGCAGGACATGCTCACTGTTTCAGAACAGTAATGTGACGGATGTCATTAGTGGAGCAGGACATGCTCACTGTTTCAGAACAGTAATGTGACGGATGTCATTAGTGGAGCAGGACATGCTCACTGTTTCAGAACAGTAATGTGACCAATGTCATTAGTGGAGCAGGACATGGTCACTGTTTCAGAACAGTAATGTGACTAATGCCATTAGTGGAGCAGGACATGTTCACTGTTTCAGAACAGTAATGTGACGGATGTCAATAGTGGAGCAGGACATGCTCACTGTTTCAGAACAGTAATGTGACGGATGTCATTAGTGGAGCAGGAAATGCTCACTGTTTCGGAACAGTAATGTGACGGATGTCATTAGTGGAGCAGGACATGCTCACTTTTTCAGAACAGTAATGTGACGGATGCCATTTGTAGAGCAGGACATGCTCACTGTTTCAGAACAGTAATGTGACGGATGCCATTTGTAGAGCAGGACATGCTCACTGTTTCAGAATAGTAATGTGACGGATGTCATTAGTGGAGCAGGACATGCTCACTGTTTTAGAACAGTAATGTGACGGATGCCATTAGTGGAGCAGGACATGCTCATTGTTTCAGAACAGTAATGTGACGTGTGTCATTAGTGGAGCAGGACATGCTCACTGTTTCAGAACAGTAATGTGACGGATGCCATTAGTGGAGCAGGACATGCTCACTGTTTCAGAACAGTAATGTGATGGATGCCATTAGTGGAGCAGGACATGCTCACTGTTTTAGAACAGTAATGTGACGGATGCCATTAGTGGAGCAGGACATGCTCACTATTTCAGAAGAGTAATCTGACGGATGTCATCAGTGGAGCAGGACATGCTCACTGTTTCAGAACAGTAATGTGACGGATGCCATTAGTGGAGCAGAACATGCTCACTGTTTCAGAACAGTAATGTGACGGATGTCATTAGTGGAGCAGGACATGCTCACTGTTTCGGAACAGTAATGTAACGGTTGTCATTAGTGGATCAGGACATTCTCACTGTTTCAGAACCGTAATGTGACGGATGTCATTAGTGGAGCAGGACATGCTCACTGTTTCAGAACAGTAATGTGACGATGCCATTAGTGGAGCAGGACATGCTCACTGTTTCAGAACAGTAATGTGACGGATGTCATTAGTGGAGCAGGACATGCTCACTGTTTCAGAACAGTAATGTGACCAATGTCATTAGTGGAGCAGGACATGGACACTGTTTCAGAACAGTAATGTGACTGATGCCATTAGTGGAGCAGGACATGTTCACTGTTTCAGAACAGTAATGTGACGGATGTCATTAGTGGAGCAGGACATGCTCACTGTTTCAGAACAGTAATGTGACGGATGCCATTAGTGGAGCAGGACATGCTCACTGTTTCAGAACAGTAATGTGACGAATGTCATTAGTGGAGCAGGACATGCTCACTGTTTCAGAACAGTAATGTGACGAATGTCATTAGTGGAGCAGGACATGCTCACTGTTTCGGAACAGTAATGCGACGGATGTCATTAGTGGAGCAGGACATGCTCACTGTTTCAGAACAGTAATGTGACGGATGCCATTAGTGGGGCAGGACATGCTCACTGTTTCAGAACAGTAATGTGACGGATGTCATTAGTGGAGCAGGACATGCTCACTGTTTCAGAACAGCAATGTGACGAATGCCATTAGTGGAGCAGGACATGCTCACTGTTTCGGAACAGTAATGTGACGGATGTCATTAGTGGAGCAGGACATGCTCACTGTTTCAGAACAGTAATGTGACGGATGCCACTTGTAGAGCAGGACATGCTCACTGTTTCAGAATAGTAATGTGACGGATGCCATTAGTGGAGCAAGACATGCTCACTGTTTCAGAACAGTAATTTGACGGATGTCATTAGTGGAGCAGGACATGCTCACTGTTTCGGAACAGTAATGTGACGGATGTCATTAGTGGAGCAGGACATGCTCACTGTTTCGGAACAGTAATGTGACGGATGTCAATAGTGGAGCAGGACATGCTCACTGTTTCAGAACAGTAATGTGACGGATGCCATTAGTGGAGCAGGACATGCTCACTGTTTCAGAACAGGAATGTGACGGATGTCATTAGTGGAGCAGGACATGCTCACTATTTCAGAACAGTAATCTGACGAATGTCATTAGTGGAGCAGGACATGCTCACTGTTTCAGAACAGTAATGTGACGGATGCCATTAGTGGAGCAGGACATGCTCACTGTTTCAGAACAGTAATGTGACGGATGTCATTAGTGGAGCAGGACATGCTCACTGTTTCAGAACAGTAATGTGACGGATGTCATTAGTGGAGCAGGACATGCTCACTGTTTCAGAACAGTAATGTGACCAATGTCATTAGTGGAGCAGGACATGGTCACTGTTTCAGAACAGTAATGTGACTAATGCCATTAGTGGAGCAGGACATGTTCACTGTTTCAGAACAGTAATGTGACGGATGTCAATAGTGGAGCAGGACATGCTCACTGTTTCAGAACAGTAATGTGACGGATGTCATTAGTGGAGCAGGAAATGCTCACTGTTTCGGAACAGTAATGTGACGGATGTCATTAGTGGAGCAGGACATGCTCACTTTTTCAGAACAGTAATGTGACGGATGCCATTTGTAGAGCAGGACATGCTCACTGTTTCAGAACAGTAATGTGACGGATGCCATTTGTAGAGCAGGACATGCTCACTGTTTCAGAATAGTAATGTGACGGATGTCATTAGTGGAGCAGGACATGCTCACTGTTTTAGAACAGTAATGTGACGGATGCCATTAGTGGAGCAGGACATGCTCATTGTTTCAGAACAGTAATGTGACGGGTGTCATTAGTGGAGCAGGACATGCTCACTGTTTCAGAACAGTAATGTGACGGATGCCATTAGTGGAGCAGGACATGCTCACTGTTTCAGAACAGTAATGTGATGGATGCCATTAGTGGAGCAGGACATGCTCACTGTTTTAGAACAGTAATGTGACGGATGTCATTAGTGGAGCAGGACATGCTCACTGTTTCAGAACAGTAATGTGACGGATGCCATTTGTAGAGCAGGACATGCTCACTGTTTCAGAATAGTAATGTGACGGATGTCATTAGTGGAGCAGGACATGCTCACTGTTTCAGAACAGTAATGTGACGGATGCCATTAGTGGAGCAGGACATGCTCACTGTTTCAGAACAGGAATGTGACGGATGTCATTAGTGGAGCAGGACATGCTCACTATTTCAGAAGAGTAATCTGACGGATGTCATCAGTGGAGCAGGACATGCTCACTGTTTCAGAACAGTAATGTGACGGATGCCATTAGTGGAGCAGAACATGCTCACTGTTTCAGAACAGTAATGTGACGGATGTCAATAGTGGAGCAGGACATGCTCACTGTTTCGGAACAGTAATGTAACGGTTGTCATTAGTGGATCAGGACATTCTCACTGTTTCAGAACCGTAATGTGACGGATGTCATTAGTGGAGCAGGACATGCTCACTGTTTCAGAACAGTAATGTGACGATGCCATTAGTGGAGCAGGACATGCTCACTGTTTCAGAACAGTAATGTGACGGATGTCATTAGTGGAGCAGGACATGCTCACTGTTTCAGAACAGTAATGTGACCAATGTCATTAGTGGAGCAGGACATGGACACTGTTTCAGAACAGTAATGTGACTGATGCCATTAGTGGAGCAGGACATGTTCACTGTTTCAGAACAGTAATGTGACGGATGTCATTAGTGGAGCAGGACATGCTCACTGTTTCAGAACAGTAATGTGACGGATGCCATTAGTGGAGCAGGACATGCTCACTGTTTCAGAACAGTAATGTGACGAATGTCATTAGTGGAGCAGGACATGCTCACTGTTTCAGAACAGTAATGTGACGAATGTCATTAGTGGAGCAGGACATGCTCACTGTTTCGGAACAGTAATGCGACGGATGTCATTAGTGGAGCAGGACATGCTCACTGTTTCAGAACAGTAATGTGACGGATGCCATTAGTGGGGCAGGACATGCTCACTGTTTCAGAACAGTAATGTGACGGATGTCATTAGTGGAGCAGGACATGCTCACTGTTTCAGAACAGCAATGTGACGAATGCCATTAGTGGAGCAGGACATGCTCACTGTTTCGGAACAGTAATGTGACGGATGTCATTAGTGGAGCAGGACATGCTCACTGTTTCAGAACAGTAATGTGACGGATGCCACTTGTAGAGCAGGACATGCTCACTGTTTCAGAATAGTAATGTGACGGATGCCATTAGTGGAGCAAGACATGCTCACTGTTTCAGAACAGTAATTTGACGGATGTCATTAGTGGAGCAGGACATGCTCACTGTTTCGGAACAGTAATGTGACGGATGTCATTAGTGGAGCAGGACATGCTCACTGTTTCGGAACAGTAATGTGACGGATGTCAATAGTGGAGCAGGACATGCTCACTGTTTCAGAACAGTAATGTGACGGATGCCATTAGTGGAGCAGGACATGCTCACTGTTTCAGAACAGGAATGTGACGGATGTCATTAGTGGAACAGGACATGCTCACTGTTTCAGAACAGTAATGTGACGAATGTCATTAGTGGAGCAGGACATGCTCACTGTTTCAGAACAGTAATGTGACGGATGCCATTTGTAGAGCAGGACATGCTCACTGTTTGAGAATAGTAATGTGACGGATGTCATTAGTGGAGCAGGACATGCTCACTGTTTTAGAACAGTAATGTGACGGATGCCTTTAGTGGAGCAGGACATGCTCACTGTTTCAGAACAGTAATGTGACGGGTGTCATTAGTGGAGCAGGACATGCTCACTGTTTCAGAACAGTAATGTGACGGATGCCATTAGTGGAGCAGGACATGCTCACTGTTTCAGAACAGTAATTTGACGGATGTCATTAGTGGAGCAGGACATGCTCACTGTTTCGGAACAGTAATGTGACGGATGTCATTAGTGGAGCAGGACATGCTCACTGTTTCGGAACAGTAATGTGACGGATGTCATTAGTGGAGCAGGACATGCTCACTGTTTCAGAACAGTAATGTGACGGATGCCATTAGTGGAGCAGGACATGCTCACTGTTTCAGAACAGGAATGTGACGGATGTCATTAGTGGAGCAGGACATGCTCACTGTTTCAGAACAGTAATCTGACGGATGTCATTAGTGGAGCAGGACATGCTCACTGTTTCAGAACAGTAATGTGACGGATGCCATTAGTGGAGCAGGACATGCCCACTGTTTCAGAACAGTAATGTGACGGATGTCATTAGTGGAGCAGGACATGCTCACTGTTTCGGAACAGTAATGTGACGGTTGTCATTAGTGGATCAGGACATTCTCACTGTTTCAGAACAGTAATGTGACGGATGTCATTAGTGGAGCAGGACATGCTCACTGTTTCAGAACAGTAATGTGACGGATGTCATTAGTGGAACAGGACATGCTCACTGTTTCAGAACAGTAATGTGACGGATGTCATTAGTGGAGCAGGACATGGTCACTGTTTCAGAACAGTAATGTGACTGATGCCATTAGTGGAGCAAGACATGTTCACTATTTCAGAACAGTAAGGTGACGGATGTCATTCGTGGAGCAGGACATGCTCACTGTTTCGGAACAGTAATGTGACGGATGTCATTAGTGGAGCAGGACATGCTCACTCTTTCAGAACAGTAATGTGACGGATGCCATTAGTGGAGCAGAACATGCTCACTGTTTCAGAACAGTAATGTGACGATGCCATTAGTGGAGCAGGACATGCTCACTGTTTCAGAACAGTAATGTGACGGATGTCATTAGTGGAGCAGGACATGCTCACTGTTTCAGAACAGTAATGTGACCAATGTCATTAGTGGAGCAGGACATGGACACTGTTTCAGAACAGTAATGTGACTGATGCCATTAGTGGAGCAGGACATGTTCACTGTTTCAGAACAGTAATGTGACGGATGTCATTAGTGGAGCAGGACATGCTCACTGTTTCAGAACAGTAATGTGACGGATGCCATTAGTGGAGCAGGACATGCTCACTGTTTCAGAACAGTAATGTGACGAATGTCATTAGTGGAGCAGGACATGCTCACTGTTTCAGAACAGTAATGTGACGAATGTTATTAGTGGAGCAGGACATGCTCACTGTTTCGGAACAGTAATGCGACGGATGTCATTAGTGGAGCAGGACATGCTCACTGTTTCAGAACAGTAATGTGACGGATGCCATTAGTGGGGCAGGACATGCTCACTGTTTCAGAACAGTAATGTGACGGATGTCATTAGTGGAGCAGGACATGCTCACTGTTTCAGAACAGCAATGTGACGAATGCCATTAGTGGAGCAGGACATGCTCACTGTTTCGGAACAGTAATGTGACGGATGCCATTAGTGGAGCAGGACATGCTCATTATTTCAGAACAGTAATGTGACGGATGTCATTAGTGGAGCAGGACATGCTCACTATTTCAGAATAGTAATCTGACGGATGTTATTAGTGGAGCAGGACATGCTCACTGTTTCAGAACAGTAATGTGACGGATGCCATTAGTGGAGCAGAACATGCTCACTGTTTCAGAACAGTAATGTGACGGATGTCATTAGTGGAGCAGGACATGCTCACTGTTTCGGAACAGTAATGTGACGGTTGTCATTAGTGGATCATGACATTCTCACTGTTTCAGAACAGTAATGTGACGGATGTCATTAGTGGAGCAGGACATGCTCACTGTTTCAGAACAGTAATGTGACGATGCCATTAGTGGAGCAGGACATGCTCACTGTTTCAGAACAGTAATGTGACGGATGTCATTAGTGGAGCAGGACATGCTCACTGTTTCAGAACAGTAATGTGACGGATGTCATTAGTGGAGCAGGACATGCTCACTGTTTCAGAACTGTAATGTGACCAATGTCATTAGTGGAGCAGGACATGGTCACTGTTTCAGAACAGTAATGTGACTGATGCCATTAGTGGAGCAGGACATGTTCACTGTTTCAGAACAGTAATGTGACGGATGTCATTAGTGGAGCAGGACATGCTCACTGTTTCAGAACAGTAATGTGACGGATGCCATTAGTGGAGCAGGACATGCTCACTGTTTCAGAACAGTAATGTGACGAATGTCATTAGTGGAGCAGGACATGCTCACTGTTTCAGAACAGTAATGTGACGGATGTCATTAGTGGAGCAGGACATGCTCACTATTTCAGAATAGTAATCTGACGGATGTTATTAGTGGAGCAGGACATGCTCACTGTTTCAGAACAGTAATGTGACGGATGCCATTAGTGGAGCAGAACATGCTCACTGTTTCAGAACAGTAATGTGACGGATGTCATTAGTGGAGCAGGACATGCTCACTGTTTCAGAACAGTAATGTGACGGATGTCATTAGTGGAGCAGGACATGCTCACTGTTTCAGAACAGTAATGTGACGAATGCCATTAGTGGAGCATGACATGCTCACTGTTTCGGAACAGTAATGTGAGGGATGCCATTAGTGGAGCAGGACATGCTCACTGTTTCAGAACAGTAATGTGACGGATGCCATTTGTAGAGCAGGACATGCTCACTGTTTCAGAATAGTAATGTGACGGATGTCATTAGTGGAGCAGGACATGCTCACTGTTTTAGAACAGTAATGTGACGGATGCCTTTAGTGGAGCAGGACATGCTCACTGTTTTAGAACAGTAATGTGACGGATGCCTTTAGTGGAGCAGGACATGCTCACTGTTTCAGAACAGTAATGTGACGGATGTCATTAGTGGAGCAGGACATGTTCACTGTTTCAGAACAGTAATGTGACGGATGCCATTAGTGGAGCAGGACATGCTCACTGTTTCGGAACAGTAATGTGACGGATGCCATTAGTGGAGCAGGACATGCTCACTGTTTCAGAACATTAATGTGACGGATGTCATTAGTGGAGCAGGAAATGCTCACTGTTTCGGAACAGTAATTTGACGGATGTCATTAGTGGAGCAGGACATGCTCACTGTTTTGGAACAGTAATGTGATGGATGTCATTAGTGGAGCAGGACATGCTCACTGTTTCAGAACAGTAATGTGACGGATGCCATTAGTGGAGCAGGACATGCTCACTGTTTCAGAACAGAAATGTGACGGATGTCATTAGTGGAGCAGGACATGCTCACTATTTCAGAACAGTAATCTGACGAATGTCATTAGTGGAGCAGGACATGCTCACTGTTTCAGAACAGTAATGTGACGATGCCATTAGTGGAGCAGGATATGCTCACTGTTTCAGAACAGTAATCTGACGGATGTCATTAGTGGAGCAGGACATGCTCACTGTTTCAGAACAGTAATGTGACGGATGCCATTAGTGGAGCAGGACATGCTCACTGTTTCAGAACAGTAATGTGACGGATGTCATTAGTGGAGCAGGACATGCTCACTGTTTTGGAACAGTAATGTGTCGGATGTCATTAGTGGAGCAGAATATGCTCACTGTTTCAGAACAGTAATGTGACGGATGTCATTAGTGGGGCAGGACATGCTCACTGTTTTGGAACAGTAATGTGACGGATGCCATTAGTGGAGCAGGACATGCTCACTGTTTCAGAACAGTAATGTGACGGATGTCATTAGTGGAGCAGGACATGCTCACTGTTTCGGAACAGAAATGTGACGGATGTCATTAGTGGAGCAGGACATGCTCACTGTTTCGGAACAGTAATGTTGCGATGTCATTAGTGGAACAGGACATGCTCACTGTTTCAGAACAGTAATGTGACGGATGCCATTAGTGGAGCAGGACATGCTCACTGTTTCAGAACAGTAATGTGACGGATGCCATTAGTGGAGCAGGACATGTTCACTGTTTCAGAACAGTAATGTGATGGATGTCATTAGTGGAGCATGACATGTTCACTATTTCAGAACAGTAATCTGACGGATGTCATTAGTGGAGCAGTACATGCTCACTGTTTCAGAACAGTAATGTGACGGATGTCATTAGTGGAGCAGGACATGCTCACTGTTTCAGAACAGTAATGTGACGGATGTCATTAGTGGAGCATGAGATGCCCACTGTTTCGGAACAGTAATGTGACGGATGTCATTAGTGGGGCAGGACATGCTCACTGTTTCAGAACAGTAATGTGACGGATGCCATTAGTGGAGCAGAACATACTCACTGTTTTGGAACAGTAATGTGACGGATGTCATTAGTGGAGCAGGACATTCTCACTGTTTCAGAACAGTAATGTGACGGATGTCATTAGTGGAACAGGACATGCTCACTGTTTCAGAACAGTAATGTGACGATGCCATTAGTGGAGAGGACATGCTCACTGTTTCAGAACAGTACTGTGACGGATGTCATTAGTGGAGCAGGACATGCTCACTGTTTCAGAACAGTAATGTGACGGATGTTATTAGTGGAGCAGGACATACTCACTGTTTCAGAACAGTAATGTGACGGATGTCATTATTGGAGCAGGACATGGTCACTGTTTCAGAACAGTAATGTGACGGATGCCATTAGTGGAGCAGGACATGCTCACTGTTTCAAAACAGTAATGTGACGAATGTCATTAGTGGAGCAGGACATGCTCACTGTTTCAGAACAGTAATGTGACGGATGTCATTAGTGGAGCAGGACATGCTCACTGTTTCAGAACAGTAATGTGACGGAAGCCATTAGTGGAGCAGGACATGCTCACTGTTTCAGAACAGTATTGTGACGGATGTCATTAAAGGAGCAGGACATGCTCACTGTTTCAGAACAGTAATGTGACGGATGCCATTAGTGGAGCAGGACATGCTCACTGTTTCAGAACAGTAATGTGACGGATGTAATTAGTGGAGCAGGACATGCTCACTGTTTCAGAAAAGTAATGTGACGAATGTCATTAGTGGAGCAGGACATGCTCACTGTTTCAGAACAGTAATGTGACGAATGTCATTAGTGGAGCAGGACATGCTCACTGTTTCAGAACAGTAATGTGACGAATGTCATTAGTGGAGCAGGACATGCTCAGTTTCGGAACAGTAATGTGACGAATGTCATTAGTGGAGCATGACATGCTAAATGTTTCAGAACAGTAATATGACTATTGTCATTAGTGGAGCAGGACATGCTCACTGTTTCGGAACAGTAATGTGACGGATGTCATTAGTGGAGCAAGACATGCTCACTGTTTCAGAAGAGAACTGTGACGAATGCCATTAGTGGGGCAGGACATGCTCACTGTTTCAGAACAGTAATGTAACGAATGCCATTAGTGGAGCAGGACATGCTCACTGTTTCGAAACAGTAATGTGACGGATGTCATTAGTGGAGCAGGACATGTTGACTGTTTCAGAACAGTAATGTGACGGATGTCATTAGTGGGGCAGGACATGCTCACTGTTTTGGAACAGTAATGTGACGGATGCCATTAGTGGAGCAGGACATGCTCACTGTTTCAGAACAGTAATGTGACGGATGTCATTAGTGGAGCAGGACATGCTCACTGTTTCGGAACAGAAATGTGACGGATGTCATTAGTGGAGCAGGACATGCTCTCTGTTTCGGAACAGTAATGTTGCGGATGTCATTAGTGGAACAGGACATGCTCACTTTTTCAGAACAGTAATGTGACGGATGCCATTAGTGGAGCAGGACATGCTCACTGTTTCAGAACAGTAATGTGACGGATGCCATTAGTGGAGCAGGACATGTTCACTGTTTCAGAACAGTAATGTGATGGATGTCATTAGTGGAGCATGACATGTTCACTATTTCAGAACAGTAATCTGACGGATGTCATTAGTGGAGCAGTACATGCTCACTGTTTCAGAACAGTAATGTGACGGATGTCATTAGTGGAGCAGGACATGCTCACTGTTTCAGAACAGTAATGTGACGGATGTCATTAGTGGAGCATGAGATGCTCACTGTTTCGGAACAGTAATGTGACGGATGTCATTAGTGGGGCAGGACATGCTCACTGTTTCAGAACAGTAATGTGACGGATGCCATTAGTGGAGCAGAACATACTCACTGTTTCAGAACAGTAATGTGACGGATGTCATTAGTGGAGCAGGACATTCTCACTGTTTCAGAACAGTAATGTGACGGATGTCATTAGTGGAACAGGACATGCTCACTGTTTCAGAACAGTAATGTGACGATGCCATTAGTGGAGAGGACATGCTCACTGTTTCAGAACAGTACTGTGACGGATGTCATTAGTGGAGCAGGACATGCTCACTGTTTCAGAACAGTAATGTGACGGATGTTATTAGTGGAGCAGGACATACTCACTGTTTCAGAACAGTAATGTGACGGATGTCATTATTGGAGCAGGACATGGTCACTGTTTCAGAACAGTAATGTGACGGATGCCATTAGTGGAGCAGGACATGCTCACTGTTTCAAAACAGTAATGTGACGAATGTCATTAGTGGAGCAGGACATGCTCACTGTTTCAGAACAGTAATGTGACGGATGTCATTAGTGGAGCAGGACATGCTCACTGTTTCAGAACAGTAATGTGACGGAAGCCATTAGTGGAGCAGGACATGCTCACTGTTTCAGAACAGTATTGTGACGGATGTCATTAAAGGAGCAGGACATGCTCACTGTTTCAGAACAGTAATGTGACGGATGCCATTAGTGGAGCAGGACATGCTCACTGTTTCAGAACAGTAATGTGACGGATGTAATTAGTGGAGCAGGACATGCTCACTGTTTCAGAACAGTAATGTGACGAATGTCATTAGTGGAGCAGGACATGCTCACTGTTTCAGAACAGTAATGTGACGAATGTCATTAGTGGAGCAGAATATGCTCACTGTTTCAGAACAGTAAAGTGACGAATGTCATTAGTGGAGCAGGACATGCTCAGTTTCGGAACAGTAATGTGACGAATGTCATTAGTGGAGCATGACATGCTCAATGTTTCAGAACAGTAATATGACTATTGTCATTAGTGGAGCAGGACATGCTCACTGTTTCGGAACAGTAATGTGACGGATGTCATTAGTGGAGCAAGACATGCTCACTGTTTCAGAAGAGTACTGTGACGAATGCCATTAGTGGGGCAGGACATGCTCACTGTTTCAGAACAGTAATGTAACGAATGCCATTAGTGGAGCAGGACATGCTCACTGTTTCGAAACAGTAATGTGACGGATGTCATTAGTGGAGCAGGACATGTTGACTGTTTCAGAACAGTAATGTGACGGATGTCATTAGTGGAGCAAGACATGCTCACTGTTTCGGAACAGTAATGTGACGGATGTCATTAGTGGAGCAGGACATGCTCACTGTTTCAGAACAGTAATGTGACGGATGTCATTAGTGGAGCAGGACATGCTCACTGTTTCAGAACAGTAATGTGACGGAAGCCGTTAGTGGAGCAGGACATGCTCACTGTTTCAGAACAGTATTGTGACGGATGTCATTAAAGGAGCAGGACATGCTCACTGTTTCAGAACAGTAATGTGACGGATGCCATTAGTGGAGCAGGACATGCTCACTGTTTCAGAACAGTAATGTGACGGATGTAATTAGTGGAGCAGGACATGCTCACTGTTTCAGAACAGTAATGTGACGAATGTCATTAGTGGAGCAGGACATGCTCACTGTTTCAGAACAGTAATGTGACGAATGTCATTAGTGGAGCAGGACATGCTCACTGTTTCAGAACAGTAATGTGACGAATGTCATTAGTGGAGCAGGACATGCTCAGTTTCGGAACAGTAATGTGACGAATGTCATTAGTGGAGCATGACATGCTCAATGTTTCAGAACAGTAATATGACTATTGTCATTAGTGGAGCAGGACATGCTCACTGTTTCGGAACAGTAATGTGACGGATGTCATTAGTGGAGCAAGACATGCTCACTGTTTCAGAAGAGAACTGTGACGAATGCCATTAGTGGGGCAGGACATGCTCACTGTTTCAGAACAGTAATGTAACGAATGCCATTAGTGGAGCAGGACATGCTCACTGTTTCGAAACAGTAATGTGACGGATGTCATTAGTGGAGCAGGACATGTTGACTGTTTCAGAACAGTAATGTGACGGATGTCATTAGTGGGGCAGGACATGCTCACTGTTTTGGAACAGTAATGTGACGGATGCCATTAGTGGAGCAGGACATGCTCATTGTTTCAGAACAGTAATGTGACGGATGTCATTAGTGGAGCAGGACATGCTCACTGTTTCGGAACAGAAATGTGACGGATGTCATTAGTGGAGCAGGACATGCTCACTGTTTCGGAACAGTAATGTTGCGGATGTCATTAGTGGAACAGGACATGCTCACTCTTTCAGAACAGTAATGTGACGGATGCCATTAGTGGAGCAGGACATGCTCACTGTTTCAGAACAGTAATGTGACGGATGCCATTAGTGGAGCAGGACATGTTCACTGTTTCAGAACAGTAATGTGATGGATGTCATTAGTGGAGCATGACATGTTCACTATTTCAGAACAGTAATCTGACGGATGTCATTAGTGGAGCAGTACATGCTCACTGTTTCAGAACAGTAATGTGACGGATGTCATTAGTGGAGCAGGACATGCTCACTGTTTCAGAACAGTAATGTGACGGATGTCATTAGTGGAGCATGAGATGCTCACTGTTTCGGAACAGTAATGTGACGGATGTCATTAGTGGGGCAGGACATGCTCACTGTTTCAGAACAGTAATGTGACGGATGCCATTAGTGGAGCAGAACATTCTAACTGTTTCAGAACAGTAATGTGACGGATGTCATTAGTGGAGCAGGACATTCTCACTGTTTCAGAACAGTAATGTGACGGATGTCATTAGTGGAACAGGACATGCTCACTTTTTCAGAACAGTAATGTGACGATGCCATTAGTGGAGAGGACATGCTCACTGTTTCAGAACAGTAGGGTGACGGATGTCATTAGTGGAGCAGGACATGCTCACTGTTTCAGAACAGTAATGTGACGGATGTTATTAGTGGAGCAGGACATACTCACTGTTTCAGAACAGTAATGTGACGGATGTCATTATTGGAGCAGGACATGGTCACTGTTTCAGAACAGTAATGTGACGGATGCCATTAGTGGAGCAGGACATGCTCACTGTTTCAAAACAGTAATGTGACGAATGTCATTAGTGGAGCAGGACATGCTCACTGTTTCAGAACAGTAATGTGACGGATGTCATTAGTGGAGCAGGACATGCTCACTGTTTCAGAACAGTAATGTGACGGAAGCCATTAGTGGAGCAGGACATGCTCACTGTTTCAGAACAGTATTGTGACGGATGTCATTAAAGGAGCAGGACATGCTCACTGTTTCAGAACAGTAATGTGACGGATGCCATTAGTGGAGCAGGACATGCTCACTGTTTCAGAACAGTAATGTGACGGATGTAATTAGTGGAGCAGGACATGCTCACTGTTTCAGAACAGTAATGTGACGAATGTCATTAGTGGAGCAGGACATGCTCACTGTTTCAGAACAGTATTGTGACGAATGTCATTAGTGGAGCAGGACATGCTCAGTTTCGGAACAGTAATGTGACGAATGTCATTAGTGGAGCATGAGATGCTCACTGTTTCGGAACAGTAATGTGACGGATGTCATTAGTGGGGCAGGACATGCTCACTGTTTCAGAACAGTAATGTGACGGATGCCATTAGTGGAGCAGAACATTCTAACTGTTTCAGAACAGTAATGTGACGGATGTCATTAGTGGAGCAGGACATTCTCACTGTTTCAGAACAGTAATGTGACGGATGTCATTAGTGGAACAGGACATGCTCACTTTTTCAGAACAGTAATGTGACGATGCCATTAGTGGAGAGGACATGCTCACTGTTTCAGAACAGTAGGGTGACGGATGTCATTAGTGGAGCAGGACATGCTCACTGTTTCAGAACAGTAATGTGACGGATGTTATTAGTGGAGCAGGACATACTCACTGTTTCAGAACAGTAATGTGACGGATGTCATTATTGGAGCAGGACATGGTCACTGTTTCAGAACAGTAATGTGACGGATGCCATTAGTGGAGCAGGACATGCTCACTGTTTCAAAACAGTAATGTGACGAATGTCATTAGTGGAGCAGGACATGCTCACTGTTTCAGAACAGTAATGTGACGGATGTCATTAGTGGAGCAGGACATGCTCACTGTTTCAGAACAGTAATGTGACGGAAGCCATTAGTGGAGCAGGACATGCTCACTGTTTCAGAACAGTATTGTGACGGATGTCATTAAAGGAGCAGGACATGCTCACTGTTTCAGAACAGTAATGTGACGGATGCCATTAGTGGAGCAGGACATGCTCACTGTTTCAGAACAGTAATGTGACGGATGTAATTAGTGGAGCAGGACATGCTCACTGTTTCAGAACAGTAATGTGACGAATGTCATTAGTGGAGCAGGACATGCTCACTGTTTCAGAACAGTAATGTGACGAATGTCATTAGTGGAGCAGGACATGCTCAGTTTCGGAACAGTAATGTGACGAATGTCATTAGTGGAGCATGACATGCTCAATGTTTCAGAACAGTAATATGACTATTGTCATTAGTGGAGCAGGACATGCTCACTGTTTCGGAACAGTAATGTGACGGATGTCATTAGTGGAGCAAGACATGCTCACTGTTTCAGAAGAGTACTGTGACGAATGCCATTAGTGGGGCAGGACATGCTCACTGTTTCAGAACAGTAATGTAACGAATGCCATTAGTGGAGGAGGACATGCTCACTGTTTCGAAACAGTAATGTGACGGATGTCATTAGTGGAGCAGGACATGTTGACTGTTTCAGAACAGTAATGTGACGGATGTCATTAGTGGAGCAAGACATGCTCACTGTTTCGGAACAGTAATGTGACGGATGTCATTAGTGGAGCAGGACATGCTCACTGTTTCAGAACAGTAATGTGACGGATGTCATTAGTGGAGCAGGACATGCTCACGGTTTCAGAACATTAATGTGACGGATGTCATTAGTGGAGCAGGACATGCTCACTGTTTCAGAACAGTAATGTGACGGATGCCATTAGTGGAGCAGGACATGCTCACTGTTTCGGAACAGTAATGTGACGATGTCATTAGTGGAGCAGGACATGCTCACTATTTCAGAACAGTAATCTGACGGATGTCATTAGTGGAGCAGGACATGCTCACTATTTCAGAACAGTAATGTGACGGATGCCATTAGTGGAGCAGGACATGCTCACTGTTTCAGAACAGTAATGTGACGGATGTCATTAGTGGAGCAGGACATGCTCACTGTTTCGGAACAGTAATGTGACGGATGTCATTAGTGGAGCAGGACATTCTCACTGTTTCAGAACAGTAATGTGACGGATGTCATTAGTGGAGCAGGACATGCTCACTGTTTCAGAACAGTAATGTGACGATGCCATTAGTGGAGCAGGACATGCTCACTGTTTCAGAACAGTAATGTGACGGATGTCATTAGTGGAGCAGGACATGCTCCCTGTTTCAGAAAAGTAATGTGACGATGTCATTAGTGGAGCAGGGCATGCTCACTGTTCTAGAACAGTAATGTGACGGATGTCATTATTGGAGCAGGACATGGTAACTGTTTCAGAACAGTAATGTGACGGATGCCATTAGTGGAGCAGGACATGCTCAATGTTTCAGAACAGTAATGTGACTATTGTTATTAGTGGAGCAGGACATGCTCACTGTTTCGGAACAGTAATGTGACGGATGTCATTAGTGGAGCAAGACATGCTCACTGTTTCAGAAGAGTACTGTGACGAATACCATAAGTGGGGCAGGACATGCTCACTGTTTCAGAACAGTAATGTAACGAATGCCATTAGTGGAGCAGGACATGCTCACTGTTTCGGAACAGCAATGTGACGGATGTCATTAGTGGAGCAGGACATGTTGACTGTTTCAGAACAGTAATGTGACGGATGTCATTAGTGGAGCAAGACATGCTCACTGTTTCGGAACAGTAATGTGACGGATGTCATTAGTGGAGCAGGACATGCTCACTGTTTCAGAACAGTAATGTGACGGATGTTATTAGTGGAGCAGGACATGCTCACGGTTTCAGAACATTAATGTGACGGATGTCATTAGTGGAGCAGGACATGCTCACTGTTTCAGAACAGTAATGTGACGGATGCCAGTAGTGGAGCAGGACATGCTCACTGTTTCGGAACAGTAATGTGACGATGTCATTAGTGGAGCAGGACATGCTCACTATTTCAGAACAGTAATCTGACGGATGTCATTAGTGGAGCAGGACATGCTCACTGTTTCAGAACAGTAATGTGACGGATGCCATTAGTGGAGCAGGACATGCTCACTGTTTCGGAACAGTAATGTGACAGATGTCATTAGTGGAGCAGGACATTCTCACTGTTTCAGAACAGTAATGTGACGGATGCCATTAGTGGAGCAGGACATGCTCACTGTTTCAGAACAGTAATGTGACGATGCCATTAGTGGAGCAGGACATGCTCACTGTTTCAGAACAGTAATGTGACGGATGTCATTAGTGGAGCAGGACATGCTCACTGTTTCAGAAAAGTAATGTGACGATGTCATTAGTGGAGCAGGACATGCTCACTGTTTCAGAACAGTAATGTGACGGATGTCATTATTGGAGCAGGACATGGTAACTGTTTCAGAACAGTAATGTGACGGATGCCATTAGTGGAGCAGGACATGCTCACTGTTTCAGAACAGTAATGTGACGGATGTCATTAGTGGAGCAGGACATGCTCACTGTTTCAGAACAGTAATGTGACGGATTCCATTAGTGGAGCAGGACATGCTCACTGTTTCAGAACAGTAATGTGACGAATGTCATTAGTGGAGCAGGACATGCTCACTGTTTCAGAACAGTAATGTGACGAATGTCATTAGTGGAGTAGGACATGCTCACTGTTTCGGAACAGTAATGTGACGAATGTCATTAGTGGAGCAGGACATGCTCACTTTTTCAGAACAGTAATGTGACGGATGCCATTAGTGGAGCAGGACATGCTCACTGTTTCAGAACAGTAATGTGACGGATGTCATTAGTGGAGCAGGATATGCTCACTGTTTCAGAACAGTAATGTGACGGATGCCATTAGTGGAGCAGGGCATGCTCACTGTTTCAGAACAGTAATGTGACGGATGCCATTAGTGGAGCAGGACATGCTCACTATTTCGGCACAGTAATTTGACGGATGTCATTAGTGGAGCAGGACATGCTCACTGTTTTGGAACAGTAATGTGATGGATGTCATTAGTGGAGCAGGACATGCTCACTGTTTCAGAACAGTAATGTGACGGATGCCATTAGTGGAGCAGGACATGCTCACTGTTTCAGAACAGCAATGTGACGGATGTCATTAGTGGAGCAGGATATGCTCACTATTTCAGAACAGTAATCTGACGGATGTCATTAGTGGAGCAGGACATGCTCACTGTTTCAGAACAGTAATGTGACGGATGCCATTAGTGGAGCAGGACATGCTCACTGTTTCAGAACAGTAATGTGACGGATGTCATTAGTGGAGCAGGACATGCTCACTGTTCCGGAACAGTAATGTGACGGATGTCATTAGTGGAGCAGAATATGCTCACTGTTTTAAAACAGTAATGTGACGGATGTCATTAGTGGGGCAGGACATGCTCACTGTTTCAGAACAGTAATCTGACGGATGTCATTAGTGGAGCAGGACATGCTCACTGTTTCAGATAAGTAATGTGACGGATGCCATTAGTGGAGCAGGACATGCTCACTGTTTCAGAACAGTAATGTGACGGATGTCATTAGTGGAGCAGGACATGGTCACTGTTTCGGAACAGTAATGTGACAGATGTCATTAGTGGAGCAGAATATGCTCACTGTTTCAGAACAGTAATGTGACGGATGTCATTAGTGGGGCAGGACATGCTCACTGTTTTGGAAAAGTAATGTGACGGATGTAATTAGTGGGGCAGGACATGCTCACCGTTTCAGAACAGTAATGTGACGGATGTCATTAGTGGAGCAGGACATGCTCATGACGGATGCCATTAGTGGAGCAGGACATGCTCACTGTTTCAGAACAGTAATGTGACGGATGTCATTAGTGGAGCAGGACATGCTCACTTTTTCGGAACATTAATGTGACGGATGTCATTAGTGGAGCAGGACATGCTCACTATTTCAGAACAGTAATGTGACGGATGCCATTAGTGGAGCAGGACATGCTCATGACGGATGTCATTAGTGGAGCAGGACATGCTCACTATTTCAGAACAGTAATCTGACGGATGTCATCAGTGGAGCAGGATATGCTCACTGTTTCGGAACAGTTATGTGACGGATGTCATTAGTGGAGGAGAATATGCTCACTGTTTCAGAACAGTAATATAACGGATGTCATTAGTGGGGCAGGACATGCTCACTGTTTCAGAACAGTAATGTGACGGATGCCATTAGTGGAGCAGAACATACTCACTGTTTTGGAACAGTAATGTGACGGATGTCATTAGTGGAGCAGGACATTCTCACTGTTTCAGAACAGTAATGTGACGATGTCATTAGTGGAACAGGACATGCTCACTGTTTCAGAACAGTAATGTGACGATGCCATTAGTGGAGCAGGACATGCTCACTGTTTCAGAACAGTAATTTGACGGATGTCATTAGTGGAGCAGGACATGCTCACTGTTTCAGAACAGTAATGTGACGAATGTCATTAGTGGAGCAGGACATGCTCACTGTTTCAGAACAGTAATGTGACGGATGTCATTATTGGAGCAGGACATGGTCACTGTTTCAGAACAGTAATGTGACGAATGCCATTAGTGGAGCAGGACATGCTCACTGTTTCAGAACAGTAATGTGACGAATGTCATTAGTGGAGCAGGACATGCTCACTGTTTCAGAACAGTAATGTGACGGATGCCATTAGTGGAGCAGGACATGCTCACTGTTTCAGAACAGTAATGTGACGAATGTCATTAGTGGAGCAGGACATGCTCACTGTTTCAAAACAGTAATGTGACGGATGTCATTAGTGGAGCAGGACATGCTCACTGTTTCAGAACAGTAATGTGACGAATGTCATTAGTGGAGCAGGACATGCTCACTGTTTCAGAACAGTAATGTGACGAATGTCATTAGTGTAGCAGGACATGCTCACTGTTTCAGAACAGTAATGTGACGAATGTCATTAGTGGAGCAGGACATGCTCACTGTTTCAGAACAGTAATGTGACGGATGCCATTAGTGGAGCAGGACATGCTCACTGTTTCAGAACGGTAATGTGATGGATGTCATTAGTGGAGCAGGACATGCTCACTATTTCAGAACAGTAATCTGACGGATGTCATCAGTGGAGCAGGATATGCTCACTGTTTCGGAACAGTTATGTGACGGATGTCATTAGTGGAGGAGAATATGCTCACTGTTTCAGAACAGTAATATAACGGATGTCATTAGTGGGGCAGGACATGCTCACTGTTTCAGAACAGTAATGTGACGGATGCCATTAGTGGAGCAGAACATACTCACTGTTTTGGAACAGTAATGTGACGGATGTCATTAGTGGAGCAGGACATTCTCACTGTTTCAGAACAGTAATGTGACGATGTCATTAGTGGAACAGGACATGCTCACTGTTTCAGAACAGTAATGTGACGATGCCATTAGTGGAGCAGGACATGCTCACTGTTTCAGAACAGTAATGTGACGGATGTCATTAGTGGAGCAGGACATGCTCACTGTTTCAGAACAGTAATGTGACGAATGTCATTAGTGGAGCAGGACATGCTCACTGTTTCAGAACAGTAATGTGACGGATGTCATTATTGGAGCAGGACATGGTCACTGTTTCAGAACAGTAATGTGACGAATGCCATTAGTGGAGCAGGACATGCTCACTGTTTCAGAACAGTAATGTGACGAATGTCATTAGTGGAGCAGGACATGCTCACTGTTTCAGAACAGTAATGTGACGGATGCCATTAGTGGAGCAGGACATGCTCACTGTTTCAGAACAGTAATGTGACGAATGTCATTAGTGGAGCAGGACATGCTCACTGTTTCAAAACAGTAATGTGACGGATGTCATTAGTGGAGCAGGACATGTTCACTGTTTCAGAACAGTAATGTGACGAATGTCATTAGTGGAGCAGGACATGCTCACTGTTTCAGAACAGTAATGTGACGAATGTCATTAGTGTAGCAGGACATGCTCACTGTTTCAGAACAGTAATGTGACGAATGTCATTAGTGGAGCAGGACATGCTCACTGTTTTAGAACAGTAATGTGACGAATGTCATTAGTGGAGTAGGACATGCTCACTGTTTCAGAACAGTAATGTGACGGATGTCATTAGTGGAGCAGGACATGCTCACTGTTTCAGAACAGTAATGTGACGGATTCCATTAGTGGAGCAGGACATGCTCACTGTTTCAGAACAGTAATGTGACGAATGTCATTAGTGGAGCAGGACATGCTCACTGTTTTAGAACAGTAATGTGACGAATGTCATTAGTGGAGTAGGACATGCTCACTGTTTCGGAACAGTAATGTGACGGATGTCATTAGTTGAGCAGGACATGCTCACTGTTTCAGAACAGTAATGTGACGGATGCCATTAGTGGAGCAGGACATGCTCACTGTTTCAGAACAGTAATGTGACGGATGTCATTAGTGGAGCAGGACATGGTCACTGTTTCGGAACAGTAATGTGACAGATGTCATTAGTGGAGCAGAATATGCTCACTGTTTCAGAACAGTAATGTGACGGATGTCATTAGTGGGGCAGGACATGCTCACTGTTTCAGAACAGTAATGTGACGGATGTAATTAGTGGGGCAGGACATGCTCACCGTTTCAGAACAGTAATGTGACGGATGTAATTAGTGGAGCAGGACATGCTCATGACGGATGCCATTAGTGGAGCAGGACATGCTCACTGTTTCAGGACAGTAATGTGACGGATGTCATTAGTGGAGCAGGACATGCTCACTGTTTCGGAACATTAATGTGACGGATGTCATTAGTGGAGCAGGACATGCTCACTGTTTCGGAACAGTAATTTTGCGGATGTCATTAGTGGAGCAGGACATGCTCACTATTTCAGAACAGTAATGTGACGGATGCCATTAGTGGAGCAGGACATGCTCACTGTTTCAGAACAGTAATGTGACGGATGCCATTAGTGGAGCAGGACATGCTCACTGTTTCAGAACGGTAATGTGATGGATGTCATTAGTGGAGCAGGACATGCTCACTATTTCAGAACAGTAATCTGACGGATGTCATCAGTGGAGCAGGATATGCTCACTGTTTCGGAACAGTTATGTGACGGATGTCATTAGTGGAGGAGAATATGCTCACTGTTTCAGAACAGTAATATAACGGATGTCATTAGTGGGGCAGGACATGCTCACTGTTTCAGAACAGTAATGTGACGGATGCCATTAGTGGAGCAGAACATACTCACTGTTTTGGAACAGTAATGTGACGGATGTCATTAGTGGAGCAGGACATTCTCACTGTTTCAGAACAGTAATATGACGATGTCATTAGTGGAACAGGACATGCTCACTGTTTCAGAACAGTAATGTGACGATGCCATTAGTGGAGCAGGACATGCTCACTGTTTCAGAACAGTAATGTGACGGATGTCATTAGTGGAGCAGGACATGCTCACTGTTTCAGAACAGTAATGTGACGAATGTCAT
Organism: Bathymodiolus brooksi; assembly: GCA_963680875.1. NCBI lineage: Eukaryota > Metazoa > Mollusca > Bivalvia > Mytilida > Modiolidae > Bathymodiolus > Bathymodiolus brooksi. The sequence goes on from OY804577.1 coordinate 145,510,329, forward strand.
TAGTGGAGCAGGACATGCTCACTGTTTCAAAACAGTAATGTGACGAATGTCATTATTGGAGCAGGACATGGTCACTGTTTCAGAACAGTAATGTGACGGATGCCATTAGTGGAGCAGGACATGCTCACTGTTTCAGAACAGTAATGTGACGAATGTCATTAGTGGAGCAGGACATGCTCACTGTTTCAGAACAGTAATGTGACGGATGCCATTAGTGGAGCAGGACATGCTCACTGTTTCAGAACAGTAATGTGACGAATGTCATTAGTGGAGCAGGACATGCTCACTGTTTCAAAACAGTAATGTGACGGATGTCATTAGTGGAGCAGGACATGCTCACTGTTTCAGAACAGTAATGTGACGGATGTCATTAGTGGAGCAGGACATGCTCATTGTTTCAGAACAGTAATGTGACGGATGCCATTAGTGGAGCAGGACATGCTCACTGTTTCAGAAAAGTGTTGTGACGGATGTCATTAGAGGAGCAGGACATGCTCACTGTTTCAGAACAGTAATGTGACGGATGTCATTAGTGGAGCAGGACATGCTCACTGTTTCAGAACAGTAATGTGACGAATGTCATTAGTGGAGCAGGACATGCTCACTGTTTCAGAACAGTAATGTGACGAATGTCATTAGTGTAGCAGGACATGCTCACTGTTTCAGAACAGTAATGTGACGAATGTCATTAGTGGAGCAGGACATGCTCACTGTTTTAGAACAGTAATGTGACGAATGTCATTAGTGGAGTAGGACATGCTCACTGTTTCAGAACAGTAATGTGACGGATGTCATTAGTGGAGCAGGACATGCTCACTGTTTCAGAACAGTAATGTGACGGATTCCATTAGTGGAGCAGGACATGCTCACTGTTTCAGAACAGTAATGTGACGAATGTCATTAGTGGAGCAGGACATGCTCACTGTTTTAGAACAGTAATGTGACGAATGTCATTAGTGGAGTAGGACATGCTCACTGTTTCGGAACAGTAATGTGACGGATGTCATTAGTGGAGCAGGACATGCTCACTGTTTCAGAACAGTAATGTGACGGATGCCATTAGTGGAGCAGGACATGCTCACTGTTTCAGAACAGTAATGTGACGGATGTCATTAGTGGAGCAGGACATGGTCACTGTTTCGGAACAGTAATGTGACAGATGTCATTAGTGGAGCAGAATATGCTCACTGTTTCAGAACAGTAATGTGACGGATGTCATTAGTGGGTCAGGACATGCTCACTGTTTCAGAACAGTAATGTGACGGATGTAATTAGTGGGGCAGGACATGCTCACCGTTTCAGAACAGTAATGTGACGGATGTAATTAGTGGAGCAGGACATGCTCATGACGGATGCCATTAGTGGAGCAGGACATGCTCACTGTTTCAGAACAGTAATGTGACGGATGTCATTAGTGGAGCAGGACATGCTCACTGTTTCGGAACATTAATGTGACGGATGTCATTAGTGGAGCAGGACATGCTCACTGTTTCGGAACAGTAATTTTGCGGATGTCATTAGTGGAGCAGGACATGCTCACTATTTCAGAACAGTAATGTGACGGATGCCATTAGTGGAGCAGGACATGCTCACTGTTTCAGAACAGTAATGTGACGGATGCCATTAGTGGAGCAGGACATGCTCACTGTTTCAGAACGGTAATGTGATGGATGTCATTAGTGGAGCAGGACATGCTCACTATTTCAGAACAGTAATCTGACGGATGTCATCAGTGGAGCAGGATATGCTCACTGTTTCGGAACAGTTATGTGACGGATGTCATTAGTGGAGGAGAATATGCTCACTGTTTCAGAACAGTAATATAACGGATGTCATTAGTGGGGCAGGACATGCTCACTGTTTCAGAACAGTAATGTGACGGAAGCCATTAGTGGAGCAGAACATACTCACTGTTTTGGAACAGTAATGTGACGGATGTCATTAGTGGAGCAGGACATTCTCACTGTTTCAGAACAGTAATGTGACGATGTCATTAGTGGAACAGGACATGCTCACTGTTTCAGAACAGTAATGTGGCGATGCCATTAGTGGAGCAGGACATGCTAACTGTTTCAGAACAGTAATGTGACGGATGTCATTAGTGGAGCAGGACATGCTCACTGTTTCAGAACAGTAATGTGATGGATGTCATTAGTGGAGCAGGACATGCTCATTGTTTCAGAACAGTAATGTGACGGATGCCATTAGTGGAGCAGGACATGCTCACTGTTTCAGAACAGTAATGTGACGGATGTCATTATTGGAGCAGGACATGGTCACTGTTTCACAACAGTAATGTGACGGATGCCATTAGTGGAGCAGGACATGCTCACTGTTTCAGAACAGTAATGTGACGAATGTCATTAGTGGAGCAGGACATGCTCACTGTTTCAGAACAGTAATGTGACGGATGCCATTAGTGGAGCAGGACATGCTCACTGTTTCAGAACAGTAATGTGACGAATGTCATTAGTGGAGCAGGACATGCTCACTGTTTCAAAACAGTAATGTGACGGATATCATTAGTGGAGCAGGACATGCTCACTGTTTCAGAACAGTAATGTGATGGATGTCATTAGTGGAGCAGGACATGCTCATTGTTTCAGAACAGTAATGTGACGGATGCCATTAGTGGAGCAGGACATGCTCACTGTTTCAGAAAAGCATTGTGACGGATGTCATTAGAGGAGCAGGACATGCTCACTGTTTCAGAACAGTAATGTGACGGATGTCATTAGTGGAGCAGGACATGCTCACTGTTTCAGAACAGTAATGTGACGAATGTCATTAGTGGAGCAGGACATGCTCACTGTTTCAGAACAGTAATGTGACGAATGTCATTAGTGTAGCAGGACATGCTCACTGTTTCAGAACAGTAATGTGACGAATGTCATTAGTGGAGCAGGACATGCTCACTGTTTTAGAACAGTAATGTGACGAATGTCATTAGTGGAGTAGGACATGCTCACTGTTTCAGAACAGTAATGTGACGGATGTCATTAGTGGAGCAGGACATGCTCACTGTTTCAGAACAGTAATGTGACGGATTCCATTAGTGGAGCAGGACATGCTCACTGTTTCAGAACAGTAATGTGACGAATGTCATTAGTGGAGCAGGACATGCTCACTGTTTTAGAACAGTAATGTGACGAATGTCATTAGTGGAGTAGGACATGCTCACTGTTTCGGAACAGTAATGTGACGGATGTCATTAGTGGAGCAGGACATGCTCACTGTTTCAGAACAGTAATGTAACGGATGCCATTAGTGGAGCAGGACATGCTCACTGTTTCAGAACAGTAATGTGACGGATGTCATTAGTGGAGCAGGACATGCTCACTGTTTCAGAACAGTAATGTGACGGATGCCATTAGTGGAGCAGGACATGCTCACTGTTTCAGAACAGTAATGTGACGGATGCCATTAGTGGAGCAGGACATGCTCACTATTTCGGTACAGTAATTTGACGGATGTCATTAGTGGAGCAGGACATGCTCACTGTTTTGGAACAGTAATGTGATGGATGTCATTAGTGGAGCAGGACATGCTCACTGTTTCAGAACAGTAATGTGACGGATGCCATTAGTGGAGCAGGACATGCTCACTGTTTCAGAACAGCAATGTGACGAATGTCATTAGTGGAGCAGGATATGCTCACTATTTCAGAACAGTAATCTGACGGATGTCATTAGTGGAGCAGGACATGCTCACTGTTTCAGAACAGTAATGTGACGGATGCCATTAGTGGAGCAGGACATGCTCACTGTTTCAGAACAGTAATGTGACGGATGTCATTAGTGGAGCAGGACATGCTCACTGTTTCGGAACAGTAATGTGACGGATGTCATTAGTGGAGCAGAATATGCTCACTGTTTTAAAACAGTAATGTGACGGATGTCATTAGTGGGGCAGGACATGCTCACTGTTTCAGAACAGTAATGTAACGGATGCCATTAGTGGAGCAGGACATGCTCACTGTTTCAGAACAGTAATGTGACGGATGTCATTAGTGGAGCAGGACATGCTCACTGTTTCAGAACAGTAATGTGACGGATGCCATTAGTGGAGCAGGACATGCTCACTGTTTCAGAACAGTAATGTGACGGATGCCATTAGTGGAGCAGGACATGCTCACTATTTCGGTACAGTAATTTGACGGATGTCATTAGTGGAGCAGGACATGCTCACTGTTTTGGAACAGTAATGTGATGGATGTCATTAGTGGAGCAGGACATGCTCACTGTTTCAGAACAGTAATGTGACGGATGCCATTAGTGGAGCAGGACATGCTCACTGTTTCAGAACAGCAATGTGACGGATGTCATTAGTTGAGCAGGATATGCTCACTATTTCAGAACAGTAATCTGACGGATGTCATTAGTGGAGCAGGACATGCTCACTGTTTCAGAACAGTAATGTGACGGATGCCATTAGTGGAGCAGGACATGCTCACTGTTTCAGAACAGTAATATGACGGATGTCATTAGTGGAGCAGGACATGCTCACTGTTTCGGAACAGTAATGTGACGGATGTCATTAGTGGAGCAGAATATGCTCACTGTTTTAAAACAGTAATGTGACGGATGTCATTAGTGGGGCAGGACATGCTCACTGTTTCAGAACAGTAATCTGACAGATGTCATTAGTGGAGCAGGACATGCTCACTGTTTCAGAACAGTAATGTGACGGATGTCATTAGTGGAGCAGGACATGCTCACTGTTTCAGAACAGTAATGTGACGGATGTCATTAGTGGAGCAGGACATGGTCACTGTTTCGGAACAGTAATGTGACGGATGTCATTAGTGGAGCAGAATATGCTCACTGTTTCAGAACAGTAATGTGACGGATGTCATTAGTGGGGCAGGACATGCTCACTGTTTTGGAAAAGTAATGTGACGGATGTAATTAGTGGGGCAGGACATGCTCACCGTTTCAGAACAGTAATGTGACGGATGTCATTAGTGGAGCAGGACATGCTCATGACGGATGCCATTAGTGGAGCAGGACATGCTCACTGTTTCAGAACAGTAATGTGACGGATGTCATTAGTGGAGCAGGACATGCTCACTGTTTCAGAACAGTAATGTGACGGATGCCATTAGTGGAGCAGGACATGCTCACTGTTTTGGAACAGTAATGTGACGGATGTCATTAGTGGAGCAGGACATTCTCACTGTTTCAGAACAGTAATGTGACGGATGTCATTAGTGGAGCAGGACATGCTCACTGTTTCAGAACAGTAATGTGACGGATGTCATTTGTGGAGCAGGACATGCTCACTGTTTCAGAATAGTAATGTGACGGATGTCATTATTGGAGCAGGACATGGTCACTGTTTCAGAACAGTAATGTGACGGATGCCATTAGTGGAGCAGGACATGCTCACTGTTTCAGAACAGTAATGTGACGAATGTCATTAGTGGAGCAGGACATGCTCACTGTTTCAGAACAGTAATGTGACGGATGCCATTAGTGGAGCAGGACATGCTCACTGTTTCAGAACAGTAATGTGACGAATGTCATTAGTGGAGCAGGACATGCTCACAGTTTCAAAACAGTAATGTGACGGATGCCATTAGTGGAGCAGGACATGCTCACTGTTTCAGAACAGTAATGTGACGAATGTCATTAGTGGAGCAGGACATGCTCACTGTTTCAGAACAGTAATGTGACGGATGTCATTAGTGGAGCAGGACATGCTCACTGTTTCGGAACAGTAATGTGACGGATGTCATTAGTGGAGCAGAATATGCTCACTGTTTTAAAACAGTAATGTGACGGATGTCATTAGTGGAGCAGGACATGCTCACTGTTTCAGAACAGTAATGTGACGGATGCCATTAGTGGAGCAGGACATGCTCACTGTTTCAGAACAGTAATATGACGGATGTCATTAGTGGAGCAGGACATGCTCACTGTTTCGGAACAGTAATGTGACGGATGTCATTAGTGGAGCAGAATATGCTCACTGTTTTAAAACAGTAATGTGACGGATGTCATTAGTGGGGCAGGACATGCTCACTGTTTCAGAACAGTAATCTGACAGATGTCATTAGTGGAGCAGGACATGCTCACTGTTTCAGAACAGTAATGTGACGGATGTCATTAGTGGAGCAGGACATGCTCACTGTTTCAGAACAGTAATGTGACGGATGTCATTAGTGGAGCAGGACATGGTCACTGTTTCGGAACAGTAATGTGACGGATGTCATTAGTGGAGCAGAATATGCTCACTGTTTCAGAACAGTAATGTGACGGATGTCATTAGTGGGGCAGGACATGCTCACTGTTTTGGAAAAGTAATGTGACGGATGTAATTAGTGGGGCAGGACATGCTCACCGTTTCAGAACAGTAATGTGACGGATGTCATTAGTGGAGCAGGACATGCTCATGACGGATGCCATTAGTGGAGCAGGACATGCTCACTGTTTCAGAACAGTAATGTGACGGATGTCATTAGTGGAGCAGGACATGCTCACTGTTTCAGAACAGTAATGTGACGGATGCCATTAGTGGAGCAGGACATGCTCACTGTTTTGGAACAGTAATGTGACGGATGTCATTAGTGGAGCAGGACATTCTCACTGTTTCAGAACAGTAATGTGACGGATGTCATTAGTGGAGCAGGACATGCTCACTGTTTCAGAACAGTAATGTGACGGATGTCATTTGTGGAGCAGGACATGCTCACTGTTTCAGAATAGTAATGTGACGGATGTCATTATTGGAGCAGGACATGGTCACTGTTTCAGAACAGTAATGTGACGGATGCCATTAGTGGAGCAGGACATGCTCACTGTTTCAGAACAGTAATGTGACGAATGTCATTAGTGGAGCAGGACATGCTCACTGTTTCAGAACAGTAATGTGACGGATGCCATTAGTGGAGCAGGACATGCTCACTGTTTCAGAACAGTAATGTGACGAATGTCATTAGTGGAGCAGGACATGCTCACAGTTTCAAAACAGTAATGTGACGGATGCCATTAGTGGAGCAGGACATGCTCACTGTTTCAGAACAGTAATGTGACGAATGTCATTAGTGGAGCAGGACATGCTCACTGTTTCAGAACAGTAATGTGACGGATGTCATTAGTGGAGCAGGACATGCTCACTGTTTCGGAACAGTAATGTGACGGATGTCATTAGTGGAGCAGAATATGCTCACTGTTTTAAAACAGTAATGTGACGGATGTCATTAGTGGGGCAGGACATGCTCACTGTTTCAGAACAGTAATGTAACGGATGCCATTAGTGGAGCAGGACATGCTCACTGTTTCAGAACAGTAATGTGACGGATGTCATTAGTGGAGCAGGACATGCTCACTGTTTCAGAACAGTAATGTGACGGATGCCATTAGTGGAGCAGGACATGCTCACTGTTTCAGAACAGTAATGTGACGGATGCCATTAGTGGAGCAGGACATGCTCACTATTTCGGTACAGTAATTTGACGGATGTCATTAGTGGAGCAGGACATGCTCACTGTTTTGGAACAGTAATGTGATGGATGTCATTAGTGGAGCAGGACATGCTCACTGTTTCAGAACAGTAATGTGACGGATGCCATTAGTGGAGCAGGACATGCTCACTGTTTCAGAACAGCAATGTGACGGATGTCATTAGTGGAGCAGGATATGCTCACTATTTCAGAACAGTAATCTGACGGATGTCATTAGTGGAGCAGGACATGCTCACTGTTTCAGAACAGTAATGTGACGAATGCCATTAGTGGAGCAGGACATGCTCACTGTTTCAGAACAGTAATATGACGGATGTCATTAGTGGAGCAGGACATGCTCACTGTTTCGGAACAGTAATGTGACGGATGTCATTAGTGGAGCAGAATATGCTCACTGTTTTAAAACAGTAATGTGACGGATGTCATTAGTGGGGCAGGACATGCTCACTGTTTCAGAACAGTAATCTGACGGATGTCATTAGTGGAGCAGGACATGCTCACTGTTTCAGAACAGTAATGTGACGGATGTCATTAGTGGAGCAGGACATGCTCACTGTTTCAGAACAGTAATGTGACGGATGTCATTAGTGGAGCAGGACATGGTCACTGTTTCGGAACATTAATGTGACGGATGTCATTAGTGGAGCAGAATATGCTCACTGTTTCAGAACAGTAATGTGACGGATGTCATTAGTGGGGCAGGACATGCTCACTGTTTTGGAAAAGTAATGTGACGGATGTAATTAGTGGGGCAGGACATGCTCACCGTTTCAGAACAGTAATGTGACGGATGTCATTAGTGGAGCAGGTCATGCTCATGACGGATGCCATTAGTGGAGCAGGACATGCTCACTGTTTCAGAACAGTAATGTGACGGATGTCATTAGTGGAGCAGGACATGCTCACTGTTTCAGAACAGTAATGTGACGGATGCCATTAGTGGAGCAGGACATGCTCACTGTTTTGGAACAGTAATGTGACGGATGTCATTAGTGGAGCAGGACATTCTCACTGTTTCAGAACAGTAATGTGACGGATGTCATTAGTGGAGCAGGACATGCTCACTGTTTCAGAACAGTAATGTGACGAATGTCATTAGTGGAGCAGGACATGCTCACTGTTTCAGAATAGTAATGTGACGGATGTCATTATTGGAGCAGGACATGGTCACTGTTTCAGAACAGTAATGTGACGGATGCCATTAGTGGAGCAGGACATGCTCACTGTTTCAGAACAGTAATGTGACGAATGTCATTAGTGGAGCAGGACATGCTGACTGTTTCAGAACAGTAATGTGACGGATGCCATTAGTGGAGCAGGACATGCTCACTGTTTCAGAACAGTAATGTGACGAATGTCATTAGTGGAGCAGGACATGCTCACTGTTTTAAAACAGTAATGTGACGGATGTCATTAGTGGAGCAGGACATGCTCACTGTTTCAGAACAGTAATGTGACGAATGTCATTAGTGGAGCAGGACATGCTCATTGTTTCAGAACAGTAATGTGACGGATGCCATTAGTGGAGCATGACATGCTCACTGTTTCAGAACAGTATTGTGACGGATGTCATTAGAGGAGCAGGACATGCTCACTGTTTCAGAACAGTAATGTGACGGATGCCATTAGTGGAGCAGGACATGCTCACTGTTTCAGAACAGTAATGTGACGGATGTCATTAGTGGAGCAGGACATGCTCACTGTTTCAGAACAGTAATGTGACGAATGTCATTAGTGGAGCAGGACATGCTCACTGTTTCAGAACAGTAATGTGACGAATGTCATTAGTGGAGCAGGACATGCTCACTGTTTCAGAACAGTAATGTGACGAATGTCATTAGTGGAGCAGGACATGCTCACTGTTTCAGAACAGTAATGTGACAAATGTCATTAGTGGAGCAGGACATGCTCACTGTTTCGTAACAGTAATGTGACGAATGTCATTAGTGGAGCAGGACATGCTCAATGTTTCAGAACAGTAATGTGACTATTGTCATTAGTGGAGCAGGACATGCTCACTGTTTCAGAACAGTAATGTGACGGATGTCATTAGTGGAGCAGGACATGCTCACTGTTTCAGAACAGTAATGTGACGGATGTCATTAGTGGAGCAGGACATGCTGACTGTTTCAGAACAGTAATGTAACGAATGCTATTAGTGGAGCAGGACATGCTCACTGTTTCAGAACAGTAATGTGACGGATGTCATTAGTGGAGCAGGACATGTTCACTATTTCAGAACAGTAATGTGACGGTTGCCATTAGTGGAGCAGGACATGCTCACTGTTTCAGAACAGTAATGTGACGAATGTCATTAGTGGAGCAGGACATGCTCACTGTTTCAGAACAGTAATGTGACGAATGTCATTAGTGGGGCAGGACATGCTCACTGTTTCGGAACAGTAATGTGTCGGATGTCATTAGTGGAGCAGTACATGCTCACTGTTTCAGAACAGTAATGTGACGGATGTCAATAGTGGAGCAGGACATGCTCACTGTTTCAGAACAGTAATGTGACGGATGTCTTTAGTGGAGCTGGACATGCTCACTGTTTCAGAACAGTAATGTTACGGATGTCTTTAGTGGAGCTGGACATGCTCACTGTTTCAGAACAGTAATGTGACGGATGTCATTAATGGAGCAGAACATGCTCACTGTTTCAGAACAGTAATGTGACGCATGCCATTAGTGGAGCAGGACATGCTCACTGTTTCAGAACAGTAATGTGACGAATGTCATTAGTGGAGCAGGACATGCTCACAGTTTCAAAACAGTAATGTGACGGATGCCATTAGTGGAGCAGGACATGCTCACTGTTTCAGAACAGTAATGTGACGAATGTCATTAGTGGAGCAGGACATGCTCACTGTTTCAGAACAGTAATGTGACGGATGTCATTAGTGGAGCAGGACATGCTCACTGTTTCGGAACAGTAATGTGACGGATGTCATTAGTGGAGCAGAATATGCTCACTGTTTTAAAACAGTAATGTGACGGATGTCATTAGTGGGGCAGGACATGCTCACTGTTTCAGAACAGTAATGTAACGGATGCCATTAGTGGAGCAGGACATGCTCACTGTTTCAGAACAGTAATGTGACGGATGTCATTAGTGGAGCAGGACATGCTCACTGTTTCAGAACAGTAATGTGACGGATGCCATTAGTGGAGCAGGACATGCTCACTGTTTCAGAACAGTAATGTGACGGATGCCATTAGTGGAGCAGGACATGCTCACTATTTCGGTACAGTAATTTGACGGATGTCATTAGTGGAGCAGGACATGCTCACTGTTTTGGAACAGTAATGTGATGGATGTCATTAGTGGAGCAGGACATGCTCACTGTTTCAGAACAGTAATGTGACGGATGCCATTAGTGGAGCAGGACATGCTCACTGTTTCAGAACAGCAATGTGACGGATGTCATTAGTGGAGCAGGATATGCTCACTATTTCAGAACAGTAATCTGACGGATGTCATTAGTGGAGCAGGACATGCTCACTGTTTCAGAACAGTAATGTGACGAATGCCATTAGTGGAGCAGGACATGCTCACTGTTTCAGAACAGTAATATGACGGATGTCATTAGTGGAGCAGGACATGCTCACTGTTTCGGAACAGTAATGTGACGGATGTCATTAGTGGAGCAGAATATGCTCACTGTTTTAAAACAGTAATGTGACGGATGTCATTAGTGGGGCAGGACATGCTCACTGTTTCAGAACAGTAATCTGACGGATGTCATTAGTGGAGCAGGACATGCTCACTGTTTCAGAACAGTAATGTGACGGATGTCATTAGTGGAGCAGGACATGCTCACTGTTTCAGAACAGTAATGTGACGGATGTCATTAGTGGAGCAGGACATGGTCACTGTTTCGGAACATTAATGTGACGGATGTCATTAGTGGAGCAGAATATGCTCACTGTTTCAGAACAGTAATGTGACGGATGTCATTAGTGGGGCAGGACATGCTCACTGTTTTGGAAAAGTAATGTGACGGATGTAATTAGTGGGGCAGGACATGCTCACCGTTTCAGAACAGTAATGTGACGGATGTCATTAGTGGAGCAGGTCATGCTCATGACGGATGCCATTAGTGGAGCAGGACATGCTCACTGTTTCAGAACAGTAATGTGACGGATGTCATTAGTGGAGCAGGACATGCTCACTGTTTCAGAACAGTAATGTGACGGATGCCATTAGTGGAGCAGGACATGCTCACTGTTTTGGAACAGTAATGTGACGGATGTCATTAGTGGAGCAGGACATTCTCACTGTTTCAGAACAGTAATGTGACGGATGTCATTAGTGGAGCAGGACATGCTCACTGTTTCAGAACAGTAATGTGACGAATGTCATTAGTGGAGCAGGACATGCTCACTGTTTCAGAATAGTAATGTGACGGATGTCATTATTGGAGCAGGACATGGTCACTGTTTCAGAACAGTAATGTGACGGATGCCATTAGTGGAGCAGGACATGCTCACTGTTTCAGAACAGTAATGTGACGAATGTCATTAGTGGAGCAGGACATGCTGACTGTTTCAGAACAGTAATGTGACGGATGCCATTAGTGGAGCAGGACATGCTCACTGTTTCAGAACAGTAATGTGACGAATGTCATTAGTGGAGCAGGACATGCTCACTGTTTTAAAACAGTAATGTGACGGATGTCATTAGTGGAGCAGGACATGCTCACTGTTTCAGAACAGTAATGTGACGAATGTCATTAGTGGAGCAGGACATGCTCATTGTTTCAGAACAGTAATGTGACGGATGCCATTAGTGGAGCATGACATGCTCACTGTTTCAGAACAGTATTGTGACGGATGTCATTAGAGGAGCAGGACATGCTCACTGTTTCAGAACAGTAATGTGACGGATGCCATTAGTGGAGCAGGACATGCTCACTGTTTCAGAACAGTAATGTGACGGATGTCATTAGTGGAGCAGGACATGCTCACTGTTTCAGAACAGTAATGTGACGAATGTCATTAGTGGAGCAGGACATGCTCACTGTTTCAGAACAGTAATGTGACGAATGTCATTAGTGGAGCAGGACATGCTCACTGTTTCAGAACAGTAATGTGACGAATGTCATTAGTGGAGCAGGACATGCTCACTGTTTCAGAACAGTAATGTGACAAATGTCATTAGTGGAGCAGGACATGCTCACTGTTTCGTAACAGTAATGTGACGAATGTCATTAGTGGAGCAGGACATGCTCAATGTTTCAGAACAGTAATGTGACTATTGTCATTAGTGGAGCAGGACATGCTCACTGTTTCAGAACAGTAATGTGACGGATGTCATTAGTGGAGCAGGACATGCTCACTGTTTCAGAACAGTAATGTGACGGATGTCATTAGTGGAGCAGGACATGCTGACTGTTTCAGAACAGTAATGTAACGAATGCTATTAGTGGAGCAGGACATGCTCACTGTTTCAGAACAGTAATGTGACGGATGTCATTAGTGGAGCAGGACATGTTCACTATTTCAGAACAGTAATGTGACGGTTGCCATTAGTGGAGCAGGACATGCTCACTGTTTCAGAACAGTAATGTGACGAATGTCATTAGTGGAGCAGGACATGCTCACTGTTTCAGAACAGTAATGTGACGAATGTCATTAGTGGGGCAGGACATGCTCACTGTTTCGGAACAGTAATGTGTCGGATGTCATTAGTGGAGCAGTACATGCTCACTGTTTCAGAACAGTAATGTGACGGATGTCAATAGTGGAGCAGGACATGCTCACTGTTTCAGAACAGTAATGTGACGGATGTCTTTAGTGGAGCTGGACATGCTCACTGTTTCAGAACAGTAATGTTACGGATGTCTTTAGTGGAGCTGGACATGCTCACTGTTTCAGAACAGTAATGTGACGGATGTCATTAATGGAGCAGAACATGCTCACTGTTTCAGAACAGTAATGTGACGCATGCCATTAGTGGAGCAGGATATGCTGACTGTTTCGGAACAGTAATGTGACGGATGCCATTAGTGGAGCAGGACATGCTCACTGTTTCAGAACAGTAATGTGACGAAGGCCATTAGTTGACCAGGACATGCTCACTGTTTCAGAACAGTAATGTGACGGATACCATTAGTGGAGCAGGACATGCTCACTGTTTCAGAACAGTAATGTGACGGATGTCATTAGTGGAGCAGGACATGCTCACTGTTTCAGAACAGTAATGTGACGGATGTCATTAGTGGAGCAGGACATGCTCACTATTTCAGAACAGTAATGTGACGGATGTCATTAGTGGAGCAGGACATGCTCACTGTTCCGGAACAGTAATGTGACGGATGTCATTAATGGAGCAGGACATGCTCACTGTTTCGGAACAGTAATGTGTCGGATAACATTAGTGGAGCAGGACATGCTCACTGTTTCAGAACAGTAATGTGACGGATGTCATTAGTGGAGCAGGACATGCTCACTGTTTCAGAACAGTAATGTGACGGATGCCATTAGTGGAGCAGGACATGCTCACTGTTTCGGAACAGTAATTCGACGGATGTCATTAGTGGAGTAGGACATGCTCACTGTTTCAGAACAGTAATGTGACAAATGTCATTAGTGGAGCAGGACATGCTCACTGTTTCGTAACAGTAATGTGACGAATGTCATTAGTGGAGCAGGACATGCTCACTGTTTCGGAACAGTAATGTGACGGATGTCATTAGTGGAGCAGGACATGCTCTCTGTTTCAGAACAGTAATGTAACGAATGCCATTTGTGGAGCAGGACATGCTCACTGTTTCGGAACAGTAATGTGACGGATGTCATTAGTGGAGCAGGACATGTTGACTGTTTCAGAACAGTAATGTGACGGATGTCATTAGTGGAGCAAGACATGCTCACTGTTTCAGAACAGTAATGTGACGAATGCCATTAGTGGAGCAGGACATGCTCACTGTTTCAGAACAGTAATGTGACGGATGTCATTAGTGGAGAAGGACATGCTGACTGTTTCAGAACAGTAATGTAACGAATGCTATTAGTGGAGCAGGACATGCTCACTGTTTCAGAACAGTAATGTGACGGATGTCATTAGTGGAGCAGTACATGTTCACTATTTCAGAACAGTAATGTGACGGATGCCATTAGTGGAGCAGGACATGCTCACTGTTTCAGAACAGTAATGTGACGAATGTCATTAGTGGAGCAGGACATGCTCACTGTTTCAGAACAGTAATGTGACGAATGTCATTAGTGGGGCAGGACATGCTCACTGTTTCGGAACAGTAATGTGTCGGATGTCATTAGTGGAACAGTACATGCTCACTGTTTCAGAACAGTAATGTGACTGATGTCAATAGTGGAGCAGGACATGCTCACTGTTTCAGAACAGTAATGTGACGGATGTCTTTAGTGGAGCTGGACATGCTCACTGTTTCAGAACAGTAATGTTACGGATGTCTTTAGTGGAGCTGGACATGCTCACTGTTTCAGAACAGTAATGTGACGGATGTCATTAATGGAGCAGAACATGCTCACTGTTTCAGAACAGTAATGTGACGGATGTCATTAGTGGAGCAGGACATGCTGACTGTTTCAGAACAGTAATGTAACGAATGCTATTAGTGGAGCAGGACATGCTCACTGTTTCAGAACAGTAATGTGACGGATGTCATTAGTGGAGCAGGACATGTTCACTATTTCAGAACAGTAATGTGACGGATGCCATTAGTGGAGCAGGACATGCTCACTGTTTCAGAACAGTAATGTGACGAATGTCATTAGTGGAGCAGGACATGCTCACTGTTTCAGAACAGTAATGTGACGAATGTCATTAGTGGGGCAGGACATGCTCACTGTTTCGGAACAGTAATGTGTCGGATGTCATTAGTGGAGCAGTACATGCTCACTGTTTCAGAACAATAATGTGACGGATGTCAATAGTGGAGCAGGACATGCTCACTGTTTCAGAACAGTAATGTGACGGATGTCTTTAGTGGAGCTGGACATGCTCACTGTTTCAGAACAGTAATGTTACGGATGTCTTTAGTGGAGCTGGACATGCTCACTGTTTCAGAACAGTAATGTGACGGATGTCATTAATGGAGCATAACATGCTCACTGTTTCAGAACAGTAATGTGACGCATGCCATTAGTGGAGCAGGATATGCTGACTGTTTCGGAACAGTAATGTGACGGATGCCATTAGTGGAGCAGGACATGCTCACTGTTTCAGAACAGTAATGTGACGGATGCCATTAGTGGAGCAGGACATGCTCACTGTTTCAGAACAGTAATGTGACGAAGGCCATTAGTGGACCAGGACATGCTCACTGTTTCAGAACAGTAATGTGACGGATACCATTAGTGGAGCAGGACATGCTCACTGTTTCAGAACAGTAATGTGACGGATGTCATTAGTGGAGCAGGACATGCTCACTGTTTCAGAACAGTAATGTGACGGATGTCATTAGTGGAGCAGGACATGCTCACTATTTCAGAACAGTAATGTGACGGATGTCATTAGTGGAGCAGGACATGCTCACTGTTCCGGAACAGTAATGTGACGGATGTCATTAATGGAGCAGAACATGCTCACTGTTTCGGAACAGTAATGTGTCGGATAACATTAGTGGAGCAGGACATGCTCACTGTTTCAGAACAGTAATGTGACGGATGTCATTAGTGGAGCAGGACATGCTCACTGTTTCAGAACAGTAATGTGACGGATGCCATTAGTGGAGCAGGACATGCTCACTGTTTCGGAACAGTAATGTGACGGATGTCATTAGTGGAGTAGGACATGCTCACTGTTTCAGAACAGTAATGTGACAAATGTCATTAGTGGAGCAGGACATGCTCACTGTTTCGTAACAGTAATGTGACGAATGTCATTAGTGGAGCAGGACATGCTCACTGTTTCGGAACAGTAATGTGACGAATGTCATTAGTGGAGCAGGACATGCTCACTGTTTCAGAACAGTAATGTAACGAATGCCATTTGTGGAGCAGGACATGCTCACTGTTTCGGAACAGTAATGTGACGGATGTCATTAGTGGAGCAGGACATGTTGACTGTTTCAGAACAGTAATGTGACGGATGTCATTAGTGGAGCAAGACATGCTCACTGTTTCAGAACAGTAATGTGACGAATGCCATTAGTGGAGCAGGACATGCTCACTGTTTCAGAACAGTAATGTGACGGATGTCATTAGTGGAGCAGGACATGCTGACTGTTTCAGAACAGTAATGTAACGAATGCTATTAGTGGATCAGGACATGCTCACTGTTTCAGAACAGTAATGTGACGGATGTCATTAGTGGAGCAGGACATGTTCACTATTTCAGAACAGTAATGTGACGGATGCCATTAGTGGAGCAGGACATGCTCACTGTTTCAGAACAGTAATGTGACGAATGTCATTAGTGGAGCAGGACATGCTCACTGTTTCAGAACAGTAATGTGACGAATGTCATTAGTGGGGCAGGACATGCTCACTGTTTCGGAACAGTAATGTGTCGGATGTCATTAGTGGAGCAGTACATGCTCACTGTTTCAGAACAGTAATGTGACGGATGTCAATAGTGGAGCAGGACATGCTCACTGTTTCAGAACAGTAATGTGACGGATGTCTTTAGTGGAGCTGGACATGCTCACTGTTTCAGAACAGTAATGTTACGGATGTCTTTAGTGGAGCTGGACATGCTCACTGTTTCAGAACAGTAATGTGACGGATGTCATTAATGGAGCAGAACATGCTCACTGTTTCAGAACAGTAATGTGACGCATGCCATTAGTGGAGCAGGATATACTGACTGTTTCGGAACAGTAATTTGACGGATGCCATTAGTGGAGCAGGACATGCTCACTGTTTCGGAACAGTAATGTGACGGATGCCATTAGTGGAACAGGACATGCTCACTGTTTCGGAACAGTAATGTGACGAAGACCATTAGTGGAACAGGACATGCTCACTGTTTCAGAACAGTAATGTGACGGATGCCATTAGTGGAGCAGGACATGCTCACTGTTTCAGAACAGTAATGTGACGGATGTCATTAGTGGAGCAGGACATGCTCACTGTTTCAGAACAGTAATGTGACGGATGTCATTAGTGGAGCAGGACATGCTCACTATTTCAGAACAGTAATGTGACGGATGTCATTAGTGGAGCAGGACATGCTCACTGTTCCGGAACAGTAATGTGACGGATGTCATTAATGGAGCAGGACATGCTCACTGTTTCGGAACAGTAATGTGTCGGATAACATTAGTGGAGCAGGACATGCTCACTGTTTCAGAACAGTAATGTGACGGATGTCATTAGTGGAGCAGGACATGCTCACTGTTTCAGAACAGTAATGTGACGGATGCCATTAGTGGAGCAGGACATGCTCACTGTTTCGGAACAGTAATGTGACGGATGTCATTAGTGGAGTAGGACATGCTCACTTTTTCAGAACAGTAATGTGACGGATGTCATTAGTGGAGCAGGACATGCTCACTGTTTCAGAACAGTAATGTGACGGATGTCATTAGTGGAGCAGGACATGCTCACTGTTTCAGAAAAGTAATGTGACGATGTCATTAGTGGAGCAGGACATGCTCACTGTTTCAGAACAGTAATGTGACGGATGTCATTATTGGAGCAGGACATGGTAACTGTTTCAGAACAGTAATGTGACGGATGCCATTAGTGGAGCAGGACATGCTCACTGTTTCAGAACAGTAATGTGACGGATGTCATTAGTGGAGCAGGACATGCT
This sequence comes from Bathymodiolus brooksi, assembly GCA_963680875.1. Lineage (NCBI taxonomy): Eukaryota > Metazoa > Mollusca > Bivalvia > Mytilida > Modiolidae > Bathymodiolus > Bathymodiolus brooksi. The sequence goes on from OY804577.1 coordinate 145,528,535, forward strand.
CACTGTTTCAGAACAGTAATGTGACGGATGCCATTAGTGGAGCAGGACATGCTCACTGTTTCAGAACAGTAATGTGACGAATGTCATTAGTGGAGCAGGACATGCTCACTGTTTCAGAACAGTAATGTGACGAATGTCATTAGTGGAGTAGGACATGCTCACTGTTTCGGAACAGTAGTGTGACGGATGTCATTAGTGGAGCAGGACATGCTCACTGTTTCAGAACAGTAATGTGACGGATGCCATTAGTGGAGCAGGACATGCTCACTGTTTCAGAACAGTAATGTGACGGATGTCATTAGTGGAGCAGGACATGCTCACTGTTTCAGAACAGTAATGTGACGGATGCCATTAGTGGAGCAGGACATGCTCACTGTTTCAGAACAGTAATGTGATGGATGTCATTAGTGGAGCAGGACATGCTCACTATTTCAGAACAGCAATCTGACGGATGTCATTAGTGGAGCAGGATATGCTCACTTTTTCGGAACAGTAATGTGACGGATGTCATTAGTGGAGGAGAATATGCTCACTGTTTCAGAACAGTAATATGACGGATTTCATTAGTGGGGCAGGACATGCTCACTGTTTCAGAACAGTAATGTGACGGATGCCATTAGTGGAGCAGAACATACTCACTGTTTTGGAACAGTAATGTGACGGATGTCATTAGTGGAGCAGGACATTCTCACTGTTTCAGAACAGTAATGTGACGGATGTCATTAGTGGAACAGGACATGCTCACTGTTTCAGAACAGTAATGTGACGATGCCATTAGTGGAGCAGGACATGCTCACTGTTTCAGAACAGGAATGTGACGGATGTCATTAGTGGAGCAGGACATGCTCACTGTTACAGAACAGTAATTTGACGGATGTCATTAGTGGAGCAGGACATGCTCACTGTTTCAAAACAGTAATGTGACGGATGTCATTAGTGGAGCAGGACATGCTCACTGTTTCAGAACAGTAATGTGACGGATGCCATTAGTGGAGCAGGACATGCTCACTTTTTCAGAACAGTAATGTGATGGATGTCATTAGTGGAGCAGGACATGCTCACTATTTCAGAACAGTAATCTGACGGATGTCATTAGTGGAGCAGGATATGCTCACTTTTTCGGAACAGTAATGTGACGAATGTCATTAGTGGAGGAGAATATGCTCACTGTTTCAGAACAGTAATATGACGGATGTCATTAGTGGGGCAGGACATGCTCACTGTTTCAGAACAGTAATGTGACGGATGCCATTAGTGGAGCAGAACATACTCACTGTTTTGGAACAGTAATGTGACGGATGTCATTAGTGGAGCAGGACATTCTCACTGTTTCAGAACAGTAATGTGACGGATGTCATTAGTGGAACAGGACATGCTCACTGTTTCAGAACAGTAATGTGACGATGCCATTAGTGGAGCAGGACATGCTCACTGTTTCAGAACAGTAATGTGACGGATGTCATTAGTGGAGCAGGACATGCTCACTGTTTCAGAACAGTAATTTGACGGATGTCATTAGTGGAGCAGGACATGCTCACTGTTTCAAAACAGTAATGTGACGGATGTCATTATTGGAGCAGGACATGGTCACTGTTTCAGAACAGTAATGTGACGAATGCCATTAGTGGAGCAGGACATGCTCACTGTTTCAGAACAGTAATGTGACGAATGTCATTAGTGGAGCAGGACATGCTCACTGTTTCAGAACAGTAATGTGACGGATGCCATTAGTGGAGCAGGACATGCTCACTGTTTCAGAACAGTAATGTGACGAATGTTATTAATGGAGCAGAACATGCTCACTGTTTCAGAACAGTAATGTGACGCATGCCTTTAATGGAGCAGGACATGCTCACTGTTTCGGAACAGTAATGTGACGGTTGCCATTAGTGGAGCAGGATATGCTGACTGTTTCGGAACAGTAATGTGACGGATGCCATTAGTGGAGCAGGACATGCTCACTGTTTCAGAACAGTAATGTGACGGATGCCATTAGTGGAGCAGGACATGCTCACTGTTTCGGAACAGTAATGTGACGAAGGCCATTAGTGGAGCAGGACATGCTCACTGTTTCAGAAAAGTAATGTGACGGATGCCATTAGTGGAGCAGGACATGCTCACTGTTTCAGAACAGTAATGTGACGGATGTCATTAGTGGAGCAGGACATGCTCACTGTTTCAGAACAGTAATGTGACGGATGTCATTAGTGGAGCAGGACATGCTCACTATTTCAGAACAGTAATGTGACGGATGTCATTAGTGGAGCAGGACATGCTCACTGTTCCGGAACAGTAATGTGACGGATGTCATTAATGGAGCAGGACATGATCACTGTTTCTGAACATTAATGTGTCGGATAACATTAGTGGAGCAGGACATGCTCACTGTTTCAGAACAGTAATGTGACGGATGTCATTAGTGGAGCAGGACATGCTCACTGTTTCAGAACAGTAATGTGACGGATGCCATTAGTGGAGCAGGACATGCTCACTGTTTCGGAACAGTAATGTGACGGATGTCATTAGTGGAGCAGGACATGCTCACTTTTTCAGAACAGTAATGTGACGGATGTCATTAGTGGAGCAGGACATGCTCACTGTTTCAGAACAGTAATGTGACCATGTCATTAGTGGAGCAGGACATGCTCACTGTTTCGGATCGGAACAGTAATGTGACGGATGTCATTAGTGGAGCAGGACATGCTCACTGTTTCGGAACAGTAAAGTGACGGATGTCATTAGTGGAGCAGGACATGCTCACTGTTTCAGAACAGAAATGTGATCGATGCCATTAGTGGAGCAGGACATGCTCACTGTTTCGGAACAGTAATGTGACGGATGTCATTAGTGGATCAGGACATGCTCACTGTTTCGGAACAGTAATGTGATTGATGTCATTAGTGGAGCAGGACATGCTCACTGTTTCAGAAGAGTACTGTGACAAATGACATTAGTGGGGCAGGACATGCTCACTGTTTCAGAACAGTAATGTAACGAATGCCATTAGTGGAGCAGGACATGCTCACTGTTTCGGAACAGTCATGTGACGGATGTCATTAGTGGAGCAGGACATGTTGACTGTTTCAGAATAGTAATGTGACGGATGTCATTAGTGGAGCAAGACATGCTCACTGTTTCGGAACAGTAATGTGACGGATGTCATTAGTGGAGCAGGACATGCTCACTGTTTCAGAACAGTAATGTGACGGATGTCATTAGTGGAGCAGGACATGCTCACGGTTTCAGAACAGTAATGTGACGGATGTCATTAGTGGAGCAGGACATGCTCACTGTTTCAGAACAGTAATGTGACGAATGTCATTAGTGGAGTAGGACATGCTCACTGTTTCGGAACAGTAGTGTGACGGATGTCATTAGTGGAGCAGGACATGCTCACTGTTTCAGAACAGTAATGTGACGGATGCCATTAGTGGAGCAGGACATGCTCACTGTTTCAGAACAGTAATGTGACGGATGTCATTAGTGGAGCAGGACATGCTCACTGTTTCAGAACAGTAATGTGACGGATGCCATTAGTGGAGCAGGACATGCTCACTGTTTCAGAACAGTAATGTGATGGATGTCATTAGTGGAGCAGGACATGCTCACTATTTCAGAACAGCAATCTGACGGATGTCATTAGTGGAGCAGGATATGCTCACTTTTTCGGAACAGTAATGTGACGGATGTCATTAGTGGAGGAGAATATGCTCACTGTTTCAGAACAGTAATATGACGGATTTCATTAGTGGGGCAGGACATGCTCACTGTTTCAGAACAGTAATGTGACGGATGCCATTAGTGGAGCAGAACATACTCACTGTTTTGGAACAGTAATGTGACGGATGTCATTAGTGGAGCAGGACATTCTCACTGTTTCAGAACAGTAATGTGACGGATGTCATTAGTGGAACAGGACATGCTCACTGTTTCAGAACAGTAATGTGACGATGCCATTAGTGGAGCAGGACATGCTCACTGTTTCAGAACAGGAATGTGACGGATGTCATTAGTGGAGCAGGACATGCTCACTGTTACAGAACAGTAATTTGACGGATGTCATTAGTGGAGCAGGACATGCTCACTGTTTCAAAACAGTAATGTGACGGATGTCATTAGTGGAGCAGGACATGCTCACTGTTTCAGAACAGTAATGTGACGGATGCCATTAGTGGAGCAGGACATGCTCACTGTTTCAGAACAGTAATGTGATGGATGTCATTAGTGGAGCAGGACATGCTCACTATTTCAGAACAGTAATCTGACGGATGTCATTAGTGGAGCAGGATATGCTCACTTTTTCGGAACAGTAATGTGACGAATGTCATTAGTGGAGGAGAATATGCTCACTGTTTCAGAACAGTAATATGACGGATGTCATTAGTGGGGCAGGACATGCTCACTGTTTCAGAACAGTAATGTGACGGATGCCATTAGTGGAGCAGAACATACTCACTGTTTTGGAACAGTAATGTGACGGATGTCATTAGTGGAGCAGGACATTCTCACTGTTTCAGAACAGTAATGTGACGGATGTCATTAGTGGAACAGGACATGCTCACTGTTTCAGAACAGTAATGTGACGATGCCATTAGTGGAGCAGGACATGCTCACTGTTTCAGAACAGTAATGTGACGGATGTCATTAGTGGAGCAGGACATGCTCACTGTTTCAGAACAGTAATTTGACGGATGTCATTAGTGGAGCAGGACATGCTCACTGTTTCAAAACAGTAATGTGACGGATGTCATTATTGGAGCAGGACATGGTCACTGTTTCAGAACAGTAATGTGACGAATGCCATTAGTGGAGCAGGACATGCTCACTGTTTCAGAACAGTAATGTGACGAATGTCATTAGTGGAGCAGGACATGCTCACTGTTTCAGAACAGTAATGTGACGGATGCCATTAGTGGAGCAGGACATGCTCACTGTTTCAGAACAGTAATGTGACGAATGTTATTAATGGAGCAGAACATGCTCACTGTTTCAGAACAGTAATGTGACGCATGCCTTTAATGGAGCAGGACATGCTCACTGTTTCGGAACAGTAATGTGACGGTTGCCATTAGTGGAGCAGGATATGCTGACTGTTTCGGAACAGTAATGTGACGGATGCCATTAGTGGAGCAGGACATGCTCACTGTTTCAGAACAGTAATGTGACGGATGCCATTAGTGGAGCAGGACATGCTCACTGTCTCGGAACAGTAATGTGACGAAGGCCATTAGTGGAGCAGGACATGCTCACTGTTTCAGAAAAGTAATGTGACGGATGCCATTAGTGGAGCAGGACATGCTCACTGTTTCAGAACAGTAATGTGACGGATGTCATTAGTGGAGCAGGACATGCTCACTGTTTCAGAACAGTAATGTGACGGATGTCATTAGTGGAGCAGGACATGCTCACTATTTCAGAACAGTAATGTGACGGATGTCATTAGTGGAGCAGGACATGCTCACTGTTCCGGAACAGTAATGTGACGGATGTCATTAATGGAGTAGGACATGATCACTGTTTCTGAACATTAATGTGTCGGATAACATTAGTGGAGCAGGACATGCTCACTGTTTCAGAACAGTAATGTGACGGATGTCATTAGTGGAGCAGGACATGCTCACTGTTTCAGAACAGTAATGTGACGGATGCCATTAGTGGAGCAGGACATGCTCACTGTTTCGGAACAGTAATGTGACGGATGTCATTAGTGGAGCAGGACATGCTCACTTTTTCAGAACAGTAATGTGACGGATGTCATTAGTGGAGCAGGACATGCTCACTGTTTCAGAACAGTAATGTGACCATGTCATTAGTGGAGCAGGACATGCTCACTGTTTCGGATCGGAACAGTAATGTGACGGATGTCATTAGTGGAGCAGGACATGCTCACTGTTTCGGAACAGTAAAGTGACGGATGTCATTAGTGGAGCAGGACATGCTCACTGTTTCAGAACAGAAATGTGATCGATGCCATTAGTGGAGCAGGACATGCTCACTGTTCCGGAACAGTAATGTGACGGATGTCATTAATGGAGCAGGACATGATCACTGTTTCTGAACATTAATGTGTCGGATAACATTAGTGGAGCAGGACATGCTCACTGTTTCAGAACAGTAATGTGACGGATGTCATTAGTGGAGCAGGACATGCTCACTGTTTCAGAACAGTAATGTGACGGATGCCATTAGTGGAGCAGGACATGCTCACTGTTTCGGAACAGTAATGTGACGGATGTCATTAGTGGAGCAGGACATGCTCACTTTTTCAGAACAGTAATGTGACGGATGTCATTAGTGGAGCAGGACATGCTCACTGTTTCAGAACAGTAATGTGACCATGTCATTAGTGGAGCAGGACATGCTCACTGTTTCGGATCGGAACAGTAATGTGACGGATGTCATTAGTGGAGCAGGACATGCTCACTGTTTCGGAACAGTAAAGTGACGGATGTCATTAGTGGAGCAGGACATGCTCACTGTTTCAGAACAGAAATGTGATCGATGCCATTAGTGGAGCAGGACATGCTCACTGTTTCGGAACAGTAATGTGACGGATGTCATTAGTGGATCAGGACATGCTCACTGTTTCGGAACAGTAATGTGATTGATGTCATTAGTGGAGCAGGACATGCTCACTGTTTCAGAAGAGTACTGTGACAAATGACATTAGTGGGGCAGGACATGCTCACTGTTTCAGAACAGTAATGTAACGAATGCCATTAGTGGAGCAGGACATGCTCACTGTTTCGGAACAGTCATGTGACGGATGTCATTAGTGGAGCAGGACATGTTGACTGTTTCAGAATAGTAATGTGACGGATGTCATTAGTGGAGCAAGACATGCTCACTGTTTCGGAACAGTAATGTGACGGATGTCATTAGTGGAGCAGGACATGCTCACTGTTTCAGAACAGTAATGTGACGGATGTCATTAGTGGAGCAGGACATGCTCACGGTTTCAGAACAGTAATGTGACGGATGTCATTAGTGGAGCAGGACATGCTCATTGTTTCAGAACAGTAATGTGACGGATGCTATTAGTGGAGCAGGACATGCTCACTATTTCGGAACAGTAATGTGACGATGTCATTAGTGGAGAAGGACATGCTCACTATTTCAGAACAGTAATCTGACGGATGTCATTAGTGGAGCAGGACATGCTCACTGTTTCAGAACAGTATTGTGACGGATGTCATTAGAGGAGCAGGACATGCTCACTGTTTCAGAACAGTAATGTGACGGATGCCATTAGTGGAGCAGGACATGCTCACTGTTTCAGAACAGTAATGTTGCGGATGTCATTAGTGGAGCAGGACATGCTCACTGTTTCGGAACAGTAATGTGACGGATGTCATTAGTGGAGCAGGACATTCTCACTGTTTCAGAACAGTAATGTGACGGATGTCATTAGTGGAGCAGGACATGCTCACTGTTTCAGAACAGTAATGTGACGATGCCATTAGTGGAGCAGGACATGCTCACTGTTTCAGAACAGTAATGTGACGGATGTCATTAGTGGAGCAGGACATGCTCACTGTTTCAGAACAGTAATTCCGATGTCATTAGTGGAGCAGGACATGCTCACTGTTTCAGAACAGTAATATGACGGATGTCATTATTGGAGCAGGACATGCTCACTGTTTCAGAACAGTAATGTGACGGATGCCATTAGTGGAGCAGGACATGCTCACTGTTTCAGAACAGTAATGTGACGGATGTCATTAGTGGAGCAGTACATGCTCACTGTTTCAGAACAGTAATGTGACGGATGCCATTAGTGGAGCAGGACATGCTCACTGTTTCAGAACAGTAATGTGACGAATGTCATTAGTGGAGCAGGACATGCTCACTGTTTCAGAACAGTAATGTGACGAATGTCATTAGTGGAGTAGGACATGCTCACTGTTTCGGAATAGTAATGTGACGGATGTCATTAGTGGAGCAGGACATGCTCACTGTTTCAGAACAGTAATGTGACGGATGTCATTAGTGGAGCAGGACATGCTCACTGTTTCAGAACAGTAATGTGACGGATGCCATTAGTGGAGCAGGACATGCTCACTGTTTCAGAACAGTAATGTGACGGATGCCATTAGTGGAGCAGGACATGCTCACTATTTCGGAACAGTAATTTGACGGATGTCATTAGTGGAGCAGGACATGCTCACTGTTTCAGAACAGTAATGTAACGAATACCATTTGTGGAGCAGGACATGCTCACGGTTTCAGAACAGTAATGTGACGGATGTCATTAGTGGAGCAGGACATGCTCATTGTTTCAGAACAGTAATGTGACGGATGCCATTAGTGGAGCAGGACATGCTCACCGTTTCGGAACAGTAATGTGACGATGTCATTAGTGGAGCAGGACATGCTCACTATTTCAGAACAGTAATCTGACGGATGTCATTAGTGGAGCAGGACATGCTCACTGTTTCAGAACAGTATTGTGACGGATGTCATTAGAGGAGCAGGACATGCTCACTGTTTCAGAACAGTAATGTGACGGAAGCCATTAGTGGAGCAGGACATGCTCACTGTTTCAGAACAGTAATGTGACGGATGTCATTAGTGGAGCAGGACATGCTCACTGTTTCGGAACAGTAATGTGACGGATGTCATTAGTGGAGCAGGACATTCTCACTGTTTCAGAACAGTAATGTGACGGATGTCATTAGTGGAGCAGGACATGCTCACTGTTTCAGAACAGTAATGTGACGATGCCATTAGTGGAGCAGGACATGCTCACTGTTTCAGAACAGTAATGTGACGGATGTCATTAGTGGAGCAGGACATGCTCACTGTTTCAGAACAGTAATTCCGATGTCATTAGTGGAGCAGGACATGCTCACTGTTTCAGAACAGTAATGTGACGGATGTCATTATTGGAGCAGGACATGGTCACTGTTTCAGAACAGTAATGTGACGGATGCCATTAGTGGAGCAGGACATGCTCACTGTTTCAGAACAGTAATGTGACGGATGTCATTAGTGGAGCAGTACATGCTCACTGTTTCAGAACAGTAATGTGACGGATGCCATTAGTGGAGCAGGACATGCTCACTGTTTCAGAACAGTAATGTGACGAATGTCATTAGTGGAGCAGGACATGCTCACTGTTTCAGAACAGTAATGTGACGAATGTCATTAGTGGAGTAGGACATGCTCACTGTTTCGGAACAGTAATGTGACGGATGTCATTAGTGGAGCAGGACATGCTCACTGTTTCAGAACAGTAATGTGACGGATGTCATTAGTGGAGCAGGACATGCTCACTGTTTCAGAACAGTAATGTGACGGATGCCATTAGTGGAGCAGGACATGCTCACTGTTTCAGAACAGTAATGTGACGGATGCCATTAGTGGAGGAGGACATGCTCACTATTTCGGAACAGTAATTTGACGGATGTCATTAGTGGAGCAGGACATGCTCACTGTTTCAGAACAGTAATGTAACGAATGCCATTTGTGGAGCAGGACATGCTCACTGTTTCGGAACAGTAATGTGACGGATGTCATTAGTGGAGCAGGACATGTTGACTGTTTCAGAACAGAAATGTGACGGATGTCATTAGTGGAGCAAGACATGCTCACTGTTTCAGAACAGTAATGTGACGGATGCCATTAGTGGAGCAGGACATGCTCACTGTTTCAGAACAGTAATGTGACGGATGTCATTAGTGGAGCAGGACATGCTGACTGTTTCAGAACAGTAATGTAACGAATGCCATTAGTGGAGCAGGACATGCTCACTGTTTCAAAACAGTAATGTGACGGATGTCATTAGTGGAGCAGGACATGCTCACTGTTTCAGAACAGTAATGTGACGAATGTCATTAGTGGGGCAGGACATGCTCACTGTTTCGGAACAGTAATGTGTCGGATGTCATTAGTGGAGCAGTACATGCTCACTGTTTCAGAACAGTAATGTGACGGATGTCAATAATGGAGCAGGACATGCTCACTGTTTCAGAACAGTAATGTGACGGATGTCTTTAGTGGAGCAGGACATGCTCACTGTTTCAGAACATTAATGTTACTGATGTCTTTAGTGGAGCAGGATATGCTCACTGTTTCGGAACAGTAATGTGACGGATGCCATTATTGCAGCAGGACATGCTCACTGTTTCAGAACAGTAATGTGACGGATGCCATTAGTGGAGCAGGACATGCTCACTGTTTCGGAACAGTAATGTGACGAAGGCCATTAGTGGAGCAGGACATGCTCACTGTTTCAGAACAGTAATGTGACGGATGCCATTAGTGGAGCAGGACATGCTCACTGTTTCGGAACAATAATGTGTCGGATAACATTAGTGGAGCAGGACATGCTCACTGTTTCAGAACAGTAATGTGACGGATGTCATTAGTGGAGCAGGACATGCTCACTGTTTCAGAACAGTAATGTGACGGATGCCATTAGTGGAGCAGGACATGCTCACTGTTTCGGAACAGTAATGTGACAGATGTCATTAGTGGAGCAGGACATGCTCACTTTTTCAGGACAGTAATGTGACGGATGTCATTAGTGGAGCAGGACATGCTCACTGTTTCAGAACAGTAATGTGACAATGTCATTAGTGGAGCAGGACATGCTCACTGTTTCGGAACAGTAATTTTGCGGATGTCATTTGTGGAGCAGGACATGCTCACTGTTTCAGAACAGTAATGTGACGGATGCCATTAGTGGAGCAGGACATGCTCACTGTTTCGGAACAGTAATGTGACGGATGTCATTAGTGGAGCAGGACATGCTCACTGTTTCAGAACAGTAATGTGACGGATGTCATTAGTGGAGCAGGACATGCTGACTGTTTCAGAACAGTAATGTAACGAATGCCATTAGTGGAGCAGGACATGCTCACTGTTTCAAAACAGTAATGTGACGGATGTCATTAGTGGAGCAGGACATGCTCACTGTTTCAGAACAGTAATGTGACGAATGTCATTAGTGGGGCAGGACATGCTCACTGTTTCGGAACAGTAATGTGTCGGATGTCATTAGTGGAGCAGTACATGCTCACTGTTTCAGAACAGTAATGTGACGGATGTCAATAATGGAGCAGGACATAATCACTGTTTCAGAACAGTAATGTGACGGATGTCTTTAGTGGAGCAGGACATGCTCACTGTTTCAGAACATTAATGTTACTGATGTCTTTAGTGGAGCAGGATATGCTCACTGTTTCGGAACAGTAATGTGACGGATGCCATTATTGCAGCAGGACATGCTCACTGTTTCAGAACAGTAATGTGACGGATGCCATTAGTGGAGCAGGACATGCTCACTGTTTCGGAACAGTAATGTGACGAAGGCCATTAGTGGAGCAGGACATGCTCACTGTTTCAGAACAGTAATGTGACGGATGCCATTAGTGGAGCAGGACATGCTCACTGTTTCGGAACAATAATGTGTCGGATAACATTAGTGGAGCAGGACATGCTCACTGTTTCAGAACAGTAATGTGACGGATGTCATTAGTGGAGCAGGACATGCTCACTGTTTCAGAACAGTAATGTGACGGATGCCATTAGTGGAGCAGGACATGCTCACTGTTTCGGAACAGTAATGTGACAGATGTCATTAGTGGAGCAGGACATGCTCACTTTTTCAGGACAGTAATGTGACGGATGTCATTAGTGGAGCAGGACATGCTCACTGTTTCAGAACAGTAATGTGACAATGTCATTAGTGGAGCAGGACATGCTCACTGTTTCGGAACAGTAATTTTGCGGATGTCATTTGTGGAGCAGGACATGCTCACTGTTTCAGAACAGTAATGTGACGGATGCCATTAGTGGAGCAGGACATGCTCACTGTTTCGGAACAGTAATGTGACGGATGTCATTAGTGGAGCAGGACATGCTCACTGTTTCAGAACAGTAATGTGACGGATGTCATTAGTGGAGCAGGACATGGTCACTGTTTCAGAACAGTAATGTGACGAATGTCATTAGTGGAGCAGGACATGCTCACTGTTTCAGAACAGTAATGTGACGGATGTCATTAGTGGAGCAGGACATGCTCACTGTTTCGGAACAGTAATGTGACGGATGTCATTAGTGGAGCAGGACATGCTCACTGTTTCGGAACAGTAATGTGTCGGATGTCATTAGTGGAGCAGGACATGCTCACTGTTTCAGAACAGTAATGTGACGGATGCCATTAGTGGAGCAGGACATGCTCACTGTTTCAGAACAGTAATGTGACGAATGTCATTAGTGGAGCAGGACATGCTCACTGTTTCAAAACAGTAATGTGACGGATGTTATTAGTGGAGCAGGACATGCTCACTGTTTCAGAACAGTAATGTGACGGATGTCATTAGTGGAGCAGGACATGCTCATTGTTTCAGAACAGTAATGTGACGGATGTCATTAGTGGAGCAGGACATGCTCACTGTTTCAGAACAGTATTGTGACGGATGTCATTAGAGGAGCAGGACATGCTCACTGTTTCAGAACAGTAATGTGACGGATGCCATTAGTGGAGCAGGACATGCTCACTGTTTCAGAACAGTAATGTGACGGATGTCATTAGTGGAGCAGGACATGCTCACTGTTTCAGAACAGTAATGTGACGAATGTCATTAGTGGAGCAGGACATGCTCACTGTTTCAGAACAGTAATGTGACGAATGTCATTAGTGGAGCAGGACATGCTCACTGTTTCAGAACAGTAATGTGACGAAGGCCATTAGTGGAGCAGGACATGCTCACTGTTTCAGAACAGTAATGTGACGGATGCCATTAGTGGAGCAGGACATGCTCACTGTTTCGGAACAGTAATGTGTCGGATAACATTAGTGGAGCAGGACATGCTCACTGTTTCAGAACAGTAATGTGACGGATGTCATTAGTGGAGCAGGACATGCTCACTGTTTCAGAACAGTAATGTGACGGATGCCATTAGTGGAGCAGGACATGCTCACTGTTTCGGAACAGTAATGTGACGGATGTCATTAGTGGAGCAGGACATGCTCACTGTTTCAGAACAGTAATGTGACGGATGTCAATAATGGAGCAGGACATGCTCACTGTTTCAGAACAGTAATGTGACGGATGTCTTTAGTGGAGCAGGACATGCTCACTGTTTCAGAACATTAATGTTACTGATGTCTTTAGTGGAGCAGGATATGCTCACTGTTTCGGAACAGTAATGTGACGGATGCCATTATTGCAGCAGGACATGCTCACTGTTTCAGAACAGTAATGTGACGGATGCCATTAGTGGAGCAGGACATGCTCACTGTTTCGGAACAGTAATGTGACGAAGGCCATTAGTGGAGCAGGACATGCTCACTGTTTCAGAACAGTAATGTGACGGATGCCATTAGTGGAGCAGGACATGCTCACTGTTTCGGAACAGTAATGTGTCGGATAACATTAGTGGAGCAGGACATGCTCACTGTTTCAGAACAGTAATGTGACGGATGTCATTAGTGGAGCAGGACATGCTCACTGTTTCAGAACAGTAATGTGACGGATGCCATTAGTGGAGCAGGACATGCTCACTGTTTCGGAACAGTAATGTGACGGATGTCATTAGTGGAGCAGGACATGCTCACTTTTTCATAACAGTAATGTGACGGATGTCATTAGTGGAGCAGGACATGCTCACTGTTTCAGAACAGTAATGTGACAATGTCATTAGTGGAGCAGGACATGCTCACTGTTTCGGAACAGTAATTTTGCGGATGTCATTAGTGGAGCAGGACATGCTCACTGTTTCAGAACAGTAATGTGACGGATGCCATTAGTGGAGCAGGACATGCTCACTGTTTCGGAACAGTAATGTGACGGATGTCATTAGTGGAGCAGGACATGCTCACTGTTTCAGAACAGTAATGTGACGGATGTCATTAGTGGAGCAGGACATGGTCACTGTTTCAGAACAGTAATGTGACGAATGTCATTAGTGGAGCAGGACATGCTCACTGTTTCAGAACAGTAATGTGACGGATGTCATTAGTGGAGCAGGACATGCTCACTGTTTCGGAACAGTAATGTGACGGATGTCATTAGTGGAGCAGGACATGCTCACTGTTTCGGAACAGTAATGTGTCGGATGTCATTAGTGGAGCAGGACATGCTCACTGTTTCAGAACAGTAATGTGACGGATGCCATTAGTGGAGCAGGACATGCTCACTGTTTCAGAACAGTAATGTGACGAATGTCATTAGTGGAGCAGGACATGCTCACTGTTTCAAAACAGTAATGTGACGGATGTTATTAGTGGAGCAGGACATGCTCACTGTTTCAGAACAGTAATGTGACGGATGTCATTAGTGGAGCAGGACATGCTCATTGTTTCAGAACAGTAATGTGACGGATGTCATTAGTGGAGCAGGACATGCTCACTGTTTCAGAACAGTATTGTGACGGATGTCATTAGAGGAGCAGGACATGCTCACTGTTTCAGAACAGTAATGTGACGGATGCCATTAGTGGAGCAGGACATGCTCACTGTTTCAGAACAGTAATGTGACGGATGTCATTAGTGGAGCAGGACATGCTCACTGTTTCAGAACAGTAATGTGACGAATGTCATTAGTGGAGCAGGACATGCTCACTGTTTCAGAACAGTAATGTGACGAATGTCATTAGTGGAGCAGGACATGCTCACTGTTTCAGAACAGTAATGTGACGAAGGCCATTAGTGGAGCAGGACATGCTCACTGTTTCAGAACAGTAATGTGACGGATGCCATTAGTGGAGCAGGACATGCTCACTGTTTCGGAACAGTAATGTGTCGGATAACATTAGTGGAGCAGGACATGCTCACTGTTTCAGAACAGTAATGTGACGGATGTCATTAGTGGAGCAGGACATGCTCACTGTTTCAGAACAGTAATGTGACGGATGCCATTAGTGGAGCAGGACATGCTCACTGTTTCGGAACAGTAATGTGACGGATGTCATTAGTGGAGCAGGACATGCTCACTTTTTCATAACAGTAATGTGACGGATGTCATTAGTGGAGCAGGACATACTCACTGTTTCAGAACAGTAATGTGACAATGTCATTAGTGGAGCAGGACATGCTCACTGTTTCGGAACAGTAATTTTGCGGATGTCATTAGTGGAGCAGGACATGCTCACTGTTTCAGAACAGTAATGTGACGGATGCCATTAGTGGAGCAGGACATGCTCACTGTTTCGGAACAGTAATGTGACGGATGTCATTAGTGGAGCAGGACATGCTCACTGTTTCAGAACAGTAATGTGACGGATGTCATTAGTGGAGCAGGACATGGTCACTGTTTCAGAACAGTAATGTGACAGATGTCATTAGTGGAGCAGGACATGCTCACTGTTTCAGAACAGTAATGTGACGGATGTCATTAGTGGAGCAGGACATGCTCACTGTTTCGGAACAGTAATGTGACGGATGTCATTAGTGGAGCAGGACATGCTCACTGTTTCGGAACAGTAATGTGTCGGATGTCATTAGTGGAGCAGGACATGCTCACTGTTTCAGAACAGTAATGTGACGGATGTCATTAGTGGAGCAGGACATGCTCACTGTTTCAGAACAGTAATGTGACGAATGTCATTAGTGGAGCAGGACACGTTCACTGTTTCAAAACAGTAATGTGACGGATGTTATTAGTGGAGCAGGACACGCTCACTGTTTCAGAACAGTAATGTGACGGATGTCATTAGTGGAGCAGGACATGCTCATTGTTTCAGAACAGTAATGTGACGGATGTCATTAGTGGAGCAGGACATGCTCACTGTTTCAGAACAGTATTGTGACGGATGTCATTAGAGGAGCAGGACATGCTCACTGTTTCAGAACAGTAATGTGACGGATGCCATTAGTGGAGCAGGACATGCTCACTGTTTCAGAACAGTAATGTGACGGATGTCATTAGTGGAGCAGGACATGCTCACTGTTTCAGAACAGTAATGTGACGAATGTCATTAGTGGAGCAGGACATGCTCACTGTTTCAGAACAGTAATGTGACGAATGTCATTAGTGGAGCAGGACATGCTCACTGTTTCAGAACAGTAATGTGACGGATGTCATTAGTGGAGCAGGACATGCTCACTGTTTCGGAACAGTAATGTGACGGATGCCATTAGTGGAGCAGGACATGCTCACTGTTTCAGAACAGTAATGTGACGGATGCCATTAGTGGAGCAGGACATGCTCACTTTTTCAGAACAGTAATGTGACGGATGTCATTAGTGGAGCAGGACATGCTCACTGTTTCAGAACAGTAATGTGACCATGTCATTAGTGGAGCAGGACATGCTCACTGTTTCGGATCGGAACAGTAATGTGACGGATGTCATTAGTGGAGCAGGACATGCTCACTGTTTCGGAACAGTAAAGTGACGGATGTCATTAGTGGAGCAGGACATGCTCACTGTTTCAGAACAGTAATGTGACCGATGCCATTAGTGGAGCAGGACATGCTCACTGTTTCAGAAGAGTACTGTGACGAATGCCATTAGTGGGGCAGGACATGCTCACTGTTTCAGAACAGTAATGTAACGAATGCCATTAGTGGAGCAGGACATGTTCACTGTTTCGGAACAGTAATGTGACGGATGTCATTAGTGGAGCAGGACATGCTCACTGTTTCAGAACAGTAATGTGACGGATGTCATTAGTGGAGCAGGACATGCTCACGGTTTCAGAACAGTAATGTGACGGATGTCATTAGTGGAGCAGGACATGCTCACTGTTTCAGAACAGTAATGTGACGGATGCCATTAGTGGAGCAGGACATGCTCACTGTTTCGGAACAGTAATGTGACGATGTCATTAGTGGAGCAGGACATGCTCACTATTTCAGAACAGTAATCTGACGGATGTCATTAGTGGAGCAGGACATGCTCACTGTTTCAGAACAGTATTGTGACGGATGTCATTAGAGGAGCAGGACATGCTCACTGTTTCAGAACAGTAATGTGACGGATGCCATTAGTGGAGCAGGACATGCTCACTGTTTCAGAACAGTAATGTGACGGATGTCATTAGTGGAGCAGGACATGCTCACTGTTTCGGAACAGTAATGTGACGGATGTCATTAGTGGAGCAGGACATTCTCACTGTTTCAGAACAGTAATGTGACGGATGTCATTAGTGGAGCAGGACATGCTCACTGTTTCAGAACAGTAATGTGACGATGCCATTAGTGGAGCAGGACCTGCTCACTGTTTCAGAACAGTAATGTGACGGATGTCATTAGTGGAGCAGGACATGCTCACTGTTTCAGAACAGTAATGTGTCGATGTCATTAGTGGAGCAGGACATGGTCACTGTTTCAGAACAGTAATGTGACGGATGCCATTAGTGGAGCAGGACATGCTCACTGTTTCAGAACAGTAATGTGACGGATGTCATTAGTGGAGCAGTACATGCTCACTGTTTCAGAACAGTAATGTGACGGGTGCCATTAGTGGAGCAGGACATGCTCACTGTTTCAGAACAGTAATGTGACGAATGTCATTAGTGGAGCAGGACATGCTCACTGTTTCAGAACAGTAATGTGACGAATGTCATTAGTGGAGTAGGACATGCTCACTGTTTCAGAACAGTAATGTGACGGATGCCATTAGTGGAGCAGGACATGCTCACGGTTTCAGAACAGTAATGTAACAGATGTCATTAGTGGAGCAGGACATGCTCACTGTTTCAGAACAGTAATGTGACGATGCCATTAGTGGAGCAGGACATGCTCACTGTTTCAGAACAGTAATGTGACGGATGCCATTGGTGGAGGAGGACATGCTCACTATTTCGGAACAGTAATTTGACGGATGTCATTAGTGGAGCAGGACATGCTCACTGTTTCAGAACAGTAATGTAACGAATGCCATTTGTGGAGCAGGACATGCTCACTGTTTCGGAACAGTAATGTGACGGATGTCATTAGTGGAGCAGGACATGTTGACTGTTTCAGAACAGTAATGTGACGGATGTCATTAGTGGAGCAAGACATGCTCACTGTTTCAGAACAGTAATGTGACGGATGCCATTAGTGGAGCAGGACATGCTCACTGTTTCAGAACAGTAATGTGACGGATGTCATTAGTGGAGCAGGACATGCTGACTGTTTCAGAACAGTAATGTAACGAATGCCATTAGTGGAGCAGGACATGCTCACTGTTTCAAAACAGTAATGTGACGGATGTCATTAGTGGAGCAGGACATGCTCACTGTTTCAGAACAGTAATGTGACGAATGTCATTAGTGGGGCAGGACATGCTCACTGTTTCGGAACAGTAATGTGTCGGATGTCATTAGTGGAGCAGTACATGCTCACTGTTTCAGAACAGTAATGTGACGGATGTCAATAGTGGAGCAGGACATGCTCACTGTTTCAGAACAGTAATGTGACGGATGTCTTTAGTGGAGCAGGACATGCTCACTGTTTCAGAACATTAATGTTACGGATGTCTTTAGTGGAGCAGGATATGCTCACTGTTTCGGAACAGTAATGTGACGGATGCCATTATTGGAGCAGGACATGCTCACTGTTTCAGAACAGTAATGTGACGGATGCCATTAGTGGAGCAGGACATGCTCACTGTTTCGGAACAGTAATGTGACGAAGGCCATTAGTGGAGCAGGACATGCTCACTGTTTCAGAACAGTAATGTGACGGATGCCATTAGTGGAGCAGGACATGCTCACTGTTTCAGAACAGTAATGTGACGGATGTCATTAGTGGAGCAGGACATGCTCACTGTTTCAGAACGGTAATGTGACGGATGCCATTAATGGAGCAGGACATGCTGACTGTTTCAGAACAGTAATGTGACGGATGCCATTAGTGGAGGAGGACATGCTCACTATTTCGGAACAGTAATTTGACGGATGTCATTAGTGGAGCAGGACATGCTCACTGTTTCAGAACAGTAATGTAACGAATGCCATTTGTGGAGCAGGACATACTCACTGTTTCGGAACAGTAATGTGACGAATGTCATTAGTGGAGCAGGACATGTTGACTGTTTCAGGACAGTAATGTGACGGATGTCATTAGTGGAGCAAGACATGCTCACTGTTTCAGAACAGTAATGTGACGGATGCCATTTGTGGAGCAGGACATGCTCACTGTTTCAGAACAGTAATGTGACGGATGTCATTAGTGGAGCAGGACATGCTGACTGTTTCAGAACAGTAATGTAACGAATGCCATTAGTGGAGCAGGACATGCTCACTGTTTCAAAACAGTAATGTGACGGATGTCATTAGTGGAGCAGGACATGCTCACTGTTTCAGAACAGTAATGTGACGAATGTCATTAGTGGGGCAGGACATGCTCACTGTTTCGGAACAGTAATGTGTCGGATGTCATTAGTGGAGCAGTACATGCTCACTGTTTCAGAACAGTAATGTGACGGATGTCAATAGTGGAGCAGGACATGCTCACTGTTTCAGAACAGTAATGTGACGGATGTCTTTAGTGGAGCAGGACATGCTCACTGTTTCAGAACATTAATGGTACGGATGTCTTTAGTGGAGCAGGATATGCTCACTGTTTCGGAACAGTAATGTCACGGATGCCATTATTGGAGCAGGACATGCTCACTGTTTCAGAACAGTAATGTGACGGATGCCATTAGTGGAGCAGGACATGCTCACTGTTTCGGAACAGTAATGTGACGAAGGCCATTAGTGGAGCAGGACATGCTCACTGTTTCAGAACAGTAATGTGACGGATGCCATTAGTGGAGCAGGACATGCTCACTGTTTCAGAACAGTAATGTGACGGATGTCATTAGTGGAGCAGGACATGCTCACTGTTTCAGAACAGTAATGTGACGGATGCCATTAGTGCAGCAGGACATGCTCACTGTTTCAGAACAGTAATGTGACGAATGCCATTAGTGGAGGAGGACATGCTCACTATTTCGGAACAGTAATTTGACGGATGTCATTAGTGGAGCAGGACATGCTCACTGTTTCAGAACAGTAATGTAACGAATGCCATTTGTGGAGCAGGACATGCTCACTGTTTCGGAACAGTAATGTGACGGATGTCATTAGTGGAGCAGGACATGTTGACTGTTTCAGAACAGTAATGTGACGGATGTCATTAGTGGAGCAAGACATGCTCACTGTTTCAGAACAGTAATGTGACGGATGCCATTAGTGGAGCAGGACATGCTCACTGTTTCAGAACAGTAATGTGACGGATGTCATTAGTGGAGCAGGACATGCTGACTGTTTCAGAACAGTAATGTAACGAATGCCATTAGTGGAGCAGGACATGCTCACTGTTTCAAAACAGTAATGTGACGGATGTCATTAGTGGAGCAGGACATGCTCACTGTTTCAGAACAGTAATGTGACGAATGTCATTAGTGGGGCAGGACATGCTCACTGTTTCGGAACAGTAATGTGTCGGATGTCATTAGTGGAGCAGTACATGCTCACTGTTTCAGAACAGTAATGTGACGGATGTCAATAGTGGAGCAGGACATGCTCACTGTTTCAGAACAGTAATGTTACGGATGTCTTTAGTGGAGCAGGATATGCTCACTGTTTCGGAACAGTAATGTGACGGATGCCATTATTGGAGCAGGACCTGCTCACTGTTTCAGAACAGTAATGTGACGGATGCCATTAGTGGAGCAGGACATGCTCACTGTTTCGGAACAGTAATGTGACGAAGGCCATTAGTGGAGCAGGACATGCTCACTGTTTCAGAACATTATTGTGACGGATGCCATTAGTGGAGCAGGACATGCTCACTGTTTCAGAACAGTAATGTGACGGATGTCATTAGTGGAGCAGGACATGCTCACTGTTTCAGAACAGTAATGTGACGGATGTCATTAGTGGAGCAGGACATGCTCACTGTTCCGGAACAGTAATGTGACGGATGTCATTAATGGAGCAGGACATGCTCACTGTTTCGGAACAGTAATGTGTCGGATAACATTAGTGGAGCAGGACATGCTCACTGTTTCAGAACAATAATGTGACGGATGTCATTAGTGGAGCAGGACATGCTCACTGTTACAGAACAGTAATGTGACGGATGTCATTAGTGGAGCAGGACATGGTCACTGTTTCAGAACAG
This sequence comes from Bathymodiolus brooksi, assembly GCA_963680875.1. Lineage (NCBI taxonomy): Eukaryota > Metazoa > Mollusca > Bivalvia > Mytilida > Modiolidae > Bathymodiolus > Bathymodiolus brooksi. The sequence continues at coordinate 145,549,586 of OY804577.1, forward strand.
TAATGTGACGAATGTCATTAGTGGAGCAGGACATGCTCACTGTTTCGGAACAGTAATGTGACGAATGTCATTAGTGGAGCAGGACATGGTCACTGTTTCAGAACAGTAATGTGACGAATGTCATTAGTGGAGCAGGACATGCTCACTGTTTCGGAACAGTAATGTGACGGATGTCATTAGTGGAGCAGTACATGCTCACTGTTTCAGAACAGTAATGTGACGGATGCCATTAGTGGAGCAGGACATGCTCACTGTTTCAGAACAGTAATGTGACGGATGCCACTAGTGGAGCAGGACATGCTCACTGTTTCAAAACAGTAATGTGATGGATGTCATTAGTGGAGCAGGACATGCTGACTGTTTCAGAACAGTATTGTAACGAATGCCATTAGTGGAGCAGGACATGCTCACTGTTTCAGAACAGTAATGTGACGGATGTCATTAGTGGAGCAAGACATGCTCACTGTTTCAGAACAGTAATGTGACGGATGCCATTAGTGGAGCAGGACATGCTCACTGTTTCAGAACAGTAATGTGACGAATGTCATTAGTGGAGCAGGATATGCTCACTGTTTCAGAACAGTAATGTGACAAATGTCATTAGTGGAGCAGGACATGCTCACTGTTTCGGAACAGTAATGTGTCGGATGTCATTAGTGGAGCAGGACATTCTCACTGTTTCAGAACAGTAATGTGACGGATGCCATTAGTGGAGCAGGACATGCTCACTGTTTCAGAACAGTAATGTGACGAATGTCATTAGTGGAGCAGGACATGCTCACTGTTTCAAAACAGTAATGTGACGGATGTCATTAGTGGAGCAGGACATGCTCACTGTTTCAGAACAGTAATGTGACGGATGTCATTAGTGGAGCAGGACATGCTCATTGTTTCAGAACAGTAACGTGACGGATGCCATTAGTGGAGCAGGACATGCTCATTGTTTCAGAACAGTATTGTGACGGATGTCATTAGAGGAGCAGGACATGCTCACTGTTTCAGAACAGTAATGTGACGGATGCCATTAGTGGAGCAGGACATGCTCACTGTTTCAGAACAGTAATGTGACGGATGTCATTAGTGGAGCAGGACATGCTCACTGTTTCAGAACAGTAATGTGACGAATGTCATTAGTGGAGCAGGACATGCTCACTGTTTCAGAACAGTAATGTGACGAATGTCATTAGTGGAGCAGGACATGCTCACTGTTTCAGAACAGTAATGTGACGGATGTCTTTAGTGGAGCAGGACATGCTCACTGTTTCAGAACATTAATGTTACGGATGTCTTTAGTGGAGCAGGATATGCTCACTGTTTCAGAACAGTATTGTGACTGATGTCATTAGAGGAGCAGGACATGCTCACTGTTTCAGAACAGTAATTTGACGGATGCCATTAGTGGAGCAGGACATGCTCACTGTTTCAGAACAGTAATGTGACGGATGTCATTAGTGGAGCAGGACATGCTCACTGTTTCAGAACAGTAATGTGACGAATGTCATTAGTGGAGCAGGACATGGTCACTGTTTCAGAACAGTAATGTGACGAATGTCATTAGTGGAGCAGGACATGCTCACTGTTTCAGAAGAGTAATGTGACGGATGTCATTAGTGGAGCAGGACATGGTCACTGTTTCAGAACAGTAATGTGACGAATGTCATTAGTGGAGCAGGACATGCTCACTGTTTCGGAACAGTAATGTGACGGATGTCATTAGTGGAGCAGTACATGCTCACTGTTTCAGAACAGTAATGTGACGGATGCCATTAGTGGAGCAGGACATGCTCACTGTTTCAGAACAGTAATGTGACGGATGCCACTAGTGGAGCAGGACATGCTCACTGTTTCAAAACAGTAATGTGACGGATGTCATTAGTGGAGCAGGACATGCTGACTGTTTCAGAACAGTATTGTAACGAATGCCATTAGTGGAGCAGGACATGCTCACTGTTTCAGAACAGTAATGTGACGGATGTCATTAGTGGAGCAAGACATGCTCACTGTTTCAGAACAGTAATGTGACGGATGCCATTAGTGGAGCAGGACATGCTCACTGTTACAGAACAGTAATGTGACGAATGTCATTAGTGGAGCAGGATATGCTCACTGTTTCAGAACAGTAATGTGACAAATGTCATTAGTGGAGCAGGACATGCTCACTGTTTCGGAACAGTAATGTGTCGGATGTCATTAGTGGAGCAGGACATGCTCACTGTTTCAGAACAGTAATGTGATGGATGCCATTAGTGGAGCAGGACATGCTCACTGTTTCAGAACAGTAATGTGACGGATGTCATTAGTGGAGCAGGACATGCTCACTGTTTCAGAACAGTAATGTGACGAATGCCATTAGTGGAGCAGGACATGCTCACTGTTTCGGAACAGTAATGTGACGGATGCCATTAGTGGAGCAGGACATGCTCACTGTTTCAGAACAGTAATGTGACGGATGTCATTAGTGGAGCAGGACATGCTGACTGTTTCAGAACAGTAATGTAACGAATGCCATTAGTGGAGCAGGACATGCTCACTGTTTCAGAACAGTAATGTGACGGATGTCATTAGTGGAGCAGGACATGCTCACTGTTTCAGAACAGTAATGTGACGAATGTCATTAGTGGGGCAGGACATGCTCACTGTTTCGGAACAGTAATGTGACGGTTGCCATTAGTGGAGCAGGACATGCTCACTGTTTCGGAACAGTAATGTGACGGTTGCCATTAGTGGAGCAGGACATGCTCACTGTTTCAGAACAGTAATGTGACGGATGCCATTAGTGGAGCAGGACATGCTCACTGTTTCGGAACAGTAATGTGACCGATGCCATTAGTGGATCTGGACATGCTCACTGTTTCAGAACAGTAATGTGACGGATGCCATTAGTGGAGCAGGACATGCTCACTGTTTCAGAACAGTAATGTGACGGATGTCATTAGTGGAGCAAGACATGCTCACAGTTTCAGAACAGTAATGTGACGGATGTCATTAGTGGAGCAGGACATGCTCACTGTTTCAGAACAGTAATGTGACGGATGTCATTAGTGGAGCAGGACATGCTCACTGTTTCAGAAGAGTAATGTGACGAATGTCATTAGTGGAGCAGGACATGCTCACTGTTTCAGAACAGTAATGTGACAAATGTCATTAGTGGAGCAGGACATGCTCACTGTTTCAGAACAGTAATGTGACGGATGTCATTAGTGGAGCAGGACATGCTCACTGTTTCGGAACAGTAATGTGACGGATGTCATTAGTGGAGCAGAATATGCTCACTGTTTCGGAACAGTAATGTGCCGGATGTCATTAGTGGGGCAGGACATGCTCACTATTTCAGAACAGTATTGTGACGGATGCCATTAGTGGAGCAGAACATACTCACTGTTTTGGAACAGTAATGTGACGGATGTCATTAGTAGAGCAGGACATTCTCACTGTTTCAGAACAGTAATGTGACGGATGTCATTAGTGGAGCAGGACATGCTCACTGTTTCAGAACAGTAATGTGACGGATGTCATTAGTGGAGCAGGACATGCTCACAGTTTCAGAACAGTAATGTGACGGTTGTCATTAGTGGAGCAGGACATGCTCACTGTTTCAGAACAGTAATGTGACGGATGTCATTATTGGAGCAGGACATGCTCACTGTTTCAGAACAGTAATGTGACGGATGCCATTAGTGGAGCAGGACATGCTCACTGTTTCAGAACAGTAATGTGACGAATGTCATTAGTGGAGCAGGACATGCTCACTGTTTCAGAACAGTAATGTGACGGATGCCATTAGTGGAGCAGGACATGCTCAATGTTTCAGAACAGTAATGTGACGAATGTCATTAGTGGAGCAGGACATGCTCACTGTTTCAAAACAGTAATGTGACGGATGCCATTAGTGGAGCAGGACATGCTCACTGTTTCAGAACAGTAATGTGACGGATGTCATTAGTGGAGCAGGACATGCTCACTGTTTCAGAACAGTAATGTGACGGATGCCATTAGTGGAGCAGGACATGCTCACTGTTTCAGAACAGTAATGTGACGGATGTCATTAGAGGAGCAGGACATGCTCACTGTTTCAGAACAGTAATGTGACGGATGTCATTAGTGGAGCAGGACATGCTCACTGTTTCAAAACAGTAATGTGACGGATGTCTTTAGTGGAGCAGGACATGCTCACTGTTTCGGAACAGTAATGTGACGGATGTCATTAGTGGAGCAGAATATGCTCACTGTTTCAGAACAGTAATGTGACGGATGTCATTAGTGGGGCAGGACATGCTCACTGTTTCAGAACAGTAATGTGACGGATGCCATTAGTGGATCAGAACATACTCACTGTTTTGGAACAGTAATGTGACGGATGTCATTAGTGGAGCAGGACATTCTCACTGTTTCAGAACAGTAATGTGACGGATGTCATTAGTGGAACAGGACATGCTCATTGTTTCAGAACAGTAATGAGACGATGCCATTAGTGGAGCAGGACATGCTCACTGTTTCAGAACAGTAATGTGACGGATGTCATTAGTGGAGCAGGATATGCTCACTGTTTCAGAACAGTAATGTGACGGATGTCATTATTGGAGCAGGACATGGTCACTATTTCAGAACAGTAATGTGACGGATGCCATTAGTGGAGCAGGACATGCTCACTGTTTCAGAACAGTACTGTGACGAATGTCATTAGTGGAGCAGGACATGCTCACTGTTTCAGAACAGTAATGTGACGGATGCCATTAGTGGAGCAGGACATGCTCACTGTTTCAGAACAGTAATGTGACGAATGTCATTAGTGGAGCAGGACATGCTCACTGTTTCAAAACAGTAATGTGACGGATGTCATTAGTGGAGCAGGACATGCTCACTGTTTCAGAACAGTAATTTGACGGATGTCATTAGTGGAGCAGGACATGCTCACTGTTTCAGAACAGTAATGTGACGGATGCCATTAGTGGAACAGGACATGCTCACTGTTTCAGAACAGTATTGTGACGGATGTCATTAGAGGAGCAGGACATGCTCACTGTTTCAGAACAGTAATGTGACGGATGCCATTAGTGGAGCAGGACATGCTCACTGTTTCAAAACAGTAATGTGACGGATGTCATTAGTGGAGCAGGACATGCTCACTGTTTCAGAACAGTAATGTGACGGATGTCATTAGTGGAGCAGGACATGCTCACTGTTTCAGAACAGTAATGTGACGAATGTCCTTAGTGGAGCAGGACATGTTCACTGTTTCAGAACAGTAATGTGACGAATGTCATTAGTGGAGCAGGACATGCTCACTGTTTCAGAACAGTAATGTGACGAATGTCATTAGTGGAGCAGGACATGCTCAATGTTTCGGAACAGTAATGTGACGAATGTCATTAGTGGAGCAGGACATGCTCAATGTTTCAGAACAGTAATGTGACTATTGGCATTAGTGAAGCAGGACATGCTCACTGTTTCGGAACTGTAATGTGACGGATGTCATTAGTGGAGCAGGACATGCTCACTGTTTCAGAAGAGTAATGTGACGGATGTCATTAGTGGAGCAGGACATGCTCACTGTTTCAGAACAGTAATGTAACGAATGCCATTAGTGGAGCCGGACATACTCACTGTTTCGGAACAGTAATGTGACGGATGTCATTAGTGGAGCAGGACATGTTGACTGTTTCAGAACAGTAATGTGACGGATGTCATTAGTGGAGCAAGACATGCTCACTGTTTCAGAACAGTAATGTGACGGATGCCATTAGTGGAGCAGGACATGCTCACTGTTTCAGAACAGTAATGTGACGGATGTCATTAGTGGAGCAGGACATGCTGACTGTTAAAGAACAGTAATTTAACGAATGCCATTAGTGGAGGAGGACATGCTCACTGTTTCAGAACAGTAATGTGACGGATGTCATTAGTGGAGCAGGACATGTTCACTATTTCAGAACAGTAATGTGACGGATGCCATTAGTGGAGCAGGACATGCTCAATGTTTCAGAACAGTAATGTGACGAATGTCATTAGTGGAGCAGGACATGCTCACTGTTTCAGAACAGTAATGTGACGAATGTCATTAGTGGAGCAGGACATGCTCACTGTTTCGGAACAGTAATGTGTCGGATGTCATTAGTGGAGCAGTACATGCTCACTGTTTCAGAACAGTAATGTGACGGATGTCAATAGTGGAGCAGGACATGCTCACTGTTTCAGAACAGTAATGTGACGAATGTCATTAGTGGAGCAGGACATGCTCACTGTTTCAAAACAGTAATGTGACGGATGTCATTAGTGGAGTAGGACATGCTCACTGTTTCAGAACAGTAATGTGACGGATGTCATTAGTGGAGCAGGACATGCTCACTGTTTCAGAACAGTAATGTGACGGATGCCATTAGTGGAGCAGGACATGCTCACTGTTTCAGAACAGTATTGTGACGGATGTCATTAGAGGAGCAGGACATGCTCACTGTTTCAGAACAGTAATGTGACGGATGTCTTTAGTGGAGCAGGACATGCTCACTGTTTCAGAACAGTAATGTGACGAATGTCATTAGTGGAGCAGGACGTGCTCACTGTTTCAGAACAGTAATGTGACGAATGTCATTAGTGGAGCAGGACATGCTCAATGTTTCGGAACAGTAATGTGACGGATGTCATTAGTGGAGCAGGACATTCTCACTGTTTCAGAACAGTAATGTGACGGATGTCATTAGTGGAACAGGACATGCTCACTGTTTCAGAACAGTAATGTGACGATGCCATTAGTGGAGCAGGACATGCTCACTGTTTCAGAACAGTAATGTGACGGATGTCATTAGTGGAGCAGGACATGCTCACTGTTTCAGAACAGTAATGTGACGGATGTCATTATTGGAGCAGGACATGGTCACTGTTTCAGAACAGTAATGTGACGGATGCCATTAGTGGAGCAGGACATGCTCACTGTTTCAGAACAGTAATGTGACGAATGTCATTAGTGGAGCAGGACATGCTCACTGTTTCAGAACAGTAATGTGACGGATACCATTAGTGGAGCAGGACATGCTCACTGTTTCAGAACAGTAATGTGACGAATGTCATTAGTGGAGCAGGACATGCTCACTGTTTCAAAACAGTAATGTGACGGATGTCATTAGTGGAGCAGGACATGCTCACTGTTTCAGAACAGTAATTTGACGGATGTCATTAGTGGAGCAGGACATGCTCACTGTTTCAGAACAGTAATGTGACGGATGCCATTAGTGGAACAGGACATGCTCACTGTTTCAGAACAGTATTGTGACGAATGTCATTAGTGGAGCAGGACATGCTCAATGTTTCTGAACAGTAATGTGACGAATGCCATTAGTGGAGCAGGACATGCTCACTGTTTCAGAACAGTAATGTGACGAATGTCATTAGTGGAGCAGGACATGCTCACTGTTTCAGAACAGTAATGTGACGAATGTCATTAGTGGAGCAGGACATGCTCACTGTTTCAGAACAGTAATGTGACGGATGTCATTAGTGGAGCAGGACATGCTCACTGTTTCAGAACAGTAATGTGACGGATGTCTTTAGTGGAGCAGGACATGCTCACTGTTTCGGAACAGTAATGTGACGGATGTCATTAGTGGAGCAGAATATGCTCACTGTTTCAGAACAGTAATGTGACGAATGTCATTAGTGGAGCAGGACATGCTCACTGTTTCAGAACAGTAATGTGACGAATGTCATTAGTGGAGCAGGACATGCTCAATGTTTCGGAACAGTAATGTGACGGATGTCATTAGTGGAGCAGGACATTCTCACTGTTTCAGAACAGTAATGTGACGGATGTCATTAGTGGAACAGGACATGCTCACTGTTTCAGAACAGTAATGTGACGATGCCATTAGTGGAGCAGGACATGCTCACTGTTTCAGAACAGTAATGTGACGGATGTCATTAGTGGAGCAGGACATGCTCACTGTTTCAGAACAGTAATGTGACGGATGTCATTAGTGGAGCAGGATATGCTCACTGTTTCAGAACAGTAATGTGACGGATGTCATTATTGGAGCAGGACATGGTCACTGTTTCAGAACAGTAATGTGACGGATGCCATTAGTGGAGCAGGACATGCTCACTGTTTCGGAACAGTATTGTGACGAATGTCATTAGTGGAGCAGGACATGCTCACTGTTTCAGAACAGTAATGTGACGGATGCCATTAGTGGAGCAGGACATGCTCACTGTTTCAGAACAGTAATGTGACGAATGTCATTAGTGGAGCAGGACATGCTCACTGTTTCAAAACAGTAATGTGACGGATGTCATTAGTGGAGCAGGACATGCTCACTGTTTCAGAACAGTAATTTGACGGATGTCATTAGTGGAGCAGGACATGCTCACTGTTTCAGAACAGCAATGTGACGGATGCCATTAGTGGAACAGGACATGCTCACTTTTTCAGAACAGTATTGTGACGAATGTCATTAGTGGAGCAGGACATGCTCAATGTTTCAGAACAGTAATGTGACGAATGCCATTAGTGGAGCAGGACATGCTCACTGTTTCAGAACAGTAATGTGACGAATGTCATTAGTGGAGCAGGACATGCTCACTGTTTCAGAACAGTAATGTGACGAATGTCATTAGTGGAGCAGGACATGCTCACTGTTTCAGAACAGTAATGTGACGAATGTCATTAGTGGAGCAGGACATGCTCACTGTTTCAGAACAGTAATGTGACGAATGTCATTAGTGGAGCAGGACATGCTCACTGTTTCAGAACAGTAATGTGACGAATGTCATTAGTGGAGCAGGACATGCTCAATGTTTCGGAACAGTAATGTGACGAATGTCATTAGTGGAGCAGGACATGCTCAATGTTTCAGAACAGTAATGTGACTATTGTCATTAGTGAAGCAGGACATGCTCACTGTTTCGGAACAGTAATGTGACGGATGTCATTAGTGGAGCAGGACATGCTCACTGTTTCAGAAGAGTAATGTGACGGATGTCATTAGTGGAGCCGGACAGGCTCACTGTTTCAGAACAGTAATGTAACGAATGCCATTAGTGGAGCAGGACATACTCACTGGTTCGGAACAGTAATGTGACGGATGTCATTAGTGGAGCAGGACATGTTGACTGTTTCAGAACAGTAATGTGACGGATGTCATTAGTTGAGCAAGACATGCTCACTGTTTCAGAACAGTAATGTGACGAATGCCATTAGTGGAGCAGGACATGCTCACTGTTTCAGAACAGTAATGTGACGAATGTCATTAGTGGAGCAGGACATGCTCACTGTTTCAGAACAGTAATGTGACGAATGTCATTAGTGGAGCAGGACATGCTCACTGTTTCAGAACAGTAATGTGACGAATGTCATTAGTGGAGCAGGACATGCTCACTGTTTCAGAACAGTAATGTGACGAATGTCATTAGTGGAGCAGGACATGCTCACTGTTTCAGAACAGTAATGTGACGAATGTCATTAGTGGAGCAGGACATGCTCAATGTTTCGGAACAGTGATTTGACGAATGTCATTAGTGGAGCAGGACATGCTCAATGTTTCAGAACAGTAATGTGACTATTGTCATTAGTGAAGCAGGACATGCTCACTGTTTCGGAACAGTAATGTGATGGATGTCATTAGTGGAGCAGGACATGCTCACTGTTTCAGAAGAGTAATGTGACGGATGTCATTAGTGGAGCAGGACAGGCTCACTGTTTCAGAACAGTAATGTAACGAATGCCATTAGTGGAGCAGGACATACTCACTGTTTCGGAACAGTAATGTGACGGATGTCATTAGTGGAACAGGACATGTTGACTGTTTCAGAACAGTAATGTGACGGATATCATTAGTGGAGCAAGACATGCTCACTGTTTCAGTACAGTAATGTGACGGATGCCATTAGTGGAGCAGGACATGCTCACTGTTTCAGAACAGTAATGTGACGGATGTCATTAGTGGAGCAGGACATGCTGACTGTTAAAGAACAGTAATGTAACGAATGCCATTAGTGGAGGAGGACATGCTCACTGTTTCAGAACAGTAATGTGACGGATGTCATTAGTGGAGCAGGACATGTTCACTGTTTCAGAACAGTAATGTGACGGATGCCATTAGTGGAGCAGGACATGCTCAATGTTTCAGAACAGTAATGTGACGAATGTCATTAGTGGAGCAGGACATGCTCACTGTTTCAGAACAGTAATGTGACGAATGTCATTAGTGGAGCAGGACATGCTCACTGTTTCGGAACAGTAATGTGACGGATGCCATTAGTGGAGCAGGATATGCTCACTGTTTCAGAACAGTAATGTGACGAATGTCATTAGTGGAGCAGGACATGCTCACTGTTTCAAAACAGTAATGTGACGGATGTCATTAGTGGAGCAGGACATGCTCACTGTTTCAGAACAGTAATTTGACGAATGTCATTAGTGGAGCAGGACATGCTCACTGTTTCAGAACAGTAATATGACGGATGCCATTAGTGGAACAGGACATGCTCACTTTTTCAGAACAGTATTGTGACGAATGTCATTAGTGGAGCAGGACATGCTCACTGTTTCAGAACAGTAATGTGACGAATGTCATTAGTGGAGCAGGACATGCTCACTGTTTCAGAACAGTAATGTGACGAATGTCATTAGTGGAGCAGGACATGCTCACTGTTTCAGAACAGTAATGTGACGAATGTCATTAGTGGAGCAGGACATGCTCACTGTTTCAGAACAGTAATGTGACGAATGTCATTAGTGGAGCAGGACATGCTCAATGTTTCGGAACAGTAATGTGACGAATGTCATTAGTGGAGCAGGACATGCTCAATGTTTCAGAACAGTAATGTGACTATTGTCATTAGTGAAGCAGGACATGCTCACTGTTTCGGAACAGTAATGTGACGGATGTCATTAGTGGAGCAGGACATGCTCACTGTTTCAGAAGAGTAATGTGACGGATGTCATTAGTGGAGCAGGACAGGCTCACTGTTTCAGAACAGTAATGTAACGAATGCCATTAGTGGAGCAGGACATACACACTGTTTCGGAACAGTAATGTGACGGATGTCATTAGTGGAGCAGGACATGTTGACTGTTTCAGAACAGTAATGTGACGGATGTCATTAGTGGAGCAAGACATGCTCACTGTTTCAGAACAGTAATGTGACGAATGCCATTAGTGGAGCAGGACATGCTCACTGTTTCAGAACAGTAATGTGACGAATGTCATTAGTGGAGCAGGACATGCTCACTGTTTCAGAACAGTAATGTGACGAATGTCATTAGTGGAGCAGGACATGCTCACTGTTTCAGAACAGTAATGTGACGAATGTCATTAGTGGAGCAGGACATGCTCACTGTTTCAGAACAGTAATGTGACGAATGTCATTAGTGGAGCAGGACATGCTCACTGTTTCAGAACAGTAATGTGACGAATGTCATTAGTGGAGCAGGACATGCTCAATGTTTCGGAACAGTGATGTGACGAATGTCATTAGTGGAGCAGGACTTGCTCAATGTTTCAGAACAGTAATGTGACTATTGTCATTAGTGAAGCAGGACATGCTCACTGTTTCGGAACAGTAATGTGACGGATGTCATTAGTGGAGCAGGACATGCTCACTGTTTCAGAAGAGTAATGTGACGGATGTCATTAGTGGAGCAGGACAGGCTCACTGTTTCAGAACAGTAATGTAACGAATGCCATTAGTGGAGCAGGACATACTCACTGTTTCGGAACAGTAATGTGACGGATGTCATTAGTGGAACAGGACATGTTGACTGTTTCAGAACAGTAATGTGACGGATGTCATTAGTGGAGCAAGACATGCTCACTGTTTCAGTACAGTAATGTGACGGATGCAATTAGTGGAGCAGGACATGCTCACTGTTTCAGAACAGTAATGTGACGGATGTCATTAGTGGAGCAGGACATGCTGACTGTTAAAGAACAGTAATGTAACGAATGCCATTAGTGGAGGAGGACATGCTCACTGTTTCAGAACAGTAATGTGACGGATGTCATTAGTGGAGCAGGACATGTTCACTGTTTCAGAACAGTAATGTGACGGATGCCATTAGTGGAGCAGGACATGCTCAATGTTTCAGAACAGTAATGTGACGAATGCCATTAGTGGAGCAGGACATGCTCACTGTTTCAGAACAGTAATGTGACGAATGTCATTAGTGGAGCAGGACATGCTCACTGTTTCGGAACAGTAATGTGTCGGATGTCATTAGTGGAGCAGTACATGCTCACTGTTTCAGAACAGTAATGTGACGGATGTCAATAGTGGAGAAGGACATGCTCACTGTTTCAGAACAGTAATGTGACGGATGTCTTTAGTGGAGCTGGACATGCTCACTGTTTCAGAACAGTAATGTTACGGATGTCTTTAGTGGAGCTGGACATGCTCACTGTTTCAGAACAGTAATGTGACGGATGTCATTAATGGAGCAGAACATGCTCACTGTTTCAGAACAGTAATGTGACGCATGCCTTTAATGGAGCAGGACATGCTCACTGTTTCGGAACAGTATTGTGACGGTTGCCATTAGTGGAGCAGGATATGCTCACTGTTTCGGAACAGTAATGTGACGGATGCCATTAGTGGAGCAGGACATGTTACTGTTTCGGAACAGTAATGTGACGAAGGCCATTAGTGGAGCAGGACATGCTCACTGTTTCAGAACAGTAATGTGACGGATGCCATTAGTGGAGCAGGACATGCTCACTGTTTCAGAACAGTAATGTGACGGATGTCATTAGTGTAGCAGGACATGCTCACTGTTTCAGAACAGTAATGTGACGGATGTCATTAGTGGAGCAGGACATGCTCACTGTTTCAGAACAGTAATGTGACGGATGTCATTAGTGGAGCAGGACATGCTCACTGTTTCAGAACAGTAATGTAACGAATGCCATTAGTGGAGCAGGACATACTCACTGTTTCGGAACAGTAATGTGACGGATGTCATTAGTGGAACAGGACATGTTGACTGTTTCAGAACAGTAATGTGACGGATGTCATTAGTGGAGCAAGACATGCTCACTGTTTCAGTACAGTAATGTGACGGATGCCATTAGTGGAGCAGGACATGCTCACTGTTTCAGAACAGTAATGTGACGGATGTCATTAGTGGAGCAGGACATGCTGACTGTTAAAGAACAGTAATGTAACGAATGCCATTAGTGGAGGAGGACATGCTCACTGTTTCAGAACAGTAATGTGACGGATGTCATTAGTGGAGCAGGACATGTTCACTGTTTCAGAACAGTAATGTGACGGATGCCATTAGTGGAGCAGGACATGCTCAATGTTTCAGAACAGTAATGTGACGAATGCCATTAGTGGAGCAGGACATGCTCACTGTTTCAGAACAGTAATGTGACGAATGTCATTAGTGGAGCAGGACATGCTCACTGTTTCGGAACAGTAATGTGTCGGATGTCATTAGTGGAGCAGTACATGCTCACTGTTTCAGAACAGTAATGTGACGGATGTCAATAGTGGAGAAGGACATGCTCACTGTTTCAGAACAGTAATGTGACGGATGTCTTTAGTGGAGCTGGACATGCTCACTGTTACAGAACAGTAATGTTACGGATGTCTTTAGTGGAGCTGGACATGCTCACTGTTTCAGAACAGTAATGTGACGGATGTCATTAATGGAGCAGAACATGCTCACTGTTTCAGAACAGTAATGTGACGCATGCCTTTAATGGAGCAGGACATGCTCACTGTTTCGGAACAGTATTGTGACGGTTGCCATTAGTGGAGCAGGATATGCTCACTGTTTCGGAACAGTAATGTGACGGATGCCATTAGTGGAGCAGGACATGTTACTGTTTCGGAACAGTAATGTGACGAAGGCCATTAGTGGAGCAGGACATGCTCACTGTTTCAGAACAGTAATGTGACGGATGCCATTAGTGGAGCAGGACATGCTCACTGTTTCAGAACAGTAATGTGACGGATGTCATTAGTGTAGCAGGACATGCTCACTGTTTCAGAACAGTAATGTGACGGATGTCATTAGTGTAGCAGGACATGCTCACTGTTTCAGAACAGTAATGTGACGGATGTCATTAGTGGAGCAGGACATGCTCACTGTTTCAGAACAGTAATGTGACGGATGTCATTAGTGGAGCAGGACATGCTCACTGTTTCGGAACAGTAATGTGACAGATGTCATTAATGGAGCAGGACATGCTCACTGTTTCGGAACAGTAATGTGACGGATGTCATTAGTGGAGCAGGACATGCTCACTGTTTCAGAACAGTAATGTGACGGATGTCATTAGTGGAGCAGGACATGCTCACTGTTTCAGAACAGTAATGTGACGGATGCCATTAGTGGAGCAGGACATGCTCACTGTTTCGGAACAGTAATGTGACGAATGTCATTAGTGGAGCAGGACATGCTCACTGTTTCAGAACAGTAATGTGACGATGTCATTAGTGGAGCAGGACATGCTCACTGTTTCGGATCGGAACAGTAATGTGACGGATGTCATTAGTGGAGCAGGACATGCTCACTGTTTCAGAACAGTAATGTGACGATGCCATTAGTGGAGCAGGACATGCTCACTGTTTCAGAACAGTAATGTGACGGATGTCATTAGTGGAGCAGGACATGCTCACTCTTTCAGAACAGTAATGTGACGGATGTCATTAGTGGAGCAGGACATGCTCACTGTTTCAGAACAGTAATGTGACGGATGTCATTATTGGAGCAGGACATGCTCACTGTTTCAGAACAGTAATGTGACGGATGCCATTAGTGGAGCAGGACATGCTCACTGTTTCAGAACAGTAATGTGACGAATGTCATTAGTGGAGCAGGACATGCTCACTGTTTCAGAACAGTAATGTGACGAATGCCATTAGTGGAGCAGGACACGCTCACTGTTTCAGAACAGTAATGTGACGAATGTCATTAGTGGAGCAGGACATGCTCACTGTTTCAAAACAGTAATGTGACGGATGTCATTAGTGGAGCAGGACATGCTCACTGTTTCAAAACAGTAATGTGACGGATTTCATTAGTGGAGCAGGACATGCTCACTGTTTCAGAACAGTAATGTGACGAATGTCATTAGTGGAGCAGGACATGCTCACTGTTTCAGAACAGTAATGTGACGGATGTCATTAGTGGAGCAGGACATGCTCACTGTTTCAGAACAGTAATGTGACGGATGCCATTAGTGGAGCAGGACATGCTCACTGTTTCAGAACAGTAATGTGACGGATGTCATTAGTGGAGCAGGACATGCTGACTATTTCAGAACAGTAATGTGACGGATGTCATTAGTGGAGCAGGACATGCTCACTGTTTCAGAACAGTAATGTGACGGATGTCATTAGTGGAGCAGGACATGCTCACTGTTTCGGAACAGTAATGTGACGGATGTCATTAGTGGAGCAGAATATGCTCACTGTTTCAGAACAGTAATGTGACGGATGTCATTAGTGGAGCAGGACATGCTCACTGTTTCAGAACAGTAATGTGACGAATGCCATTAGTGGAGCAGAACATACTCACTGTTTTGGAACAGTAATGTGACGGATGTCATTAGTGGAGCAGGACATTCTCACTGTTTCAGAACAGTAATGTGACGGATGTCATTAGTGGAGCAGGACATGCTCACTGTTTCAGAACAGTAATGTGACGATGCCATTAGTGGAGCAGGACATGCTCACTGTTTCAGAACAGTAATGTGACGGATGTCATTAGTGGAGCAGGACATGCTCACTGTTTCAGAACAGTAATGTGACGGATGTCATTAGTGGAGCAGGACATGCTCACTGTTTCAGAACAGTAATGTGACGGATGTCATTAGTGGAGCAGGACATGCTCACTGTTTCAGAACAGTAATGTGACGAATTTCATTAGTGGAGCAGGACATGCTCACTGTTTCAAAACAGTAATATGACGGATTTCATTAGTGGAGCAGGACATGCTCACTGTTTCAGAACAGTAATGTGACGGATGTCATTCGTGGAGCAGTACATGCTCACTGTTTCAGAACAGTAATGTGACTGATGTCAATAGTGGAGCAGGACATGCTCACTATTTCAGAACAGTAATGTGACGGATGTCTTTAGTGGAGCTGGACATGCTCACTGTTTCAGAACAGTAATGTGACGGATGTCTTTAGTGGAGCTGGACATGCTCACTGTTTCAGAACAGTAATATGACGCATGCCATTAATGGAGCAGGACATGCTCACTGTTTCAGAACAGTAATGTGACGGTTGCCATTAGTAGAGCAGGACATGCTCACTGTTTCGGAACAGTAATGTGACGGATGCCATTAGTGGAGCTGGACATGCTCACTGTTTCAGAACAGTAATGTGACGGATGCCATTAGTGGAGCAGGACATGCTCACTGTTTCGGAACAGTAATGTGACGAAGGCCATTTGTGGAGCAGGACATGCTCACTGTTTCAAAACAGTAATGTGACGGATGCCATTAGTGGAGCTGGACATGCTCACTGTTTCAGAACAGTAATGTGACGGATGCCATTAGTGGAGCAGGACATGCTCACTGTTTCGGAACAGTAATGTGACGAAGGCCATTTGTGGAGCAGGACATGCTCACTGTTTCAGAACAGTAATGTGACGGATGCCATTAGTGGAGCAGGACATGCTCACTGTTTCAGAACAGTAATGTGACGGATGTCATTAGTGGAGCGGGACATGCTCACTGTTTCAGAACAGTAATGTGACGGATGTCATTACTGGAGCAGGACATGCTCTGTGTTTCAGAACAGTAATGTGACGGATGTCATTAGTGGAGCAGGACATGCTCACTGTTTCAGAACAGTAATGTGACGGATGTCATTAGTGGAGCAGGACATGCTCACTGTTTCAGAACAGTAATGTGACGGATATCATTAGTGGAGCACGATATGCTGACTGTTTCATAAAAGTAATGTGATGGATGCCATTAGTGGAGCAGGATATGCTCACTGTTTCAGAACAGTAATGTGACGGATGTCATTAGTGGAGCAGGACATGCTTACCGTTTCAGAACAGTAATGTGACGGATGCCATTAGTGGAGCAGGACATGCTCACTGTTTCAGAACAGTAGTGTGACGAATGTCATAAGTGGAGCAGGATATGCTCATTGTTTCAGAACAGTAATGTGACGAATGTCATTAGTGGAGCAGGACAAGCTCACTGTTTCAGAACAGTAAAGTGACGAATGTCATTAGTGGAGCAGGACATGCTCACTGTTTCGGAACAGTAATGTGACGGGTGTCATTAGTGGAGCAGGACATGCTCACTGTTTCAGAACAGTAATGTGACGAATGTCATTAGTGGAGCTGGACATGCTCACTGTTTCGGAACAGTAATGTGACGGATGTCATTAGTGGAGCAGGACATGCTCACTGTTTCGGAATAGAAATGTGACGGGTGTCATTAGTGGAGCAGGACATGCTCACTGTTTCGGAACAGTAATGTGACGGATGCCATTAGTGGAGCAGGACATGCTCACTGTTTCAGAACAGTAATGTGACGGATGTCATTAGTGGAGCAGGACATGCTCACTGTTTCAGAACAGTAATGTGACGAATTTCATTAGTGGAGCAGGACATGCTCACTGTTTCAGAACAGTAATGTGACGTATTCCATTAGTGGAGCAGGACATGCTCACTGTTTCAGAACAGTAATGTGACGAATTTCATTAGTGGAGCAGGACATGCTCACTGTTTCAAAACAGTAATATGACGGATTTCATTAGTGGAGCAGGACATGCTCACTGTTTCAGAACAGTAATGTGACGGATGTCATTAGTGGAGCAGTACATGCTCACTGTTTCAGAACAGTAATGTGACTGATGTCAATAGTGGAGCAGGACATGCTCACTGTTTCAGAACAGTAATGTGACGGATGTCTTTAGTGGAGCTGGACATGCTCACTGTTTCAGAACAGTAATGTGACGGATGTCTTTAGTGGAGCTGGACATGCTCACTGTTTCAGGACAGTAATGTGAAGGATATCATTAGTGGAGCAGGACATGCTCACTGTTTCAGAACAGTAATATGACGCATGCCATTAATGGAGCAGGACATGCTCACTGTTTCGGAACAGTAATGTGACGGTTGTCATTAGTGGAGCAGGACATGCTCACTGTTTCGGAACAGTAATGTGACGGATGCCATTAGTGGAGCTGGACATGCTCACTGTTTCAGAACAGTAATGTGACGGATGCCATTAGTGGACCAGGACATGCTCACTGTTTCGGAACAGTAATGTGACGGTTGCCATTAGTAGAGCAGGACATGCTCACTGTTTCGGAACAGTAATGTGACGGATGCCATTAGTGGAGCTGGACATGCTCACTGTTTCAGAACAGTAATGTGACGGATGCCATTAGTGGAGCAGGACATGCTCACTGTTTCGAAACAGTAATGTGACGAAGGCCATTTGTGGAGCAGGACATGCTCACTGTTTCAGAACAGTAATGTGACGGATGCCATTAGTGGAGCAGGACATGCTCACTGTTTCAGAACAGTAATGTGACGGATGTCATTAGTGGAGCGGGACATGCTCACTGTTTCAGAACAGTAATGTGACGGATGTCATTACTGGAGCAGGACATGCTCTGTGTTTCAGAACAGTAATGTGACGGATGTCATTAGTGGAGCAGGACATGCTCACTGTTTCAGAACAGTAATGTGACGGATGTCATTAGTGGAGCAGGACATGCTCACTGTTTCAGAACAGTAATGTGACGGATATCATTAGTGGAGCAGGATATGCTCACTGTTTCATAAAAGTAATGTGATGGATGCCATTAGTGGAGCAGGATATGCTCACTGTTTCAGAACAGTAATGTGACGGATGTCATTAGTGGAGCAGGACATGCTTACCGTTTCAGAACAGTAATGTGACGGATGCCATTAGTGGAGCAGGACATGCTCACTGTTTCAGAACAGTAGTGTGACGAATGTCATAAGCGGAGCAGGATATGCTCATTGTTTCAGAACAGTAATGTGACGAATGTCATTAGTGGAGCAGGACATGCTCACTGTTTCAGAACAGTAAAGTGACGAATGTCATTAGTGGAGCAGGACATGCTCACTGTTTCGGAACAGTAATGTGACGGGTGTCATTAGTGGAGCAGGACATGCTCACTGTTTCAGAACAGTAATGTGACGAATGTCATTAGTGGAGCTGGACATGCTCACTGTTTCGGAACAGTAATGTGACGGATGTCATTAGTGGAGCAGGACATGCTCACTGTTTCGGAATAGAAATGTGACGGGTGTCATTAGTGGAGCAGTACATGCTCACTGTTTCGGAACATTAATGTGACGGATGTCATTAGTGGAGCAGGACATGCTCACTGTTTCAGAACAGTAATGTGACGGATGCCATTAGTGGAGCAGGACATGCTCACTGTTTCGGAACAGTAATGTGACGGATGCCATTAGTGGAGCAGGACATGCTCACTGTTTCAGAACAGTAATGTGACGGATGTCATTAGTGGAGCAGGACATGCTCACTGTTTCAGAACAGTAATGTGACGAATTTCATTAGTGGAGCAGGACATGCTCACTGTTTCAGAACAGTAATGTGACGGATTCCATTAGTGGAGCAGGACATGCTCACTGTTTCAGAACAGTAATGTGACGAATTTCATTAGTGGAGCAGGACATGCTCACTGTTTCAAAACAGTAATATGACGGATTTCATTAGTGGAGCAGGACATGCTCACTGTTTCAGAACAGTAATGTGACGGATGTCATTAGTGGAGCAGTACATGCTCACTGTTTCAGAACAGTAATGTGACTGATGTCAATAGTGGAGCAGGACATGCTCACTGTTTCAGAACAGTAATGTGACGGATGTCTTTAGTGGAGCTGGACATGCTCACTGTTTCAGAACAGTAATGTGACGGATGTCTTTAGTGGAGCTGGACATGCTCAATGTTTCAGAACAGTAATGTGAAGGATATCATTAGTGGAGCAGGATATGCTCACTGTTTCAGAACAGTAATATGACGCATGCCATTAATGGAGCAGGACATGCTCACTGTTTCGGAACAGTAATGTGACGGTTGCCATTAGTGGAGCAGGACATGCTCACTGTTTCGGAACAGTAATGTGACGGATGCCATTAGTGGAGCTGGACATGCTCACTGTTTCAGAACAGTAATGTGACGGATGCCATTAGTGGAGCAGGACATGCTCACTGTTTCGGAACAGTAATGTGACGAAGGCCATTAGTGGAGCAGGACATGCTGACTGTTTCAGAACAGTAATGTGACGGATGTCATTAGTGGAGCAGGACATGCTCACTGTTTCAGAACAGTAATGTGACGGATGTCATTAGTGGAGCAGGACATGCTCACTGTTTCAGAACAGTAATGTGACGGATATCATTAGTGGAGCAGGATATGCTCACTGTTTCATAAAAGTAATGTGATGGATGCCATTAGTGGAGCAGGACATGCTCACTGTTTCGGAACAGTAATGTGACGGATGCCATTAGTGGAGCTGGACATGCTCACTGTTTCAGAACAGTAATGTGACGGATGCCATTAGTGGAGCAGGACATGCTCACTGTTTCGGAACAGTAATTTAGTAGAGCAGGACATGCTCACTGTTTCGGAACAGTAATGTGACGGATGCCATTAGTGGAGCTGGACATGCTCACTGTTTCAGAACAGTAATGTGACGGATGCCATTAGTGGAGCAGGACATGCTCACTGTTTCGGAACAGTAATGTGACGAAGGCCATTGGTGGAGCAGGACATGCTCACTGTTTCAGAACAGTAATGTGACGGATGCCATTAGTGGAGCAGGACATGCTCACTGTTTCAGAACAGTAATGTGACGGATGTCATTAGTGGAGCGGGACATGCTCACTGTTTCAGAACAGTAATGTGACGGATGTCATTACTGGAGCAGGACATGCTCTGTGTTTCAGAACAGTAATGTGACGGATGTCATTAGTGGAGCAGGACATGCTCACTGTTTCAGAACAGTAATGTGACGGATGTCATTAGTGGAGCAGGACATGCTCACTGTTTCAGAACAGTAATGTGACGGATATCATTAGTGGAGCACGATATGCTGACTGTTTCATAAAAGTAATGTGATGGATGCCATTAGTGGAGCAGGATATGCTCACTGTTTCAGAACAGTAATGTGACGGATGTCATTAGTGGAGCAGGACATGCTTTCCGTTTCAGAACAGTAATGTGACGGATGCCATTAGTGGAGCAGGACATGCTCACTGTTTCAGAACAGTAGTGTGACGAATGTCATAAGTGGAGCAGGATATGCTCATTGTTTCAGAACAGTAATGTGACGAATGTCATTAGTGGAGCAGGACAAGCTCACTGTTTCAGAACAGTAAAGTGACGAATGTCATTAGTGGAGCAGGACATGCTCACTGTTTCGGAACAGTAATGTGACGGGTGTCATTAGTGGAGCAGGACATGCTCACTGTTTCAGAACAGTAATGTGACGAATGTCATTAGTGGAGCTGGACATGCTCACTGTTTCGGAACAGTAATGTGACGGATGTCATTAGTGGAGCAGGACATGCTCACTGTTTCGGAATAGAAATGTGACGGGTGTCATTAGTGGAGCAGTACATGCTCACTGTTTCGGAACATTAATGTGACGGATGTCATTAGTGGAGCAGGACATGCTCACTGTTTCAGAACAGTAATGTGACGGATGCCATTAGTGGAGCAGGACATGCTCACTGTTTCGGAACAGTAATGTGACGGATGCCATTAGTGGAGCAGGACATGCTCACTGTTTCAGAACAGTAATGTGACGGATGTCATTAGTGGAGCAGGACATGCTCACTGTTTCAGAACAGTAATGTGACGAATTTCATTAGTGGAGCAGGAAATGCTCACTGTTTCAGAACAGTAATGTGACGGATTCCATTAGTGGAGCAGGACATGCTCACTGTTTCAGAACAGTAATGTGACGAATTTCATTAGTGGAGCAGGACATGCTCACTGTTTCAAAACAGTAATATGACGGATTTCATTAGTGGAGCAGGACATGCTCACTGTTTCAGAACAGTAATGTGACGGATGTCATTAGTGGAGCAGTACATGCTCACTGTTTCAGAACAGTAATGTGACTGATGTCAATAGTGGAGCAGGACATGCTCACTGTTTCAGAACAGTAATGTGACGGATGTCTTTAGTGGAGCTGGACATGCTCACTGTTTCAGAACAGTAATGTGACGGATGTCTTTAGTGGAGCTGGACATGCTCACTGTTTCAGGACAGTAATGTGAAGGATATCATTAGTGGAGCAGGACATGCTCACTGTTTCAGAACAGTAATATGACGCATGCCATTAATGGAGCAGGACATGCTCACTGTTTCGGAACAGTAATGTGACGGTTGTCATTAGTGGAGCAGGACATGCTCACTGTTTCGGAACAGTAATGTGACGGATGCCATTAGTGGAGCTGGACATGCTCACTGTTTCAGAACAGTAATGTGACGGATGCCATTAGTGGAGCAGGACATGCTCACTGTTTCGGAACAGTAATGTGACGGTTGCCATTAGTAGAGCAGGACATGCTCACTGTTTCGGAACAGTAATGTGACGGATGCCATTAGTGGAGCTGGACATGCTCACTGTTTCAGAACAGTAATGTGACGGATGCCATTAGTGGAGCAGGACATGCTCACTGTTTCGGAACAGTAATGTGACGAAGGCCATTTGTGGAGCAGGACATGCTCACTGTTTCAGAACAGTAATGTGACGGATGCCATTAGTGGAGCAGGACATGCTCACTGTTTCAGAACAGTAATGTGACGGATGTCATTAGTGGAGCGGGACATGCTCACTGTTTCAGAACAGTAATGTGACGGATGTCATTACTGGAGCAGGACATGCTCTGTGTTTCAGAACAGTAATGTGACGGATGTCATTAGTGGAGCAGGACATGCTCACTGTTTCAGAACAGTAATGTGACGGATGTCATTAGTGGAGCAGGACATGCTCACTGTTTCAGAACAGTAATGTGACGGATATCATTAGTGGAGCAGGATATGCTGACTGTTTCATAAAAGTAATGTGATGGATGCCATTAGTGGAGCAGGATATGCTCACTGTTTCAGAACAGTAATGTGACGGATGTCATTAGTGGAGCAGGACATGCTCACTGTTTCAGAACAGTAATGTGACGAATTTCATTAGTGGAGCAGGACATGCTCACTGTTTCAGAACAGTAATGTGACGGATTCCATTAGTGGAGCAGGACATGCTCACTGTTTCAGAACAGTAATGTGACGAATTTCATTAGTGGAGCAGGACATGCTCACTGTTTCAAAACAGTAATGTGACGGATTTCATTAGTGGAGCAGGACATGCTCACTGTTTCAGAACAGTAATGTGACGGATGTCATTAGTGGAGCAGTACATGCTCACTGTTTCAGAACAGTAATGTGACTGATGTCAATAGTGGAGCAGGACATGCTCACTGTTTCAGAACAGTAATGTGACGGATGTCTTTAGTGGAGCTGGACATGCTCACTGTTTCAGAACAGTAATTTGACGGATGTCTTTAGTGAAGCTGGACATGCTCACTGTTTCAGAACAGTAATGTGAAGGATATCATTAGTGGAGCAGGACATGCTCACTGTTTCAGAACAGTAATATGACGCATGCCATTAATGGAGCAGGACATGCTCACTGTTTCGGAACAGTAATGTGACGGTTGCCATTAGTGGAGCAGGACATGCTCACTGTTTCGGAACAGTAATGTGACGGATGCCATTAGTGGAGCTGGACATGCTCACTGTTTCAGAACAGTAATGTGACGGATGCCATTAGTGGAGCAGGACATGCTCACTGTTTCGGAACAGTAATGTGACGAAGGCCATTAGTGGAGCAGGACATGCTGACTCTTTCAGAACAGTAATGTGACGGATGTCATTAGTGGAGCAGGACATGCTCACTGTTTCAGAACAGTAATGTGACGGATGTCATTAGTGGAGCAGGACATGCTCACTGTTTCAGAACAGTAATGTGACGGATATCATTAGTGGAGCAGGATATGCTGACTGTTTCATA
This sequence comes from Bathymodiolus brooksi, assembly GCA_963680875.1. Classification (NCBI taxonomy): domain Eukaryota; kingdom Metazoa; phylum Mollusca; class Bivalvia; order Mytilida; family Modiolidae; genus Bathymodiolus; species Bathymodiolus brooksi. Next base: position 145,573,628 of record OY804577.1, read on the forward strand.
AAAGTAATGTGATGGATGCCATTAGTGGAGCAGGATATGCTCACTGTTTCAGAACAGTAATGTGACGGATGTCATTAGTGGAGCAGGACATGCTTACCGTTTCAGAACAGTAATGTGACGAATGTCATAAGTGGAGCAGGATATGCTCATTGTTTCAGAACAGTAATGTGACGAATGTCATTAGTGGAGCAGGACATGCTCACTGTTTCAGAACAGTAAAGTGACGAATGTCATTAGTGGAGCAGGACATGCTCACTGTTTCGGAACAGTAATGTGACGGGTGTCATTAGTGGAGCAGGACATGCTCACTGTTTCAGAACAGTAATGTGACGAATGTCATTAGTGGAGCTGGACATGCTCACTGTTTCGGAACAGTAATGTGACGGATGTCATTAGTGGAGCAGGACATGCTCACTGTTTCGGAATAGAAATGTGACGGGTGTCATTAGTGGAGCAGTACATGCTCACTGTTTCGGAACATTAATGTGACGGATGTCATTAGTGGAGCAGGACATGCTCACTGTTTCAGAACAGTAATGTGACGGATGCCATTAGTGGAGCAGGACATGCTCACTGTTTCGGAACAGTAATGTGACGGATGCCATTAGTGGAGCAGGACATGCTCACTGTTTCAGAACAGTAATGTGACGGATGTCATTAGTGGAGCAGGACATGCTCACTGTTTCAGAACAGTAATGTGACGAATTTCATTAGTGGAACAGGACATGCTCACTGTTTCAGAACAGTAATGTGACGGATTCCATTAGTGGAGCAGGACATGCTCACTGTTTCAGAACAGTAATGTGACGAATTTCATTAGTGGAGCAGGACATGCTCACTGTTTCAAAACAGTAATATGACGGATTTCATTAGTGGAGCAGGACATGCTCACTGTTTCAGAACAGTAATGTGACGGATGTCATTAGTGGAGCAGTACATGCTCACTGTTTCAGAACAGTAATGTGACTGATGTCAATAGTGGAGCAGGACATGCTCACTGTTTCAGAACAGTAATGTGACGGATGTCTTTAGTGGAGCTGGACATGCTCACTGTTTCAGAACAGTAATGTGACGGATGTCTTTAGTGAAGCTGGACATGCTCACTGTTTCAGAACAGTAATGTGAAGGATATCATTAGTGGAGCAGGACATGCTCACTGTTTCAGAACAGTAATATGACGCATGCCATTAATGGAGCAGGACATGCTCACTGTTTCGGAACAGTAATGTGACGGTTGCCATTAGTGGAGCAGTACATGCTCACTGTTTCGGAACAGTAATGTGACGGATGCCATTAGTGGAGCTGGACATGCTCACTGTTTCAGAACAGTAATGTGACGGATGCCATTAGTGGAGCAGGACATGCTCACTGTTTCGGAACAGTAATGTGACGAAGGCCATTAGTGGAGCAGGACATGCTGACTCTTTCAGAACAGTAATGTGACGGATGTCATTAGTGGAGCAGGACATGCTCACTGTTTCAGAACAGTAATGTGACGGATGTCATTAGTGGAGCAGGACATGCTCACTGTTTCAGAACAGTAATGTGACGGATATCATTAGTGGAGCAGGATATGCTGACTGTTTCATAAAAGTAATGTGATGGATGCCATTAGTGGAGCAGGACATGCTCACTGTTTCGGAACAGTAATGTGACGGATGCCATTAGTGGAGCTGGACATGCTCACTGTTTCAGAACAGTAATGTGACGGATGCCATTAGTGGAGCAGGACATGCTCACTGTTTCGGAACAGTAATGTGACGAAGGCCATTAGTGGAGCAGGACATGCTGACTGTTTCAGAACAGTAATGTGACGGATGTCATTAGTGGAGCAGGACATGCTCACTGTTTCAGAACAGTAATGTGACGGATGTCATTAGTGGAGCAGGACATGCTCACTGTTTCAGAACAGTAATGTGACGGATATCATTAGTGGAGCAGGATATGCTCACTGTTTCATAAAAGTAATGTGATGGATGCCATTAGTGGAGCAGGACATGCTCACTGTTTCGGAACAGTAATGTGACGGATGCCATTAGTGGAGCTGGACATGCTCACTGTTTCAGAACAGTAATGTGACGGATGCCATTAGTGGAGCAGGACATGCTCACTGTTTCGGAACAGTAATTTAGTAGAGCAGGACATGCTCACTGTTTCGGAACAGTAATGTGACGGATGCCATTAGTGGAGCTGGACATGCTCACTGTTTCAGAACAGTAATGTGACGGATGCCATTAGTGGAGCAGGACATGCTCACTGTTTCGGAACAGTAATGTGACGAAGGCCATTGGTGGAGCAGGACATGCTCACTGTTTCAGAACAGTAATGTGACGGATGCCATTAGTGGAGCAGGACATGCTCACTGTTTCAGAACAGTAATGTGACGGATGTCATTAGTGGAGCGGGACATGCTCACTGTTTCAGAACAGTAATGTGACGGATGTCATTACTGGAGCAGGACATGCTCTGTGTTTCAGAACAGTAATGTGACGGATGTCATTAGTGGAGCAGGACATGCTCACTGTTTCAGAACAGTAATGTGACGGATGTCATTAGTGGAGCAGGACATGCTCACTGTTTCAGAACAGTAATGTGACGGATATCATTAGTGGAGCACGATATGCTGACTGTTTCATAAAAGTAATGTGATGGATGCCATTAGTGGAGCAGGATATGCTCACTGTTTCAGAACAGTAATGTGACGGATGTCATTAGTGGAGCAGGACATGCTTTCCGTTTCAGAACAGTAATGTGACGGATGCCATTAGTGGAGCAGGACATGCTCACTGTTTCAGAACAGTAGTGTGACGAATGTCATAAGTGGAGCAGGATATGCTCATTGTTTCAGAACAGTAATGTGACGAATGTCATTAGTGGAGCAGGACAAGCTCACTGTTTCAGAACAGTAAAGTGACGAATGTCATTAGTGGAGCAGGACATGCTCACTGTTTCGGAACAGTAATGTGACGGGTGTCATTAGTGGAGCAGGACATGCTCACTGTTTCAGAACAGTAATGTGACGAATGTCATTAGTGGAGCTGGACATGCTCACTGTTTCGGAACAGTAATGTGACGGATGTCATTAGTGGAGCAGGACATGCTCACTGTTTCGGAATAGAAATGTGACGGGTGTCATTAGTGGAGCAGTACATGCTCACTGTTTCGGAACATTAATGTGACGGATGTCATTAGTGGAGCAGGACATGCTCACTGTTTCAGAACAGTAATGTGACGGATGCCATTAGTGGAGCAGGACATGCTCACTGTTTCGGAACAGTAATGTGACGGATGCCATTAGTGGAGCAGGACATGCTCACTGTTTCAGAACAGTAATGTGACGGATGTCATTAGTGGAGCAGGACATGCTCACTGTTTCAGAACAGTAATGTGACGAATTTCATTAGTGGAGCAGGAAATGCTCACTGTTTCAGAACAGTAATGTGACGGATTCCATTAGTGGAGCAGGACATGCTCACTGTTTCAGAACAGTAATGTGACGAATTTCATTAGTGGAGCAGGACATGCTCACTGTTTCAAAACAGTAATATGACGGATTTCATTAGTGGAGCAGGACATGCTCACTGTTTCAGAACAGTAATGTGACGGATGTCATTAGTGGAGCAGTACATGCTCACTGTTTCAGAACAGTAATGTGACTGATGTCAATAGTGGAGCAGGACATGCTCACTGTTTCAGAACAGTAATGTGACGGATGTCTTTAGTGGAGCTGGACATGCTCACTGTTTCAGAACAGTAATGTGACGGATGTCTTTAGTGGAGCTGGACATGCTCACTGTTTCAGGACAGTAATGTGAAGGATATCATTAGTGGAGCAGGACATGCTCACTGTTTCAGAACAGTAATATGACGCATGCCATTAATGGAGCAGGACATGCTCACTGTTTCGGAACAGTAATGTGACGGTTGTCATTAGTGGAGCAGGACATGCTCACTGTTTCGGAACAGTAATGTGACGGATGCCATTAGTGGAGCTGGACATGCTCACTGTTTCAGAACAGTAATGTGACGGATGCCATTAGTGGAGCAGGACATGCTCACTGTTTCGGAACAGTAATGTGACGGTTGCCATTAGTAGAGCAGGACATGCTCACTGTTTCGGAACAGTAATGTGACGGATGCCATTAGTGGAGCTGGACATGCTCACTGTTTCAGAACAGTAATGTGACGGATGCCATTAGTGGAGCAGGACATGCTCACTGTTTCGGAACAGTAATGTGACGAAGGCCATTTGTGGAGCAGGACATGCTCACTGTTTCAGAACAGTAATGTGACGGATGCCATTAGTGGAGCAGGACATGCTCACTGTTTCAGAACAGTAATGTGACGGATGTCATTAGTGGAGCGGGACATGCTCACTGTTTCAGAACAGTAATGTGACGGATGTCATTACTGGAGCAGGACATGCTCTGTGTTTCAGAACAGTAATGTGACGGATGTCATTAGTGGAGCAGGACATGCTCACTGTTTCAGAACAGTAATGTGACGGATGTCATTAGTGGAGCAGGACATGCTCACTGTTTCAGAACAGTAATGTGACGGATATCATTAGTGGAGCAGGATATGCTGACTGTTTCATAAAAGTAATGTGATGGATGCCATTAGTGGAGCAGGATATGCTCACTGTTTCAGAACAGTAATGTGACGGATGTCATTAGTGGAGCAGGACATGCTCACTGTTTCAGAACAGTAATGTGACGAATTTCATTAGTGGAGCAGGACATGCTCACTGTTTCAGAACAGTAATGTGACGGATTCCATTAGTGGAGCAGGACATGCTCACTGTTTCAGAACAGTAATGTGACGAATTTCATTAGTGGAGCAGGACATGCTCACTGTTTCAAAACAGTAATGTGACGGATTTCATTAGTGGAGCAGGACATGCTCACTGTTTCAGAACAGTAATGTGACGGATGTCATTAGTGGAGCAGTACATGCTCACTGTTTCAGAACAGTAATGTGACTGATGTCAATAGTGGAGCAGGACATGCTCACTGTTTCAGAACAGTAATGTGACGGATGTCTTTAGTGGAGCTGGACATGCTCACTGTTTCAGAACAGTAATTTGACGGATGTCTTTAGTGAAGCTGGACATGCTCACTGTTTCAGAACAGTAATGTGAAGGATATCATTAGTGGAGCAGGACATGCTCACTGTTTCAGAACAGTAATATGACGCATGCCATTAATGGAGCAGGACATGCTCACTGTTTCGGAACAGTAATGTGACGGTTGCCATTAGTGGAGCAGGACATGCTCACTGTTTCGGAACAGTAATGTGACGGATGCCATTAGTGGAGCTGGACATGCTCACTGTTTCAGAACAGTAATGTGACGGATGCCATTAGTGGAGCAGGACATGCTCACTGTTTCGGAACAGTAATGTGACGAAGGCCATTAGTGGAGCAGGACATGCTGACTCTTTCAGAACAGTAATGTGACGGATGTCATTAGTGGAGCAGGACATGCTCACTGTTTCAGAACAGTAATGTGACGGATGTCATTAGTGGAGCAGGACATGCTCACTGTTTCAGAACAGTAATGTGACGGATATCATTAGTGGAGCAGGATATGCTGACTGTTTCATAAAAGTAATGTGATGGATGCCATTAGTGGAGCAGGATATGCTCACTGTTTCAGAACAGTAATGTGACGGATGTCATTAGTGGAGCAGGACATGCTTACCGTTTCAGAACAGTAATGTGACGAATGTCATAAGTGGAGCAGGATATGCTCATTGTTTCAGAACAGTAATGTGACGAATGTCATTAGTGGAGCAGGACATGCTCACTGTTTCAGAACAGTAAAGTGACGAATGTCATTAGTGGAGCAGGACATGCTCACTGTTTCGGAACAGTAATGTGACGGGTGTCATTAGTGGAGCAGGACATGCTCACTGTTTCAGAACAGTAATGTGACGAATGTCATTAGTGGAGCTGGACATGCTCACTGTTTCGGAACAGTAATGTGACGGATGTCATTAGTGGAGCAGGACATGCTCACTGTTTCGGAATAGAAATGTGACGGGTGTCATTAGTGGAGCAGTACATGCTCACTGTTTCGGAACATTAATGTGACGGATGTCATTAGTGGAGCAGGACATGCTCACTGTTTCAGAACAGTAATGTGACGGATGCCATTAGTGGAGCAGGACATGCTCACTGTTTCGGAACAGTAATGTGACGGATGCCATTAGTGGAGCAGGACATGCTCACTGTTTCAGAACAGTAATGTGACGGATGTCATTAGTGGAGCAGGACATGCTCACTGTTTCAGAACAGTAATGTGACGAATTTCATTAGTGGAACAGGACATGCTCACTGTTTCAGAACAGTAATGTGACGGATTCCATTAGTGGAGCAGGACATGCTCACTGTTTCAGAACAGTAATGTGACGAATTTCATTAGTGGAGCAGGACATGCTCACTGTTTCAAAACAGTAATATGACGGATTTCATTAGTGGAGCAGGACATGCTCACTGTTTCAGAACAGTAATGTGACGGATGTCATTAGTGGAGCAGTACATGCTCACTGTTTCAGAACAGTAATGTGACTGATGTCAATAGTGGAGCAGGACATGCTCACTGTTTCAGAACAGTAATGTGACGGATGTCTTTAGTGGAGCTGGACATGCTCACTGTTTCAGAACAGTAATGTGACGGATGTCTTTAGTGAAGCTGGACATGCTCACTGTTTCAGAACAGTAATGTGAAGGATATCATTAGTGGAGCAGGACATGCTCACTGTTTCAGAACAGTAATATGACGCATGCCATTAATGGAGCAGGACATGCTCACTGTTTCGGAACAGTAATGTGACGGTTGCCATTAGTGGAGCAGTACATGCTCACTGTTTCGGAACAGTAATGTGACGGATGCCATTAGTGGAGCTGGACATGCTCACTGTTTCAGAACAGTAATGTGACGGATGCCATTAGTGGAGCAGGACATGCTCACTGTTTCGGAACAGTAATGTGACGAAGGCCATTAGTGGAGCAGGACATGCTGACTCTTTCAGAACAGTAATGTGACGGATGTCATTAGTGGAGCAGGACATGCTCACTGTTTCAGAACAGTAATGTGACGGATGTCATTAGTGGAGCAGGACATGCTCACTGTTTCAGAACAGTAATGTGACGGATATCATTAGTGGAGCAGGATATGCTGACTGTTTCATAAAAGTAATGTGATGGATGCCATTAGTGGAGCAGGATATGCTCACTGTTTCAGAACAGTAATGTGACGGATGTCATTAGTGGAGCAGGACATGCTTACCGTTTCAGAACAGTAATGTGACGAATGTCATTAGTGGAGCTGGACATGCTCACTGTTTCGGAACAGTAATGTGACGGATGTCATTAGTGGAGCAGGACATGCTCACTGTTTCGGAATAGAAATGTGACGGGTGTCATTAGTGGAGCAGTTCATGCTCACTGTTTCGGAACATTAATGTGACGGATGTCATTAGTGGAGCAGGACATGCTCACTGTTTCGGAACAGTAATGTGACGGATGCCATTAGTGGAGCAGGACATGCTCACTGTTTCGGAACAGTAATGTGACGGATGCCATTAGTGGAGCAGGACATGTTCACTGTTTCAGAACAGTAATGTGACGGATGTCATTAGTGGAACAGGACATGCTCACTGTTTCAGAACAGTAATGTGACGGATGTCATTAGTGGAGCAGGACATGCTCACTGTTTCAGAACAGTAATGTGACTGATGTCATTAGTGGAGCAGGACATGCTGACTGTTTCAGAACAGTAATGTGACGGATGTCATTAGTGGAGCAGGACATGCTCACTGTTTCAGAACAGTAATGTGACGAATGTCATTAGTGGAGCAGGACATGCTCACTGTTTCAGAACAGTAATGTGACGAATGTCATTAGTGGAGCAGGACATGCTCCCTGTTTCGGAACAGTAATGTGACGGTTGTCATTAGTGGAGCAGGACATGCTCACTGTTTCAGAACAGTAATGTGACGAATGTCTTTAGTGGAGCAGGACATGCTGACTCTTTCAGAACAGTAATGTGACGGATGTCATTAGTGGAGCAGGACATGCTCACTGTTTCAGAACAGTAATGTGACGGATGCCATTAGTGGAGCAGGACATGCTCACTGTTTCAGAACAGTAATGTGACGAATGTCATTAGTGGAGCAGGACATGCTCACTGTTGCAGAACAGTAATGTGACGAATGTCATTAGTTGAGCAGGACATGCTCACTGTTTCAGAACAGTAATGTGACGAATGTCATTAGTGGGGCAGGACATGCTCACTGTTTCGGAACAGTAATGTGACAGATGTCATTAGTGGAGCAGGACATGCTCACTGTTTCAGAACAGTAATGTGACGGATGCCATTAGTGGAGCAGGACATGCTCACTGTTTCAGAACAGTAATGTGGCGGATGTCATTAGTGGAGCAGGACATGCTCACGGTTTCAGAACAGTAATGTGACGGATGTCATTAGTGGAGCAGGACATGCTCACTGTTTCAGAATAGTAATATGACGGATGCCATTAGTGGAGCAGGACATGCTCACTGTTTCAGAACAGTAATGTGACGAATGTCATTAGTGGAGCAGGACATGCTCACTGTTTCAGAACAGTAATGTGACGGATGCCATTAGTGGAGCAGGACATGCTCACTGTTTCAGAACAGTAATGTGACGAATGTCATTAGTGGAGCAGGACATGCTCACTGTTGCAGAACAGTAATGTGACGAATGTCATTAGTGGAGCAGGACATGCTCGCTGTTTCAGAACAGTAATGTGACGAATGTCATTAGTGGAGCAGGACATGCTCACTGTGACGGAACAGTAATGTGACGGATGTCATTAGTGGAGCAGGACATGCTCACTGTTTCAGAACAGTAATGTGACGAATGTCAATAGTGGAGCAGGACATGCTCACTGTTTCAGAACAGTAATCTGACGATTGTCATTAGTGGAGCAGGACATGCTCACTGTTTCGGAACAGTAATGTGACAGATGTCATTAGTGGAGCAGGACATGCTCACTGTTTCAGAACAGTAATGTGACGGATGCCATTAGTGGAGCAGGACATGCTCACTGTTTCAGAACAGTAATGTGACGAATGTCTTTAGTGGAGCAGGACATGCTGACTCTTTCAGAACAGTAATGTGACGGATGTCATTAGTGGAGCAGGACATGCTCACTGTTTCAGAACAGTAATGTGACGGATGCCATTAGTGGAGCAGGACATGCTCACTGTTTCAGAACAGTAGTGTAACGAATGTCATAAGTGGAGCAGGATATGCTCATTGTTTCAGAACAGTAATGTGACGAATGTCATTAGTGGAGCAGGACATGCTCACTGTTTCAGAACAGTAAAGTGACGAATGTCATTAGTGGAGCAGGACATGCTCACTGTTTCGGAACAGTAATGTGACGGGTGTCATTAGTGGAGCAGGACATGCTCACTGTTTCAGAACAGTAATGTGACGAATGTCATTAGTGGAGCAGGACATGCTTACTGTTTCGGAACAGTAATGTGACGGTTGCCATTAGTGGAGCAGGACATGCTCACTGTTTCGGAACAGTAATGTGACGGATGCCATTAGTGGAGCAGGACATGCTCACTGTTTCAGAACAGTAATGTGACGGATGCCATTAGTGGAGCAGGACATGCTCACTGTTTCGGAACAGTAATGTGACGAAGGCCATTAGTGGAGCAGGACATGCTGACTCTTTCAGAACAGTAATGTGACGGATGTCATTAGTGGAGCAGGACATGCTCACTGTTTCAGAACAGTAATGTGACGGATGTCATTAGTGGAGCAGGACATGCTCACTGTTTCAGAACAGTAATGTGACGGATATCATTAGTGGAGCAGGATATGCTGACTGTTTCATAAAAGTAATGTGATGGATGCCATTAGTGGAGCAGGATATGCTCACTGTTTCAGAACAGTAATGTGACGGATGTCATTAGTGGAGCAGTACATGCTCACTGTTTCAGAACAGTAATGTGACTGATGTCAATAGTGGAGCAGGACATGCTCACTGTTTCAGAACAGTAATGTGACGGATGTCTTTAGTGGAGCTGGACATGCTCACTGTTTCAGAACGGTAATGTGACGGATGTCTTTAGTGGAGCTGGACATGCTCACTGTTTCAGAACAGTAATGTGAAGGATATCATTAGTGGAGCAGGACATGCTCACTGTTTCAGAACAGTAATATGACGCATGCCATTAATGGAGCAGGACATGCTCACTGTTTCGGAACAGTAATGTGACGGTTGCCATTAGTGGAGCAGGACATGCTCACTGTTTCGGAACAGTAATGTGACGGATGCCATTAGTGGAGCTGGACATGCTCACTGTTTCAGAACAGTAATGTGACGGATGCCATTAGTGGAGCAGGACATGCTCACTGTTTCGGAACAGTAATGTGACGAAGGCCATTAGTGGAGCAGGACATGCTGACTCTTTCAGAACAGTAATGTGACGGATGTCATTAGTGGAGCAGGACATGCTCACTGTTTCAGAACAGTAATGTGACGGATGTCATTAGTGGAGCAGGACATGCTCACTGTTTCAGAACAGTAATGTGACGGATATCATTAGTGGAGCAGGATATGCTGACTGTTTCATAAAAGTAATGTGATGGATGCCATTAGTGGAGCAGGATATGCTCACTGTTTCAGAACAGTAATGTGACGGATGTCATTAGTGGAGCAGGACATGCTTACTGTTTCAGAACAGTAATGTGACGGATGCCATTAGTGGAGCAGGACATGCTCACTGTTTCAGAACAGTAGTGTGACGAATGTCATAAGTGGAGCAGGATATGCTCATTGTTTCAGAACAGTAATGTGACGAATGTCATTAGTGGAGCAGGACATGCTCACTGTTTCAGAACAGTAAAGTGACGAATGTTATTAGTGGAGCAGGACATGCTCACTGTTTCGGAACAGTAATGTGACGGGTGTCATTAGTGGAGCAGGACATGCTCACTGTTTCAGAACAGTAATGTGACGAATGTCATTAGTGGAGCTGGACATGCTCACTGTTTCGGAACAGTAATGTGACGGATGTCATTAGTGGAGCAGGACATGCTCACTGTTTCGGAATAGAAATGTGACGGGTGTCATTAGTGGAGCAGTACATGCTCACTGTTTCGGAACATTAATGTGACGGATGTCATTAGTGGAGCAGGACATGCTCACTGTTTCAGAACAGTAATGTGACGGATGCCATTAGTGGAGCAGGACATGCTCACTGTTTCGGAACAGTAATGTGACGGATGCCATTAGTGGAGCAGGACATGCTCACTGTTTCAGAACAGTAATGTGACGGATGTCATTAGTGGAGCAGGACATGCTCACTGTTTCAGAACAGTAATGTGACGAATTTCATTAGTGGAGCAGGACATGCTCACTGTTTCAGAACAGTAATGTGACGGATTCCATTAGTGGAGCAGGACATGCTCACTGTTTCAGAACAGTAATGTGACGAATTTCATTAGTGGAGCAGGACATGCTCACTGTTTCAAAACAGTAATATGACGGATTTCATTAGTGGAGCAGGACATGCTCACTGTTTCAGAACAGTAATGTGACGGATGTCATTAGTGGAGCAGTACATGCTCACTGTTTCAGAACAGTAATGTGACTGATGTCAATAGTGGAGCAGGACATGCTCACTGTTTCAGAACAGTAATGTGACGGATGTCTTTAGTGGAGCTGGACATGCTCACTGTTTCAGAACGGTAATGTGACGGATGTCTTTAGTGGAGCTGGACATGCTCACTGTTTCAGAACAGTAATGTGAAGGATATCATTAGTGGAGCAGGACATGCTCACTGTTTCAGAACAGTAATATGACGCATGCCATTAATGGAGCAGGACATGCTCACTGTTTCGGAACAGTAATGTGACGGTTGCCATTAGTGGAGCAGGACATGCTCACTGTTTCGGAACAGTAATGTGACGGATGCCATTAGTGGAGCTGGACATGCTCACTGTTTCAGAACAGTAATGTGACGGATGCCATTAGTGGAGCAGGACATGCTCACTGTTTCGGAACAGTAATGTGACGAAGGCCATTAGTGGAGCAGGACATGCTGACTCTTTCAGAACAGTAATGTGACGGATGTCATTAGTGGAGCAGGACATGCTCACTGTTTCAGAACAGTAATGTGACGGATGTCATTAGTGGAGCAGGACATGCTCACTGTTTCAGAACAGTAATGTGACGGATATCATTAGTGGAGCAGGATATGCTGACTGTTTCATAAAAGTAATGTGATGGATGCCATTAGTGGAGCAGGATATGCTCACTGTTTCAGAACAGTAATGTGACGGATGTCATTAGTGGAGCAGGACATGCTTACTGTTTCGGAACAGTAATGTGACGGTTGCCATTAGTGGAGCAGGACATGCTCACTGTTTCGGAACAGTAATGTGACGGATGCCATTAGTGGAGCTGGACATGCTCACTGTTTCAGAACAGTAATGTGACGGATGCCATTAGTGGAGCAGGACATGCTCACTGTTTCGGAACAGTAATGTGACGAAGGCCATTAGTGGATCAGGACATGCTGACTCTTTCAGAACAGTAATGTGACGGATGTCATTAGTGGAGCAGGACATGCTCACTGTTTCAGAACAGTAATGTGACGGATGTCATTAGTGGAGCAGGACATGCTCACTGTTTCAGAACAGTAATGTGACGGATATCATTAGTGGAGCAGGATATGCTGACTGTTTCATAAAAGTAATGTGATGGATGCCATTAGTGGAGCAGGATATGCTCACTGTTTCAGAACAGTAATGTGACGGATGTCATTAGTGGAGCAGTACATGCTCACTGTTTCAGAACAGTAATGTGACTGATGTCAATAGTGGAGCAGGACATGCTCACTGTTTCAGAACAGTAATGTGACGGATGTCTTTAGTGGAGCTGGACATGCTCACTGTTTCAGAACGGTAATGTGACGGATGTCTTTAGTGGAGCTGGACATGCTCACTGTTTCAGAACAGTAATGTGAAGGATATCATTAGTGGAGCAGGACATGCTCACTGTTTCAGAACAGTAATATGACGCATGCCATTAATGGAGCAGGACATGCTCACTGTTTCGGAACAGTAATGTGACGGTTGCCATTAGTGGAGCAGGACATGCTCACTGTTTCGGAACAGTAATGTGACGGATGCCATTAGTGGAGCTGGACATGCTCACTGTTTCAGAACAGTAATGTGACGGATGCCATTAGTGGAGCAGGACATGCTCACTGTTTCGGAACAGTAATGTGACGAAGGCCATTAGTGGAGCAGGACATGCTGACTCTTTCAGAACAGTAATGTGACGGATGTCATTAGTGGAGCAGGACATGCTCACTGTTTCAGAACAGTAATGTGACGGATGTCATTAGTGGAGCAGGACATGCTCACTGTTTCAGAACAGTAATGTGACGGATATCATTAGTGGAGCAGGATATGCTGACTGTTTCATAAAAGTAATGTGATGGATGCCATTAGTGGAGCAGGATATGCTCACTGTTTCAGAACAGTAATGTGACGGATGTCATTAGTGGAGTAGGACATGCTTACTGTTTCAGAACAGTAATGTGACGGATGCCATTAGTTGAGCAGGACATGCTCACTGTTTCAGAACAGTAGTGTGACGAATGTCATAAGTGGAGCAGGATATGCTCATTGTTTCAGAACAGTAATGTGACGAATGTCATTAGTGGAGCAGGACATGCTCACTGTTTCAGAACAGTAAAGTGACGAATGTTATTAGTGGAGCAGGACATGCTCACTGTTTCGGAACAGTAATGTGACGGGTGTCATTAGTGGAGCAGGACATGCTCACTGTTTCAGAACAGTAATGTGACGAATGTCATTAGTGGAGCTGGACATGCTCACTGTTTCGGAACAGTAATGTGACGGATGTCATTAGTGGAGCAGGATATGCTCACTGTTTCGGAATAGAAATGTGACGGGTGTCATTAGTGGAGCAGTTCATGCTCACTGTTTCGGAACATTAATGTGACGGATGTCATTAGTGGAGCAGGACATGCTCACTGTTTCAGAACAGTAATGTGACGGATGCCATTAGTGGAGCAGGACATGCTCACTGTTTCGGAACAGTAATGTGACGGATGCCATTAGTGGAGCAGGACATGCTCACTGTTTCAGAACAGTAATGTGACGGATGTCATTAGTGGAGCAGGACATGCTCACTGTTTCAGAACAGTAATGTGACGGATGTCATTAGTGGAGCAGGACATGCTCACTGTTTCAGAACAGTAATGTGACTGATGTCATTAGTGGAGCAGGACATGCTGACTGTTTCAGAACAGTAATGTGACGGATGTCATTAGTGGAGCAGGACATGCTCACTGTTTCAGAACAGTAATGTGACGAATGTCATTAGTGGAGCAGGACATGCTCACTGTTTCAGAACAGTAATGTGACGAATGTCATTAGTGGAGCAGGACATGCTCCCTGTTTCGGAACAGTAATGTGACGGTTGTCATTAGTGGAGCAGGACATGCTCACTGTTTCAGAACAGTAATGTGACGAATGTCTTTAGTGGAGCAGGACATGCTGACTCTTTCAGAACAGTAATGTGACGGATGTCATTAGTGGAGCAGGACATGCTCACTGTTTCAGAACAGTAATGTGACGGATGCCATTAGTGGAGCAGGACATGCTCACTGTTTCAGAACAGTAATGTGACGAATGTCATTAGTGGAGCAGGACATGCTCACTGTTGCAGAACAGTAATGTGACGAATGTCATTAGTGGAGCAGGACATGCTCACTGTTTCAGAACAGTAATGTGACGAATGTCATTAGTGGAGCAGGACATGCTCACTGTTTCGGAACAGTAATGTGACAGATGTCATTAGTGGAGCAGGACATGCTCACTGTTTCAGAACAGTAATGTGACGGATGCCATTAGTGGAGCAGGACATGCTCACTGTTTCAGAACAGTAATGTGGCGGATGTCATTAGTGGAGCAGGACATGCTCACGGTTTCAGAACAGTAATGTGACGGATGTCATTAGTGGAGCAGGACATGCTCACTGTTTCAGAACAGTAATATGACGGTTGCCATTAGTGGAGCAGGACATGCTCACTGTTTCAGAACAGTAATGTGACGAATGTCATTAGTGGAGCAGGACATGCTCACTGTTTCAGAACAGTAATGTGACGGATGCCATTAGTGGAGCAGGACATGCTCACTGTTTCAGAACAGTAATGTGACGAATGTCATTAGTGGAGCAGGACATGCTCACTGTTGCAGAACAGTAATGTGACGAATGTCATTAGTGGAGCAGGACATGCTCACTGTTTCAGAACAGTAATGTGACGAATGTCATTAGTGGAGCAGGACATGCTCACTGTGACGGAACAGTAATGTGACGGATGTCATTAGTGGAGCAGGACATGCTCACTGTTTCAGAACAGTAATGTGACGAATGTCAATAGTGGAGCAGGACATGCTCACTGTTTCAGAACAGTAATGTGACGAATGTCATTAGTGGAGCAGGACATGCTCACTGTTTCGGAACAGTAATGTGACAGATGTCATTAGTGGAGCAGGACATGCTCACTGTTTCAGAACAGTAATGTGACGGATGCCATTAGTGGAGCAGGACATGCTCACTGTTTCAGAACAGTAATGTGACGAATGTCTTTAGTGGAGCAGGACATGCTGACTCTTTCAGAACAGTAATGTGACGGATGTCATTAGTGGAGCAGGACATGCTCACTGTTTCAGAACAGTAATGTGTCGGATGCCATTAGTGGAGCAGGACATGCTCACTGTTTCAGAACAGTAATGTGACGAATGTCATTAGTGGAGCAGGAAATGCTCACTGTTGCAGAACAGTAATGTGACGGTTGTCATTAGTGGAGCAGGACATGCTCACTGTTTCAGAACAGTAATGTGACGAATGCCATTAGTGGAGCAGGACATGCTCACTGTTTCAGAACAGTAATGTGACGAATGTCATTAGTTGAGCAGGACATGCTCACTGTTGCAGAACAGTAATGTGACGAATGTCATTAGTGGAGCAGGACATGCTCACTGTTTCAGAACAGTAATGTGACGAATGTCATTAGTGGAGCAGGACATGCTCACTGTTACGGAACAGTAATGTGACGGATGTCATTAGTGGAGCAGGACATGCTCACTGTTTCAGAACAGTAATGTGACGAATGTCAATAGTGGAGCAGGACATGCTCACTGTTTCAGAACAGTAATGTGACGAATGTCATTAGTGGAGCAAGACATACTCACTGTTTCGGAACAGTAATGTGACAGATGTCATTAGTGGAGCAGGACATGCTCACTGTTTCAGAACAGTAATGTGACGGATGCCATTAGTGGAGCGGGATATGCTCACTGTTTCAGAACAGTAATGTGGCGGATGTCATTAGTGGAGCAGGACATGCTCACGGTTTCAGAACAGTAATGTGACGGATGTCATTAGTGGAGCAGGACATGCTCACTGTTTCAGAACAGTAATGTGACGGATATCATTAGTGGAGCATGACATGCTGACTATTTCAGAACAGTAATGTGACGGATGTCATTAGTGGAGCAGGACATGCTCACTGTTTCGGAACAGTAATATGACGAATGTCATTAGTGGAGCAGGACATGCTGACTGTTTCAGAACAGTAATGTGACGGATGCCATTAGTGGAGCAGAATATGCTCATTGTTTCAAAACAGTAATGTGACGGATGTCATTAGTGGAGCAGGACGTGCTCACTGTTTCAGAACAGTAATATGACGGATGCCATTAGTGGAGCAGGACATGCTCACTGTTTCACAACAGTAATGTGACGAATGTCATTAGTGGAGCAGGACATGCTCACTGTTTCAGAACAGTAATGTGACGTATGCCATTAGTGGAGCAGGACATGCTCACTGTTTCAGAACAGTAATGTGACGAATGTCATTAGTGGAGCAGGACATGCTCACTGTTGCGGAACAGTAATGTGACGAATGTCATTAGTGGAGCAGGACATGCTCACTGTTTCAGAACAGTAATGTGACGAATGTCATTAGTGGAGCAGGACATGCTCACTGTTACGGAACAGTAATGTGACGGATGTCATTAGTGGAGCAGGACATGCTCACTGTTTCAGAACAGTAATGTGACGAATGTCAATAGTGGAGCAGGACATGCTCACTGTTTCAGAACAGTAATGTGACGAATGTCATTAGTGGAGCAGGACATGCTCCCTGTTTCGGAAGAGTAATGTGACGGATGTCATTAGTGGAGCAGGACATGCTCACTTTTTCAGAACAGTAATGTGACGAATGTGATTAGTGGAGCAGGACATGCTGACTCTTTCAGAAAAGTAATGTAACGAATGTCATTAGTGGAGCAGGACATGCTCACTGTTGCGGAACAGTAATGTGACGAATGTCATTAGTGGAGCAGGACATGCTCACTGTTTCAGAACAGTAATGTGACGAATGTCATTAGTGGAGCAGGACATGCTCACTGTTACGGAACAGTAATGTGACGGATGTCATTATTGGAGCAGGACATGGTCACTGTTTCAGAACAGTAATGTGACGAATGTCAATAGTGGAGCAGGACATGCTCACTGTTTCAGAACAGTAATGTGACGAATGTCATTAGTGGAGCAGGACATGCTCCCTGTTTCGGAAGAGTAATGTGACGGATGTCATTAGTGGAGCAGTACATGCTCACTGTTTCAGAACAGTAATGTGACGGATGCCAATTCTAGAGCAGGACATGCTCACTGTTTCAGAACAGTAATGTGACGGATGCCATTAGTGGAGCAGGACATGCTCACTGTTTCAGAACAGTAATGTGACGAATGTCATTAGTGGAGCAGGACATGCTCACTGTTGCAGAACAGTAATGTGACGAATGTCATTAGTGGAGCAGGACATGCTCACTGTTTCGGAACAGTAATGTGACAGATGTCATTAGTGGAGCAGGACATGCTCACTGTTTCAGAACAGTAATGTGACGGATGCCATTAGTGGAGCAGGACATGCTCACTGTTTCAGAACAGTAATGTGGCGGATGTCATTAGTGGAGCAGGACATGCTCACGGTTTCAGAACAGTAATGTGACGGATGTCATTAGTGGAGCAGGACATGCTCACTGTTTCAGAACAGTAATATGACGGTTGCCATTAGTGGAGCAGGACATGCTCACTGTTTCAGAACAGTAATGTGACGAATGTCATTAGTGGAGCAGGACATGCTCATTGTTTCAGAACAGTAATGTGACGGATGCCATTAGTGGAGCAGGACATGCTCACTGTTTCAGAACAGTAATGTGACGAATGTCATTAGTGGAGCAGGACATGCTCACTGTTGCAGAACAGTAATGTGACGAATGTCATTAGTGGAGCAGGACATGCTCACTGTTTCAGAACAGTAATGTGACGAATGTCATTAGTGGAGCAGGACATGCTCACTGTGACGGAACAGTAGTGTGACGGATGTCATTAGTGGAGCAGGACATGCTCACTGTTTCAGAACAGTAATGTGACGAATGTCAATAGTGGAGCAGGACATGCTCACTGTTTCAGAACAGTAATGTGACGAATGTCATTAGTGGAGCAGGACATGCTCACTGTTTCGGAACAGTAATGTGACAGATGTCATTAGTGGAGCAGGACATGCTCACTGTTTCAGAACAGTAATGTGACGGATGCCATTAGTGGAGCAGGACATGCTCACTGTTTCAGAACAGTAATGTGACGAATGTCATTAGTGGAGCAGGAAATGCTCACTGTTGCAGAACAGTAATGTGACGGTTGTCATTAGTGGAGCAGGACATGCTCACTGTTTCAGAACAGTAATATGACGGATGCCATTAGTGGAGCAGGACATGCTCACTGTTTCAGAACAGTAATGTGACGAATGTCATTAGTGGAGCAGGACATGCTCACTGTTTCAGAACAGTAATGTGACGAATGCCATTAGTGGAGCAGGACATGCTCACTGTTTCAGAACAGTAATGTGACGAATGTCATTAGTTGAGCAGGACATGCTCACTGTTGCAGAACAGTAATGTGACGAATGTCATTAGTGGAGCAGGACATGCTCACTGTTTCAGAACAGTAATGTGACGAATGTCATTAGTGGAGCAGGACATGCTCACTGTTACGGAACAGTAATGTGACGGATGTCATTAGTGGAGCAGGACATGCTCACTGTTTCAGAACAGTAATGTGACGAATGTCAATAGTGGAGCAGGACATGCTCACTGTTTCGGAACAGTAATGTGACGAATGTCATTAGTGGAGCAGGACATACTCACTGTTTCGGAACAGTAATGTGACAGATGTCATTAGTGGAGCAGGACATGCTCACTGTTTCAGAACAGTATTGTGACGGATGCCATTAGTGGAGCGGGATATGCTCACTGTTTCAGAACAGTAATGTGGCGGATGTCATTAGTGGAGCAGGACATGCTCACGGTTTCAGAACAGTAATGTGACGGATGTCATTAGTGGAGCAGGACATGCTCACTGTTTCAGAACAGTAATGTGACGGATGTCATTAGTGGAGTATGACATGCTGACTATTTCAGAACAGTAATGTGACGGATGTCATTAGTGGAGCAGGACATGCTCACTGTTTCGGAACAGTAATATGACGAATGTCATTAGTGGAGCAGGACATGCTGACTGTTTCAGAACAGTAATGTGACGGATGCCATTAGTGGAGCAGAATATGCTCATTGTTTCAAAACAGTAATGTGACGGATGTCATTAGTGGAGCAGGACATGCTCACTGTTTCAGAACAGTAATATGACGGATGCCATTAGTGGAGCAGGACATGCTCACTGTTTCACAACAGTAATGTGACGAATGTCATTAGTGGAGCAGGACATGCTCACTGTTTCAGAACAGTAATGTGACGGATGCCATTAGTGGAGCAGGACATGCTCACTGTTTCAGAACAGTAATGTGACGAATGTCATTAGTGGAGCAGGACATGCTCACTGTTGCGGAACAGTAATGTGACGAATGTCATTAGTGGAGCAGGACATGCTCACTGTTTCAGAACAGTAATGTGACGAATGTCATTAGTGGAGCAGGACATGCTCACTGTTGCGGAACAGTAATGTGACGAATGTCATTAGTGGAGCAGGACATGCTCACTGTTTCAGAACAGTAATGTGACGAATGTCATTAGTGGAGCAGGACATGCTCACTGTTACGGAACAGTAATGTGACGGATGTCATTAGTGGAGCAGGACATGCTCACTGTTTCAGAACAGTAATGTGACGAATGTCAATAGTGGAGCAGGACATGCTCACTGTTTCAGAACAGTAATGTGACGAATGTCATTAGTGGAGCAGGACATGCTCCCTGTTTCGGAAGAGTAATGTGACGGATGTCATTAGTGGAGCAGGACATGCTCACTTTTTCAGAACAGTAATGTGACGAATGTGATTAGTGGAGCAGGACATGCTGACTCTTTCAGAAAAGTAATGTAACGAATGTCATTAGTGGAGCAGGACATGCTCACTGTTGCGGAACAGTAATGTGACGAATGTCATTAGTGGAGCAGGACATGCTCACTGTTACGGAACAGTAATGTGACGGATGTCATTAGTGGAGCAGGACATGGTCACTGTTTCAGAACAGTAATGTGACGAATGTCAATAGTGGAGCAGGACATGCTCACTGTTTCAGAACAGTAATGTGACGAATGTCATTAGTGGAGCAGGACATGCTCCCTGTTTCGGAAGAGTAATGTGACGGATGTCATTAGTGGAGCAGTACATGCTCACTGTTTCAGAACAGTAATGTGACGGGTGCCAATTCTAGAGCAGGACATGCTCACTGTTTCAGAACAGTAATGTAACGAACGCCATTAGTGGAGCAGGACATGCTCACTGTTTCAGAACAGTAATGTGACGGATGTCATTAGTGGAGCAGGACATGCTCACTGTTTCAGAACAGTAATGTGACGGATGCCACTAGTGGAGCAGGACATGCTCACTGTTTCAGAACAGTAATGTGACGAATGTCATTAGTGGAGCATGACATGCTCACTGTTTCAGAACAGTAATGTGACGAATGTCATTAGTGGAGCAGGACATGCTCACTGTTTCAGAACAGTAATGTGACGAATGTCATTAGTGGAGCAGGACATGCTCACTGTTTCGGAACAGTATTGTGACGAATGTCATTAGTGGAGCAGGACATGCTCACTGTTTCAGAACAGTAATGTGACGGATGTCATTTGTGGAGCAGGACATGCTCACGGTTTCAGAATAGTAATGTGACGGATGTCATTAGTGGAGCAGGACATGCTGACTGTTTCGGAACAGTAATGTGACGGATGTCATTAGTGGAGCAGGACATTCTCACTGTTTCGGAACAGTAATGTGATGGATATCATTAGTGGAGCAGGACATGCTCACTGTTTCAGAACAGTAATGTGACGAATGTCATTAGTGGAGCAGGACATTCTCACTGTTTCAGAACAGTAATGTGACGGATGCCATTAGTGGAGCAGGACATGCTCACTGTTTCAGAACAGTAATGTGACGGATGCCATTAGTGGAGCAGGACATGCTCACTGTTTCGGAACAGTAATGTGAAGGATGTCATTTTTGGAGGAGGACATGCTCACTGTTTCGGAACAGTAATGTGACGGATGTCATTAGTGGGGCAGGACATGCTCACTGTTTCAGAACAGTAATGTGACGAATGTCATTAGTGGAGCAGGACATGCTCACTGTTTCGGAACAGTAATGTGACGAATGTCATTAGTGGAGCAGGACATGCTCACTGTTTCGGAACAGTAATGTGACGGATTTCATTAGTGGAGCAGGACATGCTCACTGTTTCAGAACAGTAATGTGACGGATGTCATTAGTGGAGCAGGACATGCTCACTGTTTCAGAACAGTAATGTGACGGATGCCATTAGTGGAGCAGGACATGCTCGCTGTTTCGGAACAGTAATGTGACGATGTCATTAGTGGAGCAGGACATGCTCACTGTTTCGGAACAGTAATGTGACGGATGTCATTAGTGGAGCAGGACATGCTCACTGTTTCGGAACAGGAATGTGACGGATGTCATTAGTGGAGCAGGACATGCTCACTGTTTCAGAGCAGTAATGTGACTGATGTCATTAGTGGAGCAGGACATGCTCACTGTTTCGGAAAAGTAATGTGACTGATGTCATTAGTGGAGCAGGACATGCTCACTGTTTCAGAACAGTAATGTGACGAATGTCATTAGTGGAGCAGGACATGCTCACTGTTTCAGAACAGTAATGTGACGGATGCCATTAGTGGAGCAGGACATGTTCACTGTTTCAGAACAGTAATGTGACGAATGTCATTAGTGGAGCAGGACATGCTCACTGTTTCAGAACAGTAATGTGACGGATGTCATTAGTGGAGCAGGACATGCTCACTGTTTCAGAACAGTAATGTGACGGATGTCATTAGTGGAGCAGGACATGCTCACTGTTTCAGAACAGTAATGTGACGGATGTCATTAGTGGAGCAGGACATGCTCACTGTTTCAGAACAGTAATGTGACGGATGTCATTAGTGGAGCAAGACATGCTCACTGTTTCGGAACAGTAATGTGACGGATGTCATTAGTGGAGTAGGACATGCTCACTGTTTCGGAACAGTAATGTGACGGATGTCTTTAGTGGAGCAGTACATGCTCACTGTTTCAGAACAGTAATGTGACGGATGCCATTAGTGGAGCAGTACATGCTCACTGTTTCAGAACAGTAATGTGACGGATGCCATTAGTGGAGCAGGACATGCTCACTGTTTCAGAACAGTAATGTGACGGATGTCATTAGTGGAGCAGGACATGCTGACTGTTTCAGAACAGTAATGTAACGAACGCCATTAGTGGAGCAGGACATGCTCACTTTTTCAGAACAGTAATGTGACGGATGTCATTAGTGGAGCAGGACATGTTCACTGTTTCAGAACAGTAATGTGACGGATGCCATTAGTGGATAAGGACATGCTCACTGTTTCAGAACAGTAATGTGACGAATGTCATTAGTGGAGCAGGACATGCTCACTGTTGCAGAACAGTAATGTGACGAATGTCATTAGTGGAGCAGGACATGCTCACTGTTTCAGAACAGTAATGTGACGAATGTCATTAGTGGAGCAGGACATGCTCACTGTTTCGGAACAGTAATGTGACGGATGTCATTAGTGGAGCATGACATGCTCACTGTTTCAGAACAGTAATGTGACGAATGTCATTATTGGAGCAGGACATGCTCACTGTTTCGGAACAGTAATGTGACGGATATCATTAGTGGAGCAGGACATGCTCACTGTTCCGGAACAGTAATATGACGGATGTCATTAGTGGAGCAGTACATGCTCACTGTTTCAGAACAGTAATGTGACGGATGCCATTAGTGGAGCAGGACATGCTCACTGTTTCAGAACAGTAATGTAACGAATGCCATTAGTGGAGCAGGACATGCTCACTGTTTCAGAACAGTATTGTGACGGATGTCATTAGTGGAGCAGGACATGCTCACTGTTTCAGAACAGTAATGTGACGGATGCCATTAGTGGAGCAGGACATGCTCACTGTTTCAGAACAGTAATGTGACGAATGTCATTAGTGGAGCAGGACATGCTCACTGTTTCAGAACAGTAATGTGACGAATGTCATTAGTGGAGCAGGACATGCTCACTGTTTCAGAACAGTAATGTGACGAATGTCATTAGTGGAGCAGGACATGCTCACTGTTTCGGAACAGTAATGTGACGGATATCATTAGTGGAGCAGTACATGCTCACTGTTTCAGAACAGTAATGTGACGGATGTCATTAGTGGAGCAGGACATGCTCACTGTTTCAGAACAGTAATGTGACGGTTGCCATTAGTGGAGCAGGACATGCTCACTGTTTCAGAACAGTAATGTGACGAATGTCATTAGTGGAGCAGGACATGCTCACTGTTTCAGAACAGTAATGTGACGAATGTCATTAGTGGAGCAGGACATGCTCACTGTTTCACAACAGTAATGTGACGAATGTCATTAGTGGAGCAGGACATGCTCACTGTTTCAGAACAGTAATGTGACGGATGCCATTAGTGGAGCAGGACATGCTCACTGTTTCAGAACAGTAATGTGACGAATGTCATTAGTGGAGCAGGACATGCTCACTGTTGCGGAACAGTAATGTGACGAATGTCATTAGTGGAGCAGGACATGCTCACTGTTTCAGAACAGTAATGTGACGAATGTCATTAGTGGAGCAGGACATGCTCACTGTTGCGGAACAGTAATGTGACGAATGTCATTAGTGGAGCAGGACATGCTCACTGTTTCAGAACAGTAATGTGACGAATGTCATTAGTGGAGCAGGACATGCTCACTGTTACGGAACAGTAATGTGACGGATGTCATTAGTGGAGCAGGACATGCTCACTGTTTCAGAACAGTAATGTGACGAATGTCAATAGTGGAGCAGGACATGCTCACTGTTTCAGAACAGTAATGTGACGAATGTCATTAGTGGAGCAGGACATGCTCCCTGTTTCGGAAGAGTAATGTGACGGATGTCATTAGTGGAGCAGGACATGCTCACTTTTTCAGAACAGTAATGTGACGAATGTGATTAGTGGAGCAGGACATGCTGACTCTTTCAGAAAAGTAATGTAACGAATGTCATTAGTGGAGCAGGACATGCTCACTGTTGCGGAACAGTAATGTGACGAATGTCATTAGTGGAGCAGGACATGCTCACTGTTACGGAACAGTAATGTGACGGATGTCATTAGTGGAGCAGGACATGGTCACTGTTTCAGAACAGTAATGTGACGAATGTCAATAGTGGAGCAGGACATGCTCACTGTTTCAGAACAGTAATGTGACGAATGTCATTAGTGGAGCAGGACATGCTCCCTGTTTCGGAAGAGTAATGTGACGGATGTCATTAGTGGAGCAGTACATGCTCACTGTTTCAGAACAGTAATGTGACGGGTGCCAATTCTAGAGCAGGACATGCTCACTGTTTCAGAACAGTAATGTAACGAACGCCATTAGTGGAGCAGGACATGCTCACTGTTTCAGAACAGTAATGTGACGGATGTCATTAGTGGAGCAGGACATGCTCACTGTTTCAGAACAGTAATGTGACGGATGCCACTAGTGGAGCAGGACATGCTCACTGTTTCAGAACAGTAATGTGACGAATGTCATTAGTGGAGCATGACATGCTCACTGTTTCAGAACAGTAATGTGACGAATGTCATTAGTGGAGCAGGACATGCTCACTGTTTCAGAACAGTAATGTGACGAATGTCATTAGTGGAGCAGGACATGCTCACTGTTTCGGAACAGTATTGTGACGAATGTCATTAGTGGAGCAGGACATGCTCACTGTTTCAGAACAGTAATGTGACGGATGTCATTTGTGGAGCAGGACATGCTCACGGTTTCAGAATAGTAATGTGACGGATGTCATTAGTGGAGCAGGACATGCTGACTGTTTCGGAACAGTAATGTGACGGATGTCATTAGTGGAGCAGGACATTCTCACTGTTTCGGAACAGTAATGTGATGGATATCATTAGTGGAGCAGGACATGCTCACTGTTTCAGAACAGTAATGTGACGAATGTCATTAGTGGAGCAGGACATTCTCACTGTTTCAGAACAGTAATGTGACGGATGCCATTAGTGGAGCAGGACATGCTCACTGTTTCAGAACAGTAATGTGACGGATGCCATTAGTGGAGCAGGACATGCTCACTGTTTCGGAACAGTAATGTGAAGGATGTCATTTTTGGAGGAGGACATGCTCACTGTTTCGGAACAGTAATGTGACGGATGTCATTAGTGGGGCAGGACATGCTCACTGTTTCAGAACAGTAATGTGACGAATGTCATTAGTGGAGCAGGACATGCTCACTGTTTCGGAACAGTAATGTGACGAATGTCATTAGTGGAGCAGGACATGCTCACTGTTTCGGAACAGTAATGTGACGGATTTCATTAGTGGAGCAGGACATGCTCACTGTTTCAGAACAGTAATGTGACGGATGTCATTAGTGGAGCAGGACATGCTCACTGTTTCAGAACAGTAATGTGACGGATGCCATTAGTGGAGCAGGACATGCTCGCTGTTTCGGAACAGTAATGTGACGATGTCATTAGTGGAGCAGGACATGCTCACTGTTTCGGAACAGTAATGTGACGGATGTCATTAGTGGAGCAGGACATGCTCACTGTTTCGGAACAGGAATGTGACGGATGTCATTAGTGGAGCAGGACATGCTCACTGTTTCAGAGCAGTAATGTGACTGATGTCATTAGTGGAGCAGGACATGCTCACTGTTTCGGAAAAGTAATGTGACTGATGTCATTAGTGGAGCAGGACATGCTCACTGTTTCAGAACAGTAATGTGACGAATGTCATTAGTGGAGCAGGACATGCTCACTGTTTCAGAACAGTAATGTGACGGATGCCATTAGTGGAGCAGGACATGTTCACTGTTTCAGAACAGTAATGTGACGAATGTCATTAGTGGAGCAGGACATGCTCACTGTTTCAGAACAGTAATGTGACGGATGTCATTAGTGGAGCAGGACATGCTCACTGTTTCAGAACAGTAATGTGACGGATGTCATTAGTGGAGCAGGACATGCTCACTGTTTCAGAACAGTAATGTGACGGATGTCATTAGTGGAGCAGGACATGCTCACTGTTTCAGAACAGTAATGTGACGGATGTCATTAGTGGAGCAAGACATGCTCACTGTTTCGGAACAGTAATGTGACGGATGTCATTAGTGGAGTAGGACATGCTCACTGTTTCGGAACAGTAATGTGACGGATGTCTTTAGTGGAGCAGTACATGCTCACTGTTTCAGAACAGTAATGTGACGGATGCCATTAGTGGAGCAGTACATGCTCACTGTTTCAGAACAGTAATGTGACGGATGCCATTAGTGGAGCAGGACATGCTCACTGTTTCAGAACAGTAATGTGACGGATGTCATTAGTGGAGCAGGACATGCTGACTGTTTCAGAACAGTAATGTAACGAACGCCATTAGTGGAGCAGGACATGCTCACTTTTTCAGAACAGTAATGTGACGGATGTCATTAGTGGAGCAGGACATGTTCACTGTTTCAGAACAGTAATGTGACGGATGCCATTAGTGGATAAGGACATGCTCACTGTTTCAGAACAGTAATGTGACGAATGTCATTAGTGGAGCAGGACATGCTCACTGTTGCAGAACAGTAATGTGACGAATGTCATTAGTGGAGCAGGACATGCTCACTGTTTCAGAACAGTAATGTGACGAATGTCATTAGTGGAGCAGGATATGCTCACTGTTTCGGAACAGTAATGTGACGGATGTCATTAGTGGAGCATGACATGCTCACTGTTTCAGAACAGTAATGTGACGAATGTCATTATTGGAGCAGGACATGCTCACTGTTTCGGAACAGTAATGTGACGGATATCATTAGTGGAGCAGGACATGCTCACTGTTCCGGAACAGTAATATGACGGATGTCATTAGTGGAGCAGTACATGCTCACTGTTTCAGAACAGTAATGTGACGGATGCCATTAGTGGAGCAGGACATGCTCACTGTTTCAGAACAGTAATGTAACGAATGCCATTAGTGGAGCAGGACATGCTCACTGTTTCAGAACAGTATTGTGACGGATGTCATTAGTGGAGCAGGACATGCTCACTGTTTCAGAACAGTAATGTGACGGATGCCATTAGTGGAGCAGGACATGCTCACTGTTTCAGAACAGTAATGTGACGAATGTCATTAGTGGAGCAGGACATGCTCACTGTTTCAGAACAGTAATGTGACGAATGTCATTAGTGGAGCAGGACATGCTCACTGTTTCAGAACAGTAATGTGACGAATGTCATTAGTGGAGCAGGACATGCTCACTGTTTCGGAACAGTAATGTGACGGATATCATTAGTGGAGCAGTACATGCTCACTGTTTCAGAACAGTAATGTGACGGATGTCATTAGTGGAGCAGGACATGCTCACTGTTTCAGAACAGTAATGTGACGGTTGCCATTAGTGGAGCAGGACATGCTCACTGTTTCAGAACAGTAATGTGACGAATGTCATTAGTGGAGCAGGACATGCTCACTGTTTCAGAACAGTAATGTGACGAATGTCATTAGTGGAGCAGGACATGCTCACTGTTTCGGAACAGTAATGTGACGAATGTCATTAGTGGAGCAGGACATGCTCAGTGTTTCGGAACAGTAATGTGACGGATGTCATTAGTGGAGCAGGACATGCTCACTGTTTCAGAACAGTAATGTGACGGATGCCAATTCTAGAGCAGGACATGCTCACTGTTTCAGAACAGTAATGTAACGAATGCCATTAGTGGAGCAGGACATGCTCACTGTTTCAGAACAGTAATGTGACGGATGTCATTAGTGGAGCAGGACATGCTCACTGTTTCAGAACAGTAATGTGACGGATGCCACTAGTGGAGCAGGACATGCTCACTGTTTCAGAACAGTAATGTGACGAATGTCATTAGTGGAGCATGACATGCTCACTGTTTCAGAACAGTAATGTGACGAATGTCATTAGTGGAGCAGGACATGCTCACTGTTTCAGAACAGTAATGTGACGAATGTCATTAGTGGAGCAGGACATGCTCACTGTTTCGGAACAGTATTGTGACGAATGTCATTAGTGGAGCAGGACATGCTCACTGTTTCAGAACAGTAATGTGACGGATGTCATTTGTGGAGCAGGACATGCTCACGGTTTCAGAATAGTAATGTGACGGATGTCATTAGTGGAGCAGGACATGCTGACTGTTTCGGAACAGTAATGTGACGGATGTCATTAGTGGAGCAGGACATTCTCACTGTTTCGGAACAGTAATGTGATGGATATCATTAGTGGAGCAGGACATGCTCACTGTTTCAGAACAGTAATGTGACGAATGTCATTAGTGGAGCAGGACATTCTCACTGTTTCAGAACAGTAATGTGACGGATGCCATTAGTGGAGCAGGACATGCTCACTGTTTCAGAACAGTAATGTGACGGATGCCATTAGTGGAGCAGGACATGCTCACTGTTTCGGAACAGTAATGTGAAGGATGTCATTTTTGGAGGAGGACATGCTCACTGTTTCGGAACAGTAATGTGACGGATGTCATTAGTGGGGCAGGACATGCTCACTGTTTCAGAACAGTAATGTGACGGATGTCATTAGTGGAGCAGGACATGCTCACTGTTTCAGAACAGTAATGTGACGGATGCCATTAGTGGAGCAGGACATGCTCGCTGTTTCGGAACAGTAATGTGACGATGTCATTAGTGGAGCAGGACATGCTCACTGTTTCGGAACAGTAATGTGACGGATGTCATTAGTAGAGCAGGACATGCTCACTGTTTCGGAACAGGAATGTGACGGATGTCATTAGTGGAGCAGGACATGCTCACTGTTTCAGAGCAGTAATGTGACTGATGTCATTAGTGGAGCAGGACATGCTCACTGTTTCGGAAAAGTAATGTGACTGATGTCATTAGTGGAGCAGGACATGCTCACTGTTTCAGAACAGTAATGTGACGAATGTCATTAGTGGAGCAGGACATGCTCACTGTTTCAGAACAGTAATGTGACGGATGCCAATAGTGGAGCAGGACATGTTCACTGTTTCAGAACAGTAATGTGACGAATGTCATTAGTGGAGCAGGACATGCTCACTGTTTCAGAACAGTAATGTGACGGATGTCATTAGTGGAGCAGGACATGCTCACTGTTTCAGAACAGTAATGTGACGGATGTCATTAGTGGAGCAGGACATGCTCACTGTTTCAGAACAGTAATGTGACGGATGTCATTAGTGGAGCAGGACATGCTCACTGTTTCAGAACAGTAATGTGACGGATGTCATTAGTGGAGCAAGACATGCTCACTGTTTCGGAACAGTAATGTGACGGATGTCATTAGTGGAGCAGGACATGCTCACTGTTTCGGAACAGTAATGTGACGGATGTCTTTAGTGGAGCAGTACATGCTCACTGTTTCAGAACAGTAATGTGACGGATGCCATTAGTGGAGCAGTACATGCTCACTGTTTCAGAACAGTAATGTGACGGATGCCATTAGTGGAGCAGGACATGCTCACTGTTTCAGAACAGTAATGTGACGGATGTCATTAGTGGAGCAGGACATGCTGACTGTTTCAGAACAGTAATGTAACGAACGCCATTAGTGGAGCAGGACATGCTCACTTTTTCAGAACAGTAATGTGACGGATGTCATTAGTGGAGCAGGACATGTTCACTGTTTCAGAACAGTAATGTGACGGATGCCATTAGTGGATAAGGACATGCTCACTGTTTCAGAACAGTAATGTGACGAATGTCATTAGTGGAGCAGGACATGCTCACTGTTGCAGAACAGTAATGTGACGAATGTCATTAGTGGAGCAGGACATGCTCACTGTTTCAGAACAGTAATGTGACGAATGTCATTAGTGGAGCAGGACATGCTCACTGTTTCGGAACAGTAATGTGACGGATGTCATTAGTGGAGCATGACATGCTCACTGTTTCAGAACAGTAATGTGACGAATGTCATTATTGGAGCAGGACATGCTCACTGTTTCGGAACAGTAATGTGACGGATATCATTAGTGGAGCAGGACATGCTCACTGTTCCGGAACAGTAATATGACGGATGTCATTAGTGGAGTAGTACATGCTCACTGTTTCAGAACAGTAATGTGACGGATGCCATTAGTGGAGCAGGACATGCTCACTGTTTCAGAACAGTAATGTAACGAATGCCATTAGTGGAGCAGGACATGCTCACTGTTTCAGAACAGTATTGTGACGGATGTCATTAGTGGAGCAGGACATGCTCACTGTTTCAGAACAGTAATGTGACGGATGCCATTAGTGGAGCAGGACATGCTCACTGTTTCAGAACAGTAATGTGACGAATGTCATTAGTGGAGCAGGACATGCTCACTGTTTCAGAACAGTAATGTGACGAATGTCATTAGTGGAGCAGGACATGCTCACTGTTTCAGAACAGTAATGTGACGAATGTCATTAGTGGAGCAGGACATGCTCACTGTTTCGGAACAGTAATGTGACGGATATCATTAGTGGAGCAGTACATGCTCACTGTTTCAGAACAGTAATGTGACGGATGTCATTAGTGGAGCAGGACATGCTCACTGTTTCAGAACAGTAATGTGACGGTTGCCATTAGTGGAGCAGGACATGCTCACTGTTTCAGAACAGTAATGTTACGGATGTCATTATTGGAGGAGGACATGCTCACTGTTTCGGAACAGTAATGTGACGAATGTCATTAGTGGAGCAGGACATGCTCACTGTTTCAGAACAGTAATGTGACGAATGTCATTAGTGGAGCAGGACATGCTCACTGTTTCGGAACAGTAATGTGA
The DNA here is from genome assembly GCA_963680875.1 of Bathymodiolus brooksi. Lineage (NCBI taxonomy): Eukaryota > Metazoa > Mollusca > Bivalvia > Mytilida > Modiolidae > Bathymodiolus > Bathymodiolus brooksi. The sequence goes on from OY804577.1 coordinate 145,605,106, forward strand.
CGAATGTCATTAGTGGAGCAGGACATGCTCAGTGTTTCGGAACAGTAATGTGACGGATGTCATTAGTGGAGAAGGACATGCTCACTGTTTCAGGACAGTAATGTGACGGATGCCATTAGTGGAGCAGGACATGCCCAGCTAGCACACTACGTATTCACAACGTTACAGTTTGGTCAGGTCCCTTTCTTGCGTGAAAATTACGTTGCCACAACGTATTTTAGATACGTGATATGCAAGTCGTTGTGACAACGTATTTTCCAACGTTTTTGTTACGTACGGATATGGTCTTGATGCTAACGTAAAAGCTCAAACGTAATTTGTGCGTCCTGGTAACGTATTCAGAATACATTATATACAAGACGTTGTGACATCGTACTTTCCAACGTTTTTGTTACGTACGGATATGGTCTTAATGCTAACGTAAAAACTCAAACGCAATTATTACGTCCTGGTAACGTATTCAGAATACGTTATATGCAAGTCGTTGTGACACTGTAGTGTGAACGTTTTTGTTACGTACGGATATGGTCTTGATGCTAACGTAAAAGCTCAAACGTATTTTTTACGTCCTGGTAACGTATTCAGAATACGTTATATGCAAGACGTTGGGTACGGATATGGTTTTGATGCTAACGTAAAAACTCAAACGTAATTATTACGTCCTGGTAACGTATTCAGAATACGTTATATGCAAGTCGTTGTGACACTGTAGTTTGAACGTTTTTGTTACGTACGGATATGGTCTTGATGTTAACGTAAAAGCTCAAACGTAATTTTTACGTCCTGGTAACGTATTTCAGGATATATTTTATATGCAAGTCGTTGTCAGACAACCGTATTTTAATATAAAGATAAATCATTAAGGTATTTCACTGGAAAAGGGAAAGGATCTTAATTAAAAAGTGAATTGTTCAAATTGGAAGGTATTCCCTAGATATGACTTTGAATTTGATAGTAGTTGATCTCCTGATTCCAAAAATGCATGGTTGATAAGGACTTTTTGCATTTCCAGGTTCATCAGTAAAAATGTGACTAAGTTGTGTTGTTATTTAGCTACATTCAAAGTTTGCGTTAAGATGATACAACTGGCTATAGTTGTATATCAATAGCAATATAAAAAAAAACATAATAAAAACGCCATGTACGAGGATCGAATCGGTGGCAATGACAAAGGTGGCCTCTTGATCGTTAATCGTTCTTCTTTCCACTGAACTTAGTAGAGCGTGATGTATAAGGCAATATATACAAATGTACAGACAATGGACAAAAGTATTCGCATGCTTCCAATTTTCCCTATATGTTTCATATAAAACTACAATTTTTCAGAAGCTTATCCTGAAGTCAATTCACACCCGATTTCGATAATTTTTATATCAATAAAAACAGAATTGTATGTAGTTTTACAGTATAATTTCAAAATAATTTTCTATGATAAACATTTTTAGAATATACAAGCTAAACACACAACTGAATTAATTTCTTTCGAAATACAATGCTTTAATAGATAGTACCTTTGTAGAAAAATTATTTACGTTTGTGTTTAAATCATGGCGATTTGAAAAACATGCTTGAAAAAGTTATTCCAAAATTACTACTATAAAATACATATCTTTCTGCTTTCCTTGATGAAATAATGATTAAAATCGGACGTGAATTGATTTCAAGATAATATTTTGAAAAACTGTAGTTTTATATGAAATATATAGGGTAAATTGGAAGCGTGTGCATACTTTTGTCCATTGTCTGTATCTCCAAGATTTAATTACTTGCAATAAAATTACCATATCCAAAAATTAGAAGTACTTTTCCTACAATGCGGAAATTCAGTGTATGTGTCCGTCAACGATTCGATAATAGAAAGTTATTGCTATTTCCGGAGTTTGAATTTGCTACCAAAATTCAAATCATTTTGATGTTTTGTGACAATTTTAACAATTTCTTTGATGTCCCGAACATACAACAGCCTCGAGTTTAGAAGCTAGAAATATAAGGTTAGTCAATAGAATTACATCTATGAATGAGCAATCCAAATTGATTTAAGAAAATACTGTGTTGACGCCAAATGTCATTCAGAATTTCAATCATTGTTAAATTTTGTGTCGAGCCTCATTGCAGACATGGGGTAATCGTAATTTGTAATCGTAATCGGTTGTAATCGATTACATTTTTCATGTAATCGAATGTAATCTGTAATCGGACATTTTTTAGATTACATGTAATCGTAATGTAATTGATTACATTCAAAATGATTCATTTTGACCCTGTAATCATGGTTACTTTCTGATTACATTTAGATTACTTTTCATCATTTTGACTTATTTTGTCTTAACTGAAACATATATGTCTTTAGATATTTAATGTATGATTTATGTAAATGAATTTTTTTCATGAAATTTATTAAACAAATAATGTAGATATTATTATATGCTTAATTGCAATCAAAACTATCACAGCTACAAAAAATATTAAGTATAAATTATGACTTGATTAAAACTTGATATCCAAACAAATAATATCTCAATTTCAATTTCCTTAGGGTTTCAAAAATTCAGTGAAAACAGTTTGTCGGCTTGTGTAAAACACAACAAGCTCTAAAAATTTAAATTATCTGACTTAACTTTTAAGATTTCATATATGAAATTGCTTCTATGAAAGACTATCACCGTGCCCTCATGATTCGCATAAGACAAAGACATGTTTTATATAAACCAAAACAGGTATCTCATGAAGATTTCTTAGTTTAAAAATGTACATAATTTCTCAGTCTAAATATGAAAACTAAATCCTTAATTTATGTAAATAGGTTTAATAAAATATCCATTACAAGTTATATAAATTAAGGATTTAGTTTTCATATTTCTTAGTTTAAAAAGAGATTTAAATTTCAATAAAGATATTATATAAAAATGTAAATTATAATTTTCAGAAATATTTATTTATGATGCTCGTACATACCAGGGGTTAACAAATCTTGGACCACCTCACTAGCCCAGGGCTAGCATACTCCTAAATATTACTAGCCCGAATCTATGAACCACTAGTCCTGGTCAATACCGTGATTTCATGAATCCGACTTGCAGACTTGAACCCTTGTACAACATGTACAATGTATATTAGTTTAACTATCTTTCTTTTCAGATCTGGTATTGCGTTTTATTTTCACTTATTTTTCACAGCTTAGGTCACTGTAAGGCCAAAAAAAAATATGTGTGTTAATGGTCACATGTCAAAAAAATCTTTTACTATCGGCAAAACCGGAAATAGTCGTTCCCGGTTCCGGAATCCGATTCTGGTATTTTCGAAATTTCCGGTAAGCAGTTTTTCTACCTTCTTTGCTCTCAATTTCGACAAAAAGCTAGCGGTTGAATAAATAAAACATTGCTGCTGATTAAACAACATATAACATATATGAATATAACTTATAAGTAGATACGCGAATATTGACAAGTTTGTCAATATCCGATATATATTTTTACTAGCCCGTCGGGCATACAGCTGATTATTTCAGCTAGCCCAAATGTGAAAATTACTAGCCCCGGGCGTCGGGCTAGGGGATTTGTTAAACCCTGCATACATGTATATTACAAATTAACTGATAAATAACAAGTTGTAATATTTGTAAAATTTTTGATTTTTATTTTAAAGAATATTCTAATGGGGCTTGTATCTGATATTCAGATATATGTGATAATATATGTGATATTTCTGCATTTTATTTTGGTGCTGATTTTCCTTTTAATATTGGATTATATGATAATTTGTTCATTACTTGTGGGTTACTATGCAACTTGTAATGGATATTTTATTAAACCTATTTACATAAATTAAGGATTTAGTTTTCATATTTACTAGACTGAGAAATTATGTACATTTTTAAGCAAAGTTTTAAGAATCAGAATGATTTTTGTTTTATTATCTTCTGAATTATATATCAAGGACAAACATTCAAATGGTGTGAAATTTAGTAATGGTGATTGTTACATAATTTGGTGTCATAAATAATACCTTAATTACAAATTTTATCCGGTAATTAACTGCTAGTTTATTATCCCCAATAGGCTTTCACAGGATGTTTGAAATTATTTGATATATATTATTAAAATGTGCAAATGTATGTTATAATATTTACTAATAGTATATAAGATGGAATCAATATTGGTCATGTATAGTAATAAGAGAAGACATATTATACGAAAAATAGGAAAATGAGAATTGCTGTTATTAATTTACAATGTACTGTTTGTTATTGCATGTAATGATCACATTATATATATATCTTTTATTCTCAATAAACCATCATAATTTGACAAGGTATAGAGAAATACATATGTACAATATATACAATTCTGATTTCTTTTTGGAAGATAACAGTAATTTATATTTTAAAACATTTGGCCTACTGTAGTAATACTTTGGTATATAGATGTTTCGATCTTGTTCAAAGAATGGGCAATCTAAAATATAGTGAAATTCATCACCGAGTTCATTTTTATTACAGTGCGTACACATTCTGTTATTTCTATTGGTGTTATTCCATCTTCCAATTTCAATAGGTAATTTATGATTTGCTGTTCTAAATCTGCATAACTCTACAACATTTTTGTTATCTAAAATATCAAAGTATACTTCCATGCCAAAATAATCTTTAAACAATCTGTAATTTATAGCTTTTGATGCATTATCTAATAAAGAATGCCAATATTGTTCAAATTGATCTTGTAGGTTTCTAATAATTGTAAGTCGAAGCCAGTTTGGGTCAACAAAGGTTTGTGTGTTCCAAATATACGCGAATCCACATTCATTTAGAATTTTTTTAACATTATCTAGCCACGTAAAATGTTCCACGTTTTTGATTGACATACAATAACATAAATTATAAATTATTTTTGACAATTTTAACTCTTTTCCAGATAGCAATTTAGCCCAGAATGATATAATTCTACTTTTTATGTCTATTTCCAAAGGATATCTCCCAAGTTCACCATATATCATATATGATGGTGTAGATGATTTTAAATGAAGTAGTAACTTACAGAATTTTAAATGTACCTTTTCAACTGAATTGTAATTCATAGTCCTGATTAAGAAATACATTAAAAAAAAGAAGAGATATTGGACAGATGCACACGAGACAAAATAACATAAAACACTAATATATTGGTTGTCATGACATTAAATGTAATCAGTAATGTAATCGATTACATTTACAAAGTGATTGTAATTTAATCGATTACATTTGAAAATTGATGTAATCGTGAAAATTGCAAAGTAATTGTAATGTAATCGATTACATTTGAAAGTAATTGACCCCAAGTCTGCCTCATTGGCCTCAATTGCATGTATTACAGACATTTTTACATAGACTCTTAAGATCAGATGAAGGTTAGAGGCATCCGATTTTCATTTTGTCCAGGAACCTCGAACATTTAATTTGTATTTCATTTATTTTATTAATTCAGCTTGATTTAACTTAAATTTTTATTTTAAGCCAAAGGTATCATTTTCAAGTTCAGAAAATAACATGCATGCAATTAGAAATTATATCTTTAATGTAGATCATATGAAAATTGCAGACTTCCTTATGATGTCCCCATCTTAGATATGCAAATTATCAAATGGCACCTCATTTCTGGCTATACTACATTTGTATTAGGAGGCAGGGGGCAGTAGCCTCTTTTTTTTTTTTTTTATTGTTAAGACAGTATGATGATATATATAAATGAGACTGAATAAAATAACTTAAATTTCTTCTTTATAATTTCAGAGCTGGTTCATTTCTGTAAAAGTGGTAAACAAGTACAATTGGATTTGAGGTTATAAGCTGTTATAGGCACATACATGTACAAATGTAACTGATCATGACCATGTGACTTTTCAACATAGCAAACCAGTCGAAATAATTCCTGCCCCCATGTAATATTGGAAACCACAGATGTCACCTGCTTCATGTCCTATAATGTCAGACCGATCAACACATAGCTATAGCTAGACAACAGCAAATTTCACCATCATGTATTCAGAGGTAATCAATTTCATGTTCTTCTAGCCAGACATCAACATTATATTTTACTATCAAATAATCTAGTCCTGAGGCAATTTTATAGGGATTAAACTCTATCGGATCACGAAAGCTACCGTGATGAACCAGAAATTAGATTTCATGCACAAAGGACATATTGATATATATAAAACTAATGAAAGTAAGTTAATGATACATTATTTGTACATGCATACACTTATACCAATAGAGCTCCTCCCATATTTACAGTGTGTGGCTATTACAGAAACAAAGGGTTCTTTAGATGAACTTGTTACATTTAATTACATATACACAATCTACTTCAAATACAGAACATTTCTTAAGAAGAGATTTACATGTATGTTAGATATCATGAGTTACAGTTGACTATAAAATCAAAATAAACAAATTTTAAAAAGGTCAACCTACAAAAAATGTATCTGATAGAGATCCCACCTCAAAAACAAATTAACTACAGTACCTGTAATGAAATTTTGAGAAATCGATTAATAAGGAATATAGTTATGTAAAAAAAACTGCAGAAAAAATGCCTAACATTCCCAAGAGTAAATAATTATATTAAATATGATCCTTTGTCAGAGCTTTGTAACATGGACTTATTTTTTTGGTTCATTTCTTCTTTTCTTTTTAAAGTTTTCTATATTAAGTGTAGAAATAATAAAAGTATAATAAATGAAGATACATTTTTTTTGTAATATTGGTCAGTAGAGAAGTACTGGGCATGGGTGATTATGCAGCTTAATTGCTATTTAATTAGATCACACCACTGATTGATCTATATAAATTTCCTCCCCACTGATTGCTTATATGTGCTTTTGTAATTTTCGTAATTTCTCGTTAATGAAATGAGATCATGAAAAACATTTTACATGATATGTTTATATCAACAACAAATATCAAAAACTGCAAGATAAGTGCTGTCTTAAATCAATTTTTAATATAGAGATATTTAGTTTGTTGCATAGTAAGTGTAAGTTCCTTTCCGAGTCTAATGTTTTACATACTGTAATGCTTCTTATAAAATTAGGTTTTAATTTTGATAATATTGTAGTCTTGCAATAGATCTAAATGTTTGAACTGCACTTTTTTTGTACTATTTCTCTTCTAATTCTCCTCTGTTCCCATGGTGTTTTTTTTACATAAATGGAGATGTATCTTTTCTAGATTTGTCCTATCAATAAAATTTAACATAACTATATGTTTGGTCACTGTTTTTGGATTTCTTTCTTTAGCTCTGTAATATATATCCATGCAATATATTTCCGAGTTATAATCCATTAATTATAGGTTTTACAATGTGTCTTCACTTACAGTCGCAAATATCTGTTTACCTAACTACGCTATGCGTCGCTAGGTAAACACATTTTGCGACCGTAAAACCGACGATTTACATCCACAAAGCTTAAAATACAATACAGTTATGATCTCCTAAATATAATAATTTCAAGCTTCTGATCATGATCAAAATAGTTACTAAAAATACTTTCACCCCTAAAGTTGTTCGATTTAGCTGAAAATATTAATATCATATTATTTTTTTCAGAACCAATCCACCAATGAGGGGAGCTTTCCAGATGCTTGACGGAGAAAAAAAACTTTATAGTTTAAGGAAACCTTTCATTGTTCATTTAACTTTATTGTTTTTTATATCTTACATTTTTTTGCTGACCAAATGTTAGAATTTGTATGTGGTTTTTTTTTGTATGCAAGTTTTGTGATTTATATCAGTATCAGTATGGTTGAGATAATGTGGGTTAGAGTTAATTATAAGGTTATGTTTATAATGGTAGACAGGTAGAGGAAACCGGAGTACCCAGGATAGTATGATATAATATAATGGTGAATGAAAATTGATTGGTTGAATGAGAATCATGATTTGTATGCCAGTATATAAATTGAAATTTAACATTTAAAATACAAATGTATTTGATTTGTTTTCAGATTTATATGATTGTGTGTATTTATACAAGTTTCATTATTTTCTTATTGGATTTATCATGTTAAACGGATAATTAATAGATAGAGTTAGGGTTATGCCATATGGTGTTTAACACCACTTTCGACGATATTTAATTTATATCATGGCGGTCAGTTTTATTGGTTGAAAAATCGGAGTACCCAGAGAAAATCACCGACCTGCCGTAAGTCACTGACAAACTTTATCACATAATGTTGTATCAAGTACACCTCGTCTAAGCGGATTCGAACTCACAACATTAGTGGTGATGTGCACTGATTGCATAGATAGTTATAAATCCCACAACCATACAATCACGACTGCCCCCATATTTAATAATATATATTTTTATCTCCCCGCGATAGCGGTGGGGGATATAGAAATAGCCACTGTCCGCCGTCACACTTTCTTGTTTATGCGATAACTTAGTAAACATGGATGGATTTGAATAATTTTTTGCATGTGGCTTGTAATTATCATTATCTTGGATGGGTTCTTACATGGAAATATTTGAAGCAAGGGTTTTGGGAGAAAATCTATATTTACATCAGAGGTTTACACAGTGTTCAAAGTGGAGTACTTCCTGTATATTATTCAGGTCATGCTGCAATTTACTCCAACCTTCAATAAAGTATGTTATACATTAAGACTGCAAGGCTGCTTTCTATAAATATATAAAACTAAATATTATGCAAGTGCGGGGGATACGTCGTGCATTTATGCGCTAGGCAGTTCTTTTATTTCATTAAGAAAGAAAGAAAAATTAGGGTTATATTTTTTTCTCTGTACTGTGTAGGGGATGTGATATATTGGTTTTGATATTTTTATTTTGAATTGCTAAGCTTATTGTTCTTTGTTATATTTTTATATACAATTAACAAGAATATTTTGGGGTTACAGCTTTTTCAGGATTGGGATGTGTACACTGGTAGATCTTACTATGAAGCTTACGCCCTGGAAACAACTTTTTTAATGAACTAACTTTTCAACAAAATTAATGGAGTTTTTTTAAGTCTTTGTTATTAAAATAAGGCTATTTTAGTAATAGAATCATAAGTCAATGGGTTAAAGTACTTAATATTGACCTTAGAATATGCTCCAATTCCAATTTCATATGGCCTCAAAATGTCCCTGTAATTAGTAAAATTTCCAAACTTGTATGGGGGGTTTCAGCACTTGAATCCCAAGCTGTATGGGCTCCTTGACTTAGCCAGAATCTATTCATAGCCTACATTTTGGCAGTTGGATCCTCGAATCCTTCGTTGGTGCACAGCTTAATAGTTTGACAGCTCAGTCCTTATGTTAGAACCAATCAGAACCACAAACAGACATATGAATTCTTAATTCAGGCTGCACTCCTCTGGCTTGTGCATTCAAACACCAAAAATCAAGACTATCACCTCTTTATCCTAACGATCCCCCTCTAATGACCTTCATCTCTAGTAATTTAAAGAATGAACAAATTCTTTTTTCTGTGTATTGATGTTGGGTGGTGTGATCTTGGTTCCTACAAATTTTTCTTCGTTTTTGGTAATTTTCTATTATATCTTTTTTAGTGTTTAATGTTAAACTAAAGAATAGATGTATAAGTCAAGTTGTTCTTATAAGTTTGGTCCATAGTTAGCAGGCCTAAGCAGGGTGATATTTTTATATGTATACATGTATTTCTGCTGTTTCCTTAGCCAGCATCTAGTGCTTCAGTTCCCATATTTATTGAGATATTTCTGTTTTCTAGCATAAAATGTTTATAACCCAGTACAGCAATAAAAATCTGAGATATAGTGGTTAAATTAAAAAAAAAACAATTATCAGGATCTCCCATGGAACAACACCATTGAAGAAGATACCTTCCGTTACCCAGACCTCTTTGCTGGTGGGAAAGGGATCAATGTTTGGCCCATTGTCAAGGACTCCACCCCAACACCCTGTTCATGGCCCTTTTGACCTTGTTGGTTATTCTTGCTGGCTGCAAAAGGGCCCACATAATAGTTCAGGGAGCTTAAAATGTATGTCATCCACTGGATGTGTACCTATTCATTACTTCTAGAGATGTTATCTATATACATCTAAAATTTTGTCAAATGCAACATTCACAAGATAAAGATTTTTAGTACATTTATTATACATGTTTTTTAATCTGATATATTTATTATTACTGGACATATTTATATTTGTATAATAATTACATCTAAACATTTTGGCATCTTTAAAATAGATTATGATGGGAGGAGTCTGAGAGTAGAAAGAGTGTTTCATCATCTGTAAAAGTTGCAATAATTTGGATTAATAAATGTTTAGAACTTTATATTTTATTAGTTAACTCAAAAAAATTAAGAACATGGGATGGAAATAAGAACATCACAAAAGGTCCTTAAATACACAAAAAATAATGTAGTTGGTAGTTGCATGGTGTAACGGTCTTAATGTGATTATAGTTACCCTACTATCCAAATTAGGTTGTCACAATGCTTTGACAACGTAATTTGGCTATAAAAGTCCTTTTAGGGTTGTATATTGTAGTTGTATAACTATAAAGAGATGGTTGTAGTTGCGTCGTCTAAAGGTCTTTAGGTCGTCGTAGTTACATTGTGTAAAGATCCCTAGGTGGTCGTAGTTACGTTGTGTAACGATCCCTAGGTGGTCGTAGTTACGTTGTGTAAAGATCCCTAGGTGGTCGTAGTTGCGTTGTGTAAAGGTCCCTAGGTGGTTGTAGTTACGTTGTCGAAAGGTCCCTATGTGGTTGTAATTACGTCATGTAAAGGTCCTTTGGTGGTTGTAATTACCTCGTATAAAGGTCTTATGATGGTTGGTAGTTACGTTGTGTAAACGTCCTTAATTAGTTGTAATTACCTCGTATAAAGGTCTTGTGATGGTTGGTGGTTACGTTGTGTAAACGTCCTTACATGGTCATGGTTGTCGTTTGGTTGTAGAATGGTCTTTTACTACGTAGTACCACAACGTGGTATTTACGTCTAGGGGAGTCTACAAATCGGCGTAGTTAAAACGTAAAATTATTACGTTGTAACAACGAAAAAGTTACGTTGTCACAACGTTTTGACAACGTAATTTGGCTAGTACGGTGCTCACTGTTTCGGAACAGTAATGTGACAATGTCATTAGTGGAGCAGGACATGCTCACTGTTTCGGAACAGTAATGTGACGGATGTCATTAGTGGAGCAGGACATGCTCACTGTTTCGGAACAGGAATGTGACGGATGTCATTAGTGGAGCAGGACATGCTCACTGTTTCAGAACAGTAATGTGACGGATGTCATTAGTGGAGCAGGACATGCTCACTGTTTCGGAAAAGTAATGTGACTGATGTCATTAGTGGAGCAGGACATGCTCACTGTTTCAGAACAGTAATGTGACGAATGTCATTAGTGGAGCAGGACATGCTCACTGTTTCAGAACAGTAATGTGACGGATGCCATTAGTGGAGCAGGACATGTTCACTGTTTCAGAACAGTAATGTGACGAATGTCATTAGTGGAGCAGGACATGCTCACTGTTTCAGAACAGTAATGTGACGGATGTCATTAGTGGAGCAGGACATGCTCACTGTTTCAGAACAGTAATGTGACGGATGTCATTAGTGGAGCAGGACATGCTCACTGTTTCAGAACAGTAATGTGACGGATGCCATTAGTGGAGCAGGACATGCTCACTGTTTCAGAACAGTAATGTGACGGATGTCAATAGTGGAGCAGGACATGCTCACTGTTTCAGAACAGTAATTTGACGGATGTCATTAGTGGAGCAAGACATGCTCACTGTTTCGGAACAGTAATGTGACGGATGTCATTAGTGGAGCAGGACATGCTCACTGTTTCGGAACAGTAATGTGACAGATGTCATTAGTGGAGCAGTACATGCTCACTGTTTCAGAACAGTAATGTGACGGATGCCATTAGTGGAGCAGGACATGCTCACTGTTTCAGAACAGTAATGTGACGGATGCCATTAGTGGAGCAGGACATGCTCACTGTTTCAGAACAGTAATGTGACGGATGTCATTAGTGGAGCAGGACATGCTGACTGTTTCAGAACAGTAATGTAACGAATGCCATTAGTAGAGCAGGACATGCTCACTGTTTCAGAACAGTAATGTGACGGATGTCTTTAGTGGAGCAGGACATGTTCACTGTTTCAGAACAGTAATGTGACGGATGCCATTAGTGGAGCAGGACATGCTCACTGTTTCAGAACAGTAATGTGACGATGTCATTAGTGGAGCAGGACATGCTCACTGTTTCGGAACAGTAATGTGACGGATGTCATTAGTGGAGCAGGACATGCTCACTGTTTCGGAACAGGAATGTGACGGATGTCATTAGTGGAGCAGGACATGCTCACTGTTTCAGAACAGTAATGTGACTGATGTCATTAGTGGAGCAGGACATGCTCACTGTTTCGGAAAAGTAATGTGACGGATGTCATTAGTGGAGCAGGACATGCTCACTGTTTCAGAACAGTAATGTGACGAATGTCATTAGTGGAGCAGGACATGCTCACTGTTTCAGAACAGTAATGTGACGGATGCCATTAGTGGAGCAGGACATGCTCACTGTTTCAGAACAGTAATGTGACGGATGTCATTAGTGGAGCAGGACATGCTGACTGTTTCAGAACAGTAATGTAACGAATGCCATTAGTAGAGCAGGACATGCTCACTGTTTCAGAACAGTAATGTGACGGATGTCTTTAGTGGAGCAGGACATGTTCACTGTTTCAGAACAGTAATGTGACGGATGCCATTAGTGGAGCAGGACATGCTCACTGTTTCAGAACAGTAATGTGACGATGTCATTAGTGGAGCAGGACATGCTCACTGTTTCGGAACAGTAATGTGATGGATGTCATTAGTGGAGCAGGACATGCTCACTGTTTCGGAACAGGAATGTGACGGATGTCATTAGTGGAGCAGGACATGCTCACTGTTTCAGAACAGTAATGTGACTGATGTCATTAGTGGAGCAGGACATGCTCACTGTTTCGGAAAAGTAATGTGACGGATGTCATTAGTGGAGCAGGACATGCTCACTGTTTCAGAACAGTAATGTGACGAATGTCATTAGTGGAGCAGGACATGCTCACTGTTTCAGAACAGTAATGTGACGGATGCCATTAGTGGAGCAGGACATGTTCACTGTTTCAGAACAGTAATGTGACGAATGTCATTAGTGGAGCAGGACATGCTCACTGTTTCAGAACAGTAATGTGACGGATGTCATTAGTGGAGCAGGACATGCTCACTGTTTCAGAACAGTAATGTGACGGATGTCATTAGTGGAGCAGGACATGCTCACTGTTTCAGAACAGTAATGTGACGGATATCATTAGTGGAGCAGGACATGTTCACTGTTTCAGAACAGTAATGTGACGGATGCCATTAGTGGAGCAGGACATGCTCACTGTTTCGGAACAGTAATGTAACGAATGTCATTAGTGGAGCAGGACATGCTCACTGTTTCAGAACAGTAATGTGACGAATGTCATTAGTGGAGCAGGACATGCTCACTGTTTCAGAACAGTTATGTGACGAATGTCATTAGTGGAGCAGGACATGCTCACTGTTGCAGAACAGTAATGTGACGAATGTCATTAGTGGAGCAGGACATGCTCACTGTTTCGGAACAGTAATGTGACGAATGTCATTAGTGGAGCAGGACATGCTCACTGTTTCAGAACAGTAATGTGACGGATGTCATTAGTGGAGCAGGACATGCTCACTGTTTCAGAACAGTAATGTGACGAATGTCATTATTGGAGCAGGACATGCTCAATGTTTCGGAACAGTAATGTGACGAATGTCATTAGTGGAGCAGGACATGCTCACTGTTCCGGAACAGTAATGTGACGAATGTCATTAGTGGAGCAGTACATGCTCACTGTTTCAGAACAGTAATGTGACGATGCCATTAGTGGAGCAGGACATGCTCACTGTTTCAGAACAGTAATGTGACGGATGTCATTAGTGGAGCAGGACATGCTCACTGTTTCAGAACAGTAATTTGACGAATGTCATTAGTGGAGCAGGACATGCTCACTGTTTCGGAACAGTAATGTGACGGATGTCATTAGTGGAGCAGGACATGCTCACTGTTTCGGAACAGTAATGTGACGGATGTCATTAGTGGAGCAGTACATGCTCACGTTTCAGAACAGTAATGTGACGGATGCCATAAGTGGAGCAGGACATGCTCACTGTTTCAGAACAATAATGTAACGAATGCCATTAGTGGAGCAGGACATGCTCACTGTTTCAGAACAGTATTGTGACAGATGTCATTATTGGAGCAGGACATGCTCACTGTTCCGGAACAGTAATGTGACGAATGTCATTAGTGGAGCAGTACATGCTCACTGTTTCAGAACAGTAATGTGACGATGCTATTAGTGGAGCAGGACATGCTCACTATTTCAGAACAGTAATGTGACGGATGTCATTAGTGGAGCAGGACATGCTCACTGTTTCAGAACAGTAATTTGACGAATGTCATTAGTGGAGCAGGACATGCTCACTGTTTCGGAACAGTAATGTGACGGATGTCATTAGTGGAGCAGGACATGCTCACTGTTTCGGAACAGTAATGTGACGGATGTCATTAGTGGAGCAGTACATGCTCACGTTTCAGAACAGTAATGTGACGGATGCCATTAGTGGAGCAGGACATGCTCACTGTTTCAGAACAGTAATGTAACGAATGCCATTAGTGGAGCAGGACATGCTCACTGTTTGAGAACAGTATTGTGACAGATGTCATTAGTGGAGCAGGACATGCTCACTGTTTCAGAACAGTAATGTGACGGATGCAATTTATGGAGAAGGACATGCTCACTGTTTCAGAACAGTAATGTAACGAATGTCATTAGTGGAGCAGGACATGCTCACTGTTTCAGAACAGTAATGTGACGAATGTCATTAGTGGAGCAGGACATGCTCACTGTTTCAGAACAGTAATGTGACGAATGTCATTAGTGGAGCAGGACATGCTCACTGTTTCGGAACAGTAATGTGACGTATATCATTAGTGGAGCAGGACATGCTCACTGTTTCAGAACAGTAATGTGACGAATGTCATTAGTGGAGCAGGACATGCTCACTGTTTCAGAACAGTAATGTGACGGATGTCATTAGTGGAGCAGGACATGCTCACTGTTTCAGAACAGTAATGTGACGGATGTCATTAGTGGAGCAGGACATGCTCACTGTTTCAGAACAGTAATGTGACGAATGTCATTAGTGGAGCAGGACATGCTCACTGTTTCGGAACAGTAACGTGACGAATGTCATTAGTGGAGCAGGACATGCTCACTGTTTCAGAACAGTAATGTGACGGATGTCATTAGTGGAGCAGGACATGCTCACTGTTTCAGAACAGTAATGTGACGGATGCCATTAGTGGAGCAGGACATGCTCACTGTTTCGGAACAGTAATGTGACGATGTCATTAGTGGAGCAGGACAAGCTCACTGTTTCGGAACAGTAATGTGACGGATGTCATTAGTGGAGCAGGACATGCTCACTGTTTCGGAACAGGAATGTGACGGATGTCATTAGTGGAGCAGGACATGCTCACTGTTTCAGAACAGTAATGTGACGGATGTCATTAGTGGAGCAGTACATGCTCACTGTTTCAGAACAGTAATGTGACGATGCTATTAGTGGAGCAGGACATGCTCACTGTTTCAGAACAGTAATGTGACGGATGTCATTAGTGGAGCAGGACATGCTCACTGTTTCAGAACAGTAATTTGACGAATGTCATTAGTGGAGCAGGACATGCTCACTGTTTCGGAACAGTAATGTGACGGATGTCATTAGTGGAGCAGGACATGCTCACTGTTTCGGAACAGTAATGTGACGGATGTCATTAGTGGAGCAGTACATGCTCACGTTTCAGAACAGTAATGTGACGGATGCCATTAGTGGAGCAGGACATGCTCACTGTTTCAGAACAGTAATGTAACGAATGCCATTAGTGGAGCAGGACATGCTCACTGTTTGAGAACAGTATTGTGACAGATGTCATTAGTGGAGCAGGACATGCTCACTGTTTCAGAACAGTAATGTGACGGATGCAATTTATGGAGAAGGACATGCTCACTGTTTCAGAACAGTAATGTGACGGATGTCATTAGTGGAGCAGGACATGCTCACTGTTTCAGAACAGTAATGTGACGAATGTCATTAGTGGAGCAGGACATGCTCACTGTTTCAGAAAAGTAATGTGACGAATGTCATTAGTGGAGCAGGACATGCTCACTGTTTCGGAACAGTAATGTGACGTATATCATTAGTGGAGCAGGACATGCTCACTGTTTCAGAACAGTAATGTGACGAATGTCATTAGTGGAGCAGGACATGCTCACTGTTTCAGAACAGTAATGTGACGGATGTCATTAGTGGAGCAGGACATGCTCACTGTTTCAGAACAGTAATGTGACGGATGTCATTAGTGGAGCAGGACATGCTCACTGTTTCAGAACAGTAATGTGACGAATGTCATTAGTGGAGCAGGACATGCTCACTGTTTCGGAACAGTAACGTGACGGATGTCATTAGTGGAGCAGGACATGCTCACTGTTTCAGAACAGTAATGTGACGGATGTCATTAGTGGAGCAGGACATGCTCACTCTTTCGGAAGAGTAATGTGACGGATGTCATTAGTGGAGCAGGACATGCTCACTGTTTCGAACAGTAATGTGACGGATGTCATTAGTGGAGCAGGACATGCTCACTGTTTTAGAACAGTAATGTGACGGATGTCATTAGTGGAGCAGGACATGCTGACTGTTTCAGAACAGTAATGTGACGGATGTCATAAGTGGAGCAGGACATGCTCACTGTTTTAGAACAGTAATGTGACTGATGCCATTAGTGGAGCAGGACATGCTCACTGTTTCGGAACAATAATGTGACGGATGCCATTAGTGGAGTAGGACATGCTCACTGTTTCAGAACAGTAATGTGACGGATGCCATTAGTGGAGCAGGACATGCTCACTCTTTCGGAACAGTAATGTGACGGATGCCATTAGTGGATCAGGATATGCTTACTGTTTCGGAACAGTAATGTGACGGATGCCATTAGTGGAGGAGGACATGCTCACTGTTTCGGAACAGTAATGTGACGGGTGCCATTAGTGGAGCAGGACATGCTCAATGCTTCAGAACAGTAATGTGACGGATGTCATTAGTGGAGCAGGACATGCTCACTGTTTCAGAACAGTAATGTGACAATGCCATTAGTGGAGCAGGACATGCTCACTGTTTCAGAACAGTAATGTGACGGATGTCATTAGTGGAGCAGGACATGCTCACTGTTTCAGAACAGTAATGTGACGGATGCCATTAGTGGAGCAGGACATGCTCACTGTTTCAGAACAGTAATGTGACGGATATCATTATTGGAGCAGGACATGCTCACTGTTTCAGAACAGTAATGTGACGGATGTCATTAGTGGAGCAGGACATGCTCACTCTTGCGGAACAATAATGTGACGGATGCCATTAGTAGAGCAGGACATGCTCAGTGTTTCAGAACAGTAATGTGACGGATGCCATTAGTAGAGCAGGACATGCTCACTCTTTCGGAACAGTAATGTGACGGATGCCATTAGTGGATCAGGATATGCTCACTTTTTCAGAACAGTAATGTGACGGATGCCATTATTGGAGCAGGACATGCTCACTGTTTCGGAACAGTAATGTGACGGGTGCCATTAGTGGAGCAGGACATGCTCACTGTTTCAGAACAGTAATGTGACGGATGTCATTAGTGGAGCAGGACATGCTCACTGTTTCAAAACAGTAATGTGACGGATGCCATTAGTGGAGCAGGACATGCTCACTGTTTCAGAACAGTAATGTGACGGATGTCATTATTGGAGCAGGACATGCTCAGTGTTTCAGAAGAGTAATGTGACGGATGTCATTAGTGTGGCAGGACATGCTCACTGTTTCAGAACAGCAATGTGACGGATGCCATTAGTGGAGCAGGACATGCTCACTGTTTCAGAACAGTAATGTGACGGATGTCATTAGTGGAGCAGGACATGCTCACTGTTTTAGAACAGTAATGTGACGGATGTCATTAGTGGAGCAGGACATGCTCACTGTTTCAAAACAGTAATGTGACGAATGTCATTAGTGGAGCAGGACATGCTCACTGTTTCAGAACAGTAATGTGACGGATGTCATTAGTGGAGCAGGACATGCTCACTGTTTCAGAACAGTAATGTGACGGATGCCATTAGTGGAGCAGGCCATGCTCACTGTTTCAGAACAGTAATATGACGGATGTCATTAGTGGAGCAGGACATGCTAACTGTTTCAGAAGAGTAATGTGACGGATGTCATTAGTGGAGCAGAACATGCTCACTGTTTCAGAACAGTAATGTGACGGATGTCATTAGTGGAGCAGGACATGCTCACTGTTTCAAAACAGTAATGTGACGAATGTCATTAGAGGAGCAGAACATGCTCACTGTTTCAGAACAGTAATGTGACGGATGTCATTAGTGGAGCAGGACATGTTCACTGTTTCAGAACAGTAATGTGACGGATGCCATTAGTGAAGCAGGACATGCTCACTGTTTCAGAACAGTAATGTGACGGATGCCATTAGTGAAGCAGGACATGCTCACTGTTTCGGAACAGTAATGTGACGGAAGTCATTAGTGGACCAGGACATGCTCACTGTTTCAGAACAGTAATGTGACGGATGTCATTAGTGGAGCAGGACATGCTCACTGTTTCAGAACAGTAATGTGACGGATATCATTATTGGAGCAGGACATGCTCACTGTTTCAGAACAGTAATGTGACGGATGTCATTAGTGGAGCAGGACATGCTCACTCTTTCGGAAGAGTAATGTGACGGATGTCATTAGTGGAGCAGGACATGCTCACTGTTTCGAACAGTAATGTGACGGATGTCATTAGTGGAGCAGGACATGCTCACTGTTTTAGAACAGTAATGTGACGGATGTCATTAGTGGAGCAGGACATGCTGACTGTTTCAGAACAGTAATGTGACGGATGTCATAAGTGGAGCAGGACATGCTCACTGTTTTAGAACAGTAATGTGACTGATGCCATTAGTGGAGCAGGACATGCTCACTGTTTCGGAACAATAATGTGACGGATGCCATTAGTGGAGTAGGACATGCTCACTGTTTCAGAACAGTAATGTGACGGATGCCATTAGTGGAGCAGGACATGCTCACTCTTTCGGAACAGTAATGTGACGGATGCCATTAGTGGATCAGGATATGCTTACTGTTTCGGAACAGTAATGTGACGGATGCCATTAGTGGAGGAGGACATGCTCACTGTTTCGGAACAGTAATGTGACGGGTGCCATTAGTGGAGCAGGACATGCTCAATGCTTCAGAACAGTAATGTGACGGATGTCATTAGTGGAGCAGGACATGCTCACTGTTTCAGAACAGTAATGTGACAATGCCATTAGTGGAGCAGGACATGCTCACTGTTTCAGAACAGTAATGTGACGGATGTCATTAGTGGAGCAGGACATGCTCACTGTTTCAGAACAGTAATGTGACGGATGCCATTAGTGGAGCAGGACATGCTCACTGTTTCAGAACAGTAATGTGACGGATGTCATTAGTGGAGCAGGACATGCTCACTCTTGCGGAACAATAATGTGACGGATGCCATTAGTAGAGCAGGACATGCTCAGTGTTTCAGAACAGTAATGTGACGGATGCCATTAGTAGAGCAGGACATGCTCACTCTTTCGGAACAGTAATGTGACGGATGCCATTAGTGGATCAGGATATGCTCACTTTTTCAGAACAGTAATGTGACGGATGCCATTATTGGAGCAGGACATGCTCACTGTTTCGGAACAGTAATGTGACGGGTGCCATTAGTGGAGCAGGACATGCTCACTGTTTCAGAACAGTAATGTGACGGATGTCATTAGTGGAGCAGGACATGCTCACTGTTTCAAAACAGTAATGTGACGGATGCCATTAGTGGAGCAGGACATGCTCACTGTTTCAGAACAGTAATGTGACGGATGTCATTATTGGAGCAGGACATGCTCAGTGTTTCAGAAGAGTAATGTGACGGATGTCATTAGTGTGGCAGGACATGCTCACTGTTTCAGAACAGCAATGTTACGGATGCCATTAGTGGAGCAGGACATGCTCACTGTTTCAGAACAGTAATGTGACGGATGTCATTAGTGGAGCAGGACATGCTCACTGTTTTAGAACAGTAATGTGACGGATGTCATTAGTGGAGCAGGACATGCTCACTGTTTCAAAACAGTAATGTGACGAATGTCATTAGTGGAGCAGGACATGCTCACTGTTTCAGAACAGTAATGTGACGGATGTCATTAGTGGAGCAGGACATGCTCACTGTTTCAGAACAGTAATGTGACGGATGCCATTAGTGGAGCAGGCCATGCTCACTGTTTCAGAACAGTAATATGACGGATGTCATTAGTGGAGCAGGACATGCTAACTGTTTCAGAAGAGTAATGTGACGGATGTCATTAGTGGAGCAGAACATGCTCACTGTTTCAGAACAGTAATGTGACGGATGTCATTAGTGGAGCAGGACATGCTCACTGTTTCAAAACAGTAATGTGACGAATGTCATTAGAGGAGCAGAACATGCTCACTGTTTCAGAACAGTAATGTGACGGATGTCATTAGTGGAGCAGGACATGTTCACTGTTTCAGAACAGTAATGTGACGGATGCCATTAGTGAAGCAGGACATGCTCACTGTTTCAGAACAGTAATGTGACGGATGCCATTAGTGAAGCAGGACATGCTCACTGTTTCGGAACAGTAATGTGACGGAAGTCATTAGTGGACCAGGACATGCTCACTGTTTCAGAACAGTAATGTGACGGATGTCATTAGTGGAGCAGGACATGCTCACTGTTTCAGAACAGTAATGTGACGGATGTCATTAGTGGAGCAGGACATGCTCACTGTTTCAGAACAGTAATGTGACGGATGCCATTAGTGGAGCAGGACATGCTCACTGTTTCAGAACAGTAATGTGACGGATGTCATTAGTGGAGCAGGACATGCTAGCTGTTTCAGAACAGTAATGTGACGGATGTCATTAGTGGAGCAGAACATGCTGACTGTTTCAGAACAGTAATGTGACGGATGTCATTAGTGGAGCAGGACATGCTCACTGTTTCAAAACAGTAATGTGACGAATGTCATTAGTGGAGCAGAACATGCTCACTGTTTTGGAACAGTAATGTGACGGATGTAATTAGTGGAGCAGGACATGTTCACTGTTTCAGAACAGTAATGTGACGGATGCCATTAGTGGAGCAGGACATGCTCACTGTTTCAGAACAGTAATGTGACGGATGTCATTAGTGGAGCAGGACATGCTCACTGTTTCAGAACAGTAATGTGACGGATGCCATTAGTGGAGCAGGAGATGCTCACTGTTTCAGAACAGTAATGTGACGAATGTCATTAGTGGAGCAGGACATGCTACTGTTTCAGAACAGTAATGTGACGAATGTCATTAGTGGAGCAGGACATGCTCACTGTTTCCGAACAGTAATGTGACTGATGTCATTAGTGGAGCAGGATATGCTCACTGTTTCAGAACAGTAATGTGACGGATGCCATTTGTAGAGCAGGACATGCTCACTGTTTCAGAACAGTAATGTGACGGATGTCATTAGTGTGGCAGGACATGCTCACTGTTCCAGAACAGCAATGTGACGGATGCCATTAGTGGAGCAGGACATGCTCACTGTTTCAGAACAGTAATATGACGGATGCCATTAGTGGAGCAGGACATGCTCACTGTTTCAGAACAGTAATGTGACGGATGTCATTAGTGGAGCAGGACATGCTAACTGTTTCAGAACAGTAATGTGACGGATTCTATTAGTGGAGCAGGACATGCTCACTGTTTCGGAACAATAATGTGACGGATGCCATTAGTGGAGCAGGACATGCTCACTGTTTCAGAACAGTAATGTGACGGATGCCATTTGTGGAGCAGGACATGCTCACTCTTTCGGAACAGTAATGTGACGGATGCCATTAGTGGATCAGGACATGCTCACTGTTTCAGAACAGTAATGTGACGGATGTCATTAGTGGAGCAGGACATGCTCACTGTTTCGGAACAGTAATGTGACGGGTGCCATTAGTGGGGCAGGACATGCTCACTGTTTCAGAACAGTAATGTGACGGATGTCATTAGTGGAGCAGGACATACTCACTGTTTCAGAACAGTAATGTGACGATGCCATTAGTGGAGCAGAACATGCTCACTGTTTCAGAACAGTAATGTGACAGATGCCATTAGTGGAGCAGGACATGCTCACTGTTTCAGAACAGTAATGTGACGGATGTCATTAGTGGAGCAGGACATGCTCACTGTTTCAGAACAGTAATGTGACGATGCCATTAGTGGAGCAGAACATGCTCACTGTTTCAGAACAGTAATGTAACGGATGCCATTAGTGGAGCAGGACATGCTCACTGTTTCAGAACAGTAATGTGACGGATTTCCATTAGTGGAGCAGGATATGCTCACCTTTTCAGAACAGTAATGTGATGGATGCCATTAGTGGAGCAGGACATGCTCACTGTTTCAGAACAGTAATGTGACGGATGTCATTAGTGGAGCAGGACATGCTCACTGTTTCAGAACAGTAATGTGAGGTATGTTATTAGTGGAGCAGGACATGCTCACTGTTTCAGAACGATAATGTGTCGGATGTCATTAGTGTAACAGGACATGCTCACTGTTTCAGAACAGTAATGTGACGGATGCCATTAGTGGAGCAGGACATGCTCACTGTTTCAGAACAGTAATGTAACGGATGCCATTAGTGGAGCAGGACATGCTCACTGATTCAGAACAGTAATGTGACGGATGTCATTAGTGGAGCAGGATATGCTCACTGTTTCGGAACAGTAATGTGACGGATGTCATTAGTGGAGCAGGACATGCTCACTGTTTCGGAACAGTAATATGACGGATGTCATTAGTGGAGCAGGACATGCTCACTGTTTCAGAACAGTAATGTGACGGATGCCATTAGTGGAGCAGGACATGCTCACTGTTTCGGAACAGTAATGTGACGGATGCCATTTGTGGAGCAGGACATGCTCACTGTTTCAGAACAGTAATGTGACGGATGCCATTAGCGGAACAGGACATGCTCACTGTTTCAGAACAGTAATGTGACGGATGTCATTAGTGGAGCAGGACATGCTCACTGTTTCAGAACAGTAATGTGACTATTGTCATCAGTGGAGCAGGACATGCTCACTGTTTCGGAACAGTAATGTGACGGATGTCATTAGTGGAGCAGAACATGCTCACTGTTTCAGAACAGTAATGTGACGGATGTCATTAGTGGAGCAGGACATGTTCACTGTTTTGGAACAGTAATGTGAATGATGTCATTAGTGGAGCAGGACATGTTCACTGTTTCAGAACAGTAATATGACGAATGCCATTAGTGAAGCAGGACATGCTCACTGTTCTAGAACAGTAATGTGACGGATGTCATAAGTGGAGCAGGACATGCTCACTGTTTCGGAACAGTAATGTGACGGATGTCATTAATGGAGCAGGACATGCTCATTGTTTCAGAACAGTAATGTGACGGATGCCATTAGCGGAACAGGACATGCTCACTGTTTCAGAACAGTAATGTGACGGATGTCATTAGTGGAGCAGGACATGCTCACTGTTTCAGAACAGTAATGTGACTATTGTCATCAGTGGAGCAGGACATGCTCACTGTTTCGGAACAGTAATGTGACGGATGTCATTAGTGGAGCAGAACATGCTCACTGTTTCAGAACAGTAATGTGACGGATGTCATTAGTGGAGCAGGACATGCTCACTGTTTTGGAACAGTAATGTGAATGATGTCATTAGTGGAGCAGGACATGTTCACTGTTTCAGAACAGTAATATGACGAATGCCATTAGTGAAGCAGGACATGCTCACTGTTCTAGAACAGTAATGTGACGGATGTCATAAGTGGAGCAGGACATGCTCACTGTTTCGGAACAGTAATGTGACGGATGTCATTAATGGAGCAGGACATGCTCATTGTTTCAGAACAGTAATGTGACGGATGTCATTAGTGGAGCAGGACATGCTCACTGTTTCAGAACAGTAATGTGACGGATGTCATTAGTGGAGCAGGACATGCTCACTGTTTCAGAACAGTAATGTGACGGATGCCATTAGTGGAGCAGGCCATGCTCACTGTTTCAGAACAGTAATGTGACGGATGTCATTAGTGGAGCAGGACATGCTAACTGTTTCAGAAGAGTAATGTGACGGATGTCATTGGTGGAGCAGGACATGCTCACTGTTTCAAAACAGTAATGTGACGAATGTCATTAGTGGAGCAGAACATGCTCACTGTTTTGGAACAGTAATGTGACGGATGTCATTAGTGGAGCAGGACATGTTCACTGTTTCAGAACAGTAATGTGACGGATGCCATTAGTGAAGCAGGACATGCTCACTGTTTCAGAACAGTAATGTGACGGATGCCATTAGTGAAGCAGGACATGCTCACTGTTTCGGAACAGTAATGTGACGGATGTCATTAGTGGACCAGGACATGCTCACTGTTTCAGAACAGTAATGTGACGGATGTCATTAGTGGAGCAGGACATGCTCACTGTTTCAGAACAGTAATGTGACGGATGTCATTAGTGGAGCAGGACATGCTCACTGTTTCAGAACAGTAATGTGACGGATGTCATTAGTGGAGCAGGACATACTAGCTGTTTCAGAACAGTAATATGACGGATGTCATTAGTGGAGCAGAACATGCTCACTGTTTCAGAACAGTAATGTGACGATGTCATTAGTGGAGCAGGACATGCTCACTGTTTCAAAACAGTAATGTGACGAATGTCATTAGTGGAGCAGAACATGCTCACTGTTTCGAACAGTAATGTGACGGATGTCATTAGTGGAGCAGGACATGCTCACTGTTTTAGAACAGTAATGTGACGGATGTCATTAGTGGAGCAGGACATGCTGACTGTTTCAGAACAGTAATGTGACGGATGTCATTAGTGGAGCAGGACATGCTCACTGTTTTAGAACAGTAATGTGGCGGATGCCATTAGTGGAACAGGACATGCTCACTGTTTCGGAACAATAATGTGACGGATGCCATTAGTGGAGTAGGACATGCTCACTGTTTCAGAACAGTAATGTGACGGATGCCATTAGTGGAGCAGGACATGCTCACTCTTTCGGAACAGTAATGTGACGGATGCCATTAGTGGATCAGGATATGCTTACTGTTTCGGAACAGTAATGTGACGGATGCCATTAGCGGAACAGGACATGCTCACTGTTTCGGAACAGTAATGTGACGGATGTCATTAGTGGAGCAGAACATGCTCACTGTTTCAGAACAGTAATGTGACGGATGTCATTAGTGGAGCAGGACATGCTCACTGTTTTGGAACAGTAATGTGAATGATGTCATTAGTGGAGCAGGACATGTTCACTGTTTCAGAACAGTAATATGACGAATGCCATTAGTGAAGCAGGACATGCTCACTGTTCTAGAACAGTAATGTGACGGATGTCATAAGTGGAGCAGGACATGCTCACTGTTTCAGAACAGTAATGTGACGGATGCCATTAGCGGAACAGGACATGCTCACTGTTTCAGAACAGTAATGTGACGGATGTCATTAGTGGAGCAGGACATGCTCACTGTTTCAGAACAGTAATGTGACTATTGTCATCAGTGGAGCAGGACATGCTCACTGTTTCGGAACAGTAATGTGACGGATGTCATTAGTGGAGCAGAACATGCTCACTGTTTCAGAACAGTAATGTGACGGATGTCATTAGTGGAGCAGGACATGCTCACTGTTTTGGAACAGTAATGTGAATGATGTCATTAGTGGAGCAGGACATGTTCACTGTTTCAGAACAGTAATATGACGAATGCCATTAGTGAAGCAGGACATGCTCACTGTTCTAGAACAGTAATGTGACGGATGTCATAAGTGGAGCAGGACATGCTCACTGTTTCGGAACAGTAATGTGACGGATGTCATTAATGGAGCGGGACATGCTCATTGTTTCAGAACAGTAATGTGACGGATGTCATTAGTGGAGCAGGACATGCTCACTGTTTCAGAACAGTAATGTGACGGATGTCATTAGTGGAGCAGGACATGCTCACTGTTTCAGAACAGTAATGTGACGGATGCCATTAGTGGAGCAGGCCATGCTCACTGTTTCAGAACAGTAATGTGACGGATGTCATTAGTGGAGCAGGACATGCTAACTGTTTCAGAAGAGTAATGTGACGGATGTCATTGGTGGAGCAGGACATGCTCACTGTTTCAAAACAGTAATGTGACGAATGTCATTAGTGGAGCAGAACATGCTCACTGTTTTGGAACAGTAATGTGACGGATGTCATTAGTGGAGCAGGACATGTTCACTGTTTCAGAACAGTAATGTGACGGATGCCATTAGTGAAGCAGGACATGCTCACTGTTTCAGAA
Organism: Bathymodiolus brooksi; assembly: GCA_963680875.1. Taxonomy (NCBI): domain Eukaryota; kingdom Metazoa; phylum Mollusca; class Bivalvia; order Mytilida; family Modiolidae; genus Bathymodiolus; species Bathymodiolus brooksi. The sequence continues at coordinate 145,631,658 of OY804577.1, forward strand.
CAGTAATGTGACGGATGCCATTAGTGAAGCAGGACATGCTCACTGTTTCGGAACAGTAATGTGACGGATGTCATTAGTGGACCAGGACATGCTCACTGTTTCAGAACAGTAATGTGACGGATGTCATTAGTGGAGCAGGACATGCTCACTGTTTCAGAACAGTAATGTGACGGATGTCATTAGTGGAGCAGGACATGCTCACTGTTTCAGAACAGTAATGTGACGGATGCCATTAGTGGAGCAGGACATGCTCACTGTTTCAGAACAGTAATGTGACGGATGTCATTAGTGGAGCAGGACATACTAGCTGTTTCAGAACAGTAATATGACGGATGTCATTAGTGGAGCAGAACATGCTCACTGTTTCAGAACAGTAATGTGACGATGTCATTAGTGGAGCAGGACATGCTCACTGTTTCAAAACAGTAATGTGACGAATGTCATTAGTGGAGCAGAACATGCTCACTGTTTCGAACAGTAATGTGACGGATGTCATTAGTGGAGCAGGACATGCTCACTGTTTTAGAACAGTAATGTGACGGATGTCATTAGTGGAGCAGGACATGCTGACTGTTTCAGAACAGTAATGTGACGGATGTCATTAGTGGAGCAGGACATGCTCACTGTTTTAGAACAGTAATGTGGCGGATGCCATTAGTGGAACAGGACATGCTCACTGTTTCGGAACAATAATGTGACGGATGCCATTAGTGGAGTAGGACATGCTCACTGTTTCAGAACAGTAATGTGACGGATGCCATTAGTGGAGCAGGACATGCTCACTCTTTCGGAACAGTAATGTGACGGATGCCATTAGTGGATCAGGATATGCTTACTGTTTCGGAACAGTAATGTGACGGATGCCATTAGTGGAGGAGGACATGCTCACTGTTTCGGAACAGTAATGTGACGGGTGCCATTAGTGGAGCAGGACATGCTCAATGCTTCAGAACAGTAATGTGACGGATGTCATTAGTGGAGCAGGACATGCTCACTGTTTCAGAACAGTAATGTGACGATGCCATTAGTGAAGCAGGACATGCTCACTGTTTCAGAACAGTAATGTGACGGATGCCATTAGTGAAGCAGGACATGCTCACTGTTTCGGAACAGTAATGTGACGGATGTCATTAGTGGACCAGGACATGCTCACTGTTTCAGAACAGTAATGTGACGGATGTCATTAGTGGAGCAGGACATGCTCACTGTTTCAGAACAGTAATGTGACGGATGTCATTAGTGGAGCAGGACATGCTCACTGTTTCAGAACAGTAATGTGACGGATGCCATTAGTGGAGCAGGACATGCTCACTGTTTCAGAACAGTAATGTGACGGATGTCATTAGTGGAGCAGGACATACTAGCTGTTTCAGAACAGTAATATGACGGATGTCATTAGTGGAGCAGAACATGCTCACTGTTTCAGAACAGTAATGTGACGATGTCATTAGTGGAGCAGGACATGCTCACTGTTTCAAAACAGTAATGTGACGAATGTCATTAGTGGAGCAGAACATGCTCACTGTTTCGAACAGTAATGTGACGGATGTCATTAGTGGAGCAGGACATGCTCACTGTTTTAGAACAGTAATGTGACGGATGTCATTAGTGGAGCAGGACATGCTGACTGTTTCAGAACAGTAATGTGACGGATGTCATTAGTGGAGCAGGACATGCTCACTGTTTTAGAACAGTAATGTGGCGGATGCCATTAGTGGAACAGGACATGCTCACTGTTTCGGAACAATAATGTGACGGATGCCATTAGTGGAGTAGGACATGCTCACTGTTTCAGAACAGTAATGTGACGGATGCCATTAGTGGAGCAGGACATGCTCACTCTTTCGGAACAGTAATGTGACGGATGCCATTAGTGGATCAGGATATGCTTACTGTTTCGGAACAGTAATGTGACGGATGCCATTAGTGGAGGAGGACATGCTCACTGTTTCGGAACAGTAATGTGACGGGTGCCATTAGTGGAGCAGGACATGCTCAATGCTTCAGAACAGTAATGTGACGGATGTCATTAGTGGAGCAGGACATGCTCACTGTTTCAGAACAGTAATGTGACGATGCCATTAGTGGAGCAGGACATGCTCACTGTTTCAGAACAGTAATGTGACGGATGCCATTAGTGGAGCAGGACATGCTCACTGTTTCAGAACAGTAATGTGACGGATATCATTATTGGAGCAGGACATTCTCACTGTTTCAGAACAGTAATGTGACGGATGTCATTAGTGGAGCAGGACATGCTCACTCTTTCGGAACAATAATGTGACGGATGCCAATAGTGGAGCAGGACATGCTCAGTGTTTCAGAACAGTAATGTGACGGATGCCAATAGTGGAGCAGGACATGCTCACTCTTTCGGAACAGTAATGTGACGAATGCCATTAGTGGATCAGGATATGCTCACTGTTTCAGAACAGTAATGTGACGGATGCCATTAGTGGAGCAGGACATGCTCACTGTTTCGGAACAGTAATGTGACGGGTGCCATTAGTGGAGCAGGACATGCTCACTGTTTCAGAACAGTAATGTGACGAATGTCATTAGTGGAGCAGGACAATCTCACTTTTTCAGAACAGTAATGTGACGGATGTCATTAGTGGAGCAGGACATGCTCATTGTTTCAAAACAGTAATGTGACGGATGCCATTAGTGGAGCAGGACATGCTCACTGTTTCGGAACAGTAATGTGACGGATGTCATTAATGGAGCAGGACATGCTCATTGTTTCAGAACAGTAATGTGACGGATGTCATTAGTGGAGCAGGACATGCTCACTGTTTCAGAACAGTAATGTGACGGATGTCATTAGTGGAGCAGGACATGCTCACTGTTTCAGAACAGTAATGTGACGGATGCCATTAGTGGAGCAGGCCATGCTCACTGTTTCAGAACAGTAATGTGACGGATGTCATTAGTGGAGCAGGACATGCTAACTGTTTCAGAAGAGTAATGTGACGGATGTCATTGGTGGAGCAGGACATGCTCACTGTTTCAAAACAGTAATGTGACGAATGTCATTAGTGGAGCAGAACATGCTCACTGTTTTGGAACAGTAATGTGACGGATGTCATTAGTGGAGCAGGACATGTTCACTGTTTCAGAACAGTAATGTGACGATGCCATTAGTGAAGCAGGACATGCTCACTGTTTCAGAACAGTAATGTGACGGATGCCATTAGTGAAGCAGGAAATGCTCACTGTTTCGGAACAGTAATGTGACGGATGCCATTAGTGGAGCAGGACATGCTCACTGTTTCAGAACAGTAATGTGACGGATGTCATTAGTGGAGCAGGACATACTAGCTGTTTCAGAACAGTAATATGACGAATGTCATTAGTGGAGCAGAACATGCTCACTGTTTCAGAACAGTAATGTGACGATGTCATTAGTGGAGCAGGACATGCTCACTGTTTCAAAACAGTAATGTGACGAATGTCATTAGTGGAGCAGAACATGCTCACTGTTTCGAACAGTAATGTGACGGATGTCATTAGTGGAGCAGGACATGCTCACTGTTTTAGAACAGTAATGTGACGGATGTCATTAGTGGAGCAGGACATGCTGACTGTTTCAGAACAGTAATGTGACGGATGTCATTAGTGGAGCAGGACATGCTCACTGTTTTAGAACAGTAATGTGGCGGATGCCATTAGTGGAACAGGACATGCTCACTGTTTCGGAACAATAATGTGACGGATGCCATTAGTGGAGTAGGACATGCTCACTGTTTCAGAACAGTAATGTGACGGATGCCATTAGTGGAGCAGGACATGCTCACTCTTTCGGAACAGTAATGTGACGGATGCCATTAGTGGATCAGGATATGCTTACTGTTTCGGAACAGTAATGTGACGGATGCCATTAGTGGAGGAGGACATGCTCACTGTTTCGGAACAGTAATGTGACGGGTGCCATTAGTGGAGCAGGACATGCTCACTGTTTCAGAACAGTAATGTGACGGATGTCATTAGTGGAGCAGGACATGCTCACTGTTTCAGAACAGTAATGTGACGGATGCCATTAGTGGAGCAGGACATGCTCACTGTTTCAGAACAGTAATGTGACGGATATCATTATTGGAGCAGGACATTCTCACTGTTTCAGAACAGTAATGTGACGGATGTCATTAGTGGAGCAGGACATGCTCACTCTTTCGGAACAATAATGTGACGGATGCCATTAGTGGAGCAGGACATGCTCAGTGTTTCAGAACAGTAATGTGACGGATGCCAATAGTGGAGCAGGACATGCTCACTCTTTCGGAACAGTAATGTGACGAATGCCATTAGTGGATCAGGATATGCTCACTGTTTCAGAACAGTAATGTGACGGATGCCATTAGTGGAGCAGGACATGCTCACTGTTTCGGAACAGTAATGTGACGGGTGCCATTAGTGGAGCAGGACATGCTCACTGTTTCAGAACAGTAATGTGACGAATGTCATTAGTGGAACAGGACAATCTCACTTTTTCAGAACAGTAATGTGACGATGCCATTAGTTGAGCAGGTCATGCTCACTGTTTCAGAACAGTAATGTGACGGATGTCATTAGTGGAGCAGGACATGCTCATTGTTTCAAAACAGTAATGTGACGGATGCCATTAGTGGAGCAGGACATGCTCACTGTTTCAGAACAGTAATGTGACGGATGCTATTAGTGGAGCAGGACATGCTCACTGTTTCAGAACAGTAATGTGACGGATGTCATTAGTGGAGCAGGACATGCTCACTGTTTCAGAACAGTAATGTGACGGATACCATTAGTGGAGCAGGACATGCTCACTGTTTCAGAACAGTAATGTGTCGAATGTCATTAGTGGAGCAGGACATGCTCACTGTTTCAGAACAGTAATGTGACGAATGTCATTAGTGGAGCAGGACATGCTCACTGTTTCGGAACAGTAATGTGACGGATGTCATTAGTGGAGCAGGACATACTAGCTGTTTCAGAACAGTAATATGACGGATGTCATTAGTGGAGCAGAACATGCTCACTGTTTCAGAACAGTAATGTGACGATGTCATTAGTGGAGCAGGACATGCTCACTGTTTCAAAACAGTAATGTGACGAATGTCATTAGTGGAGCAGAACATGCTCACTGTTTCGAACAGTAATGTGACGGATGTCATTAGTGGAGCAGGACATGCTCACTGTTTTAGAACAGTAATGTGACGGATGTCATTAGTGGAGCAGGACATGCTGACTGTTTCAGAACAGTAATGTGACGGATGTCATTAGTGGAGCAGGACATGCTCACTGTTTTAGAACAGTAATGTGGCGGATGCCATTAGTGGAACAGGACATGCTCACTGTTTCGGAACAATAATGTGACGGATGCCATTAGTGGAGTAGGACATGCTCACTGTTTCAGAACAGTAATGTGACGGATGCCATTAGTGGAGCAGGACATGCTCACTCTTTCGGAACAGTAATGTGACGGATGCCATTAGTGGATCAGGATATGCTTACTGTTTCGGAACAGTAATGTGACGGATGCCATTAGTGGAGGAGGACATGCTCACTGTTTCGGAACAGTAATGTGACGGGTGCCATTAGTGGAGCAGGACATGCTCAATGCTTCAGAACAGTAATGTGACGGATGTCATTAGTGGAGCAGGACATGCTCACTGTTTCAGAACAGTAATGTGACGATGCCATTAGTGGAGCAGGACATGCTCACTGTTTCAGAACAGTAATGTGACGGATGTCATTAGTGGAGCAGGACATGCTCACTGTTTCAGAACAGTAATGTGACGGATGCCATTAGTGGAGCAGGACATGCTCACTGTTTCAGAACAGTAATGTGACGGATATCATTATTGGAGCAGGACATTCTCACTGTTTCAGAACAGTAATGTGACGGATGTCATTAGTGGAGCAGGACATGCTCACTCTTTCGGAACAATAATGTGACGGATGCCATTAGTGGAGCAGGACATGCTCAGTGTTTCAGAACAGTAATGTGACGGATGCCAATAGTGGATCAGGATATGCTTACTGTTTCGGAACAGTAATGTGACGGATGCCATTAGTGGAGGAGGACATGCTCACTGTTTCGGAACAGTAATGTGACGGGTGCCATTAGTGGAGCAGGACATGCTCACTGTTTCAGAACAGTAATGTGACGGATGTCATTAGTGGAGCAGGACATGCTCACTGTTTCAGAACAGTAATGTGACGGATGCCATTAGTGGAGCAGGACATGCTCACTGTTTCAGAACAGTAATGTGACGGATATCATTATTGGAGCAGGACATTCTCACTGTTTCAGAACAGTAATGTGACGGATGTCATTAGTGGAGCAGGACATGCTCACTCTTTCGGAACAATAATGTGACGGATGCCATTAGTGGAGCAGGACATGCTCAGTGTTTCAGAACAGTAATGTGACGGATGCCAATAGTGGAGCAGGACATGCTCACTCTTTCGGAACAGTAATGTGACGAATGCCATTAGTGGATCAGGATATGCTCACTGTTTCAGAACAGTAATGTGACGGATGACATTAGTGGAGCAGGACATGCTCACTGTTTCGGAACAGTAATGTGACGGGTGCCATTAGTGGAGCAGGACATGCTCACTGTTTCAGAACAGTAATGTGACGAATGTCATTAGTGGAACAGGACAATCTCACTTTTTCAGAACAGTAATGTGACGATGCCATTAGTTGAGCAGGTCATGCTCACTGTTTCAGAACAGTAATGTGACGGATGTCATTAGTGGAGCAGGACATGCTCATTGTTTCAAAACAGTAATGTGACGGATGCCATTAGTGGAGCAGGACATGCTCACTGTTTCAGAACAGTAATGTGACGGATGCTATTAGTGGAGCAGGACATGCTCACTGTTTCAGAACAGTAATGTGACGGATGTCATTAGTGGAGCAGGACATGCTCACTGTTTCAGAACAGTAATGTGACGGATACCATTAGTGGAGCAGGACATGCTCACTGTTTCAGAACAGTAATGTGTCGAATGTCATTAGTGGAGCAGGACATGCTCACTGTTTCAGAACAGTAATGTGACGAATGTCATTAGTGGAGCAGGACATGCTCACTGTTTCGGAACAGTAATGTGACGGATGTCATTAGTGGAGCAGGACATACTAGCTGTTTCAGAACAGTAATATGACGGATGTCATTAGTGGAGCAGAACATGCGCACTGTTTCAGAACAGTAATGTGACGATGTCATTAGTGGAGCAGGACATGCTCACTGTTTCAAAACAGTAATGTGACGAATGTCATTAGTGGAGCAGAACATGCTCACTGTTTCGAACAGTAATGTGACGGATGTCATTAGTGGAGCAGGACATGCTCACTGTTTTAGAACAGTAATGTGACGGATGTCATTAGTGGAGCAGGACATGCTGACTGTTTCAGAACAGTAATGTGACGGATGTCATTAGTGGAGCAGGACATGCTCACTGTTTTAGAACAGTAATGTGGCGGATGCCATTAGTGGAACAGGACATGCTCACTGTTTCGGAACAATAATGTGACGGATGCCATTAGTGGAGTAGGACATGCTCACTGTTTCAGAACAGTAATGTGACGGATGCCATTAGTGGAGCAGGACATGCTCACTCTTTCGGAACAGTAATGTGACGGATGCCATTAGTGGATCAGGATATGCTTACTGTTTCGGAACAGTAATGTGACGGATGCCATTAGTGGAGGAGGACATGCTCACTGTTTCGGAACAGTAATGTGACGGGTGCCATTAGTGGAGCAGGACATGCTCAATGCTTCAGAACAGTAATGTGACGGATGTCATTAGTGGAGCAGGACATGCTCACTGTTTCAGAACAGTAATGTGACGATGCCATTAGTGGAGCAGGACATGCTCACTGTTTCAGAACAGTAATGTGACGGATGTCATTAGTGGAGCAGGACATGCTCACTGTTTCAGAACAGTAATGTGACGGATGCCATTAGTGGAGCAGGACATGCTCACTGTTTCAGAACAGTAATGTGACGGATATCATTATTGGAGCAGGACATTCTCACTGTTTCAGAACAGTAATGTGACGGATGTCATTAGTGGAGCAGGACATGCTCACTCTTTCGGAACAATAATGTGACGGATGCCATTAGTGGAGCAGGACATGCTCAGTGTTTCAGAACAGTAATGTGACGGATGCCAATAGTGGATCAGGATATGCTTACTGTTTCGGAACAGTAATGTGACGGATGCCATTAGTGGAGGAGGACATGCTCACTGTTTCGGAACAGTAATGTGACGGGTGCCATTAGTGGAGCAGGACATGCTCACTGTTTCAGAACAGTAATGTGACGGATGTCATTAGTGGAGCAGGACATGCTCACTGTTTCAGAACAGTAATGTGACGGATGCCATTAGTGGAGCAGGACATGCTCACTGTTTCAGAACAGTAATGTGACGGATATCATTATTGGAGCAGGACATTCTCACTGTTTCAGAACAGTAATGTGACGGATGTCATTAGTGGAGCAGGACATGCTCACTCTTTCGGAACAATAATGTGACGGATGCCATTAGTGGAGCAGGACATGCTCAGTGTTTCAGAACAGTAATGTGACGGATGCCAATAGTGGAGCAGGACATGCTCACTCTTTCGGAACAGTAATGTGACGAATGCCATTAGTGGATCAGGATATGCTCACTGTTTCAGAACAGTAATGTGACGGATGACATTAGTGGAGCAGGACATGCTCACTGTTTCGGAACAGTAATGTGACGGGTGCCATTAGTGGAGCAGGACATGCTCACTGTTTCAGAACAGTAATGTGACGAATGTCATTAGTGGAACAGGACAATCTCACTTTTTCAGAACAGTAATGTGACGATGCCATTAGTTGAGCAGGTCATGCTCACTGTTTCAGAACAGTAATGTGACGGATGTCATTAGTGGAGCAGGACATGCTCATTGTTTCAAAACAGTAATGTGACGGATGCCATTAGTGGAGCAGGACATGCTCACTGTTTCAGAACAGTAATGTGACGGATGCTATTAGTGGAGCAGGACATGCTCACTGTTTCAGAACAGTAATGTGACGGATGTCATTAGTGGAGCAGGACATGCTCACTGTTTCAGAACAGTAATGTGACGGATACCATTAGTGGAGCAGGACATGCTCACTGTTTCAGAACAGTAATGTGTCGAATGTCATTAGTGGAGCAGGACATGCTCACTGTTTCAGAACAGTAATGTGACGAATGTCATTAGTGGAGCAGGACATGCTCACTGTTTCGGAACAGTAATGTGACGGATGTCATTAGTGGAGCAGGACATACTAGCTGTTTCAGAACAGTAATATGACGGATGTCATTAGTGGAGCAGAACATGCTCACTGTTTCAGAACAGTAATGTGACGATGTCATTAGTGGAGCAGGACATGCTCACTGTTTCAAAACAGTAATGTGACGAATGTCATTAGTGGAGCAGAACATGCTCACTGTTTCGAACAGTAATGTGACGGATGTCATTAGTGGAGCAGGACATGCTCACTGTTTTAGAACAGTAATGTGACGGATGTCATTAGTGGAGAGGACATGCTGACTGTTTCAGAACAGTAATGTGACGGATGTCATTAGTGGAGCAGGACATGCTCACTGTTTTAGAACAGTAATGTGGCGGATGCCATTAGTGGAACAGGACATGCTCACTGTTTCTAAACAATAATGTGACGGATGCCATTAGTGGAGTAGGACATGCTCACTGTTTCAGAACAGTAATGTGACGGATGCCATTAGTGGAGCAGGACATGCTCACTCTTTCGGAACAGTAATGTGACGGATGCCATTAGTGGATCAGGATATGCTTACTGTTTCGGAACAGTAATGTGACGGATGCCATTAGTGGAGGAGGACATGCTCACTGTTTCGGAACAGTAATGTGACGGGTGCCATTAGTGGAGCAGGACATGCTCAATGCTTCAGAACAGTAATGTGACGGATGTCATTAGTGGAGCAGGACATGCTCACTGTTTCAGAACAGTAATGTGACGATGCCATTAGTGGAGCAGGACATGCTCACTGTTTCAGAACAGTAATGTGACGGATGTCATTAGTGGAGCAGGACATGCTCACTGTTTCAGAACAGTAATGTGACGGATGCCATTAGTGGAGCAGGACATGCTCACTGTTTCAGAACAGTAATGTGACGGATATCATTATTGGAGCAGGACATTCTCACTGTTTCAGAACAGTAATGTGACGGATGTCATTAGTGGAGCAGGACATGCTCACTCTTTCGGAACAATAATGTGACGGATGCCATTAGTGGAGCAGGACATGCTCAGTGTTTCAGAACAGTAATGTGGCGGATGCCAATAGTGGAGCAGGACATGCTCACTGTTTCAGAACAGTAATGTGACGGATGCCATTAGTGGAGCAGGACATGCTCACTGTTTCGGAACAGTAATGTGACGGGTGCCATTAGTGGAGCAGGACATGCTCACTGTTTCAGAACAGTAATGTGACGAATGTCATTAGTGGAGCAGGACAATCTCACTTTTTCAGAACAGTAATGTGACGATGCCATTAGTTGAGCAGGTCATGCTCACTGTTTCAGAACAGTAATGTGACGGATGTCATTAGTGGAGCAGGACATGCTCATTGTTTCAAAACAGTAATGTGACGGATGCCATTAGTGGAGCAGGACATGCTCACTGTTTCAGAACAGTAATGTGACGGATGTCATTATTGGAGCAGGACATGCTCACTGTTTCAGAACAGTAATGTGACGAATGTCATTAGTGGAGCAGGACATGCTCACTGTTTCGGAACAGTAATGTGACGGATGTCATTAGTGGAGCAGGACATGCTCACTGTTTCAGAACAGTAATGTGACGGTTCCCATTTGTAGAGCAGGACATGCTCACTGTTTCAGAACAGTAATGTGACGGATGTCATTAGTGTGGCAGGACATGCTCACTGTTTCAGAACAGCAATGTGACGGATGCCATTAGTGGAGCAGGACATGCTCACTGTTTCAGAACAGTAATGTGACGGATGTCATTAGTGGAGCAGGACATGCTCACTGTTTCAGAACAGTAATGTGACGGATGTCATTAGTGGAGCAGGACATGTTCACTGTTTCAAAACAGTAATGTGACGAATGTCATTAGTGGAGCAGGACATGCTCACTGTTTCAGAACAGTAATGTGACGGATGTCATTAGTGGAGCAGGACATGCTCACTGTTTCAAAACAGTAATGTGACGAATGTCATTAGTGGAGCAGAACATGCTCACTGTTTCAGAACAGTAATTTGACGGATGTCATTAGTGGAGCAGGACATGTTCACTGTTTCAGAACAGTAATGTGACGGATGCCATTAGTGAAGCAGGACATGCTCACTGTTTCAGAACAGTAATGTGACGGATGCCATTAGTGAAGCAGGACATGCTCACTGTTTCGGAACAGTAATGTGACGGATGTCATTAGTGGACCAGGACATGCTCACTGTTTCAGAACAGTAATGTGACGGATGTCATTAGTGGAGCAGGACATGCTCACTGTTTCAGAACAGTAATGTGACGGATGTCATTAGTGGAGCAGGACATGCTCTCTGTTTCAGAACAGTAATGTGACGGATGCCATTAGTGGAGCAGGACATGCTCACTGTTTCAGAACAGTAATGTGACGGATGTCATTAGTGGAGCAGGACATGCTAGCTGTTTCAGAACAGTAATGTGACGGATGTCATTAGTGGAGCAGGACATGCTCAGTGTTTCAGAACAGTAATGTGACGGATGCCATTAGTGGAGCAGGACATGCTCACTCTTTCGGAACAGTAATGTGACGGATGCCATTAGTGGATCAGGATATGCTCACTGTTTCAGAACAGTAATGTGACGGATGCCATTAGTGGAGCAGGGCATGCTCACTGTTTCGGAACAGTAATGTGACGGGTGCCATTAGTGGAGCAGGACATGCTCACTGTTTCAGAACAGTAATGTGACGGATGTCATTAGTGGAGCAGGACAATCTCACTTTTTCAGAACAGTAATGTGACGATGCCATTAGTTGAGCAGGTCATGCTCACTGTTTCAGAACAGTAATGTGACGGATGTCATTAGTGGAGCAGGACATGCTCACTGTTTCAAAACAGTAATGTGACGGATGCCATTAGTGGAGCAGGACATGCTCACTGTTTCAGAACAGTAATGTGACGGATGTCATTATTGGAGCAGGACATGCTCACTGTTTCAGAACAGTAATGTGACGGATGCTATTAGTGGAGCAGGACATGCTCACTGTTTCAGAACAGTAATGTGACGGATGTCATTAGTGGAGCAGGACATGCTCACTGTTTCAGAACAGTAATGTGACAGATGCCATTAGTGGAGCAGGACATGCTCACTGTTTCAGAACAGTAATGTGACGAATGTCATTAGTGGAGCAGGACATGCTCACTGTTTCAGAACAGTAATGTGACGAATGTCATTAGTGGAGCAGGACATGCTCACTGTTTCGGAACAGTAATGTGACGGATGTCATTAGTGGAGCAGGACATGCTCACTGTTTCAGAACAGTAATGTGACGGTTGCCATTTGTAGAGCAGGACATGCTCACTGTTTCAGAACAGTAATGTGACGGATGTCATTAGTGTGGCAGGACATGCTCACTGTTTCAGAACAGCAATGTGACGGATGCCATTAGTGGAGCAGGACATGCTGACTGTTTCAGAACAGTAATGTGACGGATGTCATTAGTGGAGCAGGACATGCTCACTGTTTCAGAACAGTAATGTGACGGATGTCATTAGTGGAGCAGGACATGCTCACTGTTTCAAAACAGTAATGTGACGAATGTCATTAGTGGAGCAGGACATGCTCACTGTTTCAGAAAAGTAATGTGACGGATGTCATTAGTGGAGCAGGACATGCTCACTGTTTCAAAACAGTAATGTGACGAATGTCATTAGTGGAGCAGAACTTGCTCACTGTTTCAGAACAGTAATGTGACGGATGTCATTAGTGGAGCAGGACATGTTCACTGTTTCAGAACAGTAATGTGACGGATGCCATTAGTGAAGCAGGACATGCTCACTGTTTCAGAACAGTAATGTGACGGATGCCATTAGTGAAGCAGGACATGCTCACTGTTTCGGAACAGTAATGTGACGGATGTCATTAGTGGACCAGGACATGCTCACTGTTTCAGAACAGTAATGTGACGGATGTCATTAGTGGAGCAGGACATGCTCACTGTTTCAGAACAGTAATGTGACGGATGTCATTAGTGGAGCAGGACATGCTCTCTGTTTCAGAACAGTAATGTGACGGATGCCATTAGTGGAGCAGGACATGCTCACTGTTTCAGAACAGTAATGTGACGGATGTCATTAGTGGAGCAGGACATGCTAGCTGTTTCAGAACAGTAATGTGACGGATGTCATTAGTGGAGCAGGACATGCTCAGTGTTTCAGAACAGTAATGTGACGGATGCCATTAGTGGAGCAGGACATGCTCACTCTTTCGGAACAGTAATGTGACGGATGCCATTAGTGGATCAGGATATGCTCACTGTTTCAGAACAGTAATGTGACGGATGCCATTAGTGGAGCAGGGCATGCTCACTGTTTCGGAACAGTAATGTGACGGGTGCCATTAGTGGAGCAGGACATGCTCACTGTTTCAGAACAGTAATGTGACGGATGTCATTAGTGGAGCAGGACAATCTCACTTTTTCAGAACAGTAATGTGACGATGCCATTAGTTGAGCAGGTCATGCTCACTGTTTCAGAACAGTAATGTGACGGATGTCATTAGTGGAGCAGGACATGCTCACTGTTTCAAAACAGTAATGTGACGGATGCCATTAGTGGAGCAGGACATGCTCACTGTTTCAGAACAGTAATGTGACGGATGTCATTATTGGAGCAGGACATGCTCACTGTTTCAGAACAGTAATGTGACGGATGCTATTAGTGGAGCAGGACATGCTCACTGTTTCAGAACAGTAATGTGACGGATGTCATTAGTGGAGCAGGACATGCTCACTGTTTCAGAACAGTAATGTGACAGATGCCATTAGTGGAGCAGGACATGCTCACTGTTTCAGAACAGTAATGTGACGAATGTCATTAGTGGAGCAGGACATGCTCACTGTTTCAGAACAGTAATGTGACGAATGTCATTAGTGGAGCAGGACATGCTCACTGTTTCGGAACAGTAATGTGACGGATGTCATTAGTGGAGCAGGACATGCTCACTGTTTCATAACAGTAATGTGACGGTTGCCATTTGTAGAGCAGGACATGCTCACTGTTTCAGAACAGTAATGTGACGGATGTCATTAGTGTGGCAGGACATGCTCACTGTTTCAGAACAGCAATGTGACGGATGCCATTAGTGGAGCAGGACATGCTGACTGTTTCAGAACAGTAATGTGACGGATGTCATTAGTGGAGCAGGACATGCTCACTGTTTCAGAACAGTAATGTGACGGATGTCATTAGTGGAGCAAGACATGCTCACTGTTTCAAAACAGTAATGTGATGAATGTCATTAGTGGAGCAGGACATGCTCACTGTTTCAGAAAAGTAATGTGACGGATGTCATTAGTGGAGCAGGACATGCTCACTGTTTCAAAACAGTAATGTGACGAATGTCATTAGTGGAGCAGAACTTGCTCACTGTTTCAGAACAGTAATGTGACGGATGTCATTAGTGGAGCAGGACATGTTCACTGTTTCAGAACAGTAATGTGACGGATGCCATTAGTGAAGCAGGACATGCTCACTGTTTCAGAACAGTAATGTGACGGATGCCATTAGTGAAGCAGGACATGCTCACTGTTTCGGAACAGTAATGTGACGGATGTCATTAGTGGACCAGGACATGCTCACTGTTTCAGAACAGTAATGTGACGGATGTCATTAGTGGAGCAGGACATGCTCACTGTTTCAGAACAGTAATGTGACGGATGTCATTAGTGGAGCAGGACATGCTCACTGTTTCAGAACAGTAATGTGACGGATGCCATTAGTGGAGCAGGACATGCTCAATGTTTCAGAACAGTAATGTGACGGATGTCATTAGTGGAGCAGGACATGCTAGCTGTTTCAGAACAGTAATGTGACGGATGTCATTAGTGGAGCAGAACATGCTCACTGTTTCAGAACAGTAATGTGACGGATGTCATTAGTGGAGCAGGACATGCTCACTGTTTCAAAAACAGTAATATGACGAATGTCATTAGTGGAGCAGAACATGCTCACTGTTTTGGAACAGTAATGTGACGGATGTCATTAGTGGAGCAGGACATGTTCACTGTTTCAGAACAGTAATGTGACGGATGCCATTAGTGGAGCAGGACATGCTCACTGTTTCAGAACAGTAATGTGACGGATGTCATTAGTGGAGCAGGACATGCTCACTGTTTCAGAACAGTAATGTGACGGATGCCATTAGTGGAGCAGGAGATGCTCACTGTTTCAGAACAGTAATGTGACGAATGTCATTAGTGGAGCAGGACATGCTCACTGTTTCAGAACAGTAATGTGACGAATGTCATTAGTGGAGCAGGACATGCTCACTGTTTCGGAACAGTAATGTGACGGATGTCATTAGTGGAGCAGGACATGCTCACTGTTTCAGAACAGTAATGTGACGGATGCCATTTGTAGAGCAGGACATGCTCACTGTTTCAGAACAGTAATGTGACGGATGTCATTAGTGTGACAGGACATGCTCACTGTTTCAGAACAGCAATGTGACGGATGCCATTAGTGGAGCAGGACATGCTCACTGTTTCAGAACAGTAATGTGACGGATGTCATTAGTGGAGCAGGACATGCTCACTGTTTCAGAACAGTAATGTGACGGATGTCATTAGTGGAGCAGGACATGCTCACTGTTTCAAAACAGTAATGTGACGAATGTCATTAGTGGAGCAGGACATGCTCACTGTTTCAGAACAGTAATGTGACGGATGTCATTAGTGGAGCAGGACATGCTCACTGTTTCAGAACAGTAATGTGACGGATGCCATTAGTGGAGCAGGCCATGCTCACTGTTTCAGAACAGTAATGTGACGAATGTCATTAGTGGAGCAGGACATGCTAACTGTTTCAGAAGAGTAATGTGACGGATGTCATTAGTGGAGCAGAACATGCTCACTGTTTCAGAACAGTAATGTGACGGATGTCATTAGTGGAGCAGGACATGCTCACTGTTTCAAAACAGTAATGTGACGAATGTCATTAGTGGAGCAGAACATGCTCACTGTTTTGGAACAGTAATGTGACGGATGTCATTAGTGGAGCAGGACATGTTCACTGTTTCAGAACAGTAATGTGACGGATGCCATTAGTGAAGCAGGACATGCTCACTGTTTCAGAACAGTAATGTGACGGATGCCATTAGTGAAGCAGGACATGCTCACTGTTTCAGAACAGTAATGTGACGGATGTCATTAGTGGACCAGGACATGCTCACTGTTTCAGAACAGTAATGTGACGCATGTCATTAGTGGAGCAGGACATGCTCACTGTTTCAGAACAGTAATGTGACGGATGTCATTAGTGTAGCAGGACATGCTCACTGTTTCAGAACAGTAATGTGACGAATGGCATTAGTGGAGCAGGACATGCTCACTGTTTCAGAACAGTAATGTGACGGATGTCATTAGTGGAGCAGGACATGCTAGCTGTTTCAGAACATTAATGTGACGGATGTCATTAGTGGAGCAGAACATGCTCACTGTTTCAGAACAGTAATGTGACGGATGTTATTAGTGGAGCAGGACATGCTCACTGTTTGAAAACAGTAATGTGACGAATGTCATTAGTGGAGCAGAACATGCTCACTGTTTTGGAACAGTAATGTGACGGATGTCATTAGTGGAGCAGGACATGTTCACTGTTTCAGAACAGTAATGTGACGATGTCATTAGTGGAGCAGGACATGCTCACTGTTTCGGAACAGTAATGTGACGGATGTCATTAGTGGAGCAGGACATGCTCACTGTTTCGGAACAGTAATGTGACGGATGTCATTAGTGGAGCAGGACATGCTGACTGTTTCAGAACAGTAATGTGACGGATGTCATTAGTGGAGCAGGACATGCTCACTGTTTTAGAACAGTAATGTGACGGATGCCATTAGTGGAGCAGGACATGCTCAATGTTTCGGAACAATAATGTGACGGGTGCCATTAGTGGAGCAGGACATGCTCACTGTTTCAGAACAGTAATGTGACGGATGCCATTAGTGGAGCAGGATATGCTCACTCTTTCGGAACAGTAATGTGACGGATGCCATTAGTGGATCAGGATATGCTTACTGTTTCGGAACAGTAATGTGACGGATGCCATTAGTGGAGCAGGACATGCTCACTGTTTCGGAACAGTAATGTGACGGGTGCCATTAGTGGAGCAGGACATGCTCACTGCTTCAGAACAGTAATGTGACGATGCCATTAGTGGAGTAGGACATGTTCAACTGTTTCAGAACAGTAATGTGACGAATGTCATTAGTGGAGCAGGACATGCTCACTGTTTCAGAACAGTAATGTGACGGATGCCATTTGTAGAGCAGGACATGCTCACTGTTTCAGAACAGTAATGTGACGGATGCCATTTGTAGAGCAGGACATGCTCACTGTTTCAGAACAGTAATGTGACGGATGCCATTAGTGAAGCAGGACATGCTCACTGTTTCAGAACAGTAATGTGACGGATGCCATTAGTGAAGCAGGACATGCTCACTGTTTCAGAACAGTAATGTGACGGATGTCATTAGTGGACCAGGACATGCTCACTGTTTCAGAACAGTAATGTGACGCATGTCATTAGTGGAGCAGGACATGCTCACTGTTTCAGAACAGTAATGTGACGGATGTCATTAGTGTAGCAGGACATGCTCACTGTTTCAGAACAGTAATGTGACGAATGGCATTAGTGGAGCAGGACATGCTCACTGTTTCAGAACAGTAATGTGACGGATGTCATTAGTGGAGCAGGACATGCTAGCTGTTTCAGAACATTAGTGTGACGGATGTCATTAGTGGAGCAGAACATGCTCACTGTTTCAGAACAGTAATGTGGTGGATGTCATTAGTGGAGCAGGACATGCTCACTGTTTCAAAACAGTAATGTGACGAATGACATTAGTGGAGCAGAACATGCTCACTGTTTTGGAACAGTAATGTGACGGATGTCATTAGTGGAGCAGGACATGTTCACTGTTTCAGAACAGTAATGTGACGATGTCATTAGTGGAGCAGGACATGCTCACTGTTTCGGAACAGTAATGTGACGGATGTCATTAGTGGAGCAGGACATGCTCACTGTTTCAGAACAGTAATGTGACGGATGTCATTAGTGGAGCAGGACATGCTGACTGTTTCAGAACAGTAATGTGACGGATGTCATTAGTGGAGCAGGACATGCTCACTGTTTTAGAACAGTAATGTGACGGATGCCATTAGTGGAGCAGGACATGCTCAATGTTTCGGAACAATAATGTGACGGGTGATATTAGTGGAGCAGGACATGCTCACTGTTTCAGAACAGTAATGTGACGGATGCCATTAGTGGAGCAGGATATGCTCACTCTTTCGGAACAGTAATGTGACGGATGCCATTAGTGGATCAGGATATGCTTACTGTTTCGGAACAGTAATGTGACGGATGCCATTAGTGGAGCAGGACATGCTCACTGTTTCAAAACAGTAATGTGACGAATGTCATTAGTGGAGCAGAACATGCTCACTGTTTTGGAACAGTAATGTGACGGATGCCATTAGTGGAGCAGGACATGTTCACTGTTTCAGAACAGTAATGTGACGGATGCCATTAGTGAAGCAGGACATGCTCACTGTTTCAGAACAGTAATGTGACGGATGCCATTAGTGAAGCAGGACATGCTCACTGTTTCGGAACAGTAATGTGACGGATGTCATTAGTGGACCAGGACATGCTCACTGTTTCAGAACAGTAATGTGACGGATGTCATTAGTGAAGCAGGACATGCTCACTGTTTCAGAACAGTAATGTGACGGATGTCATTAGTGAAGCAGGACATGCTCACTGTTTCAGAACAGTAATGTGACGGATGCCATTAGTGAAGCAGGACATGCTCACTGTTTCGGAACAGTAATGTGACGGATGTCATTAGTGGACCAGGACATGCTCACTGTTTCAGAACAGTAATGTGACGGATGTCATTAGTGAAGCAGGACATGCTCACTGTTTCAGAACAGTAATGTGACGAATGGCATTAGTGGAGCAGGACATGCTCACTGTTTCAGAACAGTAATGTGACGGATATCATTAGTGGAGCAGAACATGCTAGCTGTTTCAGAACAGTAATGTGACGGATGCCATTAGTGAAGCAGGACATGCTCACTGTTTCAGAAAAGTAATGTGACGGATGCCATTAGTGAAGCAGGACATGCTCACTGTTTCGGAACAGTAATGTGACGGATGTCATTAGTGGACCAGGACATGCTCACTGTTTCAGAACAGTAATGTGACGGATGTCATTAGTGAAGCAGGACATGCTCACTGTTTCAGAACAGTAATGTGACGGATGTCATTAGTGAAGCAGGACATGCTCACTGTTTCAGAACAGTAATGTGACGGATGCCATTAGTGAAGCAGGACATGCTCACTGTTTCGGAACAGTAATGTGACGGATGTCATTAGTGGACCAGGACATGCTCACTGTTTCAGAACAGTAATGTGACGAATGGCATTAGTGGAGCAGGACATGCTCACTGTTTCAGAACAGTAATGTGACGGATGTCATTAGTGGAGCAGAACATGCTAGCTGTTTCAGAACATTAATGTGACGGATGTCATTAGTGGAGCAGAACATGCTCACTGTTTCAGAACAGTAATGTGACGGATGTCATTAGTGGAGCAGGACATGCTCACTGTTTCAAAACAGTAATGTGACGAATGTCATTAGTGGAGCAGAACATGCTCACTGTTTCAAAACAGTAATGTGACGGATGTCATTAGTGGAGCAGGACATGTTCACTGTTTCAGAACAGTAATGTGACGGATGTCATTAGTGGAGCAGGACATGCTGACTGTTTCAGAACAGTAATGTGACGGATGTCATTAGTGGAGCAGGACATGCTCACTGTTTTAGAACAGTAATGTGACGGATGCCATTAGTGGAGCAGGACATGCTCACTGATTCGGAACAATAATGTGACCGATGCCATTAGTGGAGCAGGACATGCTCACTGTTTCAGAACAGTAATGTGACGGATGCCATTATGGAGCAGGACATGCTCACTCTTTCGGAACAGTAATGTGACGGATGCCATTAGTGGATCAGGATATGCTTACTATTTCGGAACAGTAATGTGACGGATGCCATTAGTGGAGCAGGACATGCTCACTGTTTCGGAACAGTAATGTGACGGGTGCCATTAGTGGAGCAGGACATGCTCACTGCTTCAGAACAGTAATGTGACGTATGTCATTAGTGGAGCAGGACATGCTCACTGTTTCAGAACAGTAATGTGACGATGCCATTAGTGGAGCAGGACATGTTCACTGTTTCAGAACAGTAATGTGACGGATGTCATTAGTGGAGCAGGACATGCTCACTGTTTCAGAACAGTAATGTGACGGATGCCATTAGTGGAGCAGGACATGCTCACTGTTTCAGAACAGTAATGTGACGGATATCATTATTGGAGCAGGACATGCTCACTGTTTCAGAACAGTAATGTGACGGATACCATTAGTGGAGCAGGACATGCTCACTCTTTCGGAACAATAATGTGACGGATGCCATTAGTGGAGCAGGACATGCTCAGTGTTTCAGAACAGTAATGTGACGGATGCCATTAGTGGAGCAGGACATGCTCACTCTTTCGGAACAGTAATGTGACGGATGCCATTAGTGGATCAGGATATGCTCACTGTTTCAGAACAGTAATGCGACGGATGCCATTAGTGGAGCAGGACATGCTCACTGTTTCGGAACAGTAATGTGACGGATGCCATTAGTGGAGCAGGACATGCTCACTGTTTCAGAACAGTAATGTGACGGATGTCATTAGTGGAGCAGGACATGCTCACTGTTTCAGAACAGTAATGTGACGATGCCATTAGTTGAACAGGACATACTCATTGTTTCAGAACAGTAATGTGACGGATGTCATTAGTGGAGCAGGACATGCTCACTGTTTCAAAACAGTAATGTGACGGATGCCATTAGTGGAGCAGGACATGCTCACTGTTTCAGAACAGTAATGTGATGGATGTCATTATTGGAGCAGGACATGCTCACTGTTTCAGAACAGTAATGTGACGGATGCCATTAGTGGAGCAGGACATGCTCACTGTTCCAGAACAGTAATGTGACGGATGTCATTAGTGGAGCAGGACATGCTCACTGTTTCAGAACAGTAATGTGACGGATGCCATTAGTGGAGCAGGACATGCTCACTGTTTCAGAACAGTAATGTGACGAATGTCATTAGTGGAGCAGGACATGCTCACTGTTTCAGAACAGTAATGTGACGAATGTCATTAGTGGAGCAGGACATGATCACTCTTTCGAAACAGTAATGTGACGGATGTCATTAGTGGAGCAGGACATGCTCACTGTTTCAGAACAGTAATGTGACGGATGCCATTTGTAGAGCAGGACATGCTCACTGTTTCAGAACAGTAATGTGACGGATGTCATTAGTGGAGCAGGACATGCTCACTGTTTCAGAACAGTAATGTGACGGATGCCATTAGTGGAGCAGGACATGCTCACTGTTTCAGAACAGTAATGTGACGGATGTCATTAGTGGAGCAGGACATACTCACTGTTTCAGAACAGTAATGTGACGGATGTCATTAGTGGAGCAGGACATGCTCACTGTTTCGGAACAGAAATGTGACGGATGTCATTAGTGGAGCAGGACATGCTCACTGTTTTGGAACAGTAATGTGACGGATGTCATTAGTGGAGTAGGACATGTTCACTGTTTCAGAACAGTAATGTGACGGATGCCATTAGTGGAGCAGGACATGCTCACTGTTTCAGAACAGTAATGTGACGGATGTCATTAGTGGAGCAGGACATGCTCTCTGTTTCGGAACAGTAATGTAACGGATGTCATTAGTGGAGCAGGACATGCTCACTGTTTCAGAACAGTAATGTGACGGATGTCATTAGTGGAGCAGGACATGCTCACTGTTTCAGAACAGTAATGTGACGGATGTCATTAGTGGAGTAGGACATGCTCACTGTTTCAGAACAGTAATGTGATGGATGCCATTAGTGGAGCAGGACATGCTCACTGTTTCGGAACAGTAATGTGACGGATGGCATTAGTGGAGCAGGACATGCTCACTGTTTCAGAACAGTAATGTGACGGATGTCATTATTGGAGCAGGACATGCTCACTGTTTCAGAACAGTAATGTGACGAATGTCATTAGTGGAGCAGGACATGCTCACTGTTTCAGAACAGTAATGTGACGGATGCCATTAGTGGATCAGGATATGCTCACTGTTTCAGAACAGTAATGCAACGGATGCCATTAGTGGAGCAGGACATGCTCACTGTTTCGGAACAGTAATGTGACGGGTGCCATTAGTGGAGCAGGACATGCTCACTGTTTCAGAACAGTATTGTGACGGATGTCATTAGTGGAGCAGGACATGCTCACTGTTTCAGAACAGTAATGTGACGGATGTCATTAGTTGAGCAGGACATGCTCACTGTTTCAGAACAGTAATGTGACGGATGTCATTAGTGGAGCAGGACATGCTCACTGTTTCAGAACAGTAATGTGACGGATGCCATTAGTGGAGCAGGACATGCTCACTGTTTCGGAACAGTAATATGACGGATGTCATTAGTGGAGCAGGACATGTTCACTGTTTCAGAACAGTAATGTGACGGATGCCATTAGTGGAGCAGGAGATGCTCACTGTTTCAGAACAGTAATGTGACGAATGTCATTAGTGAAGCAGGACATGCTCACTGTTTCAGAACAGTAATGTAACGAATGTCATTAGTGGAGCAGGACATGCTCACTGTTTCGGAACAGTAATGTGACGGATGTCATTAGTGGAGCAGAACATGCTCACTGTTTCAGAACAGTAATGTGACGGATGCCATTTGTAGAGCAGGACATGCTCACTGTTTCAGAACAGTAATGTGACGGATGTCATTAGTGTGGCAGGTCATGCTCACTGTTTCAGAACAGCAATGTGACGGATGCCATTAGTGGAGCAGGACATGCTCACTGTTTCAGAACAGTAATGTGACGGATGTCATTAGTGGAGCAGGACATGCTCACTGTTTCAGAACAGTAATGTGACGGATGTCATTAGTGGAGCAGGACATGCTCACTGTTTCAAAACAGTAATGTGACGAATGTCATTAGTGGAGCAGGACATGCTCACTGTTTCAGAACAGTAATGTGACGGATGTCATTAGTGGAGCAGGACATGCTCACTGTTTCAGAACAGTAATGTGACGGATGCCATTAGTGGAGCAGGCCATGCTCACTGTTTCAGAACAGTAATGTGACGGATGTCATTAGTGGAGCAGGACATGCTAACTGTTTCAGAAGAGTAATGTGACGATGTCATTAGTGGAGCAGAACATGCTCACTGTTTCAGAACAGTAATGTGACGGATGTCATTAGTGGAGCAGGACATGCTCACTGTTTCAAAACAGTAATGTGACGAATGTCATTAGTGGAGCAGAACATGCTCACTGTTTTGGAACAGTAATGTGACGGATGTCATTAGTGGAGCAGGACATGTTCACTGTTTCAGAACAGTAATGTGACGGATGCCATTAGTGAAGCAGGACATGCTCACTGTTTCAGAACAGTAATGTGACGGATGCCATTTGTGAAGCAGGACATGCTCACTGTTTCGGAACAGTAATGTGACGGATGTCATTAGTGGACCAGGACATGCTCACTGTTTCAGAACAGTAATGTGACGGATGTCATTAGTGGAGCAGGACATGCTCACTGTTTCAGAACAGTAATGTGACGGATGTCATTAGTGGAGCAGGACATGCTCACTGTTTCAGAACAGTAATGTGACGAATGCCATTAGTGGAGCAGGACATGCTCACTGTTTCAGAACAGTAATGTGACGGATGTCATTAGTGGAGCAGGACATGCTAGCTGTTTCAGAACAGTAATGTGACGGATGTCATTAGTGGAGCAGAACATGCTCACTGTTTCAGAACAGTAATGTGACGGATGTCATTAGTGGAGCAGGACATGCTCACTTTTTCAAAACAGTAATATGACGAATGTCATTAGTGGAGCAGAACATGCTCACTGTTTTGGAACAGTAATGTGACGGATGTCATTAGTGGAGCAGGACATGTTCACTGTTTCAGAACAGTAATGTGACGGATGCCATTAGTGAAGCAGGACATGCTCACTGTTTCAGAACAGTAATGTGACGGATGTCATTAGTGGAGCAGGACATGCTCACTGTTTCGGAACAGTAATGTGACGGATGTCATTAGTGGAGCAGGACATGCTCACTGTTTCAGAACAGTAATGTGACGGATGTCATTAGTGGAGCAGGACATGCTGACTGTTTCAGAACAGTAATGTGACGGATGTCATTAGTGGAGCAGGACATGCTCACTGTTTTAGAACAGTAATGTGACGGATGCCATTAGTGGAGCAGGATATGCTCACTGTTTCGGAACAATAATGTGACGGATGCCATTAGTGGAGCAGGACATGCTCACTGTTTCAGAACAGTAATGTGACGGTTGCCATTAGTGGAGCAGGACATGCTAGCTGTTTCAGAACAGTAATGTGACGGATGTCATTAGTGGAGCAGAACATGCTCACTGTTTCAGAACAGTAATGTGACGGATGTCATTAGTGGACCAGGACATGCTCACTTTTTCAAAACAGTAATGTGACGAATGTCATTAGTGGAGCAGAATATGCTCACTGTTTTGTAACAGTAATGTGACGGATGTCATTAGTGGAGCAGGACATGCTCACTGTTTCGGAACAGTAATGTGACGGATGTCATTAGTGGAGCAGGACATGCTCACTGTTTCAGAACAGTAATGTGACGGATGTCATTAGTGGAGCAGGACATGCTGACTGTTTCAGAACAGTAATGTGACGGATGTCATTAGTGGAGCAGGACATGCTCACTGTTTTAGAACAGTAATGTGACGGATGCCATTAGTGGAGCAGGATATGCTCACTGTTTCGGAACAATAATGTGACGGATGCCATTAGTGGAGCAGGACATGCTCACTGTTTCAGAACAGTAATGTGACGGATGCCATTAGTGGAGCAGGACATGCTCACTCTTTCGGAACAGTAATGTGACGGATGCCATTAGTGGATCAGGATATGCTTACTGTTTCGGAACAGTAATGTGACGGATGCCATTAGTGGAGCAGGACATGCTCACTGTTTCGGAACAGTAATGTGACGGGTGCCATTAGTGGAGCAGGACATGCTCACTGCTTCAGAACAGTAATGTGACGGATGTCATTAGTGGAGCAGGACATGCTCACTGTTTCAGAACAGTAATGTGACGATGCCATTAGTGGAGCAGGACATGTTCACTGTTTCAGAACAGTAATGTGACGGATGTCATTATTGGAGCAGGACATGCTCACTGTTTCAGAACAGTAATGTGACGGATGCCATTAGTGGAGCAGGACATGCTCACTGTTTCAGAACAGTAATGTGACGGATATCATTATTGGAGCAGGACATGCTCACTGTTTCAGAACAGTAATGTGACGGATGCCATTAGTGGAGCAGGACATGCTCACTCTTTCGGAACAATAATGTGACGGATGCCATTAGTGGAGCAGGACATGCTCACTGTTTCAGAACAGTAATGTGACGGATGCCATTAGTGGAGCAGGACATGCTCACTCTTTCGGAACAGTAATGTGACGGATGTCATTAGTGGATCAGGATATGCTCACTGTTTCAGAACAGTAATGTGACGGATGCCATTAGTGGAGCAGGACATGCTCACTGTTTCAGAACAGTAATGTGACGGATGTCATTAGTGGAGCAGGACATGCTCTCTGTTTCAGAACAGTAATGTGACGGATGTCATTAGTGGAGCAGGACATGCTCACTGTTTCAAAACAGTAATGTGACGGATGCCATTAATGGAGCAGGACATGCTCACTTTTTCAGAACAGTAATGTGACGGATGTCATTAGTGGAGCAGGACATGCTCACTGTTTCAAAACAGTAATGTGACGGATGCCATTAATGGAGCAGGACATGCTCACTTTTTCAGAACAGTAATGTGACGGATGCCATTAGTGGAGCAGGACATGCTCACTGTTCCAGAACAGTAATGTGACGGATGTCATTAGTGGAGCAGGACATGCTCACTGTTTCAGAACAGTAATGTGACGGATGCCATTAGTGGAGCAGGACATGCTCACTGTTTCAGAACAGTAATGTGACGAATGTCATTAGTGGAGCAGGACATGCTCACTGTTTCAGAACAGTAATGTGACGAATGTCATTAGTGGAGCAGTACATGCTCACTCTTTCGAAACAGTAATGTGACGGATGTCATTAGTGGAGCAGGACATGCTCACTGTTTCAGAACAGTAATGTGACGGATGCCATTTGTAGAGCAGGACATGCTCACTGTTTCAGAACAGTAATGTGACGGATGTCATTAGTGGAGCAGGACATGCCCACTGTTTCAGAACAATAATGTGACGGATGCCATTAGTGGAGCAGGACATGCTCACTGTTTCAGAACAGTAATGTGACGGATGTCATTAGTGGAGCAGGACATACTCACTGTTTCAGAACAGTAATGTGACGGATGTCATTAGTGGAGCAGGACATGCTCACTGTTTCGGAACAGAAATGTGACGGATGTCATTAGTGAAGCAGGACATGCTCACTGTTTTGGAACAGTAATGTGACGGATGTCATTAGTGGAGTAGGACATGTTCACTGTTTCAGAACAGTAATGTGACGGATGCCATTAGTGGAGCAGGACATGCCCACTGTTTCAGAACAGTAATGTGACGGATGTCATTAGTGGAGCAGGACATGCTCTCTGTTTCGGAACAGTAATGTAACGGATGTCATTAGTGGAGCAGGACATGCTCACTGTTTCAGAACAGTAATGTGACGGATGCCATTAGTGGAGCAGGACATGCTCACTTTTTCAGAACAGTAATGTGACGGATGTCATTAGTGGAGCAGGACATACTCACTGTTTCAGAACAGTAATGTGACGGATGTCATTAGTGGAGCAGGACATGCTCACTGTTTCGGAACAGAAATGTGACGGATGTCATTAGTGGAGCAGGACATGCTCACTGTTTTGGAACAGTAATGTGACGGATGTCATTAGTGGAGTAGGACATGTTCACTGTTTCACAACAGTAATGTGACGGATGCCATTAGTGGAGCAGGACATGCTCACTGTTTCAGAACAGTAATGTGACGGATGTCATTAGTGGAGCAGGACATGCTCTCTGTTTCGGAACAGTAATGTAACGGATGTCATTAGTGGAGCAGGACATGCTCACTGTTTCAGAACAGTAATGTGACGGATGTCATTAGTGGAGCAGGACATGCTCACTGTTTCAGAACAGTAATGTGACGGATGTCATTAGTGGAGCAGGACATGCTCACTGTTTCAGAACAGTAATGTGATGGATGCCATTAGTGGAGCAGGACATGCTCACTGTTTCAGAACAGTAATGTGACCGATGTCATTATTGGAGCAGGACATGCTCACTGTTTCAGAACAGTATTGTGACGGATGTCATTAGTGGAGCAGGACATGCTCACTGTTTCAGAACAGTAATGTGACGGATGCCATTAGTGGAGCAGGACATGCTCACTGTTTCAGAACAGTAATGTGACGAATGTCATTAGTGGAGCAGGACATGCTCACTGTTTCAGAACAGTAATGTGACGATGCCATTAGTGGAGCAGGACATGCTCACTGTTTCAGAACAGTAATGTGACGGATGCCATTAGTGGAGCAGGACATGCTCACTGTTCCAGAACAGTAATGTGACGGATGTCATTAGTGGAGCAGGACATGCTCACTGTTTCAGAACAGTAATGTGACGGATGCCATTAGTGGAGCAGGACATGCTCACTGTTTCAGAACAGTAATGTGACGAATGTCATTAGTGGAGCAGGACATGCTCACTGTTTCAGAACAGTAATGTGACGAATGTCATTAGTGGAGCAGTACATGCTCACTCTTTCGA
Organism: Bathymodiolus brooksi; assembly: GCA_963680875.1. Taxonomy (NCBI): domain Eukaryota; kingdom Metazoa; phylum Mollusca; class Bivalvia; order Mytilida; family Modiolidae; genus Bathymodiolus; species Bathymodiolus brooksi. The sequence continues at coordinate 145,659,873 of OY804577.1, forward strand.
AACAGTAATGTGACGGATGTCATTAGTGGAGCAGGACATGCTCACTGTTTCAGAACAGTAATGTGACGGATGCCATTTGTAGAGCAGGACATGCTCACTGTTTCAGAACAGTAATGTGACGGATGTCATTAGTGGAGCAGGACATGCCCACTGTTTCAGAACAATAATGTGACGGATGCCATTAGTGGAGCAGGACATGCTCACTGTTTCAGAACAGTAATGTGACGGATGTCATTAGTGGAGCAGGACATACTCACTGTTTCAGAACAGTAATGTGACGGATGTCATTAGTGGAGCAGGACATGCTCACTGTTTCGGAACAGAAATGTGACGGATGTCATTAGTGGAGCAGGACATGCTCACTGTTTTGGAACAGTAATGTGACGGATGTCATTAGTGGAGTAGGACATGTTCACTGTTTCAGAACAGTAATGTGACGGATGCCATTAGTGGAGCAGGACATGCCCACTGTTTCAGAACAGTAATGTGACGGATGTCATTAGTGGAGCAGGACATGCTCTCTGTTTCGGAACAGTAATGTAACGGATGTCATTAGTGGAGCAGGACATGCTCACTGTTTCAGAACAGTAATGTGACGGATGCCATTAGTGGAGCAGGACATGCTCACTTTTTCAGAACAGTAATGTGACGGATGTCATTAGTGGAGCAGGACATACTCACTGTTTCAGAACAGTAATGTGACGGATGTCATTAGTGGAGCAGGACATGCTCACTGTTTCGGAACAGAAATGTGACGGATGTCATTAGTGGAGCAGGACATGCTCACTGTTTTGGAACAGTAATGTGACGGATGTCATTAGTGGAGTAGGACATGTTCACTGTTTCAGAACAGTAATGTGACGGATGCCATTAGTGGAGCAGGACATGCTCACTGTTTCAGAACAGTAATGTGACGGATGTCATTAGTGGAGCAGGACATGCTCTCTGTTTCGGAACAGTAATGTAACGGATGTCATTAGTGGAGCAGGACATGCTCACTGTTTCAGAACAGTAATGTGACGGATGTCATTAGTGGAGCAGGACATGCTCACTGTTTCAGAACAGTAATGTGACGGATGTCATTAGTGGAGCAGGACATGCTCACTGTTTCAGAACAGTAATGTGATGGATGCCATTAGTGGAGCAGGACATGCTCACTGTTTCGGAACAGTAATGTGACGGATGGCATTAGTGGAGCAGGACATGCTCACTGTTTCAGAACAGTAATGTGACCGATGTCATTATTGGAGCAGGACATGCTCACTGTTTCAGAACAGTATTGTGACGGATGTCATTAGTGGAGCAGGACATGCTCACTGTTTCAGAACAGTAATGTGACGGATGCCATTAGTGGAGCAGGACATGCTCACTGTTTCAGAACAGTAATGTGACGAATGTCATTAGTGGAGCAGGACATGCTCACTGTTTCAGAACAGTAATGTGACGATGCCATTAGTGGAGCAGGACATGCTCACTGTTTCAGAACAGTAATGTGACGGATGTCATTAGTGGAGCAGGACATGCTCACTGTTTCAGAACAGTAATGTGACGGATGTCATTAGTGGAGCAGGACATGGTCACTGTTTCAGAACAGTAATTAGACGATGCCATTAGTGGAGCAGGACATGCTCACTGTTTCTGAACAGTAATGTGACGGATGTCATTAGTGGAGCAGGACATGCTCACTGTTTCAGAACAGTAATGTGACGGATGCCATTAGTGGAGGAGGACATGCTCACTGTTTCAGAACAGTAATGTGACGAATGTCATTAGTGGAGCAGGACATGCTCACTGTTTCAGAACAATAATGTGACGAATGTCATTAGTGGAGCAGGACATGCTCACTGTTTCGGAACAGTAATGTGACGGATGTCATTAGTGGAGCAGGACATGCTCACTGTTTCAGAACAGTAATGCGACGGATGCCATTAGTGGAGCAGGACATGGTCACTGTTTCAGAACAGTAATGTGACGGATGCCATTAGTGGAGCAGGACATGCTCACTGTTTCAGAACAGTAATGTGACGGATGTCATTAGTGGAGCAGGACATGCTCACTGTTTCGGAACAGTAATGTGACGGATATCATTAGTGGAGCAGGACATGCTCACTGTTTCGGAACAGTAATGTGACGGATGTCATTAGAGGAGCAGGACATGCTCACTGTTTCAGAACAGTAATGTGACGGATGCCATTTGTAGAGCAGGACATGCTCACTGTTTCAGAACAGTAATGTGACGAATGTCATTAGTGGAGCAGGACATGCTCACTGTTTCAGAACAGTAATGTGACGGATGTCATTAGTGGGGCAGGACATGCTCACTGTTTCAGAACAGTAATGCGACGGATGTCATTAGTGGAGCAGGACATGCTCACTGTTTCAGAACAGTAATGTGACGGATGTCATTAGTGGAGCAGGACATGCTCACTGTTTCAGAACAGTAATGTGACGAATGTAATTAGTGGAGCAGGATATGCTGACTCTTTCAGAACAGTAATGTGACGAATGTCATTAGTGGAGCAGGACATACTCACTGTTTCGGAACAGTAATGTGACGGATGTCATTAGTGGAGCAGGACATGCTCACTGTTTCAGAACAGTAATGTGACGAATGCCATTTGTAGAGCAGGACATGCTCACTGTTTCAGAACAGTAATGTGACGGATGCCCATAGTGGAGCAGGACATGCTCACTGTTTCAGAACAGTAATGTGACGGATGTCATTAGTAGAGCAGGACATGCTCACTGTTTCAGAACAGTAATGTGACGAATGTCATTAGTGGAGCAGGACATGCTCACTGTTTCGGAACAGTAATGTGACGGATGTCAATAGTGGAGCAGGACATGCTCACTGTTTTTGAACAGTAATGTGACGGATGTCATTAGTGGAGTAGGATATGTTCACTGTTTCAGAACAGTAATGTGACGGATGCCATTAGTGGAGCAGGACATGCTCACTGTTTCAGAACAGTAATGTAAAGGATGTCATTAGTGGAGCAGGACATGCTCACTGTTTCGGAACAGTAATGTGACGGATGTCATTAGTGGAGCAGGACATGCTCACTCTTTCGGAACAGTAATGTGACGGAAGCCATTAGTAAAGCAGGACATGTTCACTGTTTCGGAACAGTAATGTGACGGATGCCATTAGTGGAGCAGGACAGGCTCACTGTTTCAGAACAGTAATGTGACGGATGCCATTAGTGGAGCAGGACATGCTCACTGTTTCGGAACAGTAATGTGACGGATGCCATTAGTGGAGCAGGATATGCTCACTGTTTCAGAACAGTAATGTGACTGATGCCATTAGTGGAGCAGGACATCCTCACTGTTTCGGCACAGTATTGTGACGGATGCCATTAGTGGAGAAGGACATTCTCACTGTTTCAGAACAGTAATGTGACGGATGTCATTAGTGGAGCGGGAAATGCTCACTGTTTCAGAACAGTAATGTGACGATGCCATTAGTGGAGCAGGACATGCACACTGTTTCAGAACAGTAATGTGACGGATGTCATTAGTGGAGCAGGACATGCTCACTGTTTCAGAACAGTAATGTGACGGATGTCATTAGTGGAGCAGGACATGCTCACTGTTTCAGAACAGTAATTAGACGGATGCCATTAGTGGAGCAGGACATGCTCACTGTTTCAGAACAGTAATGTGACGGGTGTCATTAGTGGAGCAGGACATGCTCACTGTTTCAGAACAGTAATGGGACAATGTCATTAGTGGAGCAGGACATGCTCACTGTTTCAGAACAGTAATGTGACGGATGCCATTAGTGGAGCAGGACATGCTCACTGTTTCAGAACAGTAATGTGACGAATGTCATTAGTGGAGCAGGACATGCTCACTGTTTCGGAACAGTAATTTGACGGATGTCATTAATGGAGCAGATCATGCTCACTGTTTCGGAACAGTAATGTGACGGATGTCATTAGTGGAGCAGGACATGCTCACTGTTTCAGAACAGTAATGTGACGGATGCCATTTGTAGAGCAGGACATGCTCACTGTTTCAGAAAAGTAATGTGACGGATGTCATTAGTGGAGCAGGACATGCTCACTTTTTCAGAACAGTAATGTGACGGATGTCATTAGTGGAACAGGACAAGCTCACTGTTTCGGAACAGTAATGTGACGGATGCCATTAATGGAGCAGGACATGCTCACTGTTTCAGAACAGTAATGTGACGGATGTCATTAGTGGAGCAGGACATGCTCACTGTTTCGGAACAGTAATGTGACGAATGTCATTAGTGGAGCAGGACATGCTCACTGTTTCAGAACAGTAATGTGACGAATGCCATTTGTAGAGCAGGACATGCTCACTGTTTCAGAACAGAAATGTGACGGATGTCATTAGTGGAGCAGGACATGCTCACTGTTTCAGAACAGTAATGTGACGGATGTCTTTTGTAGAGCAGGACATGCTCACTGTTTCAGAATAGTAATGTGACGAATGTCTTTAGTGGAGTAGGACATGCTCACTGTTTCAGAACAGTAATGTGACGGATGCCATTTGTAGAGCAGGACATGCTCACTGTTTCAGAATAGTAATGTGACGGATGTCATTAGAGGAGCAGGACATGCTCACTGTTTCAGAACAGTAATGTGACGGATGCCATTAGTGGAGCAGGACATGCTCACTGTTTCAGAACAGTAATGTGACGGATGTCATTAGTGGAGCAGGACATGCTCACTGTTTCGGAACAGTAATGTGACGGATGTCATTAGTGGAGCAGGACATGCTCACTGTTTCAGAACAGTAATGTGACTGATGCCATTTGTAGAGCAGGACATGCTCACTGTTTCAGAACAGTAATGTGACGGATGCCATTTGTAGAGCAGGACATGCTCACTGTTTCAGAATAGTAATGTGACGGATGTCATTAGTGGAGCAGGACATGCTCACTGTTTTAGAACAGTAATGTGACGGATGCCATTAGTGGAGCAGGACATGCTCACTGTTTCAGAACAGTAATGTGACGGGTGTCATTAGTGGAGCAGGACATGCTCACTGTTTCAGAACAGTAATGTGACGGATGCCATTAGTGGAGCAGGACATGCTCACTGCTTCAGAACAGTAATGTGACGGATGCCATTAGTGGAGCAGGACATGCTCACTGTTTCAGAACAGTAATGTGACGGATGTCATTAGTGGAGCAGGACATGCTCACTTTTTCAGAACAGTAATGTGACGGATGCCATTTGTAGAGCAGGACATGCTCACTGTTTCAGAATAGTAATGTGACGGATGTCATTAGTGGAGCAGGACATGCTCACTGTTTCGGAACAGTAATGTGACGGATGTCATTAGTGGAGCAGGACATGCTCACTGTTTCGGAACAGTAATGTGACGGATGTCATTAGTGGAGCAGGACATGCTCACTGTTTCAGAAGTGTAATGTGACGGATGCCATTTGTAGAGCAGGACATGCTCACTGTTTCAGAACAGTAATGTGACGAATATTATTAGTGGAGCAGGACATGCTCACTGTTTCAGAACAGTAATGTGACGGATGTCATTAGTTGGGCAGGACATGCTCACTGTTTCAGAACAATGATGTGACGGATGTCATTAGTGGAGCAGGACATGCTCACTGTTTCAGAACAGTAATGTGACGGATGTCATTAGTGGAGCAGGACATGCTCACTGTTTCAGAACAGTAATGTGACGAATGTAATTAGTGGAGCAGGATATGCTGACTGTTTCAGAACAGTAATGTGACGAATGTCATTAGTGGAGCAGGACATGCTCACTGTTTCGGAACAGTAATGTGACGGATGTCATTAGTGGAGCAGGACATGCTCACTGTTTCAGAACAGTAATGTGACTGATGCCTTTTGTAGAGCAGGACATGCTCACTGTTTCAGAACAGTAATGTGACGGATGCCATTTGTAGAACAGGACATGCTCACTGTTTCAGAATAGTAATGTGACGGATGTCATTAGTGGAGCAGGACATGCTCACTGTTTTAGAACAGTAATGTGTCGGATGTCATTAGTAAAGCAGGACATGTTCACTGTTTCGGAACAGTAATGTGACGGATGCCATTAGTGGAGCAGGACAGGCTCACTGTTTCAGAACAGTAATGTGACGGATGCCATTAGTGGAGCAGGACATGCTCACTGTTTCAGAACAGTAATGTGACGGATGCCATTAGTGGAGCAGGACATGCTCACTGTTTCAGAACAGTAATGTGACGGATGCCATTAGTGGAGCAGGACATGCTCACTGTTTCAGAACAGTAATGTGACGGATGTCATTAGTGGAGCAGGACATGCTCACTTTTTCAGAACAGTAATGTGACGGATGCCATTTGTAGAGCAGGACATGCTCACTGTTTCAGAATAGTAATGTGACGGATGTCATTAGTGGAGCAGGACATGCTCACTGTTTCGGAACAGTAATGTGACGGATGTCATTAGTAAAGCAGGACATGTTCACTGTTTCGGAACAGTAATGTGACGGATGCCATTAGTGGAGCAGGACAGGCTCACTGTTTCAGAACAGTAATGTGACGGACCCATTAGTGGAGCAGGACATGCTCACTGTTTCGGAACAGTAATGTGACGTATGCCATTAGTGGAGCAGGATATGCTCACTGTTTCGGAACAGTAATGTGACGGATGCCATTAGTGGAGCAGGACATGCTCACTGTTTCAGAACAGTAATGTGACGGATGCCATTAGTGGAGCAGGACATGCTCACTGTTTCAGAACAGTAATGTGACGGATGTCATTAGTGGAGCAGGACATGCTCACTTTTTCAGAACAGTAATGTGACGGATGCCATTTGTAGAGCAGGACATGCTCACTGTTTCAGAATAGTAATGTGACGGATGTCATTAGTGGAGCAGGACATGCTCACTGTTTCGGAACAGTAATGTGACGGATGTCATTAGTAAAGCAGGACATGTTCACTGTTTCGGAACAGTAATGTGACGGATGCCATTAGTGGAGCAGGACAGGCTCACTGTTTCAGAACAGTAATGTGACGGATGCCATTAGTGGAGCAGGACATGCTCACTGTTTCGGAACAGTAATGTGACGGATGCCATTAGTGGAGCAGGATATGCTCACTGTTTCAGAACAGTAATGTGACTGATGCCATTAGTGGAGCAGGACATCCTCACTGTTTCGGAACAGTAATGTGACGGATGGCATTAGTGGAGAAGGATATTCTCACTGTTTCAGAACAGTAATGTGACGGATGTCATTAGTGGAGCGGGACATGCTCACTGTTTCAGAACAGTAATGTGACGATGCCATTAGTGGAGCAGAACATGCACACTGTTTCAGAACAGTAATGTGACGGATGTCATTAGTGGAGCAGGACATGCTCACTGTTTCAGAGCAGTAATGTGACGGATGTCATTAGTGGAGCAGGACATGCTCACTGTTTCAGAACAGTAATGTGACGTATGTGATTAGTGGAGCAGGACATGCTCACTGTTTCAGAACAGTAATGTGACGGATGCCATTAGTGGAGCAGGACATGCTCACTCTTTCGGAACAGTAATGTGACGGATGTCATTAGTAAAGCAGGACATGTTCACTGTTTCGGAACAGTAATGTGACGGATGCCATTAGTGGAGCAGGACAGGCTCACTGTTTCAGAACAGTAATGTGACGGATGCCATTAGTGGAGCAGGACATGCTCACTGTTTCGGAACAGTAATGTGACGGATGCCATTAGTGGAGCAGGATATGCTCACTGTTTCAGAACAGTAATGTGACTGATGCCATTTGTAGAGCAGGACATGCTCACTGTTTCAGAACAGTAATGTGACGGATGCCATTTGTAGAGCAGGACATGCTCACTGTTTCAGAATAGTAATGTGACGGATGTCATTAGTGGAGCAGGACATGCTCACTGTTTTAGAACAGTAATGTGACGGATGCCATTAGTGGAGCAGGACATGCTCACTGTTTCAGAACAGTAATGTGACGGGTGTCATTAGTGGAGCAGGACATGCTCACTGTTTCAGAACAGTAATGTGACGGATGCCATTAGTGGAGCAGGACATGCTCACTGCTTCAGAACAGTAATGTGACGAATGTCATTAGTGGAGTAGGACATGCTCACTTTTTCAGAACAGTAATGTGACGGATGCCATTTGTAGAGCAGGACATGCTCACTGTTTCAGAATAGTAATGTGACGGATGTCATTAGTGGAGCAGGACATGCTCACTGTTTCGGAACAGTAATGTGACGGATGTCATTAGTGGAGCAGGACATGCTCACTTTTTCGGAACAGTAATGTGACGGATGTCATTAGTGGAGCAGGACATGTTCACTGTATCAGAAGTGTAATGTGACGGATGCCATTTGTAGAGCAGGACATGCTCACTGTTTCAGAACAGTAATGTGACGAATATCATTAGTGGAGCAGGAAATGCTCACTGTTTCAGAACAGTAATGTGACGGATGTCATTAGTTGGGCAGGACATGCTCACTGTTTCAGAACAATAATGTGACGGATGTCATTAGTGGAGCAGGACATGCTCACTGTTTCAGAACAGTAATGTGACGGATGTCATTAGTGGAGCAGGACATGCTCACTGTTTCAGAACAGTAATGTGACGAATGTAATTAGTGGAGCAGGATATGCTGACTGTTTCAGAACAGTAATGTGACGAATGTCATTAGTGGAGCAGGACATGCTCACTGTTTCGGAACAGTAATGTGACGGATGTCATTAGTGGAGCAGGACATGCTCACTGTTTCAGAACAGTAATGTGACTGATGCCATTTGTAGAGCAGGACATGCTCACTGTTTCAGAACAGTAATGTGACGGATGCCATTTGTAGAGCAGGACATGCTCACTGTTTCAGAATAGTAATGTGACGGATGTCATTAGTGGAGCAGGACATGCTCACTGTTTTAGAACAGTAATGTGACGGATGCCATTAGTGGAGCAGGACATGCTCACTGTTTCAGAACAGTAATGTGACGGGTGTCATTAGTGGAGCAGGACATGCTCACTGTTTCAGAACAGTAATGTGACGGATGCCATTAGTGGAGCAGGACATGCTCACTGCTTCAGAACAGTAATGTGACGGATGCCATTAGTGGAGCAGGACATGCTCACTGTTTCAGAACAGTAATGTGACGGATGTCATTAGTGGAGCAGGACATGCTCACTTTTTCAGAACAGTAATGTGACGGATGCCATTTGTAGAGCAGGACATGCTCACTGTTTCAGAATAGTAATGTGACGGATGTCATTAGTGGAGCAGGACATGCTCACTGTTTCGGAACAGTAATGTGACGGATGTCATTAGTGGAGCAGGACATGCTCACTGTTTCGGAACAGTAATGTGACGGATGTCATTAGTGGAGCAGGACATGCTCACTGTTTCATAAGTGTAATGTGACGGATGCCATTTGTAGAGCAGGACATGCTCACTGTTTCAGAACAGTAATGTGACGAATATTATTAGAGGAGCAGGACATGCTCACTGTTTCAGAACAATAATGTGACGGATGTCATTAGTGGAGCAGGACATGCTCACTGTTTCAGAACAGTAATGTGACGGATGTCATTAGTGGAGCAGGACATGCTCACTGTTTCAGAACAGTAATGTGACGAATGTAATTAGTGGAGCAGGATATGCTGACTGTTTCAGAACAGTAATGTGACGAATGTCATTAGTGGAGCAGGACATGCTCACTGTTTCGGAACAGTAATGTGACGGATGTCATTAGTGGAGCAGGACATGCTCACTGTTTCAGAACAGTAATGTGACTGATGCCTTTTGTAGAGCAGGACATGCTCACTGTTTCAGAACAGTAATGTGACGGATGCCATTTGTAGAACAGGACATGCTCACTGTTTCAGAATAGTAATGTGACGGATGTCATTAGTGGAGCAGGACATGCTCACTGTTTTAGAACAGTAATGTGACGGATGTCATTAGTAAAGCAGGACATGTTCACTGTTTCGGAACAGTAATGTGACGGATGCCATTAGTGGAGCAGGACAGGCTCACTGTTTCAGAACAGTAATGTGACGGATGCCATTAGTGGAGCAGGACATGCTCACTGTTTCAGAACAGTAATGTGACGGATGCCATTAGTGGAGCAGGACATGCTCACTGTTTCAGAACAGTAATGTGACGGATGCCATTAGTGGAGCAGGACATGCTCACTGTTTCAGAACAGTAATGTGACGGATGTCATTAGTGGAGCAGGACATGCTCACTTTTTCAGAACAGTAATGTGACGGATGCCATTTGTAGAGCAGGACATGCTCACTGTTTCAGAATAGTAATGTGACGGATGTCATTAGTGGAGCAGGACATGCTCACTGTTTCGGAACAGTAATGTGACGGATGTCATTAGTAAAGCAGGACATGTTCACTGTTTCGGAACAGTAATGTGACGGATGCCATTAGTGGAGCAGGACAGGCTCACTGTTTCAGAACAGTAATGTGACGGATGCCATTAGTGGAGCAGGACATGCTCACTGTTTCGGAACAGTAATGTGACGTATGCCATTAGTGGAGCAGGATATGCTCACTGTTTCGGAACAGTAATGTGACGGATGCCATTAGTGGAGCAGGACATGCTCACTGTTTCAGAACAGTAATGTGACGGATGCCATTAGTGGAGCAGGACATGCTCACTGTTTCAGAACAGTAATGTGACGGATGTCATTAGTGGAGCAGGACATGCTCACTTTTTCAGAACAGTAATGTGACGGATGCCATTTGTAGAGCAGGACATGCTCACTGTTTCAGAATAGTAATGTGACGGATGTCATTAGTGGAGCAGGACATGCTCACTGTTTCGGAACAGTAATGTGACGGATGTCATTAGTAAAGCAGGACATGTTCACTGTTTCGGAACAGTAATGTGACGGATGCCATTAGTGGAGCAGGACAGGTTCACTGTTTCAGAACAGTAATGTGACGGATGCCATTAGTGGAGCAGGACATGCTCACTGTTTCGGAACAGTAATGTGACGGATGCCATTAGTGGAGCAGGATATGCTCACTGTTTCAGAACAGTAATGTGACTGATGCCATTAGTGGAGCAGGACATCCTCACTGTTTCGGAACAGTAATGTGACGGATGCCATTAGTGGAGAAGGATATTCTCACTGTTTCAGAACAGTAATGTGACGGATGTCATTAGTGGAGCGGGACATGCTCACTGTTTCAGAACAGTAATGTGACGATGCCATTAGTGGAGCAGAACATGCACACTGTTTCAGAACAGTAATGTGACGGATGTCATTAGTGGAGCAGGACATGCTCACTGTTTCAGAACAGTAATGTGACGAATGTAATTAGTGGAGCAGGATATGCTGACTGTTTCAGAACAGTAATGTGACGAATGTCATTAGTGGAGCAGGACATGCTCACTGTTTCGGAACAGTAATGTGACGGATGTCATTAGTGGAGCAGGACATGCTCACTGTTTCAGAACAGTAATGTGACTGATGCCTTTTGTAGAGCAGGACATGCTCACTGTTTCAGAACAGTAATGTGACGGATGCCATTTGTAGAACAGGACATGCTCACTGTTTCAGAATAGTAATGTGACGGATGTCATTAGTGGAGCAGGACATGCTCACTGTTTTAGAACAGTAATGTGACGGATGTCATTAGTAAAGCAGGACATGTTCACTGTTTCGGAACAGTAATGTGACGGATGCCATTAGTGGAGCAGGACAGGCTCACTGTTTCAGAACAGTAATGTGACGGATGCCATTAGTGGAGCAGGACATGCTCACTGTTTCAGAACAGTAATGTGACGGATGCCATTAGTGGAGCAGGACATGCTCACTGTTTCAGAACAGTAATGTGACGGATGCCATTAGTGGAGCAGGACATGCTCACTGTTTCAGAACAGTAATGTGACGGATGTCATTAGTGGAGCAGGACATGCTCACTTTTTCAGAACAGTAATGTGACGGATGCCATTTGTAGAGCAGGACATGCTCACTGTTTCAGAATAGTAATGTGACGGATGTCATTAGTGGAGCAGGACATGCTCACTGTTTCGGAACAGTAATGTGACGGATGTCATTAGTAAAGCAGGACATGTTCACTGTTTCGGAACAGTAATGTGACGGATGCCATTAGTGGAGCAGGACAGGCTCACTGTTTCAGAACAGTAATGTGACGGATGCCATTAGTGGAGCAGGACATGCTCACTGTTTCGGAACAGTAATGTGACGTATGCCATTAGTGGAGCAGGATATGCTCACTGTTTCGGAACAGTAATGTGACGGATGCCATTAGTGGAGCAGGACATGCTCACTGTTTCAGAACAGTAATGTGACGGATGCCATTAGTGGAGCAGGACATGCTCACTGTTTCAGAACAGTAATGTGACGGATGTCATTAGTGGAGCAGGACATGCTCACTTTTTCAGAACAGTAATGTGACGGATGCCATTTGTAGAGCAGGACATGCTCACTGTTTCAGAATAGTAATGTGACGGATGTCATTAGTGGAGCAGGACATGCTCACTGTTTCGGAACAGTAATGTGACGGATGTCATTAGTAAAGCAGGACATGTTCACTGTTTCGGAACAGTAATGTGACGGATGCCATTAGTGGAGCAGGACAGGTTCACTGTTTCAGAACAGTAATGTGACGGATGCCATTAGTGGAGCAGGACATGCTCACTGTTTCGGAACAGTAATGTGACGGATGCCATTAGTGGAGCAGGATATGCTCACTGTTTCAGAACAGTAATGTGACTGATGCCATTAGTGGAGCAGGACATCCTCACTGTTTCGGAACAGTAATGTGACGGATGCCATTAGTGGAGAAGGATATTCTCACTGTTTCAGAACAGTAATGTGACGGATGTCATTAGTGGAGCGGGACATGCTCACTGTTTCAGAACAGTAATGTGACGATGCCATTAGTGGAGCAGAACATGCACACTGTTTCAGAACAGTAATGTGACGGATGTCATTAGTGGAGCAGGACATGCTCACTGTTTCAGAGCAGTAATGTGACGGATGTCATTAGTGGAGCAGGACATGCTCACTGTTTCAGAACAGTAATGTGACGTATGTGATTAGTGGAGCAGGACATGCTCACTGTTTCAGAACAGTAATGTGACGGATGCCATTAGTGGAGCAGGACATGCTCACTCTTTCGGAACAGTAATGTGACGGATGTCATTAGTAAAGCAGGACATGTTCACTGTTTCGGAACAGTAATGTGACGGATGCCATTAGTGGAGCAGGACAGGCTCACTGTTTCAGAACAGTAATGTGACGGATGCCATTAGTGGAGCAGGACATGCTCACTGTTTCGGAACAGTAATGTGACGGATGCCATTAGTGGAGCAGGATATGCTCACTGTTTCAGAACAGTAATGTGACTGATGCCATTTGTAGAGCAGGACATGCTCACTGTTTCAGAACAGTAATGTGACGGATGCCATTTGTAGAGCAGGACATGCTCACTGTTTCAGAATAGTAATGTGACGGATGTCATTAGTGGAGCAGGACATGCTCACTGTTTTAGAACAGTAATGTGACGGATGCCATTAGTGGAGCAGGACATGCTCACTGTTTCAGAACAGTAATGTGACGGGTGTCATTAGTGGAGCAGGACATGCTCACTGTTTCAGAACAGTAATGTGACGGATGCCATTAGTGGAGCAGGACATGCTCACTGCTTCAGAACAGTAATGTGACGGATGTCATTAGTGGAGTAGGACATGCTCACTTTTTCAGAACAGTAATGTGACGGATGCCATTTGTAGAGCAGGACATGCTCACTGTTTCAGAATAGTAATGTGACGGATGTCATTAGTGGAGCAGGACATGCTCACTGTTTCGGAACAGTAATGTGACGGATGTCATTAGTGGAGCAGGACATGCTCACTGTTTCGGAACAGTAATGTGACGGATGTCATTAGTGGAGCAGGACATGCTCACTGTATCAGAAGTGTAATGTGACGGATGCCATTTGTAGAGCAGGACATGCTCACTGTTTCAGAACAGTAATGTGACGAATATCATTAGTGGAGCAGGAAATGCTCACTGTTTCAGAACAGTAATGTGACGGATGTCATTAGTTGGGCAGGACATGTTCACTGTTTCAGAACAATAATGTGACGGATGTCATTAGTGGAGCAGGACATGCTCACTGTTTCAGAACAGTAATGTGACGGATGTCATTAGTGGAGCAGGACATGCTCACTGTTTCAGAACAGTAATGTGACGAATGTAATTAGTGGAGCAGGATATGCTGACTGTTTCAGAACAGTAATGTGACGAATGTCATTAGTGGAGCAGGACATGCTCACTGTTTCGGAACAGTAATGTGACGGATGTCATTAGTGGAGCAGGACATGCTCACTGTTTCAGAACAGTAATGTGACTGATGCCTTTTGTAGAGCAGGACATGCTCACTGTTTCAGAACAGTAATGTGACGGATGCCATTTGTAGAACAGGACATGCTCACTGTTTCAGAATAGTAATGTGACGGATGTCATTAGTGGAGCAGGACATGCTCACTGTTTTAGAACAGTAATGTGACGGATGTCATTAGTAAAGCAGGACATGTTCACTGTTTCGGAACAGTAATGTGACGGATGCCATTAGTGGAGCAGGACAGGCTCACTGTTTCAGAACAGGAATGTGACGGATGCCATTAGTGGAGCAGGACATGCTCACTGTTTCAGAACAGTAATGTGACGGATGCCATTAGTGGAGCAGGACATGCTCACTGTTTCAGAACAGTAATGTGACGGATGCCATTAGTGGAGCAGGACATGCTCACTGTTTCAGAACAGTAATGTGACGGTTGTCATTAGTGGAGCAGGACATGCTCACTTTTTCAGAACAGTAATGTGACGGATGCCATTTGTAGAGCAGGACATGCTCACTGTTTCAGAATAGTAATGTGACGGATGTCATTAGTGGAGCAGGACATGCTCACTGTTTCGGAACAGTAATGTGACGGATGTCATTAGTAAAGCAGGACATGTTCACTGTTTCGGAACAGTAATGTGACGGATGCCATTAGTGGAGCAGGACAGGCTCACTGTTTCAGAACAGTAATGTGACGGATGCCATTAGTGGAGCAGGACATGCTCACTGTTTCGGAACAGTAATGTGACGGATGCCATTAGTGGAGCAGGATATGCTCACTGTTTCGGAACAGTAATGTGACGGATGCCATTAGTGGAGCAGGACATGCTCACTGTTTCAGAACAGTAATGTGACGGATGCCATTAGTGGAGCAGGACATGCTCACTGTTTCAGAACAGTAATGTGACGGATGTCATTAGTGGAGCAGGACATGCTCACTTTTTCAGAACAGTAATGTGACGGATGCCATTTGTAGAGCAGGACATGCTCACTGTTTCAGAATAGTAATGTGACGGATGTCATTAGTGGAGCAGGACATGCTCACTGTTTCGGAACAGTAATGTGACGGATGTCATTAGTAAAGCAGGACATGTTCACTGTTTCGGAACAGTAATGTGACGGATGCCATTAGTGGAGCAGGACAGGCTCACTGTTTCAGAACAGTAATGTGACGGATGCCATTAGTGGAGCAGGACATGCTCACTGTTTCGGAACAGTAATGTGACGGATGCCATTAGTGGAGCAGGATATGCTCACTGTTTCAGAACAGTAATGTGACTGATGCCATTAGTGGAGCAGGACATCCTCACTGTTTCGGAACAGTAATGTGACGGATGCCATTAGTGGAGAAGGATATTCTCACTGTTTCAGAACAGTAATGTGACGGATGTCATTAGTGGAGCGGGACATGCTCACTGTTTCAGAACAGTAATGTGACGATGCCATTAGTGGAGCAGGACATACACACTGTTTCAGAACAGTAATGTGACGGATGTCATTAGTGGAGCAGGACATGCTCACTGTTTCAGAGCAGTAATGTGACGGATGTCATTAGTGGAGCAAGACATGCTCACTGTTTCAGAACAGTAATGTGACGTATGTGATTAGTGGAGCAGGACATGCTCACTGTTTCAGAACAGTAATGTGACGGATGCCATTAGTGGAGCAGGACATGCTCACTCTTTCGGAACAGTAATGTGACGGATGTCATTAGTAAAGCAGGACATGTTCACTGTTTCGGAACAGTAATGTGACGGATGCCATTAGTGGAGCAGGACAGGCTCACTGTTTCAGAACAGTAATGTGACGGATGCCATTAGTGGAGCAGGACATGCTCACTGTTTCGGAACAGTAATGTGACGGATGCCATTAGTGGAGCAGGATATGCTCACTGTTTCAGAACAGTAATGTGACTGATGCCATTAGTGGAGCAGGACATCCTCACTGTTTCGGAACAGTAATGTGACGGATGCCATTAGTGGAGAAGGACATTCTCACTGTTTCAGAACAGTAATGTGACGGATGTCATTAGTGGAGCGGGACATGCTCACTGTTTCAGAACAGTAATGTGACGATGCCATTAGTGGAGCAGGACATGCACACTGTTTCAGAACAGTAATGTGACGGATGTCATTAGTGGAGCAGGACATGCTCACTGTTTCAGAACAGTAATGTGACGGATGTCATTAGTGGAGCAGGACATGCTCACTGTTTCAGAACAGTAATGTGACGGATGTCATTATTGGAACAGGACATGGTCACTGTTTCAGAACAATAATTAGACGGATGCCATTAGTGGAGCAGGACATGCTCACTGTTTCAGAACAGTAATGTGACGGGTGTCATTAGTGGAGCAGGACATTCTCACTGTTTCAGAACAGTAATGGGACAATGCTATTAGTGGAGCAGGACATGCTCACTGTTTCAGAACAGTAATGTGACGGATGCCATTAGTGGAGCAGGACATGCTCACTGTTTCGGAACAGTAATGTGACGAATGTCATTAGTGGAGCAGGACATGCTCACTGTTTCGGAACAGTAATTTGACGGATGTCATTAGTGGAGCAGATCATGCTCACTGTTTCGGAACAGTAATGTGACGGATGTCATTAGTGGAGCAGGACATGCTCACTGTTTTAGAACAGTAATGTGACGGATGCCATTTGTAGAGCAGGACATGCTCACTGTTTCAGAACAGTAATGTGACAAATGTCATTAGTGGAGCAGGACATGCTCACTGTTTCAGAACAGTAATGTGACGGATGTCATTAGTGGGGCAGGACATGCTCACTGTTTCAGAACAGTAATGTGACGGATGTCATTAGTGGAGCAGGACATGCTCACTGTTTCAGAACAGTAATGTGACGGATGTCATTAGTGGAGCAGGACATGCTCACTGTTTCAGAACAGTAATGTGACGAATGTAATTAGTGGAGCAGGATATGCTCACTGTTTCAGAACAGTAATGTGACGAATGTCATTAGTGGAGCAGGACATACTCACTGTTTCGGAACAGTAATGTGACGGATGTCATTAGTGGAGCAGGACATGCTCACTGTTTCAGAACAGTAATGTGACGGATGCCATTTGTAGAGCAGGAAATGCTCACTGTTTCAGAACAGTAATGTGACGGATGCCCTTAGTGGAGCAGGACATGCTCACTGTTTCAGAACAGTAATGTGACGGATGTCATTAGTAGAACAGGACATGCTCACTGTTTCAGAACAGTAATGTGACGGATGTCATTAGTGGAGCAGGACATGCTCACTGTTTCGGAACAGTAATGTGACGGATGTCATTAGTGGAGCAGGACATGCTCACTGTTTTTGAACAGTAATATGACGGATGTCATTAGTGGAGTAGGATATGTTCACTGTTTCAGAACAGTAATGTGACGGATGCCTTTAGTGGAGCAGGACATGCTCACTATTTCAGAACAGTAATGTAAAGGATGTCATTAGTGGAGCAGGACATGCTCACTGTTTCGGAAAAGTAATGTGACGGATGTCATTAGTGGAGCAGGACATGCTCACTGTTTCAGAGCAGTAATGTGACGGATGTCATTAGTGGAGCAGGACATGCTCACTGTTTCAGAACAGTAATGTGACGTATGTGATTAGTGGAGCAGGACATGCTCACTGTTTCAGAACAGTAATGTGACGGATGTCATTAGTGGAGCGGGACATGCTCACTGTTTCAGAACAGTAATGTGACGATGCCATTAGTGGAGCATGACATGCACACTGTTTCAGAACAGTAATGTGACGGATGTCATTAGTGGAGCAGGACATGCTCAACTGTTTCAGAACAGTAATGTGACGGATGTCATTAGTGGAGCAGGACATGCTCACTGTTTCAGAACAGTAATGTGACGGATGTCATTATTGGAGCAGGACATGGTCACTGTTTAAGAACAATAATTAGACGGATGCCATTAGTGGAGCAGGACATGCTCACTGTTTCAGAACAGTAATGTGACGGGTGTCATTATTGGAGCAGGACATGCTCACTGTTTCAGAACAGTAATGGGACAATGCCATTAGTGGAGCAGGACATGCTCACTGTTTCAGAACAGTAATGTGACGGATGCCATTAGTGGAGCAGGACATGCTCACTGTTTCGGAACAGTAATGTGACGAATGTCATTAGTGGAGCAGGACATGCTCACTGTTTCGGAACAGTAATTTGACGGATGTCAATAGTGGAGCAGATCATGCTCACTGTTTCGGAACAGTAATGTGACGGATGTCATTAGTGGAGCAGGACATGCTCACTGTTTTAGAACAGTAATGTGACGGATGCCATTTGTAGAGCAGGACATGCTCACTGTTTCAGAACAGTAATGTGACGGATGTCATTAGTGGAGAAGGACATGCTCACTTTTTCAGAACAGTAATGTGACGGATGCCATTTGTAGAGCAGGACATGCTCACTGTTTCAGAATAGTAATGTGACGGATGTCATTAGTGGAGCAGGACAAGCTCACTGTTTCAGAACAGTAATGTGACGGATGCCATTAGTGGAGCAGGACATGCTCACTGTTACAGAACAGTAATGTGACGGATGTCATTAGTGGAGCAGGACATGCTCACTGTTTCGGAACAGTAATGTGACGGATGTCATTAGTGGAGCAGGATATGCTCACTGTTTCAGAACAGTAATGTGACGGATGCCATTTGTAGAGCAGGACATGCTCACTGTTTCAGAACAGTAATGTGACGGATGTCATTAGTGGAGCAGGACATGCTCATTGTTTCAGAACAGTAATGTGACGTATGTGATTAGTGGAGCAGGACATGCTCAATGTTTCAGAACAGTAATGTGACGGATGTCATTATTGGAGCAGGACATGGTCACTGTTTCAGAACAGTAATTAGACGGATGCCATTAGTGGAGCAGGACATGCTCACTGTTTCAGAACAGTAATGTGACGGGTGTCATTAGTGGAGCAGGACATGGTCACTGTTTCAGAACAGTAATTAGACGGATGCCATTAGTGGAGCAGGAGATGCTCACTGTTTCAGAACAGTAATGTGACGAATGTCATTAGTGGAGCAGGACATGCTCACTGTTTCGGAACAGTAATTTGACGGGTGTCATTAGTGGAGCAGATCATGCTCACTGTTTCGGAACAGTAATGTGACGGATGTCATTAGTGGAGCAGGACATGCTCACTGTTTCAGAACAGTAATGTGATGGATGCCATTTGTAGAGCAGGACATGCTCACTGTTTCAGAACAGTAATGTGACGGATGTCATTAGTGGAGCAGGACATGCTCACTTTTTCAGAACAGTAATGTGACGGATGCCATTTGTAGAGCAGGACATGCTCACTGTTTCAGAATAGTAATGTGACGGATGTCATTAGTGGAGCAGGACAAGCTCACTGTTTCAGAACAGTAATGTGACGGATGCCATTAGTGGAGCAGGACATGCTCACTGTTTCATAACAGTAATGTATCGGATGTCATTAGTGGAGCAGGACATGCTCACTGTTTCGGAACAGTAATGTGACGGATGTCATTAGTGGAGCAGGACATGCTCACTGTTTCAGAACAGTAATGTGACGGATGCCATTTGTAGAGCAGGACATGCTTACTGTTTCTGAACAGAAATGTGACGGATGTCATTAGTGGAGCAGGACATGCTCACTGTTTCAGAACAGTAATGTGACGGTTGCCATTTGTAGAGCAGGACATGCTCACTGTTTCAGAATAGTAATGTGACGGATATCTTTAGTGGAGCAGGACATGCTCACTGTTTCAGAACAGTAATGTGACGGATGCCATTTGTAGAGCAGGACATGCTCACTGTTTCAGAATAGTAATGTGACGGATGTCATTAGTGGAGCAGGACATGCTCACTGTTTCAGAACAGTAATGTGACGGATGCCATTAGTGGAGCAGGATATGCTCACTGTTTCAGAACAGTAATGTGACGGATGTCATTAGTGGAGCAGGATATGCTCACTGTTTCGGAACAATAATGTGACGGATGTCATTAGTGGAGCAGGACATGCTCACTGTTTCAGAACAGTAATGTGACTGATGCCATTTGTAGAGCAGGACATGCTCACTGTTTCAGAACAGTAATGTGACGAATGCCATTTGTAGAGCAGGACATGCTCACTGTTTCAGAATAGTAATGTGACGGATGTCATTAGTGGAGCAGGACATGCTCACTGTTTTAGAACAGTAATGTGACGGATGCCATTAGTGGAGCAGGACATGCTCACTGTTTCAGAACAGTAATGTGACGGGTGTCATTAGTGGAGCAGGACATGCTCACTGTTTCAGAACAGTAATGTGACGGATGCCATTAGTGGAGCAGGACATGCTCACTGTTTCAGAACAGTAATGTGACGGATGTCATTAGTGGAACAGGACATGCTCACTGTTTCAGAACAGTAATGTGACTGATGTCATTAGTGGAGCAGGACATGCTCACTTTTTCAGAACAGTAATGTGACGGATGCCATTTGTAGAGCAGGACATGCGCACTGTTTCAGAATAGTAATGTGACGGATGTCATTAGTGGAGCAGGACATGTTCACTGTTTCGGAACAGTAATGTGACGGATGTCATTAGTGGAGCAGGACATGCTCACTGTTTCGGAACAGTAATGTGACGGATGCCATTTGTAGAGCAGGACATGCTCACTGTTTCAGAACAGTAATGTGACGGATGTCATTAGTGGAGCAGGACATGCTCACTGTTTCAGAACAGTAATGTGACGGATGCCATTTGTAGAGCAGGACATGCTCACTGTTTCAGAACAGTAATGTGACGGGTGTCATTAGTGGAGCAGGACATGGTCACTGTTTCAGAACAGTAATTAGACGGATGCCATTAGTGGAGCAGGACATGCTCACTGTTTCAGAACAGTAATGTGACGAATGTCATTAGTGGAGCAGGACATGCTCACTGTTTCGGAACAGTAATTTGACGGGTGTCATTAGTGGAGCAGATCATGCTCACTGTTTCGGAACAGTAATGTGACGGATGTCATTAGTGGAGCAGGACATGCTCACTTTTTCAGAACAGTAATGTGATGGATGCCATTTGTAGAGCAGGACATGCTCACTGTTTCTGAACAGTAATGTGACGGATGTCATTAGTGGAGCAGGACATGCTCACTTTTTCAGAACAGTAATGTGACGGATGCCATTTGTAGAGCAGGACATGCTCACTGTTTCAGAATAGTAATGTGACGGATGTCATTAGTGGAGCAGGACAAGCTCACTGTTTCAGAACAGTAATGTGACGGATGCCATTAGTGGAGCAGGACATGCTCACTGTTTCAGAACAGTAATGTATCGGATGTCATTAGTGGAGCAGGACATGCTCACTGTTTCGGAAAAGTAATGTGACGGATGTCATTAGTGGAGCAGGACATGCTCACTGTTTCAGAACAGTAATGTGACGGATGCCATTTGTAGAGCAGGACATGCTTACTGTTTCAGAACAGAAATGTGACGGATGTCATTAGTGGAGCAGGACATGCTCACTGTTTCAGAACAGTAATGTGACGGTTGCCATTTGTAGAGCAGGACATGCTCACTGTTTCAGAATAGTAATGTGACGGATGTCATTAGTGGAGCAGGACATGCTCACTGTTTCAGAACAGTAATGTGACGGATGCCATTAGTGGAGCAGGATATGCTCACTGTTTCAGAACAGTAATGTGACGGATGTCATTAGTGGAGCAGGATATGCTCACTGTTTCGGAACAATAATGTGACGGATGTCATTAGTGGAGCAGGACATGCTCACTGTTTCAGAACAGTAATGTGACTGATGCCATTTGTAGAGCAGGACATGCTCACTGTTTCAGAATAGTAATGTGACGGATGTCATTAGTGGAGCAGGACATGCTCACTGTTTTAGAACAGTAATGTGACGGATGCCATTAGTGGAGCAGGACATGCTCACTGTTTCAGAACAGTAATGTGACGGGTGTCATTAGTGGAGCAGGACATGCTCACTGTTTCAGAACAGTAATGTGACGGATGCCATTAGTGGAGCAGGACATGCTCACTGTTTCAGAACAGTAATGTGACGGATGCCATTAGTGGAGCAGGACATGCTCACTGTTTCAGAACAGTAATGTGACGGATGTCATTAGTGGAGCAGGACATGCTCACTTTTTCAGAACAGTAATGTGACGGATGCCATTTGTAGAGCAGGACATGCGCACTGTTTCAGAATAGTAATGTGACGGATGTCATTAGTGGAGCAGGACATGCTCACTGTTTCGGAACAGTAATGTGACGGATGTCATTAGTGGAGCAGGACATGCTCACTGTTTCGGAACAGTAATGTGACGGATGCCATTTGTAGAGCAGGACATGCTCACTGTTTCAGAACAGTAATGTGACGGATGTCATTAGTGGAGCAGGACATGCTCACTGTTTCAGAACAGTAATGTGACGGATGCCATTTGTAGAGCAGGACATGCTCACTGTTTCAGAATAGTAATGTGACGGATGTCTTTAGTGGAGCAGGACATGCTCACTGTTTCAGAACAGTAATGTGACGGATGCCATTTGTAGAGCAGGACATGCTCACTGTTTCGGAACAGTAATGTGACGGATGTCATTAGTGGAGCAGGACATGCTCACTTTTTCAGAACAGTAATGTGACGGATGCCATTTGTAGAGCAGGACATGCTCACTGTTTCAGAACAGTAATGTGACGGATGCCATTTGTAGAGCAGGACATGCTCACTGTTTCAGAATAGTAATGTGACTGATGTC
The DNA here is from genome assembly GCA_963680875.1 of Bathymodiolus brooksi. Classification (NCBI taxonomy): domain Eukaryota; kingdom Metazoa; phylum Mollusca; class Bivalvia; order Mytilida; family Modiolidae; genus Bathymodiolus; species Bathymodiolus brooksi. Next base: position 145,682,990 of record OY804577.1, read on the forward strand.
ATTAGTGGAGCAGGACATGCTCACTGTTTTAGAACAGTAATGTGACGGATGCCATTAGTGGAGCAGGACATGCTCATTGTTTCAGAACAGTAATGTGACGGATGCCATTTGTAGAGCAGGACATGCTCACTGTTTCAGAATAGTAAGGTGACGGATGTCATTAGTGGAGCAGGACATGCTCACTGTTTTAGAACAGTAATGTGACGGATGCCATTAGTGGAGCAGGACATGCTCACTGTTTCAGAACAGTAATGTGACGGGTGTCATTAGTGGAGCAGGACATGCTCACTGTTTCAGAACAGTAATGTGACGGATGCCATTAGTAGAGCAGGACATGCTCACTTATTCAGAACAGTAATGTGACGGATGTCATTAGTGGAGCATGACATGCTCACTGTTTCAGAACAGTAATGTGACGGATGTCATTAGTGGAGCAGGACATGCTCACTTTTTCAGAACAGTAATGTGACGGATGCCATTTGTAGAGCAGGACATGCTCACTGTTTCAGAATAGTAATGTGACGGATGTCATTAGTGGAGCAGGACATGCTCACTGTTTCGGAACAGTAATGTGACGGATGTCATTAGTGGAGCAGGACATGCTCACTGTTTCGGAACAGTAATGTGACGGATGCCATTTGTAGAGCAGGACATGCTCACTGTTTCAGAACAGTAATGTGACGAATGTCATTAGTGGAGCAGGACATGCTCACTTTTTCAGAACAGTAATGTGACGGATACCATATGTAGAGCAGGACATGCTCACTGTTTCAGAATAGTAATGTGACGGATGTCTTTAGTGGAGCAGGACATGCTCACTGTTTCAGAACAGTAATGTGACGGATGCCATTTGTAGAGCAGGACATGCTCACTGTTTCAGAATAGTAATGTGACGGATGTCATTAGTGGAGCAGGACATGCTCACTGTTTCAGAACAGTAATGTGACAGATGCCATCAGTGGAGCAGGACATGCTCACTGTTTCAGAACAGTAATGTGACGGATGTCATTAGTGGACCAGGACATGCTCACTGTTTCGGAACAGTAATGTGACGGATGTCATTAGTGGAGCAGGACATGCTCACTTTTTCAGAACAGTAATGTGACGGATGCCATTTGTAGAGCAGGACATGCTCACTGTTTCAGAACAGTAATGTGACGGATGCCATTTGTAGAGCAGGACATGCTCACTGTTTCAGAATAGTAATGTGACGGATGTCATTAGTGGAGCAGGACATGCTCACTGTTTTAGAACAGTAATGTGACGGATGCCATTAGTGGAGCAGGACATGCTCATTGTTTCAGAACAGTAATGTGACGGGTGTCATTAGTGGAGCAGGACATGCTCACTGTTTCAGAACAGTAATGTGACGGATGCCATTAGTGGAGCAGGACATGCTCACTGTTTCAGAACAGTAATGTGATGGATGCCATTAGTGGAGCAGGACATGCTCACTGTTTTAGAACAGTAATGTGACGGATGCCATTAGTGGAGCAGGACATGCTCACTGTTTCAGAACAGTAATGTGACGGATGCGATTTGTAGAGCAGGACATGCTCACTGTTTCAGAATAGTAATGTGACGGATGTCATTAGTGGAGCAGGACATGCTCACTGTTTCAGAACAGTAATGTGACGGATGCCATTAGTGGAGCAGGACATGCTCACTGTTTCAGAACAGGAATGTGACGGATGTCATTAGTGGAGCAGGACATGCTCACTATTTCAGAAGAGTAATCTGACGGATGTCATCAGTGGAGCAGGACATGCTCACTGTTTCAGAACAGTAATGTGACGGATGCCATTAGTGGAGCAGAACATGCTCACTGTTTCAGAACAGTAATGTGACGGATGTCATTAGTGGAGCAGGACATGCTCACTGTTTCGGAACAGTAATGTAACGGTTGTCATTAGTGGATCAGGACATTCTCACTGTTTCAGAACCGTAATGTGACGGATGTCATTAGTGGAGCAGGACATGCTCACTGTTTCAGAACAGTAATGTGACGATGCCATTAGTGGAGCAGGACATGCTCACTGTTTCAGAACAGTAATGTGACGGATGTCATTAGTGGAGCAGGACATGCTCACTGTTTCAGAACAGTAATGTGACCAATGTCATTAGTGGAGCAGGACATGGACACTGTTTCAGAACAGTAATGTGACTGATGCCATTAGTGGAGCAGGACATGTTCACTGTTTCAGAACAGTAATGTGACGGATGTCATTAGTGGAGCAGGACATGCTCACTGTTTCAGAACAGTAATGTGACGGATGCCATTAGTGGAGCAGGACATGCTCACTGTTTCAGAACAGTAATGTGACGAATGTCATTAGTGGAGCAGGACATGCTCACTGTTTCAGAACAGTAATGTGACGAATGTCATTAGTGGAGCAGGACATGCTCACTGTTTCGGAACAGTAATGCGACGGATGTCATTAGTGGAGCAGGACATGCTCACTGTTTCAGAACAGTAATGTGACGGATGCCATTAGTGGAGCAGGACATGCTCACTGTTTCAGAACAGTAATGTGACGGATGTCATTAGTGGAGCAGGACATGCTCACTGTTTCAGAACAGCAATGTGACGAATGCCATTAGTCGAGCAGGACATGCTCACTGTTTCGGAACAGTAATGTGACGGATGTCATTAGTGGAGCAGGACATGCTCACTGTTTCAGAACAGTAATGTGACGGATGCCATTTGTAGAGCAGGACATGCTCACTGTTTCAGAATAGTAATGTGACGGATGCCATTAGTGGAGCAAGACATGCTCACTGTTTCAGAACAGTAATTTGACGGATGTCATTAGTGGAGCAGGACATGCTCACTGTTTCGGAACAGTAATGTGACGGATGTCAATAGTGGAGCAGGACATGCTCACTGTTTCAGAACAGTAATGTGACGGATGCCATTAGTGGAGCAGGACATGCTCACTGTTTCTGAACAGGAATGTGACGGATGTCATTAGTGGAGCAGGACATGCTCACTATTTCAGAACAGTAATCTGACGAATGTCATTAGTGGAGCAGGACATGCTCACTGTTTCAGAACAGTAATGTGACGGATGCCATTAGTGGAGCAGGACATGCCCACTGTTTCAGACCAGTAATGTGACGGATGTCATTAGTGGAGCAGGACATGCTCACTGTTTCGGAACAGTAATGTGACGGTTGTCATTAGTGGATCAGGACATTCTCACTGTTTCAGAACAGTAATGTGACGGATGTCATTAGTGGAGCAGGACATGCTCACTGTTTCAGAACAGTAATGTTACGATGCCATTAGTGGAGCAGGACATGCTCACTGTTTCAGAACAGTAATGTGACGGATATCATTAGTGGAGCAGGACATGCTCACTGTTTCAGAACAGTAATGTGACGGATGTCATTAGTGGAACAGGATATGCTCACTGTTTCAGAACAGTAATGTGACGGATGTCATTAGTGGAGCAGGACATGGTCACTGTTTCAGAACAGTAATGTGACTGATGCCATTAGTGGAGCAGGACATGTTCACTGTTTCAGAACAGTAATGTGACGGATGTCATTCCTGGAGCAGGACATGCTCACTGTTTCGGAACAGTAATGTGACGGATGTCATTAGTGGAGCAGGACATGCTCACTCTTTCAGAACAGTAATGTGACGGATGCCATTAGTGGAGCAGAACATGCTCACTGTTTCAGAACAGTAATGTGACGGATGTCATTAGTGGAGCAGGACATGCTCACTGTTTCAGAACAGTAATGTGACGGATGTCATTAGTGGAGCAGGACATGCTCACTGTTTCAGAACAGTAATGTGACGGATGCCATTTGTAGAGCAGGACATGCTCACTGTTTCAGAATAGTAATGTGACGGATGTCTTTAGTGGAGCATGACATGCTCACTGTTTCAGAACAGTAATGTGACGGATGCCATTTGTAGAGCAGGACATGCTCACTGTTTCAGAATAGTAATGTGACGGATGTCATTAGTGGAGAAAAGCATGCTCACTGTTTCAGAACAGTAATGTGACGGATGCCATTAGTGGAGCTGGACATGCTCACTGTTTCAGAACAGTAATGTGACGGATGTCATTAGTGGAGCAGGACATGTTCACTGTTTCGGAACAGTAATGTGACGGATGTCATTAGTGGAGCAGGACATGCTCACTTTTTCAGAACAGTAATGTGACGGATGCCATTTGTAGGGCAGGACAGGCTCACTGTTTCAGAACAGTAATTTGACGGATGCCATTTGTAGAGCAGGACATGCTCACTGTTTCAGAATAGTAATGTGACGGATGTCATTAGTGGAGCAGGACATGCTCACTGTTTCAGAACAGTAATGTGACGGATGCCATTAGTGGAGCAGGACATGCTCATTATTTCAGAACCGAAATGTGACGGGTGTCATTAGTGGAGCAGGACATGCTCACTGTTTCAGAACAGTAATGTGACGGATGCCATTAGTGGAGCAGGACATGCTCACTGTTTCAGAACAGTAATGTGACGGATGCCTTTTGTAGAGCAGGACATGCTGACTGTTTCAGAATAGTAATGTGACGGATGTCATTAGTGAAGCAGGACATGCTCACTGTTTCAGAACAGTAATGTGACGGATGCCATTAGTGGAGCAGGACATGCTCACTGTTTCAGAACAGTAATGTGACGGATGCCATTAGTGGAGCAGGACATGCTCACTGTTTCAGAACAGTAATGTGACGAATGTCATTAGTGGAGCAGGACATGCTCACTGTTTCAGAACAGTAATGTGACGAATGTCATTAGTGGAGCAGGACATGCTCACTGTTTCGGAACAGTAATGCCACGGATGTCATTAGTGGAGCAGGACATGCTCACTGTTTCAGAACAGTAATGTGACGGATGCCATTAGTGGAGCAGGACATGCTCACTGTTTCAGAACAGTAATGTGACGGATGTCATTAGTGGAGCAGGACATGCTCACTGTTTCAGAACAGCAATGTGACGAATGCCATTAGTCGAGCAGGACATGCTCACTGTTTCGGAACAGTAATGTGACGGATGTCATTAGTGGAGCAGGACATGCTCACTGTTTCAGAACAGTAATGTGACGGATGCCATTTATAGAGCAGGACATGCTCACTGTTTCAGAATAGTAATGTGACGGATGCCATTAGTGGAGCAAGACATGCTCACTGTTTCAGAACAGTAATTTGACGGATGTCATTAGTGGAGCAGGACATGCTCACTGTTTCGGAACAGTAATGTGACGGATGTCATTAGTGGAGCAGGACATGCTCACTGTTTCGGAACAGTAATGTGACGGATGTCAATAGTGGAGCAGGACATGCTCACTGTTTCAGAACAGTAATGTGACGGATGCCATTAGTGGAGCAGGACATGCTCACTGTTTCAGAACAGGAATGTGACGGATGTCATTAGTGGAGCAGGACATGCTCACTATTTCAGAACAGTAATCTGACGAATGTCATTAGTGGAGCAGGACATGCTCACTGTTTCAGAACAGTAATGTGACGGATGCCATTAGTGGAGCAGGACATGCCCACTGTTTCAGAACAGTAATGTGACGGATGTCATTAGTGGAGCAGGACATGCTCACTGTTTCGGAACAGTAATGTGACGGTTGTCATTAGTGGATCAGGACATTCTCACTGTTTCAGAACAGTAATGTGACGGATGTCATTAGTGGAGCAGGACATGCTCACTGTTTCAGAACAGTAATGTGACGATGCCATTAGTGGAGCAGGACATGCTCACTGTTTCAGAACAGTAATGTGACGGATATCATTAGTGGAGCAGGACATGCTCACTGTTTCAGAACAGTAATGTGACGGATGTCATTAGTGGAACAGGATATGCTCACTGTTTCAGAACAGTAATGTGACGGATGTCATTAGTGGAGCAGGACATGGTCACTGTTTCAGAACAGTAATGTGACTGATGCCATTAGTGGAGCAGGACATGTTCACTGTTTCAGAACAGTAATGTGACGGATGTCATTCCTGGAGCAGGACATGCTCACTGTTTCGGAACAGTAATGTGACGGATGTCATTAGTGGAGCAGGACATGCTCACTCTTTCAGAACAGTAATGTGACGGATGCCATTAGTGGAGCAGAACATGCTCACTGTTTCAGAACAGTAATGTGACGGATGTCATTAGTGGAGCAGGACATGCTCACTGTTTCAGAACAGTAATGTGACGGATGTCATTAGTGGAGCAGGACATGCTCACTGTTTCAGAACAGTAATGTGACGGATGCCATTTGTAGAGCAGGACATGCTCACTGTTTCAGAATAGTAATGTGACGGATGTCTTTAGTGGAGCATGACATGCTCACTGTTTCAGAACAGTAATGTGACGGATGCCATTTGTAGAGCAGGACATGCTCACTGTTTCAGAATAGTAATGTGACGGATGTCATTAGTGGAGCAAAGCATGCTCACTGTTTCAGAACAGTAATGTGACGGATGCCATTAGTGGAGCTGGACATGCTCACTGTTTCAGAACAGTAATGTGACGGATGTCATTAGTGGAGCAGGACATGTTCACTGTTTCGGAACAGTAATGTGACGGATGTCATTAGTGGAGCAGGACATGCTCACTTTTTCAGAACAGTAATGTGACGGATGCCATTTGTAGGGCAGGACAGGCTCACTGTTTCAGAACAGTAATTTGACGGATGCCATTTGTAGAGCAGGACATGCTCACTATTTCAGAATAGTAATGTGACGGATGTCATTAGTGGAGCAGGACATGCTCACTGTTTCAGAACAGTAATGTGACGGATGCCATTAGTGGAGCAGGACATGCTCATTATTTCAGAACCGAAATGTGACGGGTGTCATTAGTGGAGCAGGACATGCTCACTGTTTCAGAACAGTAATGTGACGGATGCCATTAGTGGAGCAGGACATGCTCACTGTTTCAGAACAGTAATGTGACGGATGCCTTTTGTAGAGCAGGACATGCTCACTGTTTCAGAATAGTAATGTGACGGATGTCATTAGTGGAGCAGGACATGCTCACTGTTTCAGAACAGTAATGTGACGGATGCCATTAGTGGAGCAGGACATGCTCACTGTTTCAGAACAGGAATGTGACGGATGTCATTAGTGGAGCAGGACATGCTCACTATTTCTGAAGAGTAATCTGACGGATGTTATTAGTGGAGCAGGACATCCTAACTGTTTCAGAACAGTAATGTGACGGATGCCATTAGTGGAGCAGAACATGCTCACTGTTTCAGAACAGTAATGTGACGGATGTCATTAGTGGAGCAGGACATGCTCACTGTTTCGGAACAGTAATGTGACGGTTGTCATTAGTGGATCAGGACATTCTCACTGTTTCAGAACAATAATGTGACGGATGTCATTAGTGGAGCAGGACATGCTCACTGTTTCAGAACAGTAATGTGACGATGCCATTAGTGGAGCAGGACATGCTCACTGTTTCAGAACAGTAATGTGACGGATGTCATTAGTGGAGCAGGACATGCTCACTGTTTCAGAACAGTAATGTGACGGATGTCATTAGTGGAGCAGGACATGCTCACTGTTTCAGAACAGTAATGTGACCAATGTCATTAGTGGAGCAGGACATGGTCACTGTTTCAGAACAGTAATGTGACTAATGCCATTAGTGGAGCAGGACATGTTCACTGTTTCAGAACAGTAATGTGACGGATGTCAATAGTGGAGCAGGACATGCTCACTGTTTCAGAACAGTAATGTGACGGATGTCATTAGTGGAGCAGGAAATGCTCACTGTTTCGGAACAGTAATGTGACGGATGTCATTAGTGGAGCAGGACATGCTCACTTTTTCAGAACAGTAATGTGACGGATGCCATTTGTAGAGCAGGACATGCTCACTGTTTCAGAACAGTAATGTGACGGATGCCATTTGTAGAGCAGGACATGCTCACTGTTTCAGAATAGTAATGTGACGGATGTCATTAGTGGAGCAGGACATGCTCACTGTTTTAGAACAGTAATGTGACGGATGCCATTAGTGGAGCAGGACATGCTCATTGTTTCAGAACCGTAATGTGACGTGTGTCATTAGTGGAGCAGGACATGCTCACTGTTTCAGAACAGTAATGTGACGGATGCCATTAGTGGAGCAGGACATGCTCACTGTTTCAGAACAGTAATGTGATGGATGCCATTAGTGGAGCAGGACATGCTCACTGTTTTAGAACAGTAATGTGACGGATGCCATTAGTGGAGCAGGACATGCTCACTGTTTCAGAATAGTAATGTGACGGATGCCATTTGTAGAGCAGGACATGCTCACTGTTTCAGAATAGTAATGTGACGGATGTCATTAGTGGAGCAGGACATGCTCACTGTTTCAGAACAGTAATGTGACGGATGCCATTAGTGGAGCAGGACATGCTCACTGTTTCAGAACAGGAATGTGACGGATGTCATTAGTGGAGCAGGACATGCTCACTATTTCAGAAGAGTAATCTGACGGATGTCATCAGTGGAGCAGGACATGCTCACTGTTTCAGAACAGTAATGTGACGGATGCCATTAGTGGAGCAGAACATGCTCACTGTTTCAGAACAGTAATGTGACGGATGTCATTAGTGGAGCAGGACATGCTCACTGTTTCGGAACAGTAATGTAACGGTTGTCATTAGTGGATCAGGACATTCTCACTGTTTCAGAACCGTAATGTGACGGATGTCATTAGTGGAGCAGGACATGCTCACTGTTTCAGAACAGTAATGTGACGATGCCATTAGTGGAGCAGGACATGCTCACTGTTTCAGAACAGTAATGTGACGGATGTCATTAGTGGAGCAGGACATGCTCACTGTTTCAGAACAGTAATGTGACCAATGTCATTAGTGGAGCAGGACATGGACACTGTTTCAGAACAGTAATGTGACTGATGCCATTAGTGGAGCAGGACATGTTCACTGTTTCAGAACAGTAATGTGACGGATGTCATTAGTGGAGCAGGACATGCTCACTGTTTCAGAACAGTAATGTGACGGATGCCATTAGTGGAGCAGGACATGCTCACTGTTTCAGAACAGTAATGTGACGAATGTCATTAGTGGAGCAGGACATGCTCACTGTTTCAGAACAGTAATGTGACGAATGTCATTAGTGGAGCAGGACATGCTCACTGTTTCGGAACAGTAATGCGACGGATGTCATTAGTGGAGCAGGACATGCTCACTGTTTCAGAACAGTAATGTGACGGATGCCATTAGTGGGGCAGGACATGCTCACTGTTTCAGAACAGTAATGTGACGGATGTCATTAGTGGAGCAGGACATGCTCACTGTTTCAGAACAGCAATGTGACGAATGCCATTAGTGGAGCAGGACATGCTCACTGTTTCGGAACAGTAATGTGACGGATGTCATTAGTGGAGCAGGACATGCTCACTGTTTCAGAACAGTAATGTGACGGATGCCACTTGTAGAGCAGGACATGCTCACTGTTTCAGAATAGTAATGTGACGGATGCCATTAGTGGAGCAAGACATGCTCACTGTTTCAGAACAGTAATTTGACGGATGTCATTAGTGGAGCAGGACATGCTCACTGTTTCGGAACAGTAATGTGACGGATGTCATTAGTGGAGCAGGACATGCTCACTGTTTCGGAACAGTAATGTGACGGATGTCAATAGTGGAGCAGGACATGCTCACTGTTTCAGAACAGTAATGTGACGGATGCCATTAGTGGAGCAGGACATGCTCACTGTTTCAGAACAGGAATGTGACGGATGTCATTAGTGGAGCAGGACATGCTCACTATTTCAGAACAGTAATCTGACGAATGTCATTAGTGGAGCAGGACATGCTCACTGTTTCAGAACAGTAATGTGACGGATGCCATTAGTGGAGCAGGACATGCTCACTGTTTCAGAACAGTAATGTGACGGATGTCATTAGTGGAGCAGGACATGCTCACTGTTTCAGAACAGTAATGTGACGGATGTCATTAGTGGAGCAGGACATGCTCACTGTTTCAGAACAGTAATGTGACCAATGTCATTAGTGGAGCAGGACATGGTCACTGTTTCAGAACAGTAATGTGACTAATGCCATTAGTGGAGCAGGACATGTTCACTGTTTCAGAACAGTAATGTGACGGATGTCAATAGTGGAGCAGGACATGCTCACTGTTTCAGAACAGTAATGTGACGGATGTCATTAGTGGAGCAGGAAATGCTCACTGTTTCGGAACAGTAATGTGACGGATGTCATTAGTGGAGCAGGACATGCTCACTTTTTCAGAACAGTAATGTGACGGATGCCATTTGTAGAGCAGGACATGCTCACTGTTTCAGAACAGTAATGTGACGGATGCCATTTGTAGAGCAGGACATGCTCACTGTTTCAGAATAGTAATGTGACGGATGTCATTAGTGGAGCAGGACATGCTCACTGTTTTAGAACAGTAATGTGACGGATGCCATTAGTGGAGCAGGACATGCTCATTGTTTCAGAACAGTAATGTGACGGGTGTCATTAGTGGAGCAGGACATGCTCACTGTTTCAGAACAGTAATGTGACGGATGCCATTAGTGGAGCAGGACATGCTCACTGTTTCAGAACAGTAATGTGATGGATGCCATTAGTGGAGCAGGACATGCTCACTGTTTTAGAACAGTAATGTGACGGATGTCATTAGTGGAGCAGGACATGCTCACTGTTTCAGAACAGTAATGTGACGGATGCCATTTGTAGAGCAGGACATGCTCACTGTTTCAGAATAGTAATGTGACGGATGTCATTAGTGGAGCAGGACATGCTCACTGTTTCAGAACAGTAATGTGACGGATGCCATTAGTGGAGCAGGACATGCTCACTGTTTCAGAACAGGAATGTGACGGATGTCATTAGTGGAGCAGGACATGCTCACTATTTCAGAAGAGTAATCTGACGGATGTCATCAGTGGAGCAGGACATGCTCACTGTTTCAGAACAGTAATGTGACGGATGCCATTAGTGGAGCAGAACATGCTCACTGTTTCAGAACAGTAATGTGACGGATGTCATTAGTGGAGCAGGACATGCTCACTGTTTCGGAACAGTAATGTAACGGTTGTCATTAGTGGATCAGGACATTCTCACTGTTTCAGAACCGTAATGTGACGGATGTCATTAGTGGAGCAGGACATGCTCACTGTTTCAGAACAGTAATGTGACGATGCCATTAGTGGAGCAGGACATGCTCACTGTTTCAGAACAGTAATGTGACGGATGTCATTAGTGGAGCAGGACATGCTCACTGTTTCAGAACAGTAATGTGACCAATGTCATTAGTGGAGCAGGACATGGACACTGTTTCAGAACAGTAATGTGACTGATGCCATTAGTGGAGCAGGACATGTTCACTGTTTCAGAACAGTAATGTGACGGATGTCATTAGTGGAGCAGGACATGCTCACTGTTTCAGAACAGTAATGTGACGGATGCCATTAGTGGAGCAGGACATGCTCACTGTTTCAGAACAGTAATGTGACGAATGTCATTAGTGGAGCAGGACATGCTCACTGTTTCAGAACAGTAATGTGACGAATGTCATTAGTGGAGCAGGACATGCTCACTGTTTCGGAACAGTAATGCGACGGATGTCATTAGTGGAGCAGGACATGCTCACTGTTTCAGAACAGTAATGTGACGGATGCCATTAGTGGGGCAGGACATGCTCACTGTTTCAGAACAGTAATGTGACGGATGTCATTAGTGGAGCAGGACATGCTCACTGTTTCAGAACAGCAATGTGACGAATGCCATTAGTGGAGCAGGACATGCTCACTGTTTCGGAACAGTAATGTGACGGATGTCATTAGTGGAGCAGGACATGCTCACTGTTTCAGAACAGTAATGTGACGGATGCCACTTGTAGAGCAGGACATGCTCACTGTTTCAGAATAGTAATGTGACGGATGCCATTAGTGGAGCAAGACATGCTCACTGTTTCAGAACAGTAATTTGACGGATGTCATTAGTGGAGCAGGACATGCTCACTGTTTCGGAACAGTAATGTGACGGATGTCATTAGTGGAGCAGGACATGCTCACTGTTTCGGAACAGTAATGTGACGGATGTCAATAGTGGAGCAGGACATGCTCACTGTTTCAGAACAGTAATGTGACGGATGCCATTAGTGGAGCAGGACATGCTCACTGTTTCAGAACAGGAATGTGACGGATGTCATTAGTGGAACAGGACATGCTCACTGTTTCAGAACAGTAATGTGACGAATGTCATTAGTGGAGCAGGACATGCTCACTGTTTCAGAACAGTAATGTGACGGATGCCATTTGTAGAGCAGGACATGCTCACTGTTTGAGAATAGTAATGTGACGGATGTCATTAGTGGAGCAGGACATGCTCACTGTTTTAGAACAGTAATGTGACGGATGCCTTTAGTGGAGCAGGACATGCTCACTGTTTCAGAACAGTAATGTGACGGGTGTCATTAGTGGAGCAGGACATGCTCACTGTTTCAGAACAGTAATGTGACGGATGCCATTAGTGGAGCAGGACATGCTCACTGTTTCAGAACAGTAATTTGACGGATGTCATTAGTGGAGCAGGACATGCTCACTGTTTCGGAACAGTAATGTGACGGATGTCATTAGTGGAGCAGGACATGCTCACTGTTTCGGAACAGTAATGTGACGGATGTCATTAGTGGAGCAGGACATGCTCACTGTTTCAGAACAGTAATGTGACGGATGCCATTAGTGGAGCAGGACATGCTCACTGTTTCAGAACAGGAATGTGACGGATGTCATTAGTGGAGCAGGACATGCTCACTGTTTCAGAACAGTAATCTGACGGATGTCATTAGTGGAGCAGGACATGCTCACTGTTTCAGAACAGTAATGTGACGGATGCCATTAGTGGAGCAGGACATGCCCACTGTTTCAGAACAGTAATGTGACGGATGTCATTAGTGGAGCAGGACATGCTCACTGTTTCGGAACAGTAATGTGACGGTTGTCATTAGTGGATCAGGACATTCTCACTGTTTCAGAACAGTAATGTGACGGATGTCATTAGTGGAGCAGGACATGCTCACTGTTTCAGAACAGTAATGTGACGGATGTCATTAGTGGAACAGGACATGCTCACTGTTTCAGAACAGTAATGTGACGGATGTCATTAGTGGAGCAGGACATGGTCACTGTTTCAGAACAGTAATGTGACTGATGCCATTAGTGGAGCAAGACATGTTCACTATTTCAGAACAGTAAGGTGACGGATGTCATTCGTGGAGCAGGACATGCTCACTGTTTCGGAACAGTAATGTGACGGATGTCATTAGTGGAGCAGGACATGCTCACTCTTTCAGAACAGTAATGTGACGGATGCCATTAGTGGAGCAGAACATGCTCACTGTTTCAGAACAGTAATGTGACGATGCCATTAGTGGAGCAGGACATGCTCACTGTTTCAGAACAGTAATGTGACGGATGTCATTAGTGGAGCAGGACATGCTCACTGTTTCAGAACAGTAATGTGACCAATGTCATTAGTGGAGCAGGACATGGACACTGTTTCAGAACAGTAATGTGACTGATGCCATTAGTGGAGCAGGACATGTTCACTGTTTCAGAACAGTAATGTGACGGATGTCATTAGTGGAGCAGGACATGCTCACTGTTTCAGAACAGTAATGTGACGGATGCCATTAGTGGAGCAGGACATGCTCACTGTTTCAGAACAGTAATGTGACGAATGTCATTAGTGGAGCAGGACATGCTCACTGTTTCAGAACAGTAATGTGACGAATGTTATTAGTGGAGCAGGACATGCTCACTGTTTCGGAACAGTAATGCGACGGATGTCATTAGTGGAGCAGGACATGCTCACTGTTTCAGAACAGTAATGTGACGGATGCCATTAGTGGGGCAGGACATGCTCACTGTTTCAGAACAGTAATGTGACGGATGTCATTAGTGGAGCAGGACATGCTCACTGTTTCAGAACAGCAATGTGACGAATGCCATTAGTGGAGCAGGACATGCTCACTGTTTCGGAACAGTAATGTGACGGATGCCATTAGTGGAGCAGGACATGCTCATTATTTCAGAACAGTAATGTGACGGATGTCATTAGTGGAGCAGGACATGCTCACTATTTCAGAATAGTAATCTGACGGATGTTATTAGTGGAGCAGGACATGCTCACTGTTTCAGAACAGTAATGTGACGGATGCCATTAGTGGAGCAGAACATGCTCACTGTTTCAGAACAGTAATGTGACGGATGTCATTAGTGGAGCAGGACATGCTCACTGTTTCGGAACAGTAATGTGACGGTTGTCATTAGTGGATCATGACATTCTCACTGTTTCAGAACAGTAATGTGACGGATGTCATTAGTGGAGCAGGACATGCTCACTGTTTCAGAACAGTAATGTGACGATGCCATTAGTGGAGCAGGACATGCTCACTGTTTCAGAACAGTAATGTGACGGATGTCATTAGTGGAGCAGGACATGCTCACTGTTTCAGAACAGTAATGTGACGGATGTCATTAGTGGAGCAGGACATGCTCACTGTTTCAGAACTGTAATGTGACCAATGTCATTAGTGGAGCAGGACATGGTCACTGTTTCAGAACAGTAATGTGACTGATGCCATTAGTGGAGCAGGACATGTTCACTGTTTCAGAACAGTAATGTGACGGATGTCATTAGTGGAGCAGGACATGCTCACTGTTTCAGAACAGTAATGTGACGGATGCCATTAGTGGAGCAGGACATGCTCACTGTTTCAGAACAGTAATGTGACGAATGTCATTAGTGGAGCAGGACATGCTCACTGTTTCAGAACAGTAATGTGACGAATGTCATTAGTGGAGCAGGACATGCTCACTATTTCAGAATAGTAATCTGACGGATGTTATTAGTGGAGCAGGACATGCTCACTGTTTCAGAACAGTAATGTGACGGATGCCATTAGTGGAGCAGAACATGCTCACTGTTTCAGAACAGTAATGTGACGGATGTCATTAGTGGAGCAGGACATGCTCACTGTTTCAGAACAGTAATGTGACGGATGTCATTAGTGGAGCAGGACATGCTCACTGTTTCAGAACAGTAATGTGACGAATGCCATTAGTGGAGCATGACATGCTCACTGTTTCGGAACAGTAATGTGAGGGATGCCATTAGTGGAGCAGGACATGCTCACTGTTTCAGAACAGTAATGTGACGGATGCCATTTGTAGAGCAGGACATGCTCACTGTTTCAGAATAGTAATGTGACGGATGTCATTAGTGGAGCAGGACATGCTCACTGTTTTAGAACAGTAATGTGACGGATGCCTTTAGTGGAGCAGGACATGCTCACTGTTTTAGAACAGTAATGTGACGGATGCCTTTAGTGGAGCAGGACATGCTCACTGTTTCAGAACAGTAATGTGACGGATGTCATTAGTGGAGCAGGACATGTTCACTGTTTCAGAACAGTAATGTGACGGATGCCATTAGTGGAGCAGGACATGCTCACTGTTTCGGAACAGTAATGTGACGGATGCCATTAGTGGAGCAGGACATGCTCACTGTTTCAGAACATTAATGTGACGGATGTCATTAGTGGAGCAGGAAATGCTCACTGTTTCGGAACAGTAATTTGACGGATGTCATTAGTGGAGCAGGACATGCTCACTGTTTTGGAACAGTAATGTGATGGATGTCATTAGTGGAGCAGGACATGCTCACTGTTTCAGAACAGTAATGTGACGGATGCCATTAGTGGAGCAGGACATGCTCACTGTTTCAGAACAGAAATGTGACGGATGTCATTAGTGGAGCAGGACATGCTCACTATTTCAGAACAGTAATCTGACGAATGTCATTAGTGGAGCAGGACATGCTCACTGTTTCAGAACAGTAATGTGACGATGCCATTAGTGGAGCAGGATATGCTCACTGTTTCAGAACAGTAATCTGACGGATGTCATTAGTGGAGCAGGACATGCTCACTGTTTCAGAACAGTAATGTGACGGATGCCATTAGTGGAGCAGGACATGCTCACTGTTTCAGAACAGTAATGTGACGGATGTCATTAGTGGAGCAGGACATGCTCACTGTTTTGGAACAGTAATGTGTCGGATGTCATTAGTGGAGCAGAATATGCTCACTGTTTCAGAACAGTAATGTGACGGATGTCATTAGTGGGGCAGGACATGCTCACTGTTTTGGAACAGTAATGTGACGGATGCCATTAGTGGAGCAGGACATGCTCACTGTTTCAGAACAGTAATGTGACGGATGTCATTAGTGGAGCAGGACATGCTCACTGTTTCGGAACAGAAATGTGACGGATGTCATTAGTGGAGCAGGACATGCTCACTGTTTCGGAACAGTAATGTTGCGATGTCATTAGTGGAACAGGACATGCTCACTGTTTCAGAACAGTAATGTGACGGATGCCATTAGTGGAGCAGGACATGCTCACTGTTTCAGAACAGTAATGTGACGGATGCCATTAGTGGAGCAGGACATGTTCACTGTTTCAGAACAGTAATGTGATGGATGTCATTAGTGGAGCATGACATGTTCACTATTTCAGAACAGTAATCTGACGGATGTCATTAGTGGAGCAGTACATGCTCACTGTTTCAGAACAGTAATGTGACGGATGTCATTAGTGGAGCAGGACATGCTCACTGTTTCAGAACAGTAATGTGACGGATGTCATTAGTGGAGCATGAGATGCCCACTGTTTCGGAACAGTAATGTGACGGATGTCATTAGTGGGGCAGGACATGCTCACTGTTTCAGAACAGTAATGTGACGGATGCCATTAGTGGAGCAGAACATACTCACTGTTTTGGAACAGTAATGTGACGGATGTCATTAGTGGAGCAGGACATTCTCACTGTTTCAGAACAGTAATGTGACGGATGTCATTAGTGGAACAGGACATGCTCACTGTTTCAGAACAGTAATGTGACGATGCCATTAGTGGAGAGGACATGCTCACTGTTTCAGAACAGTACTGTGACGGATGTCATTAGTGGAGCAGGACATGCTCACTGTTTCAGAACAGTAATGTGACGGATGTTATTAGTGGAGCAGGACATACTCACTGTTTCAGAACAGTAATGTGACGGATGTCATTATTGGAGCAGGACATGGTCACTGTTTCAGAACAGTAATGTGACGGATGCCATTAGTGGAGCAGGACATGCTCACTGTTTCAAAACAGTAATGTGACGAATGTCATTAGTGGAGCAGGACATGCTCACTGTTTCAGAACAGTAATGTGACGGATGTCATTAGTGGAGCAGGACATGCTCACTGTTTCAGAACAGTAATGTGACGGAAGCCATTAGTGGAGCAGGACATGCTCACTGTTTCAGAACAGTATTGTGACGGATGTCATTAAAGGAGCAGGACATGCTCACTGTTTCAGAACAGTAATGTGACGGATGCCATTAGTGGAGCAGGACATGCTCACTGTTTCAGAACAGTAATGTGACGGATGTAATTAGTGGAGCAGGACATGCTCACTGTTTCAGAAAAGTAATGTGACGAATGTCATTAGTGGAGCAGGACATGCTCACTGTTTCAGAACAGTAATGTGACGAATGTCATTAGTGGAGCAGGACATGCTCACTGTTTCAGAACAGTAATGTGACGAATGTCATTAGTGGAGCAGGACATGCTCAGTTTCGGAACAGTAATGTGACGAATGTCATTAGTGGAGCATGACATGCTAAATGTTTCAGAACAGTAATATGACTATTGTCATTAGTGGAGCAGGACATGCTCACTGTTTCGGAACAGTAATGTGACGGATGTCATTAGTGGAGCAAGACATGCTCACTGTTTCAGAAGAGAACTGTGACGAATGCCATTAGTGGGGCAGGACATGCTCACTGTTTCAGAACAGTAATGTAACGAATGCCATTAGTGGAGCAGGACATGCTCACTGTTTCGAAACAGTAATGTGACGGATGTCATTAGTGGAGCAGGACATGTTGACTGTTTCAGAACAGTAATGTGACGGATGTCATTAGTGGGGCAGGACATGCTCACTGTTTTGGAACAGTAATGTGACGGATGCCATTAGTGGAGCAGGACATGCTCACTGTTTCAGAACAGTAATGTGACGGATGTCATTAGTGGAGCAGGACATGCTCACTGTTTCGGAACAGAAATGTGACGGATGTCATTAGTGGAGCAGGACATGCTCACTGTTTCGGAACAGTAATGTTGCGGATGTCATTAGTGGAACAGGACATGCTCACTTTTTCAGAACAGTAATGTGACGGATGCCATTAGTGGAGCAGGACATGCTCACTGTTTCAGAACAGTAATGTGACGGATGCCATTAGTGGAGCAGGACATGTTCACTGTTTCAGAACAGTAATGTGATGGATGTCATTAGTGGAGCATGACATGTTCACTATTTCAGAACAGTAATCTGACGGATGTCATTAGTGGAGCAGTACATGCTCACTGTTTCAGAACAGTAATGTGACGGATGTCATTAGTGGAGCAGGACATGCTCACTGTTTCAGAACAGTAATGTGACGGATGTCATTAGTGGAGCATGAGATGCTCACTGTTTCGGAACAGTAATGTGACGGATGTCATTAGTGGGGCAGGACATGCTCACTGTTTCAGAACAGTAATGTGACGGATGCCATTAGTGGAGCAGAACATACTCACTGTTTCAGAACAGTAATGTGACGGATGTCATTAGTGGAGCAGGACATTCTCACTGTTTCAGAACAGTAATGTGACGGATGTCATTAGTGGAACAGGACATGCTCACTGTTTCAGAACAGTAATGTGACGATGCCATTAGTGGAGAGGACATGCTCACTGTTTCAGAACAGTACTGTGACGGATGTCATTAGTGGAGCAGGACATGCTCACTGTTTCAGAACAGTAATGTGACGGATGTTATTAGTGGAGCAGGACATACTCACTGTTTCAGAACAGTAATGTGACGGATGTCATTATTGGAGCAGGACATGGTCACTGTTTCAGAACAGTAATGTGACGGATGCCATTAGTGGAGCAGGACATGCTCACTGTTTCAAAACAGTAATGTGACGAATGTCATTAGTGGAGCAGGACATGCTCACTGTTTCAGAACAGTAATGTGACGGATGTCATTAGTGGAGCAGGACATGCTCACTGTTTCAGAACAGTAATGTGACGGAAGCCATTAGTGGAGCAGGACATGCTCACTGTTTCAGAACAGTATTGTGACGGATGTCATTAAAGGAGCAGGACATGCTCACTGTTTCAGAACAGTAATGTGACGGATGCCATTAGTGGAGCAGGACATGCTCACTGTTTCAGAACAGTAATGTGACGGATGTAATTAGTGGAGCAGGACATGCTCACTGTTTCAGAACAGTAATGTGACGAATGTCATTAGTGGAGCAGGACATGCTCACTGTTTCAGAACAGTAATGTGACGAATGTCATTAGTGGAGCAGAATATGCTCACTGTTTCAGAACAGTAAAGTGACGAATGTCATTAGTGGAGCAGGACATGCTCAGTTTCGGAACAGTAATGTGACGAATGTCATTAGTGGAGCATGACATGCTCAATGTTTCAGAACAGTAATATGACTATTGTCATTAGTGGAGCAGGACATGCTCACTGTTTCGGAACAGTAATGTGACGGATGTCATTAGTGGAGCAAGACATGCTCACTGTTTCAGAAGAGTACTGTGACGAATGCCATTAGTGGGGCAGGACATGCTCACTGTTTCAGAACAGTAATGTAACGAATGCCATTAGTGGAGCAGGACATGCTCACTGTTTCGAAACAGTAATGTGACGGATGTCATTAGTGGAGCAGGACATGTTGACTGTTTCAGAACAGTAATGTGACGGATGTCATTAGTGGAGCAAGACATGCTCACTGTTTCGGAACAGTAATGTGACGGATGTCATTAGTGGAGCAGGACATGCTCACTGTTTCAGAACAGTAATGTGACGGATGTCATTAGTGGAGCAGGACATGCTCACTGTTTCAGAACAGTAATGTGACGGAAGCCGTTAGTGGAGCAGGACATGCTCACTGTTTCAGAACAGTATTGTGACGGATGTCATTAAAGGAGCAGGACATGCTCACTGTTTCAGAACAGTAATGTGACGGATGCCATTAGTGGAGCAGGACATGCTCACTGTTTCAGAACAGTAATGTGACGGATGTAATTAGTGGAGCAGGACATGCTCACTGTTTCAGAACAGTAATGTGACGAATGTCATTAGTGGAGCAGGACATGCTCACTGTTTCAGAACAGTAATGTGACGAATGTCATTAGTGGAGCAGGACATGCTCACTGTTTCAGAACAGTAATGTGACGAATGTCATTAGTGGAGCAGGACATGCTCAGTTTCGGAACAGTAATGTGACGAATGTCATTAGTGGAGCATGACATGCTCAATGTTTCAGAACAGTAATATGACTATTGTCATTAGTGGAGCAGGACATGCTCACTGTTTCGGAACAGTAATGTGACGGATGTCATTAGTGGAGCAAGACATGCTCACTGTTTCAGAAGAGAACTGTGACGAATGCCATTAGTGGGGCAGGACATGCTCACTGTTTCAGAACAGTAATGTAACGAATGCCATTAGTGGAGCAGGACATGCTCACTGTTTCGAAACAGTAATGTGACGGATGTCATTAGTGGAGCAGGACATGTTGACTGTTTCAGAACAGTAATGTGACGGATGTCATTAGTGGGGCAGGACATGCTCACTGTTTTGGAACAGTAATGTGACGGATGCCATTAGTGGAGCAGGACATGCTCACTGTTTCAGAACAGTAATGTGACGGATGTCATTAGTGGAGCAGGACATGCTCACTGTTTCGGAACAGAAATGTGACGGATGTCATTAGTGGAGCAGGACATGCTCACTGTTTCGGAACAGTAATGTTGCGGATGTCATTAGTGGAACAGGACATGCTCACTCTTTCAGAACAGTAATGTGACGGATGCCATTAGTGGAGCAGGACATGCTCACTGTTTCAGAACAGTAATGTGACGGATGCCATTAGTGGAGCAGGACATGTTCACTGTTTCAGAACAGTAATGTGATGGATGTCATTAGTGGAGCATGACATGTTCACTATTTCAGAACAGTAATCTGACGGATGTCATTAGTGGAGCAGTACATGCTCACTGTTTCAGAACAGTAATGTGACGGATGTCATTAGTGGAGCAGGACATGCTCACTGTTTCAGAACAGTAATGTGACGGATGTCATTAGTGGAGCATGAGATGCTCACTGTTTCGGAACAGTAATGTGACGGATGTCATTAGTGGGGCAGGACATGCTCACTGTTTCAGAACAGTAATGTGACGGATGCCATTAGTGGAGCAGAACATTCTAACTGTTTCAGAACAGTAATGTGACGGATGTCATTAGTGGAGCAGGACATTCTCACTGTTTCAGAACAGTAATGTGACGGATGTCATTAGTGGAACAGGACATGCTCACTTTTTCAGAACAGTAATGTGACGATGCCATTAGTGGAGAGGACATGCTCACTGTTTCAGAACAGTAGGGTGACGGATGTCATTAGTGGAGCAGGACATGCTCACTGTTTCAGAACAGTAATGTGACGGATGTTATTAGTGGAGCAGGACATACTCACTGTTTCAGAACAGTAATGTGACGGATGTCATTATTGGAGCAGGACATGGTCACTGTTTCAGAACAGTAATGTGACGGATGCCATTAGTGGAGCAGGACATGCTCACTGTTTCAAAACAGTAATGTGACGAATGTCATTAGTGGAGCAGGACATGCTCACTGTTTCAGAACAGTAATGTGACGGATGTCATTAGTGGAGCAGGACATGCTCACTGTTTCAGAACAGTAATGTGACGGAAGCCATTAGTGGAGCAGGACATGCTCACTGTTTCAGAACAGTATTGTGACGGATGTCATTAAAGGAGCAGGACATGCTCACTGTTTCAGAACAGTAATGTGACGGATGCCATTAGTGGAGCAGGACATGCTCACTGTTTCAGAACAGTAATGTGACGGATGTAATTAGTGGAGCAGGACATGCTCACTGTTTCAGAACAGTAATGTGACGAATGTCATTAGTGGAGCAGGACATGCTCACTGTTTCAGAACAGTATTGTGACGAATGTCATTAGTGGAGCAGGACATGCTCAGTTTCGGAACAGTAATGTGACGAATGTCATTAGTGGAGCATGAGATGCTCACTGTTTCGGAACAGTAATGTGACGGATGTCATTAGTGGGGCAGGACATGCTCACTGTTTCAGAACAGTAATGTGACGGATGCCATTAGTGGAGCAGAACATTCTAACTGTTTCAGAACAGTAATGTGACGGATGTCATTAGTGGAGCAGGACATTCTCACTGTTTCAGAACAGTAATGTGACGGATGTCATTAGTGGAACAGGACATGCTCACTTTTTCAGAACAGTAATGTGACGATGCCATTAGTGGAGAGGACATGCTCACTGTTTCAGAACAGTAGGGTGACGGATGTCATTAGTGGAGCAGGACATGCTCACTGTTTCAGAACAGTAATGTGACGGATGTTATTAGTGGAGCAGGACATACTCACTGTTTCAGAACAGTAATGTGACGGATGTCATTATTGGAGCAGGACATGGTCACTGTTTCAGAACAGTAATGTGACGGATGCCATTAGTGGAGCAGGACATGCTCACTGTTTCAAAACAGTAATGTGACGAATGTCATTAGTGGAGCAGGACATGCTCACTGTTTCAGAACAGTAATGTGACGGATGTCATTAGTGGAGCAGGACATGCTCACTGTTTCAGAACAGTAATGTGACGGAAGCCATTAGTGGAGCAGGACATGCTCACTGTTTCAGAACAGTATTGTGACGGATGTCATTAAAGGAGCAGGACATGCTCACTGTTTCAGAACAGTAATGTGACGGATGCCATTAGTGGAGCAGGACATGCTCACTGTTTCAGAACAGTAATGTGACGGATGTAATTAGTGGAGCAGGACATGCTCACTGTTTCAGAACAGTAATGTGACGAATGTCATTAGTGGAGCAGGACATGCTCACTGTTTCAGAACAGTAATGTGACGAATGTCATTAGTGGAGCAGGACATGCTCAGTTTCGGAACAGTAATGTGACGAATGTCATTAGTGGAGCATGACATGCTCAATGTTTCAGAACAGTAATATGACTATTGTCATTAGTGGAGCAGGACATGCTCACTGTTTCGGAACAGTAATGTGACGGATGTCATTAGTGGAGCAAGACATGCTCACTGTTTCAGAAGAGTACTGTGACGAATGCCATTAGTGGGGCAGGACATGCTCACTGTTTCAGAACAGTAATGTAACGAATGCCATTAGTGGAGGAGGACATGCTCACTGTTTCGAAACAGTAATGTGACGGATGTCATTAGTGGAGCAGGACATGTTGACTGTTTCAGAACAGTAATGTGACGGATGTCATTAGTGGAGCAAGACATGCTCACTGTTTCGGAACAGTAATGTGACGGATGTCATTAGTGGAGCAGGACATGCTCACTGTTTCAGAACAGTAATGTGACGGATGTCATTAGTGGAGCAGGACATGCTCACGGTTTCAGAACATTAATGTGACGGATGTCATTAGTGGAGCAGGACATGCTCACTGTTTCAGAACAGTAATGTGACGGATGCCATTAGTGGAGCAGGACATGCTCACTGTTTCGGAACAGTAATGTGACGATGTCATTAGTGGAGCAGGACATGCTCACTATTTCAGAACAGTAATCTGACGGATGTCATTAGTGGAGCAGGACATGCTCACTATTTCAGAACAGTAATGTGACGGATGCCATTAGTGGAGCAGGACATGCTCACTGTTTCAGAACAGTAATGTGACGGATGTCATTAGTGGAGCAGGACATGCTCACTGTTTCGGAACAGTAATGTGACGGATGTCATTAGTGGAGCAGGACATTCTCACTGTTTCAGAACAGTAATGTGACGGATGTCATTAGTGGAGCAGGACATGCTCACTGTTTCAGAACAGTAATGTGACGATGCCATTAGTGGAGCAGGACATGCTCACTGTTTCAGAACAGTAATGTGACGGATGTCATTAGTGGAGCAGGACATGCTCCCTGTTTCAGAAAAGTAATGTGACGATGTCATTAGTGGAGCAGGGCATGCTCACTGTTCTAGAACAGTAATGTGACGGATGTCATTATTGGAGCAGGACATGGTAACTGTTTCAGAACAGTAATGTGACGGATGCCATTAGTGGAGCAGGACATGCTCAATGTTTCAGAACAGTAATGTGACTATTGTTATTAGTGGAGCAGGACATGCTCACTGTTTCGGAACAGTAATGTGACGGATGTCATTAGTGGAGCAAGACATGCTCACTGTTTCAGAAGAGTACTGTGACGAATACCATAAGTGGGGCAGGACATGCTCACTGTTTCAGAACAGTAATGTAACGAATGCCATTAGTGGAGCAGGACATGCTCACTGTTTCGGAACAGCAATGTGACGGATGTCATTAGTGGAGCAGGACATGTTGACTGTTTCAGAACAGTAATGTGACGGATGTCATTAGTGGAGCAAGACATGCTCACTGTTTCGGAACAGTAATGTGACGGATGTCATTAGTGGAGCAGGACATGCTCACTGTTTCAGAACAGTAATGTGACGGATGTTATTAGTGGAGCAGGACATGCTCACGGTTTCAGAACATTAATGTGACGGATGTCATTAGTGGAGCAGGACATGCTCACTGTTTCAGAACAGTAATGTGACGGATGCCAGTAGTGGAGCAGGACATGCTCACTGTTTCGGAACAGTAATGTGACGATGTCATTAGTGGAGCAGGACATGCTCACTATTTCAGAACAGTAATCTGACGGATGTCATTAGTGGAGCAGGACATGCTCACTGTTTCAGAACAGTAATGTGACGGATGCCATTAGTGGAGCAGGACATGCTCACTGTTTCGGAACAGTAATGTGACAGATGTCATTAGTGGAGCAGGACATTCTCACTGTTTCAGAACAGTAATGTGACGGATGCCATTAGTGGAGCAGGACATGCTCACTGTTTCAGAACAGTAATGTGACGATGCCATTAGTGGAGCAGGACATGCTCACTGTTTCAGAACAGTAATGTGACGGATGTCATTAGTGGAGCAGGACATGCTCACTGTTTCAGAAAAGTAATGTGACGATGTCATTAGTGGAGCAGGACATGCTCACTGTTTCAGAACAGTAATGTGACGGATGTCATTATTGGAGCAGGACATGGTAACTGTTTCAGAACAGTAATGTGACGGATGCCATTAGTGGAGCAGGACATGCTCACTGTTTCAGAACAGTAATGTGACGGATGTCATTAGTGGAGCAGGACATGCTCACTGTTTCAGAACAGTAATGTGACGGATTCCATTAGTGGAGCAGGACATGCTCACTGTTTCAGAACAGTAATGTGACGAATGTCATTAGTGGAGCAGGACATGCTCACTGTTTCAGAACAGTAATGTGACGAATGTCATTAGTGGAGTAGGACATGCTCACTGTTTCGGAACAGTAATGTGACGAATGTCATTAGTGGAGCAGGACATGCTCACTTTTTCAGAACAGTAATGTGACGGATGCCATTAGTGGAGCAGGACATGCTCACTGTTTCAGAACAGTAATGTGACGGATGTCATTAGTGGAGCAGGATATGCTCACTGTTTCAGAACAGTAATGTGACGGATGCCATTAGTGGAGCAGGGCATGCTCACTGTTTCAGAACAGTAATGTGACGGATGCCATTAGTGGAGCAGGACATGCTCACTATTTCGGCACAGTAATTTGACGGATGTCATTAGTGGAGCAGGACATGCTCACTGTTTTGGAACAGTAATGTGATGGATGTCATTAGTGGAGCAGGACATGCTCACTGTTTCAGAACAGTAATGTGACGGATGCCATTAGTGGAGCAGGACATGCTCACTGTTTCAGAACAGCAATGTGACGGATGTCATTAGTGGAGCAGGATATGCTCACTATTTCAGAACAGTAATCTGACGGATGTCATTAGTGGAGCAGGACATGCTCACTGTTTCAGAACAGTAATGTGACGGATGCCATTAGTGGAGCAGGACATGCTCACTGTTTCAGAACAGTAATGTGACGGATGTCATTAGTGGAGCAGGACATGCTCACTGTTCCGGAACAGTAATGTGACGGATGTCATTAGTGGAGCAGAATATGCTCACTGTTTTAAAACAGTAATGTGACGGATGTCATTAGTGGGGCAGGACATGCTCACTGTTTCAGAACAGTAATCTGACGGATGTCATTAGTGGAGCAGGACATGCTCACTGTTTCAGATAAGTAATGTGACGGATGCCATTAGTGGAGCAGGACATGCTCACTGTTTCAGAACAGTAATGTGACGGATGTCATTAGTGGAGCAGGACATGGTCACTGTTTCGGAACAGTAATGTGACAGATGTCATTAGTGGAGCAGAATATGCTCACTGTTTCAGAACAGTAATGTGACGGATGTCATTAGTGGGGCAGGACATGCTCACTGTTTTGGAAAAGTAATGTGACGGATGTAATTAGTGGAGCAGGACATGCTCACTGTTTCAGAACAGTAATGTGACGGATGTCATTAGTGGAGCAGGACATGCTCACTTTTTCGGAACATTAATGTGACGGATGTCATTAGTGGAGCAGGACATGCTCACTATTTCAGAACAGTAATGTGACGGATGCCATTAGTGGAGCAGGACATGCTCACTGTTTCAGAACAGTAATGTGACGGATGCCATTAGTGGAGCAGGACATGCTCACTGTTTCAGAACGGTAATGTGATGGATGTCATTAGTGGAGCAGGACATGCTCACTATTTCAGAACAGTAATCTGACGGATGTCATCAGTGGAGCAGGATATGCTCACTGTTTCGGAACAGTTATGTGACGGATGTCATTAGTGGAGGAGAATATGCTCACTGTTTCAGAACAGTAATATAACGGATGTCATTAGTGGGGCAGGACATGCTCACTGTTTCAGAACAGTAATGTGACGGATGCCATTAGTGGAACAGAACATACTCACTGTTTTGGAACAGTAATGTGACGGATGTCATTAGTGGAGCAGGACATTCTCACTGTTTCAGAACAGTAATGTGACGATGTCATTAGTGGAACAGGACATGCTCACTGTTTCAGAACAGTAATGTGACGATGCCATTAGTGGAGCAGGACATGCTCACTGTTTCAGAACAGTAATGTGACGGATGTCATTAGTGGAGCAGGACATGCTCACTGTTTCAGAACAGTAATGTGACGAATGTCATTAGTGGAGCAGGACATGCTCACTGTTTCAGAACAGTAATGTGACGGATGTCATTATTGGAGCAGGACATGGTCACTGTTTCAGAACAGTAATGTGACGAATGCCATTAGTGGAGCAGGACATGCTCACTGTTTCAGAACAGTAATGTGACGAATGTCATTAGTGGAGCAGGACATGCTCACTGTTTCAGAACAGTAATGTGACGGATGCCATTAGTGGAGCAGGACATGCTCACTGTTTCAGAACAGTAATGTGACGAATGTCATTAGTGGAGCAGGACATGCTCACTGTTTCAAAACAGTAATGTGACGGATGTCATTAGTGGAGCAGGACATGCTCACTGTTTCAGAACAGTAATGTGACGAATGTCATTAGTGGAGCAGGACATGCTCACTGTTTCAGAACAGTAATGTGACGAATGTCATTAGTGTAGCAGGACATGCTCACTGTTTCAGAACAGTAATGTGACGAATGTCATTAGTGGAGCAGGACATGCTCACTGTTTCAGAACAGTAATGTGACGGATGCCATTAGTGGAGCAGGACATGCTCACTGTTTCAGAACGGTAATGTGATGGATGTCATTAGTGGAGCAGGACATGCTCACTATTTCAGAACAGTAATCTGACGGATGTCATCAGTGGAGCAGGATATGCTCACTGTTTCGGAACAGTTATGTGACGGATGTCATTAGTGGAGGAGAATATGCTCACTGTTTCAGAACAGTAATATAACGGATGTCATTAGTGGGGCAGGACATGCTCACTGTTTCAGAACAGTAATGTGACGGATGCCATTAGTGGAGCAGAACATACTCACTGTTTTGGAACAGTAATGTGACGGATGTCATTAGTGGAGCAGGACATTCTCACTGTTTCAGAACAGTAATGTGACGATGTCATTAGTGGAACAGGACATGCTCACTGTTTCAGAACAGTAATGTGACGATGCCATTAGTGGAGCAGGACATGCTCACTGTTTCAGAACAGTAATGTGACGGATGTCATTAGTGGAGCAGGACATGCTCACTGTTTCAGAACAGTAATGTGACGAATGTCATTAGTGGAGCAGGACATGCTCACTGTTTCAGAACAGTAATGTGACGGATGTCATTATTGGAGCAGGACATGGTCACTGTTTCAGAACAGTAATGTGACGAATGCCATTAGTGGAGCAGGACATGCTCACTGTTTCAGAACAGTAATGTGACGAATGTCATTAGTGGAGCAGGACATGCTCACTGTTTCAGAACAGTAATGTGACGGATGCCATTAGTGGAGCAGGACATGCTCACTGTTTCAGAACAGTAATGTGACGAATGTCATTAGTGGAGCAGGACATGCTCACTGTTTCAAAACAGTAATGTGACGGATGTCATTAGTGGAGCAGGACATGCTCACTGTTTCAGAACAGTAATGTGACGAATGTCATTAGTGGAGCAGGACATGCTCACTGTTTCAGAACAGTAATGTGACGAATGTCATTAGTGTAGCAGGACATGCTCACTGTTTCAGAACAGTAATGTGACGAATGTCATTAGTGGAGCAGGACATGCTCACTGTTTTAGAACAGTAATGTGACGAATGTCATTAGTGGAGTAGGACATGCTCACTGTTTCAGAACAGTAATGTGACGGATGTCATTAGTGGAGCAGGACATGCTCACTGTTTCAGAACAGTAATGTGACGGATTCCATTAGTGGAGCAGGACATGCTCACTGTTTCAGAACAGTAATGTGACGAATGTCATTAGTGGAGCAGGACATGCTCACTGTTTTAGAACAGTAATGTGACGAATGTCATTAGTGGAGTAGGACATGCTCACTGTTTCGGAACAGTAATGTGACGGATGTCATTAGTTGAGCAGGACATGCTCACTGTTTCAGAACAGTAATGTGACGGATGCCATTAGTGGAGCAGGACATGCTCACTGTTTCAGAACAGTAATGTGACGGATGTCATTAGTGGAGCAGGACATGGTCACTGTTTCGGAACAGTAATGTGACAGATGTCATTAGTGGAGCAGAATATGCTCACTGTTTCAGAACAGTAATGTGACGGATGTCATTAGTGGGGCAGGACATGCTCACTGTTTCAGAACAGTAATGTGACGGATGTAATTAGTGGGGCAGGACATGCTCACCGTTTCAGAACAGTAATGTGACGGATGTAATTAGTGGAGCAGGACATGCTCATGACGGATGCCATTAGTGGAGCAGGACATGCTCACTGTTTCAGGACAGTAATGTGACGGATGTCATTAGTGGAGCAGGACATGCTCACTGTTTCGGAACATTAATGTGACGGATGTCATTAGTGGAGCAGGACATGCTCACTGTTTCGGAACAGTAATTTTGCGGATGTCATTAGTGGAGCAGGACATGCTCACTATTTCAGAACAGTAATGTGACGGATGCCATTAGTGGAGCAGGACATGCTCACTGTTTCAGAACAGTAATGTGACGGATGCCATTATTGGAGCAGGACATGCTCACTGTTTCAGAACGGTAATGTGATGGATGTCATTAGTGGAGCAGGACATGCTCACTATTTCAGAACAGTAATCTGACGGATGTCATCAGTGGAGCAGGATATGCTCACTGTTTCGGAACAGTTATGTGACGGATGTCATTAGTGTAGCAGGACATGCTCACTGTTTCAGAACAGTAATGTGACGAATGTCATTAGTGGAGCAGGACATGCTCACTGTTTTAGAACAGTAATGTGACGAATGTCATTAGTGGAGTAGGACATGCTCACTGTTTCAGAACAGTAATGTGACGGATGTCATTAGTGGAGCAGGACATGCTCACTGTTTCAGAACAGTAATGTGACGGATTCCATTAGTGGAGCAGGACATGCTCACTGTTTCAGAACAGTAATGTGACGAATGTCATTAGTGGAGCAGGACATGCTCACTGTTTTAGAACAGTAATGTGACGAATGTCATTAGTGGAGTAGGACATGCTCACTGTTTCGGAACAGTAATGTGACGGATGTCATTAGTTGAGCAGGACATGCTCACTGTTTCAGAACAGTAATGTGACGGATGCCATTAGTGGAGCAGGACATGCTCACTGTTTCAGAACAGTAATGTGACGGATGTCATTAGTGGAGCAGGACATGGTCACTGTTTCGGAACAGTAATGTGACAGATGTCATTAGTGGAGCAGAATATGCTCACTGTTTCAGAACAGTAATGTGACGGATGTCATTAGTGGGGCAGGACATGCTCACTGTTTCAGAACAGTAATGTGACGGATGTAATTAGTGGGGCAGGACATGCTCACCGTTTCAGAACAGTAATGTGACGGATGTAATTAGTGGAGCAGGACATGCTCATGACGGATGCCATTAGTGGAGCAGGACATGCTCACTGTTTCAGGACAGTAATGTGACGGATGTCATTAGTGGAGCAGGACATGCTCACTGTTTCGGAACATTAATGTGACGGATGTCATTAGTGGAGCAGGACATGCTCACTGTTTCGGAACAGTAATTTTGCGGATGTCATTAGTGGAGCAGGACATGCTCACTATTTCAGAACAGTAATGTGACGGATGCCATTAGTGGAGCAGGACATGCTCACTGTTTCAGAACAGTAATGTGACGGATGCCATTATTGGAGCAGGACATGCTCACTGTTTCAGAACGGTAATGTGATGGATGTCATTAGTGGAGCAGGACATGCTCACTATTTCAGAACAGTAATCTGACGGATGTCATCAGTGGAGCAGGATATGCTCACTGTTTCGGAACAGTTATGTGACGGATGTCATTAGTGGAGGAGAATATGCTCACTGTTTCAGAACAGTAATATAACGGATGTCATTAGTGGGGCAGGACATGCTCACTGTTTCAGAACAGTAATGTGACGGATGCCATTAGTGGAGCAGAACATACTCACTGTTTTGGAACAGTAATGTGACGGATGTCATTAGTGGAGCAGGACATTCTCACTGTTTCAGAACAGTAATGTGACGATGTCATTAGTGGAACAGGACATGCTCACTGTTTCAGAACAGTAATGTGACGATGCCATTAGTGGAGCAGGACATGCTCACTGTTTCAGAACAGTAATGTGACGGATGTCATTAGTGGAGCAGGACATGCTCACTGTTTCAGAACAGTAATGTGACGAATGTCATTAGTGGAGCAGGACATGCTCACTGTTTCAAAACAGTAATGTGACGAATGTCATTATTGGAGCAGGACATGGTCACTGTTTCAGAACAGTAATGTGACGGATGCCATTAGTGGAGCAGGACATGCTCACTGTTTCAGAACAGTAATGTGACGAATGTCATTAGTGGAGCAGGACATGCTCACTGTTTCAGAACAGTAATGTGACGGATGCCATTAGTGGAGCAGGACATGCTCACTGTTTCAGAACAGTAATGTGACGAATGTCATTAGTGGAGCAGGACATGCTCACTGTTTCAAAACAGTAATGTGACGGATGTCATTAGTGGAGCAGGACATGCTCACTGTTTCAGAACAGTAATGTGACGGATGTCATTAGTGGAGCAGGACATGCTCATTGTTTCAGAACAGTAATGTGACGGATGCCATTAGTGGAGCAGGACATGCTCACTGTTTCAGAAAAGTGTTGTGACGGATGTCATTAGAGGAGCAGGACATGCTCACTGTTTCAGAACAGTAATGTGACGGATGTCATTAGTGGAGCAGGACATGCTCACTGTTTCAGAACAGTAATGTGACGAATGTCATTAGTGGAGCAGGACATGCTCACTGTTTCAGAACAGTAATGTGACGAATGTCATTAGTGTAGCAGGACATGCTCACTGTTTCAGAACAGTAATGTGACGAATGTCATTAGTGGAGCAGGACATGCTCACTGTTTTAGAACAGTAATGTGACGAATGTCATTAGTGGAGTAGGACATGCTCACTGTTTCAGAACAGTAATGTGACGGATGTCATTAGTGGAGCAGGACATGCTCACTGTTTCAGAACAGTAATGTGACGGATTCCATTAGTGGAGCAGGACATGCTCACTGTTTCAGAACAGTAATGTGACGAATGTCATTAGTGGAGCAGGACATGCTCACTGTTTTAGAACAGTAATGTGACGAATGTCATTAGTGGAGTAGGACATGCTCACTGTTTCGGAACAGTAATGTGACGGATGTCATTAGTGGAGCAGGACATGCTCACTGTTTCAGAACAGTAATGTGACGGATGCCATTAGTGGAGCAGGACATGCTCACTGTTTCAGAACAGTAATGTGACGGATGTCATTAGTGGAGCAGGACATGGTCACTGTTTCGGAACAGTAATGTGACAGATGTCATTAGTGGAGCAGAATATGCTCACTGTTTCAGAACAGTAATGTGACGGATGTCATTAGTGGGTCAGGACATGCTCACTGTTTCAGAACAGTAATGTGACGGATGTAATTAGTGGGGCAGGACATGCTCACCGTTTCAGAACAGTAATGTGACGGATGTAATTAGTGGAGCAGGACATGCTCATGACGGATGCCATTAGTGGAGCAGGACATGCTCACTGTTTCAGAACAGTAATGTGACGGATGTCATTAGTGGAGCAGGACATGCTCACTGTTTCGGAACATTAATGTGACGGATGTCATTAGTGGAGCAGGACATGCTCACTGTTTCGGAACAGTAATTTTGCGGATGTCATTAGTGGAGCAGGACATGCTCACTATTTCAGAACAGTAATGTGACGGATGCCATTAGTGGAGCAGGACATGCTCACTGTTTCAGAACAGTAATGTGACGGATGCCATTAGTGGAGCAGGACATGCTCACTGTTTCAGAACGGTAATGTGATGGATGTCATTAGTGGAGCAGGACATGCTCACTATTTCAGAACAGTAATCTGACGGATGTCATCAGTGGAGCAGGATATGCTCACTGTTTCGGAACAGTTATGTGACGGATGTCATTAGTGGAGGAGAATATGCTCACTGTTTCAGAACAGTAATATAACGGATGTCATTAGTGGGGCAGGACATGCTCACTGTTTCAGAACAGTAATGTGACGGAAGCCATTAGTGGAGCAGAACATACTCACTGTTTTGGAACAGTAATGTGACGGATGTCATTAGTGGAGCAGGACATTCTCACTGTTTCAGAACAGTAATGTGACGATGTCATTAGTGGAACAGGACATGCTCACTGTTTCAGAACAGTAATGTGGCGATGCCATTAGTGGAGCAGGACATGCTAACTGTTTCAGAACAGTAATGTGACGGATGTCATTAGTGGAGCAGGACATGCTCACTGTTTCAGAACAGTAATGTGATGGATGTCATTAGTGGAGCAGGACATGCTCATTGTTTCAGAACAGTAATGTGACGGATGCCATTAGTGGAGCAGGACATGCTCACTGTTTCAGAACAGTAATGTGACGGATGTCATTATTGGAGCAGGACATGGTCACTGTTTCACAACAGTAATGTGACGGATGCCATTAGTGGAGCAGGACATGCTCACTGTTTCAGAACAGTAATGTGACGAATGTCATTAGTGGAGCAGGACATGCTCACTGTTTCAGAACAGTAATGTGACGGATGCCATTAGTGGAGCAGGACATGCTCACTGTTTCAGAACAGTAATGTGACGAATGTCATTAGTGGAGCAGGACATGCTCACTGTTTCAAAACAGTAATGTGACGGATATCATTAGTGGAGCAGGACATGCTCACTGTTTCAGAACAGTAATGTGATGGATGTCATTAGTGGAGCAGGACATGCTCATTGTTTCAGAACAGTAATGTGACGGATGCCATTAGTGGAGCAGGACATGCTCACTGTTTCAGAAAAGCATTGTGACGGATGTCATTAGAGGAGCAGGACATGCTCACTGTTTCAGAACAGTAATGTGACGGATGTCATTAGTGGAGCAGGACATGCTCACTGTTTCAGAACAGTAATGTGACGAATGTCATTAGTGGAGCAGGACATGCTCACTGTTTCAGAACAGTAATGTGACGAATGTCATTAGTGTAGCAGGACATGCTCACTGTTTCAGAACAGTAATGTGACGAATGTCA
The DNA here is from genome assembly GCA_963680875.1 of Bathymodiolus brooksi. Classification (NCBI taxonomy): domain Eukaryota; kingdom Metazoa; phylum Mollusca; class Bivalvia; order Mytilida; family Modiolidae; genus Bathymodiolus; species Bathymodiolus brooksi. Next base: position 145,717,342 of record OY804577.1, read on the forward strand.
TTAGTGGAGCAGGACATGCTCACTGTTTTAGAACAGTAATGTGACGAATGTCATTAGTGGAGTAGGACATGCTCACTGTTTCAGAACAGTAATGTGACGGATGTCATTAGTGGAGCAGGACATGCTCACTGTTTCAGAACAGTAATGTGACGGATTCCATTAGTGGAGCAGGACATGCTCACTGTTTCAGAACAGTAATGTGACGAATGTCATTAGTGGAGCAGGACATGCTCACTGTTTTAGAACAGTAATGTGACGAATGTCATTAGTGGAGTAGGACATGCTCACTGTTTCGGAACAGTAATGTGACGGATGTCATTAGTGGAGCAGGACATGCTCACTGTTTCAGAACAGTAATGTAACGGATGCCATTAGTGGAGCAGGACATGCTCACTGTTTCAGAACAGTAATGTGACGGATGTCATTAGTGGAGCAGGACATGCTCACTGTTTCAGAACAGTAATGTGACGGATGCCATTAGTGGAGCAGGACATGCTCACTGTTTCAGAACAGTAATGTGACGGATGCCATTAGTGGAGCAGGACATGCTCACTATTTCGGTACAGTAATTTGACGGATGTCATTAGTGGAGCAGGACATGCTCACTGTTTTGGAACAGTAATGTGATGGATGTCATTAGTGGAGCAGGACATGCTCACTGTTTCAGAACAGTAATGTGACGGATGCCATTAGTGGAGCAGGACATGCTCACTGTTTCAGAACAGCAATGTGACGAATGTCATTAGTGGAGCAGGATATGCTCACTATTTCAGAACAGTAATCTGACGGATGTCATTAGTGGAGCAGGACATGCTCACTGTTTCAGAACAGTAATGTGACGGATGCCATTAGTGGAGCAGGACATGCTCACTGTTTCAGAACAGTAATGTGACGGATGTCATTAGTGGAGCAGGACATGCTCACTGTTTCGGAACAGTAATGTGACGGATGTCATTAGTGGAGCAGAATATGCTCACTGTTTTAAAACAGTAATGTGACGGATGTCATTAGTGGGGCAGGACATGCTCACTGTTTCAGAACAGTAATGTAACGGGTGCCATTAGTGGAGCAGGACATGCTCACTGTTTCAGAACAGTAATGTGACGGATGTCATTAGTGGAGCAGGACATGCTCACTGTTTCAGAACAGTAATGTGACGGATGCCATTAGTGGAGCAGGACATGCTCACTGTTTCAGAACAGTAATGTGACGGATGCCATTAGTGGAGCAGGACATGCTCACTATTTCGGTACAGTAATTTGACGGATGTCATTAGTGGAGCAGGACATGCTCACTGTTTTGGAACAGTAATGTGATGGATGTCATTAGTGGAGCAGGACATGCTCACTGTTTCAGAACAGTAATGTGACGGATGCCATTAGTGGAGCAGGACATGCTCACTGTTTCAGAACAGCAATGTGACGGATGTCATTAGTTGAGCAGGATATGCTCACTATTTCAGAACAGTAATCTGACGGATGTCATTAGTGGAGCAGGACATGCTCACTGTTTCAGAACAGTAATGTGACGGATGCCATTAGTGGAGCAGGACATGCTCACTGTTTCAGAACAGTAATATGACGGATGTCATTAGTGGAGCAGGACATGCTCACTGTTTCGGAACAGTAATGTGACGGATGTCATTAGTGGAGCAGAATATGCTCACTGTTTTAAAACAGTAATGTGACGGATGTCATTAGTGGGGCAGGACATGCTCACTGTTTCAGAACAGTAATCTGACAGATGTCATTAGTGGAGCAGGACATGCTCACTGTTTCAGAACAGTAATGTGACGGATGTCATTAGTGGAGCAGGACATGCTCACTGTTTCAGAACAGTAATGTGACGGATGTCATTAGTGGAGCAGGACATGGTCACTGTTTCGGAACAGTAATGTGACGGATGTCATTAGTGGAGCAGAATATGCTCACTGTTTCAGAACAGTAATGTGACGGATGTCATTAGTGGGGCAGGACATGCTCACTGTTTTGGAAAAGTAATGTGACGGATGTAATTAGTGGGGCAGGACATGCTCACCGTTTCAGAACAGTAATGTGACGGATGTCATTAGTGGAGCAGGACATGCTCATGACGGATGCCATTAGTGGAGCAGGACATGCTCACTGTTTCAGAACAGTAATGTGACGGATGTCATTAGTGGAGCAGGACATGCTCACTGTTTCAGAACAGTAATGTGACGGATGCCATTAGTGGAGCAGGACATGCTCACTGTTTTGGAACAGTAATGTGACGGATGTCATTAGTGGAGCAGGACATTCTCACTGTTTCAGAACAGTAATGTGACGGATGTCATTAGTGGAGCAGGACATGCTCACTGTTTCAGAACAGTAATGTGACGGATGTCATTTGTGGAGCAGGACATGCTCACTGTTTCAGAATAGTAATGTGACGGATGTCATTATTGGAGCAGGACATGGTCACTGTTTCAGAACAGTAATGTGACGGATGCCATTAGTGGAGCAGGACATGCTCACTGTTTCAGAACAGTAATGTGACGAATGTCATTAGTGGAGCAGGACATGCTCACTGTTTCAGAACAGTAATGTGACGGATGCCATTAGTGGAGCAGGACATGCTCACTGTTTCAGAACAGTAATGTGACGAATGTCATTAGTGGAGCAGGACATGCTCACAGTTTCAAAACAGTAATGTGACGGATGCCATTAGTGGAGCAGGACATGCTCACTGTTTCAGAACAGTAATGTGACGAATGTCATTAGTGGAGCAGGACATGCTCACTGTTTCAGAACAGTAATGTGACGGATGTCATTAGTGGAGCAGGACATGCTCACTGTTTCGGAACAGTAATGTGACGGATGTCATTAGTGGAGCAGAATATGCTCACTGTTTTAAAACAGTAATGTGACGGATGTCATTAGTGGAGCAGGACATGCTCACTGTTTCAGAACAGTAATGTGACGGATGCCATTAGTGGAGCAGGACATGCTCACTGTTTCAGAACAGTAATATGACGGATGTCATTAGTGGAGCAGGACATGCTCACTGTTTCGGAACAGTAATGTGACGGATGTCATTAGTGGAGCAGAATATGCTCACTGTTTTAAAACAGTAATGTGACGGATGTCATTAGTGGGGCAGGACATGCTCACTGTTTCAGAACAGTAATCTGACAGATGTCATTAGTGGAGCAGGACATGCTCACTGTTTCAGAACAGTAATGTGACGGATGTCATTAGTGGAGCAGGACATGCTCACTGTTTCAGAACAGTAATGTGACGGATGTCATTAGTGGAGCAGGACATGGTCACTGTTTCGGAACAGTAATGTGACGGATGTCATTAGTGGAGCAGAATATGCTCACTGTTTCAGAACAGTAATGTGACGGATGTCATTAGTGGGGCAGGACATGCTCACTGTTTTGGAAAAGTAATGTGACGGATGTAATTAGTGGGGCAGGACATGCTCACCGTTTCAGAACAGTAATGTGACGGATGTCATTAGTGGAGCAGGACATGCTCATGACGGATGCCATTAGTGGAGCAGGACATGCTCACTGTTTCAGAACAGTAATGTGACGGATGTCATTAGTGGAGCAGGACATGCTCACTGTTTCAGAACAGTAATGTGACGGATGCCATTAGTGGAGCAGGACATGCTCACTGTTTTGGAACAGTAATGTGACGGATGTCATTAGTGGAGCAGGACATTCTCACTGTTTCAGAACAGTAATGTGACGGATGTCATTAGTGGAGCAGGACATGCTCACTGTTTCAGAACAGTAATGTGACGGATGTCATTTGTGGAGCAGGACATGCTCACTGTTTCAGAATAGTAATGTGACGGATGTCATTATTGGAGCAGGACATGGTCACTGTTTCAGAACAGTAATGTGACGGATGCCATTAGTGGAGCAGGACATGCTCACTGTTTCAGAACAGTAATGTGACGAATGTCATTAGTGGAGCAGGACATGCTCACTGTTTCAGAACAGTAATGTGACGGATGCCATTAGTGGAGCAGGACATGCTCACTGTTTCAGAACAGTAATGTGACGAATGTCATTAGTGGAGCAGGACATGCTCACAGTTTCAAAACAGTAATGTGACGGATGCCATTAGTGGAGCAGGACATGCTCACTGTTTCAGAACAGTAATGTGACGAATGTCATTAGTGGAGCAGGACATGCTCACTGTTTCAGAACAGTAATGTGACGGATGTCATTAGTGGAGCAGGACATGCTCACTGTTTCGGAACAGTAATGTGACGGATGTCATTAGTGGAGCAGAATATGCTCACTGTTTTAAAACAGTAATGTGACGGATGTCATTAGTGGGGCAGGACATGCTCACTGTTTCAGAACAGTAATGTAACGGATGCCATTAGTGGAGCAGGACATGCTCACTGTTTCAGAACAGTAATGTGACGGATGTCATTAGTGGAGCAGGACATGCTCACTGTTTCAGAACAGTAATGTGACGGATGCCATTAGTGGAGCAGGACATGCTCACTGTTTCAGAACAGTAATGTGACGGATGTCATTAGTGGAGCAGGACATGCTCACTATTTCGGTACAGTAATTTGACGGATGTCATTAGTGGAGCAGGACATGCTCACTGTTTTGGAACAGTAATGTGATGGATGTCATTAGTGGAGCAGGACATGCTCACTGTTTCAGAACAGTAATGTGACGGATGCCATTAGTGGAGCAGGACATGCTCACTGTTTCAGAACAGCAATGTGACGGATGTCATTAGTGGAGCAGGATATGCTCACTATTTCAGAACAGTAATCTGACGGATGTCATTAGTGGAGCAGGACATGCTCACTGTTTCAGAACAGTAATGTGACGAATGCCATTAGTGGAGCAGGACATGCTCACTGTTTCAGAACAGTAATATGACGGATGTCATTAGTGGAGCAGGACATGCTCACTGTTTCGGAACAGTAATGTGACGGATGTCATTAGTGGAGCAGGACATGCTCACTGTTTCGGAACAGTAATGTGACGGATGTCATTAGTGGAGCAGAATATGCTCACTGTTTTAAAACAGTAATGTGACGGATGTCATTAGTGGGGCAGGACATGCTCACTGTTTCAGAACAGTAATGTAACGGGTGCCATTAGTGGAGCAGGACATGCTCACTGTTTCAGAACAGTAATGTGACGGATGTCATTAGTGGAGCAGGACATGCTCACTGTTTCAGAACAGTAATGTGACGGATGCCATTAGTGGAGCAGGACATGCTCACTGTTTCAGAACAGTAATGTGACGGATGCCATTAGTGGAGCAGGACATGCTCACTATTTCGGTACAGTAATTTGACGGATGTCATTAGTGGAGCAGGACATGCTCACTGTTTTGGAACAGTAATGTGATGGATGTCATTAGTGGAGCAGGACATGCTCACTGTTTCAGAACAGTAATGTGACGGATGCCATTAGTGGAGCAGGACATGCTCACTGTTTCAGAACAGCAATGTGACGGATGTCATTAGTTGAGCAGGATATGCTCACTATTTCAGAACAGTAATCTGACGGATGTCATTAGTGGAGCAGGACATGCTCACTGTTTCAGAACAGTAATGTGACGGATGCCATTAGTGGAGCAGGACATGCTCACTGTTTCAGAACAGTAATATGACGGATGTCATTAGTGGAGCAGGACATGCTCACTGTTTCGGAACAGTAATGTGACGGATGTCATTAGTGGAGCAGAATATGCTCACTGTTTTAAAACAGTAATGTGACGGATGTCATTAGTGGGGCAGGACATGCTCACTGTTTCAGAACAGTAATCTGACAGATGTCATTAGTGGAGCAGGACATGCTCACTGTTTCAGAACAGTAATGTGACGGATGTCATTAGTGGAGCAGGACATGCTCACTGTTTCAGAACAGTAATGTGACGGATGTCATTAGTGGAGCAGGACATGGTCACTGTTTCGGAACAGTAATGTGACGGATGTCATTAGTGGAGCAGAATATGCTCACTGTTTCAGAACAGTAATGTGACGGATGTCATTAGTGGGGCAGGACATGCTCACTGTTTTGGAAAAGTAATGTGACGGATGTAATTAGTGGGGCAGGACATGCTCACCGTTTCAGAACAGTAATGTGACGGATGTCATTAGTGGAGCAGGACATGCTCATGACGGATGCCATTAGTGGAGCAGGACATGCTCACTGTTTCAGAACAGTAATGTGACGGATGTCATTAGTGGAGCAGGACATGCTCACTGTTTCAGAACAGTAATGTGACGGATGCCATTAGTGGAGCAGGACATGCTCACTGTTTTGGAACAGTAATGTGACGGATGTCATTAGTGGAGCAGGACATTCTCACTGTTTCAGAACAGTAATGTGACGGATGTCATTAGTGGAGCAGGACATGCTCACTGTTTCAGAACAGTAATGTGACGGATGTCATTTGTGGAGCAGGACATGCTCACTGTTTCAGAATAGTAATGTGACGGATGTCATTATTGGAGCAGGACATGGTCACTGTTTCAGAACAGTAATGTGACGGATGCCATTAGTGGAGCAGGACATGCTCACTGTTTCAGAACAGTAATGTGACGAATGTCATTAGTGGAGCAGGACATGCTCACTGTTTCAGAACAGTAATGTGACGGATGCCATTAGTGGAGCAGGACATGCTCACTGTTTCAGAACAGTAATGTGACGAATGTCATTAGTGGAGCAGGACATGCTCACAGTTTCAAAACAGTAATGTGACGGATGCCATTAGTGGAGCAGGACATGCTCACTGTTTCAGAACAGTAATGTGACGAATGTCATTAGTGGAGCAGGACATGCTCACTGTTTCAGAACAGTAATGTGACGGATGTCATTAGTGGAGCAGGACATGCTCACTGTTTCGGAACAGTAATGTGACGGATGTCATTAGTGGAGCAGAATATGCTCACTGTTTTAAAACAGTAATGTGACGGATGTCATTAGTGGAGCAGGACATGCTCACTGTTTCAGAACAGTAATGTGACGGATGCCATTAGTGGAGCAGGACATGCTCACTGTTTCAGAACAGTAATATGACGGATGTCATTAGTGGAGCAGGACATGCTCACTGTTTCGGAACAGTAATGTGACGGATGTCATTAGTGGAGCAGAATATGCTCACTGTTTTAAAACAGTAATGTGACGGATGTCATTAGTGGGGCAGGACATGCTCACTGTTTCAGAACAGTAATCTGACAGATGTCATTAGTGGAGCAGGACATGCTCACTGTTTCAGAACAGTAATGTGACGGATGTCATTAGTGGAGCAGGACATGCTCACTGTTTCAGAACAGTAATGTGACGGATGTCATTAGTGGAGCAGGACATGGTCACTGTTTCGGAACAGTAATGTGACGGATGTCATTAGTGGAGCAGAATATGCTCACTGTTTCAGAACAGTAATGTGACGGATGTCATTAGTGGGGCAGGACATGCTCACTGTTTTGGAAAAGTAATGTGACGGATGTAATTAGTGGGGCAGGACATGCTCACCGTTTCAGAACAGTAATGTGACGGATGTCATTAGTGGAGCAGGACATGCTCATGACGGATGCCATTAGTGGAGCAGGACATGCTCACTGTTTCAGAACAGTAATGTGACGGATGTCATTAGTGGAGCAGGACATGCTCACTGTTTCAGAACAGTAATGTGACGGATGCCATTAGTGGAGCAGGACATGCTCACTGTTTTGGAACAGTAATGTGACGGATGTCATTAGTGGAGCAGGACATTCTCACTGTTTCAGAACAGTAATGTGACGGATGTCATTAGTGGAGCAGGACATGCTCACTGTTTCAGAACAGTAATGTGACGGATGTCATTTGTGGAGCAGGACATGCTCACTGTTTCAGAATAGTAATGTGACGGATGTCATTATTGGAGCAGGACATGGTCACTGTTTCAGAACAGTAATGTGACGGATGCCATTAGTGGAGCAGGACATGCTCACTGTTTCAGAACAGTAATGTGACGAATGTCATTAGTGGAGCAGGACATGCTCACTGTTTCAGAACAGTAATGTGACGGATGCCATTAGTGGAGCAGGACATGCTCACTGTTTCAGAACAGTAATGTGACGAATGTCATTAGTGGAGCAGGACATGCTCACAGTTTCAAAACAGTAATGTGACGGATGCCATTAGTGGAGCAGGACATGCTCACTGTTTCAGAACAGTAATGTGACGAATGTCATTAGTGGAGCAGGACATGCTCACTGTTTCAGAACAGTAATGTGACGGATGTCATTAGTGGAGCAGGACATGCTCACTGTTTCGGAACAGTAATGTGACGGATGTCATTAGTGGAGCAGAATATGCTCACTGTTTTAAAACAGTAATGTGACGGATGTCATTAGTGGGGCAGGACATGCTCACTGTTTCAGAACAGTAATGTAACGGATGCCATTAGTGGAGCAGGACATGCTCACTGTTTCAGAACAGTAATGTGACGGATGTCATTAGTGGAGCAGGACATGCTCACTGTTTCAGAACAGTAATGTGACGGATGCCATTAGTGGAGCAGGACATGCTCACTGTTTCAGAACAGTAATGTGACGGATGCCATTAGTGGAGCAGGACATGCTCACTATTTCGGTACAGTAATTTGACGGATGTCATTAGTGGAGCAGGACATGCTCACTGTTTTGGAACAGTAATGTGATGGATGTCATTAGTGGAGCAGGACATGCTCACTGTTTCAGAACAGTAATGTGACGGATGCCATTAGTGGAGCAGGACATGCTCACTGTTTCAGAACAGCAATGTGACGGATGTCATTAGTGGAGCAGGATATGCTCACTATTTCAGAACAGTAATCTGACGGATGTCATTAGTGGAGCAGGACATGCTCACTGTTTCAGAACAGTAATGTGACGAATGCCATTAGTGGAGCAGGACATGCTCACTGTTTCAGAACAGTAATATGACGGATGTCATTAGTGGAGCAGGACATGCTCACTGTTTCGGAACAGTAATGTGACGGATGTCATTAGTGGAGCAGAATATGCTCACTGTTTTAAAACAGTAATGTGACGGATGTCATTAGTGGGGCAGGACATGCTCACTGTTTCAGAACAGTAATCTGACGGATGTCATTAGTGGAGCAGGACATGCTCACTGTTTCAGAACAGTAATGTGACGGATGTCATTAGTGGAGCAGGACATGCTCACTGTTTCAGAACAGTAATGTGACGGATGTCATTAGTGGAGCAGGACATGGTCACTGTTTCGGAACATTAATGTGACGGATGTCATTAGTGGAGCAGAATATGCTCACTGTTTCAGAACAGTAATGTGACGGATGTCATTAGTGGGGCAGGACATGCTCACTGTTTTGGAAAAGTAATGTGACGGATGTAATTAGTGGGGCAGGACATGCTCACCGTTTCAGAACAGTAATGTGACGGATGTCATTAGTGGAGCAGGTCATGCTCATGACGGATGCCATTAGTGGAGCAGGACATGCTCACTGTTTCAGAACAGTAATGTGACGGATGTCATTAGTGGAGCAGGACATGCTCACTGTTTCAGAACAGTAATGTGACGGATGCCATTAGTGGAGCAGGACATGCTCACTGTTTTGGAACAGTAATGTGACGGATGTCATTAGTGGAGCAGGACATTCTCACTGTTTCAGAACAGTAATGTGACGGATGTCATTAGTGGAGCAGGACATGCTCACTGTTTCAGAACAGTAATGTGACGAATGTCATTAGTGGAGCAGGACATGCTCACTGTTTCAGAATAGTAATGTGACGGATGTCATTATTGGAGCAGGACATGGTCACTGTTTCAGAACAGTAATGTGACGGATGCCATTAGTGGAGCAGGACATGCTCACTGTTTCAGAACAGTAATGTGACGAATGTCATTAGTGGAGCAGGACATGCTGACTGTTTCAGAACAGTAATGTGACGGATGCCATTAGTGGAGCAGGACATGCTCACTGTTTCAGAACAGTAATGTGACGAATGTCATTAGTGGAGCAGGACATGCTCACTGTTTTAAAACAGTAATGTGACGGATGTCATTAGTGGAGCAGGACATGCTCACTGTTTCAGAACAGTAATGTGACGAATGTCATTAGTGGAGCAGGACATGCTCATTGTTTCAGAACAGTAATGTGACGGATGCCATTAGTGGAGCATGACATGCTCACTGTTTCAGAACAGTATTGTGACGGATGTCATTAGAGGAGCAGGACATGCTCACTGTTTCAGAACAGTAATGTGACGGATGCCATTAGTGGAGCAGGACATGCTCACTGTTTCAGAACAGTAATGTGACGGATGTCATTAGTGGAGCAGGACATGCTCACTGTTTCAGAACAGTAATGTGACGAATGTCATTAGTGGAGCAGGACATGCTCACTGTTTCAGAACAGTAATGTGACGAATGTCATTAGTGGAGCAGGACATGCTCACTGTTTCAGAACAGTAATGTGACGAATGTCATTAGTGGAGCAGGACATGCTCACTGTTTCAGAACAGTAATGTGACAAATGTCATTAGTGGAGCAGGACATGCTCACTGTTTCGTAACAGTAATGTGACGAATGTCATTAGTGGAGCAGGACATGCTCAATGTTTCAGAACAGTAATGTGACTATTGTCATTAGTGGAGCAGGACATGCTCACTGTTTCAGAACAGTAATGTGACGGATGTCATTAGTGGAGCAGGACATGCTCACTGTTTCAGAACAGTAATGTGACGGATGTCATTAGTGGAGCAGGACATGCTGACTGTTTCAGAACAGTAATGTAACGAATGCTATTAGTGGAGCAGGACATGCTCACTGTTTCAGAACAGTAATGTGACGGATGTCATTAGTGGAGCAGGACATGTTCACTATTTCAGAACAGTAATGTGACGGTTGCCATTAGTGGAGCAGGACATGCTCACTGTTTCAGAACAGTAATGTGACGAATGTCATTAGTGGAGCAGGACATGCTCACTGTTTCAGAACAGTAATGTGACGAATGTCATTAGTGGGGCAGGACATGCTCACTGTTTCGGAACAGTAATGTGTCGGATGTCATTAGTGGAGCAGTACATGCTCACTGTTTCAGAACAGTAATGTGACGGATGTCAATAGTGGAGCAGGACATGCTCACTGTTTCAGAACAGTAATGTGACGGATGTCTTTAGTGGAGCTGGACATGCTCACTGTTTCAGAACAGTAATGTTACGGATGTCTTTAGTGGAGCTGGACATGCTCACTGTTTCAGAACAGTAATGTGACGGATGTCATTAATGGAGCAGAACATGCTCACTGTTTCAGAACAGTAATGTGACGCATGCCATTAGTGGAGCAGGATATGCTGACTGTTTCGGAACAGTAATGTGACGGATGCCATTAGTGGAGCAGGACATGCTCACTGTTTCAGAACAGTAATGTGACGAAGGCCATTAGTTGACCAGGACATGCTCACTGTTTCAGAACAGTAATGTGACGGATACCATTAGTGGAGCAGGACATGCTCACTGTTTCAGAACAGTAATGTGACGGATGTCATTAGTGGAGCAGGACATGCTCACTGTTTCAGAACAGTAATGTGACGGATGTCATTAGTGGAGCAGGACATGCTCACTATTTCAGAACAGTAATGTGACGGATGTCATTAGTGGAGCAGGACATGCTCACTGTTCCGGAACAGTAATGTGACGGATGTCATTAATGGAGCAGGACATGCTCACTGTTTCGGAACAGTAATGTGTCGGATAACATTAGTGGAGCAGGACATGCTCACTGTTTCAGAACAGTAATGTGACGGATGTCATTAGTGGAGCAGGACATGCTCACTGTTTCAGAACAGTAATGTGACGGATGCCATTAGTGGAGCAGGACATGCTCACTGTTTCGGAACAGTAATTCGACGGATGTCATTAGTGGAGTAGGACATGCTCACTGTTTCAGAACAGTAATGTGACAAATGTCATTAGTGGAGCAGGACATGCTCACTGTTTCGTAACAGTAATGTGACGAATGTCATTAGTGGAGCAGGACATGCTCACTGTTTCGGAACAGTAATGTGACGGATGTCATTAGTGGAGCAGGACATGCTCTCTGTTTCAGAACAGTAATGTAACGAATGCCATTTGTGGAGCAGGACATGCTCACTGTTTCGGAACAGTAATGTGACGGATGTCATTAGTGGAGCAGGACATGTTGACTGTTTCAGAACAGTAATGTGACGGATGTCATTAGTGGAGCAAGACATGCTCACTGTTTCAGAACAGTAATGTGACGAATGCCATTAGTGGAGCAGGACATGCTCACTGTTTCAGAACAGTAATGTGACGGATGTCATTAGTGGAGAAGGACATGCTGACTGTTTCAGAACAGTAATGTAACGAATGCTATTAGTGGAGCAGGACATGCTCACTGTTTCAGAACAGTAATGTGACGGATGTCATTAGTGGAGCAGTACATGTTCACTATTTCAGAACAGTAATGTGACGGATGCCATTAGTGGAGCAGGACATGCTCACTGTTTCAGAACAGTAATGTGACGAATGTCATTAGTGGAGCAGGACATGCTCACTGTTTCAGAACAGTAATGTGACGAATGTCATTAGTGGGGCAGGACATGCTCACTGTTTCGGAACAGTAATGTGTCGGATGTCATTAGTGGAACAGTACATGCTCACTGTTTCAGAACAGTAATGTGACTGATGTCAATAGTGGAGCAGGACATGCTCACTGTTTCAGAACAGTAATGTGACGGATGTCTTTAGTGGAGCTGGACATGCTCACTGTTTCAGAACAGTAATGTTACGGATGTCTTTAGTGGAGCTGGACATGCTCACTGTTTCAGAACAGTAATGTGACGGATGTCATTAATGGAGCAGAACATGCTCACTGTTTCAGAACAGTAATGTGACGGATGTCATTAGTGGAGCAGGACATGCTGACTGTTTCAGAACAGTAATGTAACGAATGCTATTAGTGGAGCAGGACATGCTCACTGTTTCAGAACAGTAATGTGACGGATGTCATTAGTGGAGCAGGACATGTTCACTATTTCAGAACAGTAATGTGACGGATGCCATTAGTGGAGCAGGACATGCTCACTGTTTCAGAACAGTAATGTGACGAATGTCATTAGTGGAGCAGGACATGCTCACTGTTTCAGAACAGTAATGTGACGAATGTCATTAGTGGGGCAGGACATGCTCACTGTTTCGGAACAGTAATGTGTCGGATGTCATTAGTGGAGCAGTACATGCTCACTGTTTCAGAACAATAATGTGACGGATGTCAATAGTGGAGCAGGACATGCTCACTGTTTCAGAACAGTAATGTGACGGATGTCTTTAGTGGAGCTGGACATGCTCACTGTTTCAGAACAGTAATGTTACGGATGTCTTTAGTGGAGCTGGACATGCTCACTGTTTCAGAACAGTAATGTGACGGATGTCATTAATGGAGCATAACATGCTCACTGTTTCAGAACAGTAATGTGACGCATGCCATTAGTGGAGCAGGATATGCTGACTGTTTCGGAACAGTAATGTGACGGATGCCATTAGTGGAGCAGGACATGCTCACTGTTTCAGAACAGTAATGTGACGGATGCCATTAGTGGAGCAGGACATGCTCACTGTTTCAGAACAGTAATGTGACGAAGGCCATTAGTGGACCAGGACATGCTCACTGTTTCAGAACAGTAATGTGACGGATACCATTAGTGGAGCAGGACATGCTCACTGTTTCAGAACAGTAATGTGACGGATGTCATTAGTGGAGCAGGACATGCTCACTGTTTCAGAACAGTAATGTGACGGATGTCATTAGTGGAGCAGGACATGCTCACTATTTCAGAACAGTAATGTGACGGATGTCATTAGTGGAGCAGGACATGCTCACTGTTCCGGAACAGTAATGTGACGGATGTCATTAATGGAGCAGAACATGCTCACTGTTTCGGAACAGTAATGTGTCGGATAACATTAGTGGAGCAGGACATGCTCACTGTTTCAGAACAGTAATGTGACGGATGTCATTAGTGGAGCAGGACATGCTCACTGTTTCAGAACAGTAATGTGACGGATGCCATTAGTGGAGCAGGACATGCTCACTGTTTCGGAACAGTAATGTGACGGATGTCATTAGTGGAGTAGGACATGCTCACTGTTTCAGAACAGTAATGTGACAAATGTCATTAGTGGAGCAGGACATGCTCACTGTTTCGTAACAGTAATGTGACGAATGTCATTAGTGGAGCAGGACATGCTCACTGTTTCGGAACAGTAATGTGACGAATGTCATTAGTGGAGCAGGACATGCTCACTGTTTCAGAACAGTAATGTAACGAATGCCATTTGTGGAGCAGGACATGCTCACTGTTTCGGAACAGTAATGTGACGGATGTCATTAGTGGAGCAGGACATGTTGACTGTTTCAGAACAGTAATGTGACGGATGTCATTAGTGGAGCAAGACATGCTCACTGTTTCAGAACAGTAATGTGACGAATGCCATTAGTGGAGCAGGACATGCTCACTGTTTCAGAACAGTAATGTGACGGATGTCATTAGTGGAGCAGGACATGCTGACTGTTTCAGAACAGTAATGTAACGAATGCCATTAGTGGATCAGGACATGCTCACTGTTTCAGAACAGTAATGTGACGGATGTCATTAGTGGAGCAGGACATGTTCACTATTTCAGAACAGTAATGTGACGGATGCCATTAGTGGAGCAGGACATGCTCACTGTTTCAGAACAGTAATGTGACGAATGTCATTAGTGGAGCAGGACATGCTCACTGTTTCAGAACAGTAATGTGACGAATGTCATTAGTGGGGCAGGACATGCTCACTGTTTCGGAACAGTAATGTGTCGGATGTCATTAGTGGAGCAGTACATGCTCACTGTTTCAGAACAGTAATGTGACGGATGTCAATAGTGGAGCAGGACATGCTCACTGTTTCAGAACAGTAATGTGACGGATGTCTTTAGTGGAGCTGGACATGCTCACTGTTTCAGAACAGTAATGTTACGGATGTCTTTAGTGGAGCTGGACATGCTCACTGTTTCAGAACAGTAATGTGACGGATGTCATTAATGGAGCAGAACATGCTCACTGTTTCAGAACAGTAATGTGACGCATGCCATTAGTGGAGCAGGATATACTGACTGTTTCGGAACAGTAATTTGACGGATGCCATTAGTGGAGCAGGACATGCTCACTGTTTCGGAACAGTAATGTGACGGATGCCATTAGTGGAACAGGACATGCTCACTGTTTCGGAACAGTAATGTGACGAAGACCATTAGTGGAACAGGACATGCTCACTGTTTCAGAACAGTAATGTGACGGATGCCATTAGTGGAGCAGGACATGCTCACTGTTTCAGAACAGTAATGTGACGGATGTCATTAGTGGAGCAGGACATGCTCACTGTTTCAGAACAGTAATGTGACGGATGTCATTAGTGGAGCAGGACATGCTCACTATTTCAGAACAGTAATGTGACGGATGTCATTAGTGGAGCAGGACATGCTCACTGTTCCGGAACAGTAATGTGACGGATGTCATTAATGGAGCAGGACATGCTCACTGTTTCGGAACAGTAATGTGTCGGATAACATTAGTGGAGCAGGACATGCTCACTGTTTCAGAACAGTAATGTGACGGATGTCATTAGTGGAGCAGGACATGCTCACTGTTTCAGAACAGTAATGTGACGGATGCCATTAGTGGAGCAGGACATGCTCACTGTTTCGGAACAGTAATGTGACGGATGTCATTAGTGGAGTAGGACATGCTCACTTTTTCAGAACAGTAATGTGACGGATGTCATTAGTGGAGCAGGACATGCTCACTGTTTCAGAACAGTAATGTGACGGATGTCATTAGTGGAGCAGGACATGCTCACTGTTTCAGAAAAGTAATGTGACGATGTCATTAGTGGAGCAGGACATGCTCACTGTTTCAGAACAGTAATGTGACGGATGTCATTATTGGAGCAGGACATGGTAACTGTTTCAGAACAGTAATGTGACGGATGCCATTAGTGGAGCAGGACATGCTCACTGTTTCAGAACAGTAATGTGACGGATGTCATTAGTGGAGCAGGACATGCTCACTGTTTCAGAACAGTAATGTGACGGATGCCATTAGTGGAGCAGGACATGCTCACTGTTTCAGAACAGTAATGTGACGAATGTCATTAGTGGAGCAGGACATGCTCACTGTTTCAGAACAGTAATGTGACGAATGTCATTAGTGGAGTAGGACATGCTCACTGTTTCGGAACAGTAGTGTGACGGATGTCATTAGTGGAGCAGGACATGCTCACTGTTTCAGAACAGTAATGTGACGGATGCCATTAGTGGAGCAGGACATGCTCACTGTTTCAGAACAGTAATGTGACGGATGTCATTAGTGGAGCAGGACATGCTCACTGTTTCAGAACAGTAATGTGACGGATGCCATTAGTGGAGCAGGACATGCTCACTGTTTCAGAACAGTAATGTGATGGATGTCATTAGTGGAGCAGGACATGCTCACTATTTCAGAACAGCAATCTGACGGATGTCATTAGTGGAGCAGGATATGCTCACTTTTTCGGAACAGTAATGTGACGGATGTCATTAGTGGAGGAGAATATGCTCACTGTTTCAGAACAGTAATATGACGGATTTCATTAGTGGGGCAGGACATGCTCACTGTTTCAGAACAGTAATGTGACGGATGCCATTAGTGGAGCAGAACATACTCACTGTTTTGGAACAGTAATGTGACGGATGTCATTAGTGGAGCAGGACATTCTCACTGTTTCAGAACAGTAATGTGACGGATGTCATTAGTGGAACAGGACATGCTCACTGTTTCAGAACAGTAATGTGACGATGCCATTAGTGGAGCAGGACATGCTCACTGTTTCAGAACAGGAATGTGACGGATGTCATTAGTGGAGCAGGACATGCTCACTGTTACAGAACAGTAATTTGACGGATGTCATTAGTGGAGCAGGACATGCTCACTGTTTCAAAACAGTAATGTGACGGATGTCATTAGTGGAGCAGGACATGCTCACTGTTTCAGAACAGTAATGTGACGGATGCCATTAGTGGAGCAGGACATGCTCACTTTTTCAGAACAGTAATGTGATGGATGTCATTAGTGGAGCAGGACATGCTCACTATTTCAGAACAGTAATCTGACGGATGTCATTAGTGGAGCAGGATATGCTCACTTTTTCGGAACAGTAATGTGACGAATGTCATTAGTGGAGGAGAATATGCTCACTGTTTCAGAACAGTAATATGACGGATGTCATTAGTGGGGCAGGACATGCTCACTGTTTCAGAACAGTAATGTGACGGATGCCATTAGTGGAGCAGAACATACTCACTGTTTTGGAACAGTAATGTGACGGATGTCATTAGTGGAGCAGGACATTCTCACTGTTTCAGAACAGTAATGTGACGGATGTCATTAGTGGAACAGGACATGCTCACTGTTTCAGAACAGTAATGTGACGATGCCATTAGTGGAGCAGGACATGCTCACTGTTTCAGAACAGTAATGTGACGGATGTCATTAGTGGAGCAGGACATGCTCACTGTTTCAGAACAGTAATTTGACGGATGTCATTAGTGGAGCAGGACATGCTCACTGTTTCAAAACAGTAATGTGACGGATGTCATTATTGGAGCAGGACATGGTCACTGTTTCAGAACAGTAATGTGACGAATGCCATTAGTGGAGCAGGACATGCTCACTGTTTCAGAACAGTAATGTGACGAATGTCATTAGTGGAGCAGGACATGCTCACTGTTTCAGAACAGTAATGTGACGGATGCCATTAGTGGAGCAGGACATGCTCACTGTTTCAGAACAGTAATGTGACGAATGTTATTAATGGAGCAGAACATGCTCACTGTTTCAGAACAGTAATGTGACGCATGCCTTTAATGGAGCAGGACATGCTCACTGTTTCGGAACAGTAATGTGACGGTTGCCATTAGTGGAGCAGGATATGCTGACTGTTTCGGAACAGTAATGTGACGGATGCCATTAGTGGAGCAGGACATGCTCACTGTTTCAGAACAGTAATGTGACGGATGCCATTAGTGGAGCAGGACATGCTCACTGTTTCGGAACAGTAATGTGACGAAGGCCATTAGTGGAGCAGGACATGCTCACTGTTTCAGAAAAGTAATGTGACGGATGCCATTAGTGGAGCAGGACATGCTCACTGTTTCAGAACAGTAATGTGACGGATGTCATTAGTGGAGCAGGACATGCTCACTGTTTCAGAACAGTAATGTGACGGATGTCATTAGTGGAGCAGGACATGCTCACTATTTCAGAACAGTAATGTGACGGATGTCATTAGTGGAGCAGGACATGCTCACTGTTCCGGAACAGTAATGTGACGGATGTCATTAATGGAGCAGGACATGATCACTGTTTCTGAACATTAATGTGTCGGATAACATTAGTGGAGCAGGACATGCTCACTGTTTCAGAACAGTAATGTGACGGATGTCATTAGTGGAGCAGGACATGCTCACTGTTTCAGAACAGTAATGTGACGGATGCCATTAGTGGAGCAGGACATGCTCACTGTTTCGGAACAGTAATGTGACGGATGTCATTAGTGGAGCAGGACATGCTCACTTTTTCAGAACAGTAATGTGACGGATGTCATTAGTGGAGCAGGACATGCTCACTGTTTCAGAACAGTAATGTGACCATGTCATTAGTGGAGCAGGACATGCTCACTGTTTCGGATCGGAACAGTAATGTGACGGATGTCATTAGTGGAGCAGGACATGCTCACTGTTTCGGAACAGTAAAGTGACGGATGTCATTAGTGGAGCAGGACATGCTCACTGTTTCAGAACAGAAATGTGATCGATGCCATTAGTGGAGCAGGACATGCTCACTGTTTCGGAACAGTAATGTGACGGATGTCATTAGTGGATCAGGACATGCTCACTGTTTCGGAACAGTAATGTGATTGATGTCATTAGTGGAGCAGGACATGCTCACTGTTTCAGAAGAGTACTGTGACAAATGACATTAGTGGGGCAGGACATGCTCACTGTTTCAGAACAGTAATGTAACGAATGCCATTAGTGGAGCAGGACATGCTCACTGTTTCGGAACAGTCATGTGACGGATGTCATTAGTGGAGCAGGACATGTTGACTGTTTCAGAATAGTAATGTGACGGATGTCATTAGTGGAGCAAGACATGCTCACTGTTTCGGAACAGTAATGTGACGGATGTCATTAGTGGAGCAGGACATGCTCACTGTTTCAGAACAGTAATGTGACGGATGTCATTAGTGGAGCAGGACATGCTCACGGTTTCAGAACAGTAATGTGACGGATGTCATTAGTGGAGCAGGACATGCTCACTGTTTCAGAACAGTAATGTGACGAATGTCATTAGTGGAGTAGGACATGCTCACTGTTTCGGAACAGTAGTGTGACGGATGTCATTAGTGGAGCAGGACATGCTCACTGTTTCAGAACAGTAATGTGACGGATGCCATTAGTGGAGCAGGACATGCTCACTGTTTCAGAACAGTAATGTGACGGATGTCATTAGTGGAGCAGGACATGCTCACTGTTTCAGAACAGTAATGTGACGGATGCCATTAGTGGAGCAGGACATGCTCACTGTTTCAGAACAGTAATGTGATGGATGTCATTAGTGGAGCAGGACATGCTCACTATTTCAGAACAGCAATCTGACGGATGTCATTAGTGGAGCAGGATATGCTCACTTTTTCGGAACAGTAATGTGACGGATGTCATTAGTGGAGGAGAATATGCTCACTGTTTCAGAACAGTAATATGACGGATTTCATTAGTGGGGCAGGACATGCTCACTGTTTCAGAACAGTAATGTGACGGATGCCATTAGTGGAGCAGAACATACTCACTGTTTTGGAACAGTAATGTGACGGATGTCATTAGTGGAGCAGGACATTCTCACTGTTTCAGAACAGTAATGTGACGGATGTCATTAGTGGAACAGGACATGCTCACTGTTTCAGAACAGTAATGTGACGATGCCATTAGTGGAGCAGGACATGCTCACTGTTTCAGAACAGGAATGTGACGGATGTCATTAGTGGAGCAGGACATGCTCACTGTTACAGAACAGTAATTTGACGGATGTCATTAGTGGAGCAGGACATGCTCACTGTTTCAAAACAGTAATGTGACGGATGTCATTAGTGGAGCAGGACATGCTCACTGTTTCAGAACAGTAATGTGACGGATGCCATTAGTGGAGCAGGACATGCTCACTGTTTCAGAACAGTAATGTGATGGATGTCATTAGTGGAGCAGGACATGCTCACTATTTCAGAACAGTAATCTGACGGATGTCATTAGTGGAGCAGGATATGCTCACTTTTTCGGAACAGTAATGTGACGAATGTCATTAGTGGAGGAGAATATGCTCACTGTTTCAGAACAGTAATATGACGGATGTCATTAGTGGGGCAGGACATGCTCACTGTTTCAGAACAGTAATGTGACGGATGCCATTAGTGGAGCAGAACATACTCACTGTTTTGGAACAGTAATGTGACGGATGTCATTAGTGGAGCAGGACATTCTCACTGTTTCAGAACAGTAATGTGACGGATGTCATTAGTGGAACAGGACATGCTCACTGTTTCAGAACAGTAATGTGACGATGCCATTAGTGGAGCAGGACATGCTCACTGTTTCAGAACAGTAATGTGACGGATGTCATTAGTGGAGCAGGACATGCTCACTGTTTCAGAACAGTAATTTGACGGATGTCATTAGTGGAGCAGGACATGCTCACTGTTTCAAAACAGTAATGTGACGGATGTCATTATTGGAGCAGGACATGGTCACTGTTTCAGAACAGTAATGTGACGAATGCCATTAGTGGAGCAGGACATGCTCACTGTTTCAGAACAGTAATGTGACGAATGTCATTAGTGGAGCAGGACATGCTCACTGTTTCAGAACAGTAATGTGACGGATGCCATTAGTGGAGCAGGACATGCTCACTGTTTCAGAACAGTAATGTGACGAATGTTATTAATGGAGCAGAACATGCTCACTGTTTCAGAACAGTAATGTGACGCATGCCTTTAATGGAGCAGGACATGCTCACTGTTTCGGAACAGTAATGTGACGGTTGCCATTAGTGGAGCAGGATATGCTGACTGTTTCGGAACAGTAATGTGACGGATGCCATTAGTGGAGCAGGACATGCTCACTGTTTCAGAACAGTAATGTGACGGATGCCATTAGTGGAGCAGGACATGCTCACTGTTTCGGAACAGTAATGTGACGAAGGCCATTAGTGGAGCAGGACATGCTCACTGTTTCAGAAAAGTAATGTGACGGATGCCATTAGTGGAGCAGGACATGCTCACTGTTTCAGAACAGTAATGTGACGGATGTCATTAGTGGAGCAGGACATGCTCACTGTTTCAGAACAGTAATGTGACGGATGTCATTAGTGGAGCAGGACATGCTCACTATTTCAGAACAGTAATGTGACGGATGTCATTAGTGGAGCAGGACATGCTCACTGTTCCGGAACAGTAATGTGACGGATGTCATTAATGGAGTAGGACATGATCACTTTTTCTGAACATTAATGTGTCGGATAACATTAGTGGAGCAGGACATGCTCACTGTTTCAGAACAGTAATGTGACGGATGTCATTAGTGGAGCAGGACATGCTCACTGTTTCAGAACAGTAATGTGACGGATGCCATTAGTGGAGCAGGACATGCTCACTGTTTCGGAACAGTAATGTGACGGATGTCATTAGTGGAGCAGGACATGCTCACTTTTTCAGAACAGTAATGTGACGGATGTCATTAGTGGAGCAGGACATGCTCACTGTTTCAGAACAGTAATGTGACCATGTCATTAGTGGAGCAGGACATGCTCACTGTTTCGGATCGGAACAGTAATGTGACGGATGTCATTAGTGGAGCAGGACATGCTCACTGTTTCGGAACAGTAAAGTGACGGATGTCATTAGTGGAGCAGGACATGCTCACTGTTTCAGAACAGAAATGTGATCGATGCCATTAGTGGAGCAGGACATGCTCACTGTTCCGGAACAGTAATGTGACGGATGTCATTAATGGAGCAGGACATGATCACTGTTTCTGAACATTAATGTGTCGGATAACATTAGTGGAGCAGGACATGCTCACTGTTTCAGAACAGTAATGTGACGGATGTCATTAGTGGAGCAGGACATGCTCACTGTTTCAGAACAGTAATGTGACGGATGCCATTAGTGGAGCAGGACATGCTCACTGTTTCGGAACAGTAATGTGACGGATGTCATTAGTGGAGCAGGACATGCTCACTTTTTCAGAACAGTAATGTGACGGATGTCATTAGTGGAGCAGGACATGCTCACTGTTTCAGAACAGTAATGTGACCATGTCATTAGTGGAGCAGGACATGCTCACTGTTTCGGATCGGAACAGTAATGTGACGGATGTCATTAGTGGAGCAGGACATGCTCACTGTTTCGGAACAGTAAAGTGACGGATGTCATTAGTGGAGCAGGACATGCTCACTGTTTCAGAACAGAAATGTGATCGATGCCATTAGTGGAGCAGGACATGCTCACTGTTTCGGAACAGTAATGTGACGGATGTCATTAGTGGATCAGGACATGCTCACTGTTTCGGAACAGTAATGTGATTGATGTCATTAGTGGAGCAGGACATGCTCACTGTTTCAGAAGAGTACTGTGACAAATGACATTAGTGGGGCAGGACATGCTCACTGTTTCAGAACAGTAATGTAACGAATGCCATTAGTGGAGCAGGACATGCTCACTGTTTCGGAACAGTCATGTGACGGATGTCATTAGTGGAGCAGGACATGTTGACTGTTTCAGAATAGTAATGTGACGGATGTCATTAGTGGAGCAAGACATGCTCACTGTTTCGGAACAGTAATGTGACGGATGTCATTAGTGGAGCAGGACATGCTCACTGTTTCAGAACAGTAATGTGACGGATGTCATTAGTGGAGCAGGACATGCTCACGGTTTCAGAACAGTAATGTGACGGATGTCATTAGTGGAGCAGGACATGCTCATTGTTTCAGAACAGTAATGTGACGGATGCTATTAGTGGAGCAGGACATGCTCACTATTTCGGAACAGTAATGTGACGATGTCATTAGTGGAGAAGGACATGCTCACTATTTCAGAACAGTAATCTGACGGATGTCATTAGTGGAGCAGGACATGCTCACTGTTTCAGAACAGTATTGTGACGGATGTCATTAGAGGAGCAGGACATGCTCACTGTTTCAGAACAGTAATGTGACGGATGCCATTAGTGGAGCAGGACATGCTCACTGTTTCAGAACAGTAATGTTGCGGATGTCATTAGTGGAGCAGGACATGCTCACTGTTTCGGAACAGTAATGTGACGGATGTCATTAGTGGAGCAGGACATTCTCACTGTTTCAGAACAGTAATGTGACGGATGTCATTAGTGGAGCAGGACATGCTCACTGTTTCAGAACAGTAATGTGACGATGCCATTAGTGGAGCAGGACATGCTCACTGTTTCAGAACAGTAATGTGACGGATGTCATTAGTGGAGCAGGACATGCTCACTGTTTCAGAACAGTAATTCCGATGTCATTAGTGGAGCAGGACATGCTCACTGTTTCAGAACAGTAATATGACGGATGTCATTATTGGAGCAGGACATGCTCACTGTTTCAGAACAGTAATGTGACGGATGCCATTAGTGGAGCAGGACATGCTCACTGTTTCAGAACAGTAATGTGACGGATGTCATTAGTGGAGCAGTACATGCTCACTGTTTCAGAACAGTAATGTGACGGATGCCATTAGTGGAGCAGGACATGCTCACTGTTTCAGAACAGTAATGTGACGAATGTCATTAGTGGAGCAGGACATGCTCACTGTTTCAGAACAGTAATGTGACGAATGTCATTAGTGGAGTAGGACATGCTCACTGTTTCGGAATAGTAATGTGACGGATGTCATTAGTGGAGCAGGACATGCTCACTGTTTCAGAACAGTAATGTGACGGATGTCATTAGTGGAGCAGGACATGCTCACTGTTTCAGAACAGTAATGTGACGGATGCCATTAGTGGAGCAGGACATGCTCACTGTTTCAGAACAGTAATGTGACGGATGCCATTAGTGGAGCAGGACATGCTCACTATTTCGGAACAGTAATTTGACGGATGTCATTAGTGGAGCAGGACATGCTCACTGTTTCAGAACAGTAATGTAACGAATACCATTTGTGGAGCAGGACATGCTCACGGTTTCAGAACAGTAATGTGACGGATGTCATTAGTGGAGCAGGACATGCTCATTGTTTCAGAACAGTAATGTGACGGATGCCATTAGTGGAGCAGGACATGCTCACCGTTTCGGAACAGTAATGTGACGATGTCATTAGTGGAGCAGGACATGCTCACTATTTCAGAACAGTAATCTGACGGATGTCATTAGTGGAGCAGGACATGCTCACTGTTTCAGAACAGTATTGTGACGGATGTCATTAGAGGAGCAGGACATGCTCACTGTTTCAGAACAGTAATGTGACGGAAGCCATTAGTGGAGCAGGACATGCTCACTGTTTCAGAACAGTAATGTGACGGATGTCATTAGTGGAGCAGGACATGCTCACTGTTTCGGAACAGTAATGTGACGGATGTCATTAGTGGAGCAGGACATTCTCACTGTTTCAGAACAGTAATGTGACGGATGTCATTAGTGGAGCAGGACATGCTCACTGTTTCAGAACAGTAATGTGACGATGCCATTAGTGGAGCAGGACATGCTCACTGTTTCAGAACAGTAATGTGACGGATGTCATTAGTGGAGCAGGACATGCTCACTGTTTCAGAACAGTAATTCCGATGTCATTAGTGGAGCAGGACATGCTCACTGTTTCAGAACAGTAATGTGACGGATGTCATTATTGGAGCAGGACATGGTCACTGTTTCAGAACAGTAATGTGACGGATGCCATTAGTGGAGCAGGACATGCTCACTGTTTCAGAACAGTAATGTGACGGATGTCATTAGTGGAGCAGTACATGCTCACTGTTTCAGAACAGTAATGTGACGGATGCCATTAGTGGAGCAGGACATGCTCACTGTTTCAGAACAGTAATGTGACGAATGTCATTAGTGGAGCAGGACATGCTCACTGTTTCAGAACAGTAATGTGACGAATGTCATTAGTGGAGTAGGACATGCTCACTGTTTCGGAACAGTAATGTGACGGATGTCATTAGTGGAGCAGGACATGCTCACTGTTTCAGAACAGTAATGTGACGGATGTCATTAGTGGAGCAGGACATGCTCACTGTTTCAGAACAGTAATGTGACGGATGCCATTAGTGGAGCAGGACATGCTCACTGTTTCAGAACAGTAATGTGACGGATGCCATTAGTGGAGGAGGACATGCTCACTATTTCGGAACAGTAATTTGACGGATGTCATTAGTGGAGCAGGACATGCTCACTGTTTCAGAACAGTAATGTAACGAATGCCATTTGTGGAGCAGGACATGCTCACTGTTTCGGAACAGTAATGTGACGGATGTCATTAGTGGAGCAGGACATGTTGACTGTTTCAGAACAGAAATGTGACGGATGTCATTAGTGGAGCAAGACATGCTCACTGTTTCAGAACAGTAATGTGACGGATGCCATTAGTGGAGCAGGACATGCTCACTGTTTCAGAACAGTAATGTGACGGATGTCATTAGTGGAGCAGGACATGCTGACTGTTTCAGAACAGTAATGTAACGAATGCCATTAGTGGAGCAGGACATGCTCACTGTTTCAAAACAGTAATGTGACGGATGTCATTAGTGGAGCAGGACATGCTCACTGTTTCAGAACAGTAATGTGACGAATGTCATTAGTGGGGCAGGACATGCTCACTGTTTCGGAACAGTAATGTGTCGGATGTCATTAGTGGAGCAGTACATGCTCACTGTTTCAGAACAGTAATGTGACGGATGTCAATAATGGAGCAGGACATGCTCACTGTTTCAGAACAGTAATGTGACGGATGTCTTTAGTGGAGCAGGACATGCTCACTGTTTCAGAACATTAATGTTACTGATGTCTTTAGTGGAGCAGGATATGCTCACTGTTTCGGAACAGTAATGTGACGGATGCCATTATTGCAGCAGGACATGCTCACTGTTTCAGAACAGTAATGTGACGGATGCCATTAGTGGAGCAGGACATGCTCACTGTTTCGGAACAGTAATGTGACGAAGGCCATTAGTGGAGCAGGACATGCTCACTGTTTCAGAACAGTAATGTGACGGATGCCATTAGTGGAGCAGGACATGCTCACTGTTTCGGAACAATAATGTGTCGGATAACATTAGTGGAGCAGGACATGCTCACTGTTTCAGAACAGTAATGTGACGGATGTCATTAGTGGAGCAGGACATGCTCACTGTTTCAGAACAGTAATGTGACGGATGCCATTAGTGGAGCAGGACATGCTCACTGTTTCGGAACAGTAATGTGACGGATGTCATTAGTGGAGCAGGACATGCTCACTTTTTCAGGACAGTAATGTGACGGATGTCATTAGTGGAGCAGGACATGCTCACTGTTTCAGAACAGTAATGTGACAATGTCATTAGTGGAGCAGGACATGCTCACTGTTTCGGAACAGTAATTTTGCGGATGTCATTTGTGGAGCAGGACATGCTCACTGTTTCAGAACAGTAATGTGACGGATGCCATTAGTGGAGCAGGACATGCTCACTGTTTCGGAACAGTAATGTGACGGATGTCATTAGTGGAGCAGGACATGCTCACTGTTTCAGAACAGTAATGTGACGGATGTCATTAGTGGAGCAGGACATGGTCACTGTTTCAGAACAGTAATGTGACGAATGTCATTAGTGGAGCAGGACATGCTCACTGTTTCAGAACAGTAATGTGACGGATGTCATTAGTGGAGCAGGACATGCTCACTGTTTCGGAACAGTAATGTGACGGATGTCATTAGTGGAGCAGGACATGCTCACTGTTTCGGAACAGTAATGTGTCGGATGTCATTAGTGGAGCAGGACATGCTCACTGTTTCAGAACAGTAATGTGACGGATGCCATTAGTGGAGCAGGACATGCTCACTGTTTCAGAACAGTAATGTGACGAATGTCATTAGTGGAGCAGGACATGCTCACTGTTTCAAAACAGTAATGTGACGGATGTTATTAGTGGAGCAGGACATGCTCACTGTTTCAGAACAGTAATGTGACGGATGTCATTAGTGGAGCAGGACATGCTCATTGTTTCAGAACAGTAATGTGACGGATGTCATTAGTGGAGCAGGACATGCTCACTGTTTCAGAACAGTATTGTGACGGATGTCATTAGAGGAGCAGGACATGCTCACTGTTTCAGAACAGTAATGTGACGGATGCCATTAGTGGAGCAGGACATGCTCACTGTTTCAGAACAGTAATGTGACGGATGTCATTAGTGGAGCAGGACATGCTCACTGTTTCAGAACAGTAATGTGACGAATGTCATTAGTGGAGCAGGACATGCTCACTGTTTCAGAACAGTAATGTGACGAATGTCATTAGTGGAGCAGGACATGCTCACTGTTTCAGAACAGTAATGTGACGAAGGCCATTAGTGGAGCAGGACATGCTCACTGTTTCAGAACAGTAATGTGACGGATGCCATTAGTGGAGCAGGACATGCTCACTGTTTCGGAACAGTAATGTGTCGGATAACATTAGTGGAGCAGGACATGCTCACTGTTTCAGAACAGTAATGTGACGGATGTCATTAGTGGAGCAGGACATGCTCACTGTTTCAGAACAGTAATGTGACGGATGCCATTAGTGGAGCAGGACATGCTCACTGTTTCGGAACAGTAATGTGACGGATGTCATTAGTGGAGCAGGACATGCTCACTGTTTCAGAACAGTAATGTGACGGATGTCAATAATGGAGCAGGACATGCTCACTGTTTCAGAACAGTAATGTGACGGATGTCTTTAGTGGAGCAGGACATGCTCACTGTTTCAGAACATTAATGTTACTGATGTCTTTAGTGGAGCAGGATATGCTCACTGTTTCGGAACAGTAATGTGACGGATGCCATTATTGCAGCAGGACATGCTCACTGTTTCAGAACAGTAATGTGACGGATGCCATTAGTGGAGCAGGACATGCTCACTGTTTCGGAACAGTAATGTGACGAAGGCCATTAGTGGAGCAGGACATGCTCACTGTTTCAGAACAGTAATGTGACGGATGCCATTAGTGGAGCAGGACATGCTCACTGTTTCGGAACAGTAATGTGTCGGATAACATTAGTGGAGCAGGACATGCTCACTGTTTCAGAACAGTAATGTGACGGATGTCATTAGTGGAGCAGGACATGCTCACTGTTTCAGAACAGTAATGTGACGGATGCCATTAGTGGAGCAGGACATGCTCACTGTTTCGGAACAGTAATGTGACGGATGTCATTAGTGGAGCAGGACATGCTCACTTTTTCATAACAGTAATGTGACGGATGTCATTAGTGGAGCAGGACATGCTCACTGTTTCAGAACAGTAATGTGACAATGTCATTAGTGGAGCAGGACATGCTCACTGTTTCGGAACAGTAATTTTGCGGATGTCATTAGTGGAGCAGGACATGCTCACTGTTTCAGAACAGTAATGTGACGGATGCCATTAGTGGAGCAGGACATGCTCACTGTTTCGGAACAGTAATGTGACGGATGTCATTAGTGGAGCAGGACATGCTCACTGTTTCAGAACAGTAATGTGACGGATGTCATTAGTGGAGCAGGACATGGTCACTGTTTCAGAACAGTAATGTGACGAATGTCATTAGTGGAGCAGGACATGCTCACTGTTTCAGAACAGTAATGTGACGGATGTCATTAGTGGAGCAGGACATGCTCACTGTTTCGGAACAGTAATGTGACGGATGTCATTAGTGGAGCAGGACATGCTCACTGTTTCGGAACAGTAATGTGTCGGATGTCATTAGTGGAGCAGGACATGCTCACTGTTTCAGAACAGTAATGTGACGGATGCCATTAGTGGAGCAGGACATGCTCACTGTTTCAGAACAGTAATGTGACGAATGTCATTAGTGGAGCAGGACATGCTCACTGTTTCAAAACAGTAATGTGACGGATGTTATTAGTGGAGCAGGACATGCTCACTGTTTCAGAACAGTAATGTGACGGATGTCATTAGTGGAGCAGGACATGCTCATTGTTTCAGAACAGTAATGTGACGGATGTCATTAGTGGAGCAGGACATGCTCACTGTTTCAGAACAGTATTGTGACGGATGTCATTAGAGGAGCAGGACATGCTCACTGTTTCAGAACAGTAATGTGACGGATGCCATTAGTGGAGCAGGACATGCTCACTGTTTCAGAACAGTAATGTGACGGATGTCATTAGTGGAGCAGGACATGCTCACTGTTTCAGAACAGTAATGTGACGAATGTCATTAGTGGAGCAGGACATGCTCACTGTTTCAGAACAGTAATGTGACGAATGTCATTAGTGGAGCAGGACATGCTCACTGTTTCAGAACAGTAATGTGACGAAGGCCATTAGTGGAGCAGGACATGCTCACTGTTTCAGAACAGTAATGTGACGGATGCCATTAGTGGAGCAGGACATGCTCACTGTTTCGGAACAGTAATGTGTCGGATAACATTAGTGGAGCAGGACATGCTCACTGTTTCAGAACAGTAATGTGACGGATGTCATTAGTGGAGCAGGACATGCTCACTGTTTCAGAACAGTAATGTGACGGATGCCATTAGTGGAGCAGGACATGCTCACTGTTTCGGAACAGTAATGTGACGGATGTCATTAGTGGAGCAGGACATGCTCACTTTTTCATAACAGTAATGTGACGGATGTCATTAGTGGAGCAGGACATACTCACTGTTTCAGAACAGTAATGTGACAATGTCATTAGTGGAGCAGGACATGCTCACTGTTTCGGAACAGTAATTTTGCGGATGTCATTAGTGGAGCAGGACATGCTCACTGTTTCAGAACAGTAATGTGACGGATGCCATTAGTGGAGCAGGACATGCTCACTGTTTCGGAACAGTAATGTGACGGATGTCATTAGTGGAGCAGGACATGCTCACTGTTTCAGAACAGTAATGTGACGGATGTCATTAGTGGAGCAGGACATGGTCACTGTTTCAGAACAGTAATGTGACGAATGTCATTAGTGGAGCAGGACATGCTCACTGTTTCAGAACAGTAATGTGACGGATGTCATTAGTGGAGCAGGACATGCTCACTGTTTCGGAACAGTAATGTGACGGATGTCATTAGTGGAGCAGGACATGCTCACTGTTTCGGAACAGTAATGTGTCGGATGTCATTAGTGGAGCAGGACATGCTCACTGTTTCAGAACAGTAATGTGACGGATGTCATTAGTGGAGCAGGACATGCTCACTGTTTCAGAACAGTAATGTGACGAATGTCATTAGTGGAGCAGGACACGTTCACTGTTTCAAAACAGTAATGTGACGGATGTTATTAGTGGAGCAGGACACGCTCACTGTTTCAGAACAGTAATGTGACGGATGTCATTAGTGGAGCAGGACATGCTCATTGTTTCAGAACAGTAATGTGACGGATGTCATTAGTGGAGCAGGACATGCTCACTGTTTCAGAACAGTATTGTGACGGATGTCATTAGAGGAGCAGGACATGCTCACTGTTTCAGAACAGTAATGTGACGGATGCCATTAGTGGAGCAGGACATGCTCACTGTTTCAGAACAGTAATGTGACGGATGTCATTAGTGGAGCAGGACATGCTCACTGTTTCAGAACAGTAATGTGACGAATGTCATTAGTGGAGCAGGACATGCTCACTGTTTCAGAACAGTAATGTGACGAATGTCATTAGTGGAGCAGGACATGCTCACTGTTTCAGAACAGTAATGTGACGGATGTCATTAGTGGAGCAGGACATGCTCACTGTTTCGGAACAGTAATGTGACGGATGCCATTAGTGGAGCAGGACATGCTCACTGTTTCAGAACAGTAATGTGACGGATGCCATTAGTGGAGCAGGACATGCTCACTTTTTCAGAACAGTAATGTGACGGATGTCATTAGTGGAGCAGGACATGCTCACTGTTTCAGAACAGTAATGTGACCATGTCATTAGTGGAGCAGGACATGCTCACTGTTTCGGATCGGAACAGTAATGTGACGGATGTCATTAGTGGAGCAGGACATGCTCACTGTTTCGGAACAGTAAAGTGACGGATGTCATTAGTGGAGCAGGACATGCTCACTGTTTCAGAACAGTAATGTGACCGATGCCATTAGTGGAGCAGGACATGCTCACTGTTTCAGAAGAGTACTGTGACGAATGCCATTAGTGGGGCAGGACATGCTCACTGTTTCAGAACAGTAATGTAACGAATGCCATTAGTGGAGCAGGACATGTTCACTGTTTCGGAACAGTAATGTGACGGATGTCATTAGTGGAGCAGGACATGCTCACTGTTTCAGAACAGTAATGTGACGGATGTCATTAGTGGAGCAGGACATGCTCACGGTTTCAGAACAGTAATGTGACGGATGTCATTAGTGGAGCAGGACATGCTCACTGTTTCAGAACAGTAATGTGACGGATGCCATTAGTGGAGCAGGACATGCTCACTGTTTCGGAACAGTAATGTGACGATGTCATTAGTGGAGCAGGACATGCTCACTATTTCAGAACAGTAATCTGACGGATGTCATTAGTGGAGCAGGACATGCTCACTGTTTCAGAACAGTATTGTGACGGATGTCATTAGAGGAGCAGGACATGCTCACTGTTTCAGAACAGTAATGTGACGGATGCCATTAGTGGAGCAGGACATGCTCACTGTTTCAGAACAGTAATGTGACGGATGTCATTAGTGGAGCAGGACATGCTCACTGTTTCGGAACAGTAATGTGACGGATGTCATTAGTGGAGCAGGACATTCTCACTGTTTCAGAACAGTAATGTGACGGATGTCATTAGTGGAGCAGGACATGCTCACTGTTTCAGAACAGTAATGTGACGATGCCATTAGTGGAGCAGGACCTGCTCACTGTTTCAGAACAGTAATGTGACGGATGTCATTAGTGGAGCAGGACATGCTCACTGTTTCAGAACAGTAATGTGTCGATGTCATTAGTGGAGCAGGACATGGTCACTGTTTCAGAACAGTAATGTGACGGATGCCATTAGTGGAGCAGGACATGCTCACTGTTTCAGAACAGTAATGTGACGGATGTCATTAGTGGAGCAGTACATGCTCACTGTTTCAGAACAGTAATGTGACGGGTGCCATTAGTGGAGCAGGACATGCTCACTGTTTCAGAACAGTAATGTGACGAATGTCATTAGTGGAGCAGGACATGCTCACTGTTTCAGAACAGTAATGTGACGAATGTCATTAGTGGAGTAGGACATGCTCACTGTTTCAGAACAGTAATGTGACGGATGCCATTAGTGGAGCAGGACATGCTCACGGTTTCAGAACAGTAATGTAACAGATGTCATTAGTGGAGCAGGACATGCTCACTGTTTCAGAACAGTAATGTGACGATGCCATTAGTGGAGCAGGACATGCTCACTGTTTCAGAACAGTAATGTGACGGATGCCATTGGTGGAGGAGGACATGCTCACTATTTCGGAACAGTAATTTGACGGATGTCATTAGTGGAGCAGGACATGCTCACTGTTTCAGAACAGTAATGTAACGAATGCCATTTGTGGAGCAGGACATGCTCACTGTTTCGGAACAGTAATGTGACGGATGTCATTAGTGGAGCAGGACATGTTGACTGTTTCAGAACAGTAATGTGACGGATGTCATTAGTGGAGCAAGACATGCTCACTGTTTCAGAACAGTAATGTGACGGATGCCATTAGTGGAGCAGGACATGCTCACTGTTTCAGAACAGTAATGTGACGGATGTCATTAGTGGAGCAGGACATGCTGACTGTTTCAGAACAGTAATGTAACGAATGCCATTAGTGGAGCAGGACATGCTCACTGTTTCAAAACAGTAATGTGACGGATGTCATTAGTGGAGCAGGACATGCTCACTGTTTCAGAACAGTAATGTGACGAATGTCATTAGTGGGGCAGGACATGCTCACTGTTTCGGAACAGTAATGTGTCGGATGTCATTAGTGGAGCAGTACATGCTCACTGTTTCAGAACAGTAATGTGACGGATGTCAATAGTGGAGCAGGACATGCTCACTGTTTCAGAACAGTAATGTGACGGATGTCTTTAGTGGAGCAGGACATGCTCACTGTTTCAGAACATTAATGTTACGGATGTCTTTAGTGGAGCAGGATATGCTCACTGTTTCGGAACAGTAATGTGACGGATGCCATTATTGGAGCAGGACATGCTCACTGTTTCAGAACAGTAATGTGACGGATGCCATTAGTGGAGCAGGACATGCTCACTGTTTCGGAACAGTAATGTGACGAAGGCCATTAGTGGAGCAGGACATGCTCACTGTTTCAGAACAGTAATGTGACGGATGCCATTAGTGGAGCAGGACATGCTCACTGTTTCAGAACAGTAATGTGACGGATGTCATTAGTGGAGCAGGACATGCTCACTGTTTCAGAACGGTAATGTGACGGATGCCATTAATGGAGCAGGACATGCTGACTGTTTCAGAACAGTAATGTGACGGATGCCATTAGTGGAGGAGGACATGCTCACTATTTCGGAACAGTAATTTGACGGATGTCATTAGTGGAGCAGGACATGCTCACTGTTTCAGAACAGTAATGTAACGAATGCCATTTGTGGAGCAGGACATGCTCACTGTTTCGGAACAGTAATGTGACGAATGTCATTAGTGGAGCAGGACATGTTGACTGTTTCAGGACAGTAATGTGACGGATGTCATTAGTGGAGCAAGACATGCTCACTGTTTCAGAACAGTAATGTGACGGATGCCATTTGTGGAGCAGGACATGCTCACTGTTTCAGAACAGTAATGTGACGGATGTCATTAGTGGAGCAGGACATGCTGACTGTTTCAGAACAGTAATGTAACGAATGCCATTAGTGGAGCAGGACATGCTCACTGTTTCAAAACAGTAATGTGACGGATGTCATTAGTGGAGCAGGACATGCTCACTGTTTCAGAACAGTAATGTGACGAATGTCATTAGTGGGGCAGGACATGCTCACTGTTTCGGAACAGTAATGTGTCGGATGTCATTAGTGGAGCAGTACATGCTCACTGTTTCAGAACAGTAATGTGACGGATGTCAATAGTGGAGCAGGACATGCTCACTGTTTCAGAACAGTAATGTGACGGATGTCTTTAGTGGAGCAGGACATGCTCACTGTTTCAGAACATTAATGGTACGGATGTCTTTAGTGGAGCAGGATATGCTCACTGTTTCGGAACAGTAATGTCACGGATGCCATTATTGGAGCAGGACATGCTCACTGTTTCAGAACAGTAATGTGACGGATGCCATTAGTGGAGCAGGACATGCTCACTGTTTCGGAACAGTAATGTGACGAAGGCCATTAGTGGAGCAGGACATGCTCACTGTTTCAGAACAGTAATGTGACGGATGCCATTAGTGGAGCAGGACATGCTCACTGTTTCAGAACAGTAATGTGACGGATGTCATTAGTGGAGCAGGACATGCTCACTGTTTCAGAACAGTAATGTGACGGATGCCATTAGTGCAGCAGGACATGCTCACTGTTTCAGAACAGTAATGTGACGAATGCCATTAGTGGAGGAGGACATGCTCACTATTTCGGAACAGTAATTTGACGGATGTCATTAGTGGAGCAGGACATGCTCACTGTTTCAGAACAGTAATGTAACGAATGCCATTTGTGGAGCAGGACATGCTCACTGTTTCGGAACAGTAATGTGACGGATGTCATTAGTGGAGCAGGACATGTTGACTGTTTCAGAACAGTAATGTGACGGATGTCATTAGTGGAGCAAGACATGCTCACTGTTTCAGAACAGTAATGTGACGGATGCCATTAGTGGAGCAGGACATGCTCACTGTTTCAGAACAGTAATGTGACGGATGTCATTAGTGGAGCAGGACATGCTGACTGTTTCAGAACAGTAATGTAACGAATGCCATTAGTGGAGCAGGACATGCTCACTGTTTCAAAACAGTAATGTGACGGATGTCATTAGTGGAGCAGGACATGCTCACTGTTTCAGAACAGTAATGTGACGAATGTCATTAGTGGGGCAGGACATGCTCACTGTTTCGGAACAGTAATGTGTCGGATGTCATTAGTGGAGCAGTACATGCTCACTGTTTCAGAACAGTAATGTGACGGATGTCAATAGTGGAGCAGGACATGCTCACTGTTTCAGAACAGTAATGTTACGGATGTCTTTAGTGGAGCAGGATATGCTCACTGTTTCGGAACAGTAATGTGATGGATGCCATTATTGGAGCAGGACCTGCTCACTGTTTCAGAACAGTAATGTGACGGATGCCATTAGTGGAGCAGGACATGCTCACTGTTTCGGAACAGTAATGTGACGAAGGCCATTAGTGGAGCAGGACATGCTCACTGTTTCAGAACATTATTGTGACGGATGCCATTAGTGGAGCAGGACATGCTCACTGTTTCAGAACAGTAATGTGACGGATGTCATTAGTGGAGCAGGACATGCTCACTGTTTCAGAACAGTAATGTGACGGATGTCATTAGTGGAGCAGGACATGCTCACTGTTCCGGAACAGTAATGTGACGGATGTCATTAATGGAGCAGGACATGCTCACTGTTTCGGAACAGTAATGTGTCGGATAACATTAGTGGAGCAGGACATGCTCACTGTTTCAGAACAATAATGTGACGGATGTCATTAGTGGAGCAGGACATGCTCACTGTTACAGAACAGTAATGTGACGGATGTCATTAGTGGAGCAGGACATGGTCACTGTTTCAGAACAGTAATGTGACGAATGTCATTAGTGGAGCAGGACATGCTCACTGTTTCGGAACAGTAATGTGACGAATGTCATTAGTGGAGCAGGACATGGTCACTGTTTCAGAACAGTAATGTGACGAATGTCATTAGTGGAGCAGGACATGCTCACTGTTTCGGAACAGTAATGTGACGGATGTCATTAGTGGAGCAGTACATGCTCACTGTTTCAGAACAGTAATGTGACGGATGCCATTAGTGGAGCAGGACATGCTCACTGTTTCAGAACAGTAATGTGACGGATGCCACTAGTGGAGCAGGACATGCTCACTGTTTCAAAACAGTAATGTGATGGATGTCATTAGTGGAGCAGGACATGCTGACTGTTTCAGAACAGTATTGTAACGAATGCCATTAGTGGAGCAGGACATGCTCACTGTTTCAGAACAGTAATGTGACGGATGTCATTAGTGGAGCAAGACATGCTCACTGTTTCAGAACAGTAATGTGACGGATGCCATTAGTGGAGCAGGACATGCTCACTGTTTCAGAACAGTAATGTGACGAATGTCATTAGTGGAGCAGGATATGCTCACTGTTTCAGAACAGTAATGTGACAAATGTCATTAGTGGAGCAGGACATGCTCACTGTTTCGGAACAGTAATGTGTCGGATGTCATTAGTGGAGCAGGACATGCTCACTGTTTCAGAACAGTAATGTGACGGATGCCATTAGTGGAGCAGGACATGCTCACTGTTTCAGAACAGTAATGTGACGAATGTCATTAGTGGAGCAGGACATGCTCACTGTTTCAAAACAGTAATGTGACGGATGTCATTAGTGGAGCAGGACATGCTCACTGTTTCAGAACAGTAATGTGACGGATGTCATTAGTGGAGCAGGACATGCTCATTGTTTCAGAACAGTAACGTGACGGATGCCATTAGTGGAGCAGGACATGCTCATTGTTTCAGAACAGTATTGTGACGGATGTCATTAGAGGAGCAGGACATGCTCACTGTTTCAGAACAGTAATGTGACGGATGCCATTAGTGGAGCAGGACATGCTCACTGTTTCAGAACAGTAATGTGACGGATGTCATTAGTGGAGCAGGACATGCTCACTGTTTCAGAACAGTAATGTGACGAATGTCATTAGTGGAGCAGGACATGCTCACTGTTTCAGAACAGTAATGTGACGAATGTCATTAGTGGAGCAGGACATGCTCACTGTTTCAGAACAGTAATGTGACGGATGTCTTTAGTGGAGCAGGACATGCTCACTGTTTCAGAACATTAATGTTACGGATGTCTTTAGTGGAGCAGGATATGCTCACTGTTTCAGAACAGTATTGTGACTGATGTCATTAGAGGAGCAGGACATGCTCACTGTTTCAGAACAGTAATTTGACGGATGCCATTAGTGGAGCAGGACATGCTCACTGTTTCAGAACAGTAATGTGACGGATGTCATTAGTGGAGCAGGACATGCTCACTGTTTCAGAACAGTAATGTGACGAATGTCATTAGTGGAGCAGGACATGGTCACTGTTTCAGAACAGTAATGTGACGAATGTCATTAGTGGAGCAGGACATGCTCACTGTTTCAGAAGAGTAATGTGACGGATGTCATTAGTGGAGCAGGACATGGTCACTGTTTCAGAACAGTAATGTGACGAATGTCATTAGTGGAGCAGGACATGCTCACTGTTTCGGAACAGTAATGTGACGGATGTCATTAGTGGAGCAGTACATGCTCACTGTTTCAGAACAGTAATGTGACGGATGCCATTAGTGGAGCAGGACATGCTCACTGTTTCAGAACAGTAATGTGACGGATGCCACTAGTGGAGCAGGACATGCTCACTGTTTCAAAACAGTAATGTGACGGATGTCATTAGTGGAGCAGGACATGCTGACTGTTTCAGAACAGTATTGTAACGAATGCCATTAGTGGAGCAGGACATGCTCACTGTTTCAGAACAGTAATGTGACGGATGTCATTAGTGGAGCAAGACATGCTCACTGTTTCAGAACAGTAATGTGACGGATGCCATTAGTGGAGCAGGACATGCTCACTGTTACAGAACAGTAATGTGACGAATGTCATTAGTGGAGCAGGATATGCTCACTGTTTCAGAACAGTAATGTGACAAATGTCATTAGTGGAGCAGGACATGCTCACTGTTTCGGAACAGTAATGTGTCGGATGTCATTAGTGGAGCAGGACATGCTCACTGTTTCAGAACAGTAATGTGATGGATGCCATTAGTGGAGCAGGACATGCTCACTGTTTCAGAACAGTAATGTGACGGATGTCATTAGTGGAGCAGGACATGCTCACTGTTTCAGAACAGTAATGTGACGAATGCCATTAGTGGAGCAGGACATGCTCACTGTTTCGGAACAGTAATGTGACGGATGCCATTAGTGGAGCAGGACATGCTCACTGTTTCAGAAGAGTAATGTGACGGATGTCATTAGTGGAGCAGGACATGCTCACTGTTTCAGAACAGTAATGTAACGAATGCCATTTGTGGAGCAGGACATGCTCACTGTTTCGGAACAGTAATGTGACGGATGTCTTTAGTGGAGCAGGACATGTTGACTTTTTCAGAACAGTAATGTGACGGATGTCATTAGTGGAGCAGGACATGTTGACTGTTTCAGAACAGTAATGTGACGGATGCCATTAGTGGAGCAGGACATGCTCACTGTTTCAGAACAGTAATGTGACGGATGTCATTAGTGGAGCAGGACATGCTGACTGTTTCAGAACAGTAATGTAACGAATGCCATTAGTGGAGCAGGACATGCTCACTGTTTCAGAACAGTAATGTGACGGATGTCATTAGTGGAGCAGGACATGCTCACTGTTTCAGAACAGTAATGTGACGAATGTCATTAGTGGGGCAGGACATGCTCACTGTTTCGGAACAGTAATGTGACGGTTGCCATTAGTGGAGCAGGACATGCTCACTGTTTCGGAACAGTAATGTGACGGTTGCCATTAGTGGAGCAGGACATGCTCACTGTTTCAGAACAGTAATGTGACGGATGCCATTAGTGGAGCAGGACATGCTCACTGTTTCGGAACAGTAATGTGACCGATGCCATTAGTGGATCTGGACATGCTCACTGTTTCAGAACAGTAATGTGACGGATGCCATTAGTGGAGCAGGACATGCTCACTGTTTCAGAACAGTAATGTGACGGATGTCATTAGTGGAGCAAGACATGCTCACAGTTTCAGAACAGTAATGTGACGGATGT
Source organism: Bathymodiolus brooksi (assembly GCA_963680875.1). NCBI lineage: Eukaryota > Metazoa > Mollusca > Bivalvia > Mytilida > Modiolidae > Bathymodiolus > Bathymodiolus brooksi. The sequence goes on from OY804577.1 coordinate 145,756,618, forward strand.
CATTAGTGGAGCAGGACATGCTCACTGTTTCAGAACAGTAATGTGACGGATGTCATTAGTGGAGCAGGACATGCTCACTGTTTCAGAAGAGTAATGTGACGAATGTCATTAGTGGAGCAGGACATGCTCACTGTTTCAGAACAGTAATGTGACAAATGTCATTAGTGGAGCAGGACATGCTCACTGTTTCAGAACAGTAATGTGACGGATGTCATTAGTGGAGCAGGACATGCTCACTGTTTCGGAACAGTAATGTGACGGATGTCATTAGTGGAGCAGAATATGCTCACTGTTTCGGAACAGTAATGTGCCGGATGTCATTAGTGGGGCAGGACATGCTCACTATTTCAGAACAGTATTGTGACGGATGCCATTAGTGGAGCAGAACATACTCACTGTTTTGGAACAGTAATGTGACGGATGTCATTAGTAGAGCAGGACATTCTCACTGTTTCAGAACAGTAATGTGACGGATGTCATTAGTGGAGCAGGACATGCTCACTGTTTCAGAACAGTAATGTGACGGATGTCATTAGTGGAGCAGGACATGCTCACAGTTTCAGAACAGTAATGTGACGGTTGTCATTAGTGGAGCAGGACATGCTCACTGTTTCAGAACAGTAATGTGACGGATGTCATTATTGGAGCAGGACATGCTCACTGTTTCAGAACAGTAATGTGACGGATGCCATTAGTGGAGCAGGACATGCTCACTGTTTCAGAACAGTAATGTGACGAATGTCATTAGTGGAGCAGGACATGCTCACTGTTTCAGAACAGTAATGTGACGGATGCCATTAGTGGAGCAGGACATGCTCAATGTTTCAGAACAGTAATGTGACGAATGTCATTAGTGGAGCAGGACATGCTCACTGTTTCAAAACAGTAATGTGACGGATGCCATTAGTGGAGCAGGACATGCTCACTGTTTCAGAACAGTAATGTGACGGATGTCATTAGTGGAGCAGGACATGCTCACTGTTTCAGAACAGTAATGTGACGGATGCCATTAGTGGAGCAGGACATGCTCACTGTTTCAGAACAGTAATGTGACGGATGTCATTAGAGGAGCAGGACATGCTCACTGTTTCAGAACAGTAATGTGACGGATGTCATTAGTGGAGCAGGACATGCTCACTGTTTCAAAACAGTAATGTGACGGATGTCTTTAGTGGAGCAGGACATGCTCACTGTTTCGGAACAGTAATGTGACGGATGTCATTAGTGGAGCAGAATATGCTCACTGTTTCAGAACAGTAATGTGACGGATGTCATTAGTGGGGCAGGACATGCTCACTGTTTCAGAACAGTAATGTGACGGATGCCATTAGTGGATCAGAACATACTCACTGTTTTGGAACAGTAATGTGACGGATGTCATTAGTGGAGCAGGACATTCTCACTGTTTCAGAACAGTAATGTGACGGATGTCATTAGTGGAACAGGACATGCTCATTGTTTCAGAACAGTAATGAGACGATGCCATTAGTGGAGCAGGACATGCTCACTGTTTCAGAACAGTAATGTGACGGATGTCATTAGTGGAGCAGGATATGCTCACTGTTTCAGAACAGTAATGTGACGGATGTCATTATTGGAGCAGGACATGGTCACTATTTCAGAACAGTAATGTAACGGATGCCATTAGTGGAGCAGGACATGCTCACTGTTTCAGAACAGTACTGTGACGAATGTCATTAGTGGAGCAGGACATGCTCACTGTTTCAGAACAGTAATGTGACGGATGCCATTAGTGGAGCAGGACATGCTCACTGTTTCAGAACAGTAATGTGACGAATGTCATTAGTGGAGCAGGACATGCTCACTGTTTCAAAACAGTAATGTGACGGATGTCATTAGTGGAGCAGGACATGCTCACTGTTTCAGAACAGTAATTTGACGGATGTCATTAGTGGAGCAGGACATGCTCACTGTTTCAGAACAGTAATGTGACGGATGCCATTAGTGGAACAGGACATGCTCACTGTTTCAGAACAGTATTGTGACGGATGTCATTAGAGGAGCAGGACATGCTCACTGTTTCAGAACAGTAATGTGACGGATGCCATTAGTGGAGCAGGACATGCTCACTGTTTCAAAACAGTAATGTGACGGATGTCATTAGTGGAGCAGGACATGCTCACTGTTTCAGAACAGTAATGTGACGGATGTCATTAGTGGAGCAGGACATGCTCACTGTTTCAGAACAGTAATGTGACGAATGTCCTTAGTGGAGCAGGACATGTTCACTGTTTCAGAACAGTAATGTGACGAATGTCATTAGTGGAGCAGGACATGCTCACTGTTTCAGAACAGTAATGTGACGAATGTCATTAGTGGAGCAGGACATGCTCAATGTTTCGGAACAGTAATGTGACGAATGTCATTAGTGGAGCAGGACATGCTCAATGTTTCAGAACAGTAATGTGACTATTGGCATTAGTGAAGCAGGACATGCTCACTGTTTCGGAACTGTAATGTGACGGATGTCATTAGTGGAGCAGGACATGCTCACTGTTTCAGAAGAGTAATGTGACGGATGTCATTAGTGGAGCAGGACATGCTCACTGTTTCAGAACAGTAATGTAACGAATGCCATTAGTGGAGCCGGACATACTCACTGTTTCGGAACAGTAATGTGACGGATGTCATTAGTGGAGCAGGACATGTTGACTGTTTCAGAACAGTAATGTGACGGATGTCATTAGTGGAGCAAGACATGCTCACTGTTTCAGAACAGTAATGTGACGGATGCCATTAGTGGAGCAGGACATGCTCACTGTTTCAGAACAGTAATGTGACGGATGTCATTAGTGGAGCAGGACATGCTGACTGTTAAAGAACAGTAATTTAACGAATGCCATTAGTGGAGGAGGACATGCTCACTGTTTCAGAACAGTAATGTGACGGATGTCATTAGTGGAGCAGGACATGTTCACTATTTCAGAACAGTAATGTGACGGATGCCATTAGTGGAGCAGGACATGCTCAATGTTTCAGAACAGTAATGTGACGAATGTCATTAGTGGAGCAGGACATGCTCACTGTTTCAGAACAGTAATGTGACGAATGTCATTAGTGGAGCAGGACATGCTCACTGTTTCGGAACAGTAATGTGTCGGATGTCATTAGTGGAGCAGTACATGCTCACTGTTTCAGAACAGTAATGTGACGGATGTCAATAGTGGAGCAGGACATGCTCACTGTTTCAGAACAGTAATGTGACGAATGTCATTAGTGGAGCAGGACATGCTCACTGTTTCAAAACAGTAATGTGACGGATGTCATTAGTGGAGTAGGACATGCTCACTGTTTCAGAACAGTAATGTGACGGATGTCATTAGTGGAGCAGGACATGCTCACTGTTTCAGAACAGTAATGTGACGGATGCCATTAGTGGAGCAGGACATGCTCACTGTTTCAGAACAGTATTGTGACGGATGTCATTAGAGGAGCAGGACATGCTCACTGTTTCAGAACAGTAATGTGACGGATGTCTTTAGTGGAGCAGGACATGCTCACTGTTTCAGAACAGTAATGTGACGAATGTCATTAGTGGAGCAGGACGTGCTCACTGTTTCAGAACAGTAATGTGACGAATGTCATTAGTGGAGCAGGACATGCTCAATGTTTCGGAACAGTAATGTGACGGATGTCATTAGTGGAGCAGGACATTCTCACTGTTTCAGAACAGTAATGTGACGGATGTCATTAGTGGAACAGGACATGCTCACTGTTTCAGAACAGTAATGTGACGATGCCATTAGTGGAGCAGGACATGCTCACTGTTTCAGAACAGTAATGTGACGGATGTCATTAGTGGAGCAGGACATGCTCACTGTTTCAGAACAGTAATGTGACGGATGTCATTATTGGAGCAGGACATGGTCACTGTTTCAGAACAGTAATGTGACGGATGCCATTAGTGGAGCAGGACATGCTCACTGTTTCAGAACAGTAATGTGACGAATGTCATTAGTGGAGCAGGACATGCTCACTGTTTCAGAACAGTAATGTGACGGATGCCATTAGTGGAGCAGGACATGCTCACTGTTTCAGAACAGTAATGTGACGAATGTCATTAGTGGAGCAGGACATGCTCACTGTTTCAAAACAGTAATGTGACGGATGTCATTAGTGGAGCAGGACATGCTCACTGTTTCAGAACAGTAATTTGACGGATGTCATTAGTGGAGCAGGACATGCTCACTGTTTCAGAACAGTAATGTGACGGATGCCATTAGTGGAACAGGACATGCTCACTGTTTCAGAACAGTATTGTGACGAATGTCATTAGTGGAGCAGGACATGCTCAATGTTTCTGAACAGTAATGTGACGAATGCCATTAGTGGAGCAGGACATGCTCACTGTTTCAGAACAGTAATGTGACGAATGTCATTAGTGGAGCAGGACATGCTCACTGTTTCAGAACAGTAATGTGACGAATGTCATTAGTGGAGCAGGACATGCTCACTGTTTCAGAACAGTAATGTGACGGATGTCATTAGTGGAGCAGGACATGCTCACTGTTTCAGAACAGTAATGTGACGGATGTCTTTAGTGGAGCAGGACATGCTCACTGTTTCGGAACAGTAATGTGACGGATGTCATTAGTGGAGCAGAATATGCTCACTGTTTCAGAACAGTAATGTGACGAATGTCATTAGTGGAGCAGGACATGCTCACTGTTTCAGAACAGTAATGTGACGAATGTCATTAGTGGAGCAGGACATGCTCAATGTTTCGGAACAGTAATGTGACGGATGTCATTAGTGGAGCAGGACATTCTCACTGTTTCAGAACAGTAATGTGACGGATGTCATTAGTGGAACAGGACATGCTCACTGTTTCAGAACAGTAATGTGACGATGCCATTAGTGGAGCAGGACATGCTCACTGTTTCAGAACAGTAATGTGACGGATGTCATTAGTGGAGCAGGACATGCTCACTGTTTCAGAACAGTAATGTGACGGATGTCATTAGTGGAGCAGGATATGCTCACTGTTTCAGAACAGTAATGTGACGGATGTCATTATTGGAGCAGGACATGGTCACTGTTTCAGAACAGTAATGTGACGGATGCCATTAGTGGAGCAGGACATGCTCACTGTTTCGGAACAGTATTGTGACGAATGTCATTAGTGGAGCAGGACATGCTCACTGTTTCAGAACAGTAATGTGACGGATGCCATTAGTGGAGCAGGACATGCTCACTGTTTCAGAACAGTAATGTGACGAATGTCATTAGTGGAGCAGGACATGCTCACTGTTTCAAAACAGTAATGTGACGGATGTCATTAGTGGAGCAGGACATGCTCACTGTTTCAGAACAGTAATTTGACGGATGTCATTAGTGGAGCAGGACATGCTCACTGTTTCAGAACAGTAATGTGACGGATGCCATTAGTGGAACAGGACATGCTCACTTTTTCAGAACAGTATTGTGACGAATGTCATTAGTGGAGCAGGACATGCTCAATGTTTCAGAACAGTAATGTGACGAATGCCATTAGTGGAGCAGGACATGCTCACTGTTTCAGAACAGTAATGTGACGAATGTCATTAGTGGAGCAGGACATGCTCACTGTTTCAGAACAGTAATGTGACGAATGTCATTAGTGGAGCAGGACATGCTCACTGTTTCAGAACAGTAATGTGACGAATGTCATTAGTGGAGCAGGACATGCTCACTGTTTCAGAACAGTAATGTGACGAATGTCATTAGTGGAGCAGGACATGCTCACTGTTTCAGAACAGTAATGTGACGAATGTCATTAGTGGAGCAGGACATGCTCAATGTTTCGGAACAGTAATGTGACGAATGTCATTAGTGGAGCAGGACATGCTCAATGTTTCAGAACAGTAATGTGACTATTGTCATTAGTGAAGCAGGACATGCTCACTGTTTCGGAACAGTAATGTGACGGATGTCATTAGTGGAGCAGGACATGCTCACTGTTTCAGAAGAGTAATGTGACGGATGTCATTAGTGGAGCCGGACAGGCTCACTGTTTCAGAACAGTAATGTAACGAATGCCATTAGTGGAGCAGGACATACTCACTGGTTCGGAACAGTAATGTGACGGATGTCATTAGTGGAGCAGGACATGTTGACTGTTTCAGAACAGTAATGTGACGGATGTCATTAGTTGAGCAAGACATGCTCACTGTTTCAGAACAGTAATGTGACGAATGCCATTAGTGGAGCAGGACATGCTCACTGTTTCAGAACAGTAATGTGACGAATGTCATTAGTGGAGCAGGACATGCTCACTGTTTCAGAACAGTAATGTGACGAATGTCATTAGTGGAGCAGGACATGCTCACTGTTTCAGAACAGTAATGTGACGAATGTCATTAGTGGAGCAGGACATGCTCACTGTTTCAGAACAGTAATGTGACGAATGTCATTAGTGGAGCAGGACATGCTCACTGTTTCAGAACAGTAATGTGACGAATGTCATTAGTGGAGCAGGACATGCTCAATGTTTCGGAACAGTGATTTGACGAATGTCATTAGTGGAGCAGGACATGCTCAATGTTTCAGAACAGTAATGTGACTATTGTCATTAGTGAAGCAGGACATGCTCACTGTTTCGGAACAGTAATGTGATGGATGTCATTAGTGGAGCAGGACATGCTCACTGTTTCAGAAGAGTAATGTGACGGATGTCATTAGTGGAGCAGGACAGGCTCACTGTTTCAGAACAGTAATGTAACGAATGCCATTAGTGGAGCAGGACATACTCACTGTTTCGGAACAGTAATGTGACGGATGTCATTAGTGGAACAGGACATGTTGACTGTTTCAGAACAGTAATGTGACGGATATCATTAGTGGAGCAAGACATGCTCACTGTTTCAGTACAGTAATGTGACGGATGCCATTAGTGGAGCAGGACATGCTCACTGTTTCAGAACAGTAATGTGACGGATGTCATTAGTGGAGCAGGACATGCTGACTGTTAAAGAACAGTAATGTAACGAATGCCATTAGTGGAGGAGGACATGCTCACTGTTTCAGAACAGTAATGTGACGGATGTCATTAGTGGAGCAGGACATGTTCACTGTTTCAGAACAGTAATGTGACGGATGCCATTAGTGGAGCAGGACATGCTCAATGTTTCAGAACAGTAATGTGACGAATGTCATTAGTGGAGCAGGACATGCTCACTGTTTCAGAACAGTAATGTGACGAATGTCATTAGTGGAGCAGGACATGCTCACTGTTTCGGAACAGTAATGTGACGGATGCCATTAGTGGAGCAGGATATGCTCACTGTTTCAGAACAGTAATGTGACGAATGTCATTAGTGGAGCAGGACATGCTCACTGTTTCAAAACAGTAATGTGACGGATGTCATTAGTGGAGCAGGACATGCTCACTGTTTCAGAACAGTAATTTGACGAATGTCATTAGTGGAGCAGGACATGCTCACTGTTTCAGAACAGTAATATGACGGATGCCATTAGTGGAACAGGACATGCTCACTTTTTCAGAACAGTATTGTGACGAATGTCATTAGTGGAGCAGGACATGCTCACTGTTTCAGAACAGTAATGTGACGAATGTCATTAGTGGAGCAGGACATGCTCACTGTTTCAGAACAGTAATGTGACGAATGTCATTAGTGGAGCAGGACATGCTCACTGTTTCAGAACAGTAATGTGACGAATGTCATTAGTGGAGCAGGACATGCTCACTGTTTCAGAACAGTAATGTGACGAATGTCATTAGTGGAGCAGGACATGCTCAATGTTTCGGAACAGTAATGTGACGAATGTCATTAGTGGAGCAGGACATGCTCAATGTTTCAGAACAGTAATGTGACTATTGTCATTAGTGAAGCAGGACATGCTCACTGTTTCGGAACAGTAATGTGACGGATGTCATTAGTGGAGCAGGACATGCTCACTGTTTCAGAAGAGTAATGTGACGGATGTCATTAGTGGAGCAGGACAGGCTCACTGTTTCAGAACAGTAATGTAACGAATGCCATTAGTGGAGCAGGACATACACACTGTTTCGGAACAGTAATGTGACGGATGTCATTAGTGGAGCAGGACATGTTGACTGTTTCAGAACAGTAATGTGACGGATGTCATTAGTGGAGCAAGACATGCTCACTGTTTCAGAACAGTAATGTGACGAATGCCATTAGTGGAGCAGGACATGCTCACTGTTTCAGAACAGTAATGTGACGAATGTCATTAGTGGAGCAGGACATGCTCACTGTTTCAGAACAGTAATGTGACGAATGTCATTAGTGGAGCAGGACATGCTCACTGTTTCAGAACAGTAATGTGACGAATGTCATTAGTGGAGCAGGACATGCTCACTGTTTCAGAACAGTAATGTGACGAATGTCATTAGTGGAGCAGGACATGCTCACTGTTTCAGAACAGTAATGTGACGAATGTCATTAGTGGAGCAGGACATGCTCAATGTTTCGGAACAGTGATGTGACGAATGTCATTAGTGGAGCAGGACTTGCTCAATGTTTCAGAACAGTAATGTGACTATTGTCATTAGTGAAGCAGGACATGCTCACTGTTTCGGAACAGTAATGTGACGGATGTCATTAGTGGAGCAGGACATGCTCACTGTTTCAGAAGAGTAATGTGACGGATGTCATTAGTGGAGCAGGACAGGCTCACTGTTTCAGAACAGTAATGTAACGAATGCCATTAGTGGAGCAGGACATACTCACTGTTTCGGAACAGTAATGTGACGGATGTCATTAGTGGAACAGGACATGTTGACTGTTTCAGAACAGTAATGTGACGGATGTCATTAGTGGAGCAAGACATGCTCACTGTTTCAGTACAGTAATGTGACGGATGCAATTAGTGGAGCAGGACATGCTCACTGTTTCAGAACAGTAATGTGACGGATGTCATTAGTGGAGCAGGACATGCTGACTGTTAAAGAACAGTAATGTAACGAATGCCATTAGTGGAGGAGGACATGCTCACTGTTTCAGAACAGTAATGTGACGGATGTCATTAGTGGAGCAGGACATGTTCACTGTTTCAGAACAGTAATGTGACGGATGCCATTAGTGGAGCAGGACATGCTCAATGTTTCAGAACAGTAATGTGACGAATGCCATTAGTGGAGCAGGACATGCTCACTGTTTCAGAACAGTAATGTGACGAATGTCATTAGTGGAGCAGGACATGCTCACTGTTTCGGAACAGTAATGTGTCGGATGTCATTAGTGGAGCAGTACATGCTCACTGTTTCAGAACAGTAATGTGACGGATGTCAATAGTGGAGAAGGACATGCTCACTGTTTCAGAACAGTAATGTGACGGATGTCTTTAGTGGAGCTGGACATGCTCACTGTTTCAGAACAGTAATGTTACGGATGTCTTTAGTGGAGCTGGACATGCTCACTGTTTCAGAACAGTAATGTGACGGATGTCATTAATGGAGCAGAACATGCTCACTGTTTCAGAACAGTAATGTGACGCATGCCTTTAATGGAGCAGGACATGCTCACTGTTTCGGAACAGTATTGTGACGGTTGCCATTAGTGGAGCAGGATATGCTCACTGTTTCGGAACAGTAATGTGACGGATGCCATTAGTGGAGCAGGACATGTTACTGTTTCGGAACAGTAATGTGACGAAGGCCATTAGTGGAGCAGGACATGCTCACTGTTTCAGAACAGTAATGTGACGGATGCCATTAGTGGAGCAGGACATGCTCACTGTTTCAGAACAGTAATGTGACGGATGTCATTAGTGTAGCAGGACATGCTCACTGTTTCAGAACAGTAATGTGACGGATGTCATTAGTGGAGCAGGACATGCTCACTGTTTCAGAACAGTAATGTGACGGATGTCATTAGTGGAGCAGGACATGCTCACTGTTTCAGAACAGTAATGTAACGAATGCCATTAGTGGAGCAGGACATACTCACTGTTTCGGAACAGTAATGTGACGGATGTCATTAGTGGAACAGGACATGTTGACTGTTTCAGAACAGTAATGTGACGGATGTCATTAGTGGAGCAAGACATGCTCACTGTTTCAGTACAGTAATGTGACGGATGCCATTAGTGGAGCAGGACATGCTCACTGTTTCAGAACAGTAATGTGACGGATGTCATTAGTGGAGCAGGACATGCTGACTGTTAAAGAACAGTAATGTAACGAATGCCATTAGTGGAGGAGGACATGCTCACTGTTTCAGAACAGTAATGTGACGGATGTCATTAGTGGAGCAGGACATGTTCACTGTTTCAGAACAGTAATGTGACGGATGCCATTAGTGGAGCAGGACATGCTCAATGTTTCAGAACAGTAATGTGACGAATGCCATTAGTGGAGCAGGACATGCTCACTGTTTCAGAACAGTAATGTGACGAATGTCATTAGTGGAGCAGGACATGCTCACTGTTTCGGAACAGTAATGTGTCGGATGTCATTAGTGGAGCAGTACATGCTCACTGTTTCAGAACAGTAATGTGACGGATGTCAATAGTGGAGAAGGACATGCTCACTGTTTCAGAACAGTAATGTGACGGATGTCTTTAGTGGAGCTGGACATGCTCACTGTTACAGAACAGTAATGTTACGGATGTCTTTAGTGGAGCTGGACATGCTCACTGTTTCAGAACAGTAATGTGACGGATGTCATTAATGGAGCAGAACATGCTCACTGTTTCAGAACAGTAATGTGACGCATGCCTTTAATGGAGCAGGACATGCTCACTGTTTCGGAACAGTATTGTGACGGTTGCCATTAGTGGAGCAGGATATGCTCACTGTTTCGGAACAGTAATGTGACGGATGCCATTAGTGGAGCAGGACATGTTACTGTTTCGGAACAGTAATGTGACGAAGGCCATTAGTGGAGCAGGACATGCTCACTGTTTCAGAACAGTAATGTGACGGATGCCATTAGTGGAGCAGGACATGCTCACTGTTTCAGAACAGTAATGTGACGGATGTCATTAGTGTAGCAGGACATGCTCACTGTTTCAGAACAGTAATGTGACGGATGTCATTAGTGGAGCAGGACATGCTCACTGTTTCAGAACAGTAATGTGACGGATGTCATTAGTGGAGCAGGACATGCTCACTGTTTCGGAACAGTAATGTGACAGATGTCATTAATGGAGCAGGACATGCTCACTGTTTCGGAACAGTAATGTGACGGATGTCATTAGTGGAGCAGGACATGCTCACTGTTTCAGAACAGTAATGTGACGGATGTCATTAGTGGAGCAGGACATGCTCACTGTTTCAGAACAGTAATGTGACGGATGCCATTAGTGGAGCAGGACATGCTCACTGTTTCGGAACAGTAATGTGACGAATGTCATTAGTGGAGCAGGACATGCTCACTGTTTCAGAACAGTAATGTGACGATGTCATTAGTGGAGCAGGACATGCTCACTGTTTCGGATCGGAACAGTAATGTGACGGATGTCATTAGTGGAGCAGGACATGCTCACTGTTTCAGAACAGTAATGTGACGATGCCATTAGTGGAGCAGGACATGCTCACTGTTTCAGAACAGTAATGTGACGGATGTCATTAGTGGAGCAGGACATGCTCACTCTTTCAGAACAGTAATGTGACGGATGTCATTAGTGGAGCAGGACATGCTCACTGTTTCAGAACAGTAATGTGACGGATGTCATTATTGGAGCAGGACATGCTCACTGTTTCAGAACAGTAATGTGACGGATGCCATTAGTGGAGCAGGACATGCTCACTGTTTCAGAACAGTAATGTGACGAATGTCATTAGTGGAGCAGGACATGCTCACTGTTTCAGAACAGTAATGTGACGAATGCCATTAGTGGAGCAGGACATGCTCACTGTTTCAGAACAGTAATGTGACGAATGTCATTAGTGGAGCAGGACATGCTCACTGTTTCAAAACAGTAATGTGACGGATGTCATTAGTGGAGCAGGACATGCTCACTGTTTCAAAACAGTAATGTGACGGATTTCATTAGTGGAGCAGGACATGCTCACTGTTTCAGAACAGTAATGTGACGAATGTCATTAGTGGAGCAGGACATGCTCACTGTTTCAGAACAGTAATGTGACGGATGTCATTAGTGGAGCAGGACATGCTCACTGTTTCAGAACAGTAATGTGACGGATGCCATTAGTGGAGCAGGACATGCTCACTGTTTCAGAACAGTAATGTGACGGATGTCATTAGTGGAGCAGGACATGCTGACTATTTCAGAACAGTAATGTGACGGATGTCATTAGTGGAGCAGGACATGCTCACTGTTTCAGAACAGTAATGTGACGGATGTCATTAGTGGAGCAGGACATGCTCACTGTTTCGGAACAGTAATGTGACGGATGTCATTAGTGGAGCAGAATATGCTCACTGTTTCAGAACAGTAATGTGACGGATGTCATTAGTGGAGCAGGACATGCTCACTGTTTCAGAACAGTAATGTGACGAATGCCATTAGTGGAGCAGAACATACTCACTGTTTTGGAACAGTAATGTGACGGATGTCATTAGTGGAGCAGGACATTCTCACTGTTTCAGAACAGTAATGTGACGGATGTCATTAGTGGAGCAGGACATGCTCACTGTTTCAGAACAGTAATGTGACGATGCCATTAGTGGAGCAGGACATGCTCACTGTTTCAGAACAGTAATGTGACGGATGTCATTAGTGGAGCAGGACATGCTCACTGTTTCAGAACAGTAATGTGACGGATGTCATTAGTGGAGCAGGACATGCTCACTGTTTCAGAACAGTAATGTGACGGATGTCATTAGTGGAGCAGGACATGCTCACTGTTTCAGAACAGTAATGTGACGAATTTCATTAGTGGAGCAGGACATGCTCACTGTTTCAAAACAGTAATATGACGGATTTCATTAGTGGAGCAGGACATGCTCACTGTTTCAGAACAGTAATGTGACGGATGTCATTCGTGGAGCAGTACATGCTCACTGTTTCAGAACAGTAATGTGACTGATGTCAATAGTGGAGCAGGACATGCTCACTATTTCAGAACAGTAATGTGACGGATGTCTTTAGTGGAGCTGGACATGCTCACTGTTTCAGAACAGTAATGTGACGGATGTCTTTAGTGGAGCTGGACATGCTCACTGTTTCAGAACAGTAATATGACGCATGCCATTAATGGAGCAGGACATGCTCACTGTTTCAGAACAGTAATGTGACGGTTGCCATTAGTAGAGCAGGACATGCTCACTGTTTCGGAACAGTAATGTGACGGATGCCATTAGTGGAGCTGGACATGCTCACTGTTTCAGAACAGTAATGTGACGGATGCCATTAGTGGAGCAGGACATGCTCACTGTTTCGGAACAGTAATGTGACGAAGGCCATTTGTGGAGCAGGACATGCTCACTGTTTCAAAACAGTAATGTGACGGATGCCATTAGTGGAGCTGGACATGCTCACTGTTTCAGAACAGTAATGTGACGGATGCCATTAGTGGAGCAGGACATGCTCACTGTTTCGGAACAGTAATGTGACGAAGGCCATTTGTGGAGCAGGACATGCTCACTGTTTCAGAACAGTAATGTGACGGATGCCATTAGTGGAGCAGGACATGCTCACTGTTTCAGAACAGTAATGTGACGGATGTCATTAGTGGAGCGGGACATGCTCACTGTTTCAGAACAGTAATGTGACGGATGTCATTACTGGAGCAGGACATGCTCTGTGTTTCAGAACAGTAATGTGACGGATGTCATTAGTGGAGCAGGACATGCTCACTGTTTCAGAACAGTAATGTGACGGATGTCATTAGTGGAGCAGGACATGCTCACTGTTTCAGAACAGTAATGTGACGGATATCATTAGTGGAGCACGATATGCTGACTGTTTCATAAAAGTAATGTGATGGATGCCATTAGTGGAGCAGGATATGCTCACTGTTTCAGAACAGTAATGTGACGGATGTCATTAGTGGAGCAGGACATGCTTACCGTTTCAGAACAGTAATGTGACGGATGCCATTAGTGGAGCAGGACATGCTCACTGTTTCAGAACAGTAGTGTGACGAATGTCATAAGTGGAGCAGGATATGCTCATTGTTTCAGAACAGTAATGTGACGAATGTCATTAGTGGAGCAGGACAAGCTCACTGTTTCAGAACAGTAAAGTGACGAATGTCATTAGTGGAGCAGGACATGCTCACTGTTTCGGAACAGTAATGTGACGGGTGTCATTAGTGGAGCAGGACATGCTCACTGTTTCAGAACAGTAATGTGACGAATGTCATTAGTGGAGCTGGACATGCTCACTGTTTCGGAACAGTAATGTGACGGATGTCATTAGTGGAGCAGGACATGCTCACTGTTTCGGAATAGAAATGTGACGGGTGTCATTAGTGGAGCAGGACATGCTCACTGTTTCGGAACAGTAATGTGACGGATGCCATTAGTGGAGCAGGACATGCTCACTGTTTCAGAACAGTAATGTGACGGATGTCATTAGTGGAGCAGGACATGCTCACTGTTTCAGAACAGTAATGTGACGAATTTCATTAGTGGAGCAGGACATGCTCACTGTTTCAGAACAGTAATGTGACGTATTCCATTAGTGGAGCAGGACATGCTCACTGTTTCAGAACAGTAATGTGACGAATTTCATTAGTGGAGCAGGACATGCTCACTGTTTCAAAACAGTAATATGACGGATTTCATTAGTGGAGCAGGACATGCTCACTGTTTCAGAACAGTAATGTGACGGATGTCATTAGTGGAGCAGTACATGCTCACTGTTTCAGAACAGTAATGTGACTGATGTCAATAGTGGAGCAGGACATGCTCACTGTTTCAGAACAGTAATGTGACGGATGTCTTTAGTGGAGCTGGACATGCTCACTGTTTCAGAACAGTAATGTGACGGATGTCTTTAGTGGAGCTGGACATGCTCACTGTTTCAGGACAGTAATGTGAAGGATATCATTAGTGGAGCAGGACATGCTCACTGTTTCAGAACAGTAATATGACGCATGCCATTAATGGAGCAGGACATGCTCACTGTTTCGGAACAGTAATGTGACGGTTGTCATTAGTGGAGCAGGACATGCTCACTGTTTCGGAACAGTAATGTGACGGATGCCATTAGTGGAGCTGGACATGCTCACTGTTTCAGAACAGTAATGTGACGGATGCCATTAGTGGACCAGGACATGCTCACTGTTTCGGAACAGTAATGTGACGGTTGCCATTAGTAGAGCAGGACATGCTCACTGTTTCGGAACAGTAATGTGACGGATGCCATTAGTGGAGCTGGACATGCTCACTGTTTCAGAACAGTAATGTGACGGATGCCATTAGTGGAGCAGGACATGCTCACTGTTTCGAAACAGTAATGTGACGAAGGCCATTTGTGGAGCAGGACATGCTCACTGTTTCAGAACAGTAATGTGACGGATGCCATTAGTGGAGCAGGACATGCTCACTGTTTCAGAACAGTAATGTGACGGATGTCATTAGTGGAGCGGGACATGCTCACTGTTTCAGAACAGTAATGTGACGGATGTCATTACTGGAGCAGGACATGCTCTGTGTTTCAGAACAGTAATGTGACGGATGTCATTAGTGGAGCAGGACATGCTCACTGTTTCAGAACAGTAATGTGACGGATGTCATTAGTGGAGCAGGACATGCTCACTGTTTCAGAACAGTAATGTGACGGATATCATTAGTGGAGCAGGATATGCTCACTGTTTCATAAAAGTAATGTGATGGATGCCATTAGTGGAGCAGGATATGCTCACTGTTTCAGAACAGTAATGTGACGGATGTCATTAGTGGAGCAGGACATGCTTACCGTTTCAGAACAGTAATGTGACGGATGCCATTAGTGGAGCAGGACATGCTCACTGTTTCAGAACAGTAGTGTGACGAATGTCATAAGCGGAGCAGGATATGCTCATTGTTTCAGAACAGTAATGTGACGAATGTCATTAGTGGAGCAGGACATGCTCACTGTTTCAGAACAGTAAAGTGACGAATGTCATTAGTGGAGCAGGACATGCTCACTGTTTCGGAACAGTAATGTGACGGGTGTCATTAGTGGAGCAGGACATGCTCACTGTTTCAGAACAGTAATGTGACGAATGTCATTAGTGGAGCTGGACATGCTCACTGTTTCGGAACAGTAATGTGACGGATGTCATTAGTGGAGCAGGACATGCTCACTGTTTCGGAATAGAAATGTGACGGGTGTCATTAGTGGAGCAGTACATGCTCACTGTTTCGGAACATTAATGTGACGGATGTCATTAGTGGAGCAGGACATGCTCACTGTTTCAGAACAGTAATGTGACGGATGCCATTAGTGGAGCAGGACATGCTCACTGTTTCGGAACAGTAATGTGACGGATGCCATTAGTGGAGCAGGACATGCTCACTGTTTCAGAACAGTAATGTGACGGATGTCATTAGTGGAGCAGGACATGCTCACTGTTTCAGAACAGTAATGTGACGAATTTCATTAGTGGAGCAGGACATGCTCACTGTTTCAGAACAGTAATGTGACGGATTCCATTAGTGGAGCAGGACATGCTCACTGTTTCAGAACAGTAATGTGACGAATTTCATTAGTGGAGCAGGACATGCTCACTGTTTCAAAACAGTAATATGACGGATTTCATTAGTGGAGCAGGACATGCTCACTGTTTCAGAACAGTAATGTGACGGATGTCATTAGTGGAGCAGTACATGCTCACTGTTTCAGAAAAGTAATGTGACTGATGTCAATAGTGGAGCAGGACATGCTCACTGTTTCAGAACAGTAATGTGACGGATGTCTTTAGTGGAGCTGGACATGCTCACTGTTTCAGAACAGTAATGTGACGGATGTCTTTAGTGGAGCTGGACATGCTCAATGTTTCAGAACAGTAATGTGAAGGATATCATTAGTGGAGCAGGACATGCTCACTGTTTCAGAACAGTAATATGACGCATGCCATTAATGGAGCAGGACATGCTCACTGTTTCGGAACAGTAATGTGACGGTTGCCATTAGTGGAGCAGGACATGCTCACTGTTTCGGAACAGTAATGTGACGGATGCCATTAGTGGAGCTGGACATGCTCACTGTTTCAGAACAGTAATGTGACGGATGCCATTAGTGGAGCAGGACATGCTCACTGTTTCGGAACAGTAATGTGACGAAGGCCATTAGTGGAGCAGGACATGCTGACTGTTTCAGAACAGTAATGTGACGGATGTCATTAGTGGAGCAGGACATGCTCACTGTTTCAGAACAGTAATGTGACGGATGTCATTAGTGGAGCAGGACATGCTCACTGTTTCAGAACAGTAATGTGACGGATATCATTAGTGGAGCAGGATATGCTCACTGTTTCATAAAAGTAATGTGATGGATGTCATTAGTGGAGCAGGACATGCTCACTGTTTCGGAACAGTAATGTGACGGATGCCATTAGTGGAGCTGGACATGCTCACTGTTTCAGAACAGTAATGTGACGGATGCCATTAGTGGAGCAGGACATGCTCACTGTTTCGGAACAGTAATTTAGTAGAGCAGGACATGCTCACTGTTTCGGAACAGTAATGTGACGGATGCCATTAGTGGAGCTGGACATGCTCACTGTTTCAGAACAGTAATGTGACGGATGCCATTAGTGGAGCAGGACATGCTCACTGTTTCGGAACAGTAATGTGACGAAGGCCATTGGTGGAGCAGGACATGCTCACTGTTTCAGAACAGTAATGTGACGGATGCCATTAGTGGAGCAGGACATGCTCACTGTTTCAGAACAGTAATGTGACGGATGTCATTAGTGGAGCGGGACATGCTCACTGTTTCAGAACAGTAATGTGACGGATGTCATTACTGGAGCAGGACATGCTCTGTGTTTCGGAACAGTAATGTGACGGATGTCATTAGTGGAGCAGGACATGCTCACTGTTTCAGAACAGTAATGTGACGGATGTCATTAGTGGAGCAGGACATGCTCACTGTTTCAGAACAGTAATGTGACGGATATCATTAGTGGAGCACGATATGCTGACTGTTTCATAAAAGTAATGTGATGGATGCCATTAGTGGAGCAGGATATGCTCACTGTTTCAGAACAGTAATGTGACGGATGTCATTAGTGGAGCAGGACATGCTTTCCGTTTCAGAACAGTAATGTGACGGATGCCATTAGTGGAGCAGGACATGCTCACTGTTTCAGAACAGTAGTGTGACGAATGTCATAAGTGGAGCAGGATATGCTCATTGTTTCAGAACAGTAATGTGACGAATGTCATTAGTGGAGCAGGACAAGCTCACTGTTTCAGAACAGTAAAGTGACGAATGTCATTAGTGGAGCAGGACATGCTCACTGTTTCGGAACAGTAATGTGACGGGTGTCATTAGTGGAGCAGGACATGCTCACTGTTTCAGAACAGTAATGTGACGAATGTCATTAGTGGAGCTGGACATGCTCACTGTTTCGGAACAGTAATGTGACGGATGTCATTAGTGGAGCAGGACATGCTCACTGTTTCGGAATAGAAATGTGACGGGTGTCATTAGTGGAGCAGTACATGCTCACTGTTTCGGAACATTAATGTGACGGATGTCATTAGTGGAGCAGGACATGCTCACTGTTTCAGAACAGTAATGTGACGGATGCCATTAGTGGAGCAGGACATGCTCACTGTTTCGGAACAGTAATGTGACGGATGCCATTAGTGGAGCAGGACATGCTCACTGTTTCAGAACAGTAATGTGACGGAAGTCATTAGTGGAGCAGGACATGCTCACTGTTTCAGAACAGTAATGTGACGAATTTCATTAGTGGAGCAGGACATGCTCACTGTTTCAGAACAGTAATGTGACGGATTCCATTAGTGGAGCAGGACATGCTCACTGTTTCAGAACAGTAATGTGACGAATTTCATTAGTGGAGCAGGACATGCTCACTGTTTCAAAACAGTAATATGACGGATTTCATTAGTGGAGCAGGACATGCTCACTGTTTCAGAACAGTAATGTGACGGATGTCATTAGTGGAGCAGTACATGCTCACTGTTTCAGAACAGTAATGTGACTGATGTCAATAGTGGAGCAGGACATGCTCACTGTTTCAGAACAGTAATGTGACGGATGTCTTTAGTGGAGCTGGACATGCTCACTGTTTCAGAACAGTAATGTGACGGATGTCTTTAGTGGAGCTGGACATGCTCACTGTTTCAGGACAGTAATGTGAAGGATATCATTAGTGGAGCAGGACATGCTCACTGTTTCAGAACAGTAATATGACGCATGCCATTAATGGAGCAGGACATGCTCACTGTTTCGGAACAGTAATGTGACGGTTGTCATTAGTGGAGCAGGACATGCTCACTGTTTCGGAACAGTAATGTGACGGATGCCATTAGTGGAGCTGGACATGCTCACTGTTTCAGAACAGTAATGTGACGGATGCCATTAGTGGAGCAGGACATGCTCACTGTTTCGGAACAGTAATGTGACGGTTGCCATTAGTAGAGCAGGACATGCTCACTGTTTCGGAACAGTAATGTGACGGATGCCATTAGTGGAGCTGGACATGCTCACTGTTTCAGAACAGTAATGTGACGGATGCCATTAGTGGAGCAGGACATGCTCACTGTTTCGGAACAGTAATGTGACGAAGGCCATTTGTGGAGCAGGACATGCTCACTGTTTCAGAACAGTAATGTGACGGATGCCATTAGTGGAGCAGGACATGCTCACTGTTTCAGAACAGTAATGTGACGGATGTCATTAGTGGAGCGGGACATGCTCACTGTTTCAGAACAGTAATGTGACGGATGTCATTACTGGAGCAGGACATGCTCTGTGTTTCAGAACAGTAATGTGACGGATGTCATTAGTGGAGCAGGACATGCTCACTGTTTCAGAAAAGTAATGTGACGGATGTCATTAGTGGAGCAGGACATGCTCACTGTTTCAGAACAGTAATGTGACGGATATCATTAGTGGAGCAGGATATGCTGACTGTTTCATAAAAGTAATGTGATGGATGCCATTAGTGGAGCAGGATATGCTCACTGTTTCAGAACAGTAATGTGACGGATGTCATTAGTGGAGCAGGACATGCTCACTGTTTCAGAACAGTAATGTGACGAATTTCATTAGTGGAGCAGGACATGCTCACTGTTTCAGAACAGTAATGTGACGGATTCCATTAGTGGAGCAGGACATGCTCACTGTTTCAGAACAGTAATGTGACGAATTTCATTAGTGGAGCAGGACATGCTCACTGTTTCAAAACAGTAATGTGACGGATTTCATTAGTGGAGCAGGACATGCTCACTGTTTCAGAACAGTAATGTGACGGATGTCATTAGTGGAGCAGTACATGCTCACTGTTTCAGAACAGTAATGTGACTGATGTCAATAGTGGAGCAGGACATGCTCACTGTTTCAGAACAGTAATGTGACGGATGTCTTTAGTGGAGCTGGACATGCTCACTGTTTCAGAACAGTAATTTGACGGATGTCTTTAGTGAAGCTGGACATGCTCACTGTTTCAGAACAGTAATGTGAAGGATATCATTAGTGGAGCAGGACATGCTCACTGTTTCAGAACAGTAATATGACGCATGCCATTAATGGAGCAGGACATGCTCACTGTTTCGGAACAGTAATGTGACGGTTGCCATTAGTGGAGCAGGACATGCTCACTGTTTCGGAACAGTAATGTGACGGATGCCATTAGTGGAGCTGGACATGCTCACTGTTTCAGAACAGTAATGTGACGGATGCCATTAGTGGAGCAGGACATGCTCACTGTTTCGGAACAGTAATGTGACGAAGGCCATTAGTGGAGCAGGACATGCTGACTCTTTCAGAACAGTAATGTGACGGATGTCATTAGTGGAGCAGGACATGCTCACTGTTTCAGAACAGTAATGTGACGGATGTCATTAGTGGAGCAGGACATGCTCACTGTTTCAGAACAGTAATGTGACGGATATCATTAGTGGAGCAGGATATGCTGACTGTTTCATAAAAGTAATGTGATGGATGCCATTAGTGGAGCAGGATATGCTCACTGTTTCAGAACAGTAATGTGACGGATGTCATTAGTGGAGCAGGACATGCTTACCGTTTCAGAACAGTAATGTGACGAATGTCATAAGTGGAGCAGGATATGCTCATTGTTTCAGAACAGTAATGTGACGAATGTCATTAGTGGAGCAGGACATGCTCACTGTTTCAGAACAGTAAAGTGACGAATGTCATTAGTGGAGCAGGACATGCTCACTGTTTCGGAACAGTAATGTGACGGGTGTCATTAGTGGAGCAGGACATGCTCACTGTTTCAGAACAGTAATGTGACGAATGTCATTAGTGGAGCTGGACATGCTCACTGTTTCGGAACAGTAATGTGACGGATGTCATTAGTGGAGCAGGACATGCTCACTGTTTCGGAATAGAAATGTGACGGGTGTCATTAGTGGAGCAGTACATGCTCACTGTTTCGGAACATTAATGTGACGGATGTCATTAGTGGAGCAGGACATGCTCACTGTTTCAGAACAGTAATGTGACGGATGCCATTAGTGGAGCAGGACATGCTCACTGTTTCGGAACAGTAATGTGACGGATGCCATTAGTGGAGCAGGACATGCTCACTGTTTCAGAACAGTAATGTGACGGATGTCATTAGTGGAGCAGGACATGCTCACTGTTTCAGAACAGTAATGTGACGAATTTCATTAGTGGAACAGGACATGCTCACTGTTTCAGAACAGTAATGTGACGGATTCCATTAGTGGAGCAGGACATGCTCACTGTTTCAGAACAGTAATGTGACGAATTTCATTAGTGGAGCAGGACATGCTCACTGTTTCAAAACAGTAATATGACGGATTTCATTAGTGGAGCAGGACATGCTCACTGTTTCAGAACAGTAATGTGACGGATGTCATTAGTGGAGCAGTACATGCTCACTGTTTCAGAACAGTAATGTGACTGATGTCAATAGTGGAGCAGGACATGCTCACTGTTTCAGAACAGTAATGTGACGGATGTCTTTAGTGGAGCTGGACATGCTCACTGTTTCAGAACAGTAATGTGACGGATGTCTTTAGTGAAGCTGGACATGCTCACTGTTTCAGAACAGTAATGTGAAGGATATCATTAGTGGAGCAGGACATGCTCACTGTTTCAGAACAGTAATATGACGCATGCCATTAATGGAGCAGGACATGCTCACTGTTTCGGAACAGTAATGTGACGGTTGCCATTAGTGGAGCAGTACATGCTCACTGTTTCGGAACAGTAATGTGACGGATGCCATTAGTGGAGCTGGACATGCTCACTGTTTCAGAACAGTAATGTGACGGATGCCATTAGTGGAGCAGGACATGCTCACTGTTTCGGAACAGTAATGTGACGAAGGCCATTAGTGGAGCAGGACATGCTGACTCTTTCAGAACAGTAATGTGACGGATGTCATTAGTGGAGCAGGACATGCTCACTGTTTCAGAACAGTAATGTGACGGATGTCATTAGTGGAGCAGGACATGCTCACTGTTTCAGAACAGTAATGTGACGGATATCATTAGTGGAGCAGGATATGCTGACTGTTTCATAAAAGTAATGTGATGGATGCCATTAGTGGAGCAGGATATGCTCACTGTTTCAGAACAGTAATGTGACGGATGTCATTAGTGGAGCAGGACATGCTTACCGTTTCAGAACAGTAATGTGACGAATGTCATTAGTGGAGCTGGACATGCTCACTGTTTCGGAACAGTAATGTGACGGATGTCATTAGTGGAGCAGGACATGCTCACTGTTTCGGAATAGAAATGTGACGGGTGTCATTAGTGGAGCAGTTCATGCTCACTGTTTCGGAACATTAATGTGACGGATGTCATTAGTGGAGCAGGACATGCTCACTGTTTCGGAACAGTAATGTGACGGATGCCATTAGTGGAGCAGGACATGCTCACTGTTTCGGAACAGTAATGTGACGGATGCCATTAGTGGAGCAGGACATGTTCACTGTTTCAGAACAGTAATGTGACGGATGTCATTAGTGGAACAGGACATGCTCACTGTTTCAGAACAGTAATGTGACGGATGTCATTAGTGGAGCAGGACATGCTCACTGTTTCAGAACAGTAATGTGACTGATGTCATTAGTGGAGCAGGACATGCTGACTGTTTCAGAACAGTAATGTGACGGATGTCATTAGTGGAGCAGGACATGCTCACTGTTTCAGAACAGTAATGTGACGAATGTCATTAGTGGAGCAGGACATGCTCACTGTTTCAGAACAGTAATGTGACGAATGTCATTAGTGGAGCAGGACATGCTCCCTGTTTCGGAACAGTAATGTGACGGTTGTCATTAGTGGAGCAGGACATGCTCACTGTTTCAGAACAGTAATGTGACGAATGTCTTTAGTGGAGCAGGACATGCTGACTCTTTCAGAACAGTAATGTGACGGATGTCATTAGTGGAGCAGGACATGCTCACTGTTTCAGAACAGTAATGTGACGGATGCCATTAGTGGAGCAGGACATGCTCACTGTTTCAGAACAGTAATGTGACGAATGTCATTAGTGGAGCAGGACATGCTCACTGTTGCAGAACAGTAATGTGACGAATGTCATTAGTTGAGCAGGACATGCTCACTGTTTCAGAACAGTAATGTGACGAATGTCATTAGTGGGGCAGGACATGCTCACTGTTTCGGAACAGTAATGTGACAGATGTCATTAGTGGAGCAGGACATGCTCACTGTTTCAGAACAGTAATGTGACGGATGCCATTAGTGGAGCAGGACATGCTCACTGTTTCAGAACAGTAATGTGGCGGATGTCATTAGTGGAGCAGGACATGCTCACGGTTTCAGAACAGTAATGTGACGGATGTCATTAGTGGAGCAGGACATGCTCACTGTTTCAGAATAGTAATATGACGGATGCCATTAGTGGAGCAGGACATGCTCACTGTTTCAGAACAGTAATGTGACGAATGTCATTAGTGGAGCAGGACATGCTCACTGTTTCAGAACAGTAATGTGACGGATGCCATTAGTGGAGCAGGACATGCTCACTGTTTCAGAACAGTAATGTGACGAATGTCATTAGTGGAGCAGGACATGCTCACTGTTGCAGAACAGTAATGTGACGAATGTCATTAGTGGAGCAGGACATGCTCGCTGTTTCAGAACAGTAATGTGACGAATGTCATTAGTGGAGCAGGACATGCTCACTGTGACGGAACAGTAATGTGACGGATGTCATTAGTGGAGCAGGACATGCTCACTGTTTCAGAACAGTAATGTGACGAATGTCAATAGTGGAGCAGGACATGCTCACTGTTTCAGAACAGTAATCTGACGATTGTCATTAGTGGAGCAGGACATGCTCACTGTTTCGGAACAGTAATGTGACAGATGTCATTAGTGGAGCAGGACATGCTCACTGTTTCAGAACAGTAATGTGACGGATGCCATTAGTGGAGCAGGACATGCTCACTGTTTCAGAACAGTAATGTGACGAATGTCTTTAGTGGAGCAGGACATGCTGACTCTTTCAGAACAGTAATGTGACGGATGTCATTAGTGGAGCAGGACATGCTCACTGTTTCAGAACAGTAATGTGACGGATGCCATTAGTGGAGCAGGACATGCTCACTGTTTCAGAACAGTAGTGTAACGAATGTCATAAGTGGAGCAGGATATGCTCATTGTTTCAGAACAGTAATGTGACGAATGTCATTAGTGGAGCAGGACATGCTCACTGTTTCAGAACAGTAAAGTGACGAATGTCATTAGTGGAGCAGGACATGCTCACTGTTTCGGAACAGTAATGTGACGGGTGTCATTAGTGGAGCAGGACATGCTCACTGTTTCAGAACAGTAATGTGACGAATGTCATTAGTGGAGCAGGACATGCTTACTGTTTCGGAACAGTAATGTGACGGTTGCCATTAGTGGAGCAGGACATGCTCACTGTTTCGGAACAGTAATGTGACGGATGCCATTAGTGGAGCAGGACATGCTCACTGTTTCAGAACAGTAATGTGACGGATGCCATTAGTGGAGCAGGACATGCTCACTGTTTCGGAACAGTAATGTGACGAAGGCCATTAGTGGAGCAGGACATGCTGACTCTTTCAGAACAGTAATGTGACGGATGTCATTAGTGGAGCAGGACATGCTCACTGTTTCAGAACAGTAATGTGACGGATGTCATTAGTGGAGCAGGACATGCTCACTGTTTCAGAACAGTAATGTGACGGATATCATTAGTGGAGCAGGATATGCTGACTGTTTCATAAAAGTAATGTGATGGATGCCATTAGTGGAGCAGGATATGCTCACTGTTTCAGAACAGTAATGTGACGGATGTCATTAGTGGAGCAGTACATGCTCACTGTTTCAGAACAGTAATGTGACTGATGTCAATAGTGGAGCAGGACATGCTCACTGTTTCAGAACAGTAATGTGACGGATGTCTTTAGTGGAGCTGGACATGCTCACTGTTTCAGAACGGTAATGTGACGGATGTCTTTAGTGGAGCTGGACATGCTCACTGTTTCAGAACAGTAATGTGAAGGATATCATTAGTGGAGCAGGACATGCTCACTGTTTCAGAACAGTAATATGACGCATGCCATTAATGGAGCAGGACATGCTCACTGTTTCGGAACAGTAATGTGACGGTTGCCATTAGTGGAGCAGGACATGCTCACTGTTTCGGAACAGTAATGTGACGGATGCCATTAGTGGAGCTGGACATGCTCACTGTTTCAGAACAGTAATGTGACGGATGCCATTAGTGGAGCAGGACATGCTCACTGTTTCGGAACAGTAATGTGACGAAGGCCATTAGTGGAGCAGGACATGCTGACTCTTTCAGAACAGTAATGTGACGGATGTCATTAGTGGAGCAGGACATGCTCACTGTTTCAGAACAGTAATGTGACGGATGTCATTAGTGGAGCAGGACATGCTCACTGTTTCAGAACAGTAATGTGACGGATATCATTAGTGGAGCAGGATATGCTGACTGTTTCATAAAAGTAATGTGATGGATGCCATTAGTGGAGCAGGATATGCTCACTGTTTCAGAACAGTAATGTGACGGATGTCATTAGTGGAGCAGGACATGCTTACTGTTTCAGAACAGTAATGTGACGGATGCCATTAGTGGAGCAGGACATGCTCACTGTTTCAGAACAGTAGTGTGACGAATGTCATAAGTGGAGCAGGATATGCTCATTGTTTCAGAACAGTAATGTGACGAATGTCATTAGTGGAGCAGGACATGCTCACTGTTTCAGAACAGTAAAGTGACGAATGTTATTAGTGGAGCAGGACATGCTCACTGTTTCGGAACAGTAATGTGACGGGTGTCATTAGTGGAGCAGGACATGCTCACTGTTTCAGAACAGTAATGTGACGAATGTCATTAGTGGAGCTGGACATGCTCACTGTTTCGGAACAGTAATGTGACGGATGTCATTAGTGGAGCAGGACATGCTCACTGTTTCGGAATAGAAATGTGACGGGTGTCATTAGTGGAGCAGTACATGCTCACTGTTTCGGAACATTAATGTGACGGATGTCATTAGTGGAGCAGGACATGCTCACTGTTTCAGAACAGTAATGTGACGGATGCCATTAGTGGAGCAGGACATGCTCACTGTTTCGGAACAGTAATGTGACGGATGCCATTAGTGGAGCAGGACATGCTCACTGTTTCAGAACAGTAATGTGACGGATGTCATTAGTGGAGCAGGACATGCTCACTGTTTCAGAACAGTAATGTGACGAATTTCATTAGTGGAGCAGGACATGCTCACTGTTTCAGAACAGTAATGTGACGGATTCCATTAGTGGAGCAGGACATGCTCACTGTTTCAGAACAGTAATGTGACGAATTTCATTAGTGGAGCAGGACATGCTCACTGTTTCAAAACAGTAATATGACGGATTTCATTAGTGGAGCAGGACATGCTCACTGTTTCAGAACAGTAATGTGACGGATGTCATTAGTGGAGCAGTACATGCTCACTGTTTCAGAACAGTAATGTGACTGATGTCAATAGTGGAGCAGGACATGCTCACTGTTTCAGAACAGTAATGTGACGGATGTCTTTAGTGGAGCTGGACATGCTCACTGTTTCAGAACGGTAATGTGACGGATGTCTTTAGTGGAGCTGGACATGCTCACTGTTTCAGAACAGTAATGTGAAGGATATCATTAGTGGAGCAGGACATGCTCACTGTTTCAGAACAGTAATATGACGCATGCCATTAATGGAGCAGGACATGCTCACTGTTTCGGAACAGTAATGTGACGGTTGCCATTAGTGGAGCAGGACATGCTCACTGTTTCGGAACAGTAATGTGACGGATGCCATTAGTGGAGCTGGACATGCTCACTGTTTCAGAACAGTAATGTGACGGATGCCATTAGTGGAGCAGGACATGCTCACTGTTTCGGAACAGTAATGTGACGAAGGCCATTAGTGGAGCAGGACATGCTGACTCTTTCAGAACAGTAATGTGACGGATGTCATTAGTGGAGCAGGACATGCTCACTGTTTCAGAACAGTAATGTGACGGATGTCATTAGTGGAGCAGGACATGCTCACTGTTTCAGAACAGTAATGTGACGGATATCATTAGTGGAGCAGGATATGCTGACTGTTTCATAAAAGTAATGTGATGGATGCCATTAGTGGAGCAGGATATGCTCACTGTTTCAGAACAGTAATGTGACGGATGTCATTAGTGGAGCAGGACATGCTTACTGTTTCGGAACAGTAATGTGACGGTTGCCATTAGTGGAGCAGGACATGCTCACTGTTTCGGAACAGTAATGTGACGGATGCCATTAGTGGAGCTGGACATGCTCACTGTTTCAGAACAGTAATGTGACGGATGCCATTAGTGGAGCAGGACATGCTCACTGTTTCGGAACAGTAATGTGACGAAGGCCATTAGTGGATCAGGACATGCTGACTCTTTCAGAACAGTAATGTGACGGATGTCATTAGTGGAGCAGGACATGCTCACTGTTTCAGAACAGTAATGTGACGGATGTCATTAGTGGAGCAGGACATGCTCACTGTTTCAGAACAGTAATGTGACGGATATCATTAGTGGAGCAGGATATGCTGACTGTTTCATAAAAGTAATGTGATGGATGCCATTAGTGGAGCAGGATATGCTCACTGTTTCAGAACAGTAATGTGACGGATGTCATTAGTGGAGCAGTACATGCTCACTGTTTCAGAACAGTAATGTGACTGATGTCAATAGTGGAGCAGGACATGCTCACTGTTTCAGAACAGTAATGTGACGGATGTCTTTAGTGGAGCTGGACATGCTCACTGTTTCAGAACGGTAATGTGACGGATGTCTTTAGTGGAGCTGGACATGCTCACTGTTTCAGAACAGTAATGTGAAGGATATCATTAGTGGAGCAGGACATGCTCACTGTTTCAGAACAGTAATATGACGCATGCCATTAATGGAGCAGGACATGCTCACTGTTTCGGAACAGTAATGTGACGGTTGCCATTAGTGGAGCAGGACATGCTCACTGTTTCGGAACAGTAATGTGACGGATGCCATTAGTGGAGCTGGACATGCTCACTGTTTCAGAACAGTAATGTGACGGATGCCATTAGTGGAGCAGGACATGCTCACTGTTTCGGAACAGTAATGTGACGAAGGCCATTAGTGGAGCAGGACATGCTGACTCTTTCAGAACAGTAATGTGACGGATGTCATTAGTGGAGCAGGACATGCTCACTGTTTCAGAACAGTAATGTGACGGATGTCATTAGTGGAGCAGGACATGCTCACTGTTTCAGAACAGTAATGTGACGGATATCATTAGTGGAGCAGGATATGCTGACTGTTTCATAAAAGTAATGTGATGGATGCCATTAGTGGAGCAGGATATGCTCACTGTTTCAGAACAGTAATGTGACGGATGTCATTAGTGGAGTAGGACATGCTTACTGTTTCAGAACAGTAATGTGACGGATGCCATTAGTTGAGCAGGACATGCTCACTGTTTCAGAACAGTAGTGTGACGAATGTCATAAGTGGAGCAGGATATGCTCATTGTTTCAGAACAGTAATGTGACGAATGTCATTAGTGGAGCAGGACATGCTCACTGTTTCAGAACAGTAAAGTGACGAATGTTATTAGTGGAGCAGGACATGCTCACTGTTTCGGAACAGTAATGTGACGGGTGTCATTAGTGGAGCAGGACATGCTCACTGTTTCAGAACAGTAATGTGACGAATGTCATTAGTGGAGCTGGACATGCTCACTGTTTCGGAACAGTAATGTGACGGATGTCATTAGTGGAGCAGGATATGCTCACTGTTTCGGAATAGAAATGTGACGGGTGTCATTAGTGGAGCAGTTCATGCTCACTGTTTCGGAACATTAATGTGACGGATGTCATTAGTGGAGCAGGACATGCTCACTGTTTCAGAACAGTAATGTGACGGATGCCATTAGTGGAGCAGGACATGCTCACTGTTTCGGAACAGTAATGTGACGGATGCCATTAGTGGAGCAGGACATGCTCACTGTTTCAGAACAGTAATGTGACGGATGTCATTAGTGGAGCAGGACATGCTCACTGTTTCAGAACAGTAATGTGACGGATGTCATTAGTGGAGCAGGACATGCTCACTGTTTCAGAACAGTAATGTGACTGATGTCATTAGTGGAGCAGGACATGCTGACTGTTTCAGAACAGTAATGTGACGGATGTCATTAGTGGAGCAGGACATGCTCACTGTTTCAGAACAGTAATGTGACGAATGTCATTAGTGGAGCAGGACATGCTCACTGTTTCAGAACAGTAATGTGACGAATGTCATTAGTGGAGCAGGACATGCTCCCTGTTTCGGAACAGTAATGTGACGGTTGTCATTAGTGGAGCAGGACATGCTCACTGTTTCAGAACAGTAATGTGACGAATGTCTTTAGTGGAGCAGGACATGCTGACTCTTTCAGAACAGTAATGTGACGGATGTCATTAGTGGAGCAGGACATGCTCACTGTTTCAGAACAGTAATGTGACGGATGCCATTAGTGGAGCAGGACATGCTCACTGTTTCAGAACAGTAATGTGACGAATGTCATTAGTGGAGCAGGACATGCTCACTGTTGCAGAACAGTAATGTGACGAATGTCATTAGTGGAGCAGGACATGCTCACTGTTTCAGAACAGTAATGTGACGAATGTCATTAGTGGAGCAGGACATGCTCACTGTTTCGGAACAGTAATGTGACAGATGTCATTAGTGGAGCAGGACATGCTCACTGTTTCAGAACAGTAATGTGACGGATGCCATTAGTGGAGCAGGACATGCTCACTGTTTCAGAACAGTAATGTGGCGGATGTCATTAGTGGAGCAGGACATGCTCACGGTTTCAGAACAGTAATGTGACGGATGTCATTAGTGGAGCAGGACATGCTCACTGTTTCAGAACAGTAATATGACGGTTGCCATTAGTGGAGCAGGACATGCTCACTGTTTCAGAACAGTAATGTGACGAATGTCATTAGTGGAGCAGGACATGCTCACTGTTTCAGAACAGTAATGTGACGGATGCCATTAGTGGAGCAGGACATGCTCACTGTTTCAGAACAGTAATGTGACGAATGTCATTAGTGGAGCAGGACATGCTCACTGTTGCAGAACAGTAATGTGACGAATGTCATTAGTGGAGCAGGACATGCTCACTGTTTCAGAACAGTAATGTGACGAATGTCATTAGTGGAGCAGGACATGCTCACTGTGACGGAACAGTAATGTGACGGATGTCATTAGTGGAGCAGGACATGCTCACTGTTTCAGAACAGTAATGTGACGAATGTCAATAGTGGAGCAGGACATGCTCACTGTTTCAGAACAGTAATGTGACGAATGTCATTAGTGGAGCAGGACATGCTCACTGTTTCGGAACAGTAATGTGACAGATGTCATTAGTGGAGCAGGACATGCTCACTGTTTCAGAACAGTAATGTGACGGATGCCATTAGTGGAGCAGGACATGCTCACTGTTTCAGAACAGTAATGTGACGAATGTCTTTAGTGGAGCAGGACATGCTGACTCTTTCAGAACAGTAATGTGACGGATGTCATTAGTGGAGCAGGACATGCTCACTGTTTCAGAACAGTAATGTGTCGGATGCCATTAGTGGAGCAGGACATGCTCACTGTTTCAGAACAGTAATGTGACGAATGTCATTAGTGGAGCAGGAAATGCTCACTGTTGCAGAACAGTAATGTGACGGTTGTCATTAGTGGAGCAGGACATGCTCACTGTTTCAGAACAGTAATGTGACGAATGCCATTAGTGGAGCAGGACATGCTCACTGTTTCAGAACAGTAATGTGACGAATGTCATTAGTTGAGCAGGACATGCTCACTGTTGCAGAACAGTAATGTGACGAATGTCATTAGTGGAGCAGGACATGCTCACTGTTTCAGAACAGTAATGTGACGAATGTCATTAGTGGAGCAGGACATGCTCACTGTTACGGAACAGTAATGTGACGGATGTCATTAGTGGAGCAGGACATGCTCACTGTTTCAGAACAGTAATGTGACGAATGTCAATAGTGGAGCAGGACATGCTCACTGTTTCAGAACAGTAATGTGACGAATGTCATTAGTGGAGCAAGACATACTCACTGTTTCGGAACAGTAATGTGACAGATGTCATTAGTGGAGCAGGACATGCTCACTGTTTCAGAACAGTAATGTGACGGATGCCATTAGTGGAGCGGGATATGCTCACTGTTTCAGAACAGTAATGTGGCGGATGTCATTAGTGGAGCAGGACATGCTCACGGTTTCAGAACAGTAATGTGACGGATGTCATTAGTGGAGCAGGACATGCTCACTGTTTCAGAACAGTAATGTGACGGATATCATTAGTGGAGCATGACATGCTGACTATTTCAGAACAGTAATGTGACGGATGTCATTAGTGGAGCAGGACATGCTCACTGTTTCGGAACAGTAATATGACGAATGTCATTAGTGGAGCAGGACATGCTGACTGTTTCAGAACAGTAATGTGACGGATGCCATTAGTGGAGCAGAATATGCTCATTGTTTCAAAACAGTAATGTGACGGATGTCATTAGTGGAGCAGGACGTGCTCACTGTTTCAGAACAGTAATATGACGGATGCCATTAGTGGAGCAGGACATGCTCACTGTTTCACAACAGTAATGTGACGAATGTCATTAGTGGAGCAGGACATGCTCACTGTTTCAGAACAGTAATGTGACGTATGCCATTAGTGGAGCAGGACATGCTCACTGTTTCAGAACAGTAATGTGACGAATGTCATTAGTGGAGCAGGACATGCTCACTGTTGCGGAACAGTAATGTGACGAATGTCATTAGTGGAGCAGGACATGCTCACTGTTTCAGAACAGTAATGTGACGAATGTCATTAGTGGAGCAGGACATGCTCACTGTTACGGAACAGTAATGTGACGGATGTCATTAGTGGAGCAGGACATGCTCACTGTTTCAGAACAGTAATGTGACGAATGTCAATAGTGGAGCAGGACATGCTCACTGTTTCAGAACAGTAATGTGACGAATGTCATTAGTGGAGCAGGACATGCTCCCTGTTTCGGAAGAGTAATGTGACGGATGTCATTAGTGGAGCAGGACATGCTCACTTTTTCAGAACAGTAATGTGACGAATGTGATTAGTGGAGCAGGACATGCTGACTCTTTCAGAAAAGTAATGTAACGAATGTCATTAGTGGAGCAGGACATGCTCACTGTTGCGGAACAGTAATGTGACGAATGTCATTAGTGGAGCAGGACATGCTCACTGTTTCAGAACAGTAATGTGACGAATGTCATTAGTGGAGCAGGACATGCTCACTGTTACGGAACAGTAATGTGACGGATGTCATTATTGGAGCAGGACATGGTCACTGTTTCAGAACAGTAATGTGACGAATGTCAATAGTGGAGCAGGACATGCTCACTGTTTCAGAACAGTAATGTGACGAATGTCATTAGTGGAGCAGGACATGCTCCCTGTTTCGGAAGAGTAATGTGACGGATGTCATTAGTGGAGCAGTACATGCTCACTGTTTCAGAACAGTAATGTGACGGATGCCAATTCTAGAGCAGGACATGCTCACTGTTTCAGAACAGTAATGTGACGGATGCCATTAGTGGAGCAGGACATGCTCACTGTTTCAGAACAGTAATGTGACGAATGTCATTAGTGGAGCAGGACATGCTCACTGTTGCAGAACAGTAATGTGACGAATGTCATTAGTGGAGCAGGACATGCTCACTGTTTCGGAACAGTAATGTGACAGATGTCATTAGTGGAGCAGGACATGCTCACTGTTTCAGAACAGTAATGTGACGGATGCCATTAGTGGAGCAGGACATGCTCACTGTTTCAGAACAGTAATGTGGCGGATGTCATTAGTGGAGCAGGACATGCTCACGGTTTCAGAACAGTAATGTGACGGATGTCATTAGTGGAGCAGGACATGCTCACTGTTTCAGAACAGTAATATGACGGTTGCCATTAGTGGAGCAGGACATGCTCACTGTTTCAGAACAGTAATGTGACGAATGTCATTAGTGGAGCAGGACATGCTCATTGTTTCAGAACAGTAATGTGACGGATGCCATTAGTGGAGCAGGACATGCTCACTGTTTCAGAACAGTAATGTGACGAATGTCATTAGTGGAGCAGGACATGCTCACTGTTGCAGAACAGTAATGTGACGAATGTCATTAGTGGAGCAGGACATGCTCACTGTTTCAGAACAGTAATGTGACGAATGTCATTAGTGGAGCAGGACATGCTCACTGTGACGGAACAGTAGTGTGACGGATGTCATTAGTGGAGCAGGACATGCTCACTGTTTCAGAACAGTAATGTGACGAATGTCAATAGTGGAGCAGGACATGCTCACTGTTTCAGAACAGTAATGTGACGAATGTCATTAGTGGAGCAGGACATGCTCACTGTTTCGGAACAGTAATGTGACAGATGTCATTAGTGGAGCAGGACATGCTCACTGTTTCAGAACAGTAATGTGACGGATGCCATTAGTGGAGCAGGACATGCTCACTGTTTCAGAACAGTAATGTGACGAATGTCTTTAGTGGAGCAGGACATGCTGACTCTTTCAGAACAGTAATGTGACGGATGTCATTAGTGGGGCAGGACATGCTCACTGTTTCAGAACAGTAATTTGACGGATGCCATTAGTGGAGCAGGACATGCTCACTGTTTCAGAACAGTAATGTGACGAATGTCATTAGTGGAGCAGGAAATGCTCACTGTTGCAGAACAGTAATGTGACGGTTGTCATTAGTGGAGCAGGACATGCTCACTGTTTCAGAACAGTAATATGACGGATGCCATTAGTGGAGCAGGACATGCTCACTGTTTCAGAACAGTAATGTGACGAATGTCATTAGTGGAGCAGGACATGCTCACTGTTTCAGAACAGTAATGTGACGAATGCCATTAGTGGAGCAGGACATGCTCACTGTTTCAGAACAGTAATGTGACGAATGTCATTAGTTGAGCAGGACATGCTCACTGTTGCAGAACAGTAATGTGACGAATGTCATTAGTGGATCAGGACATGCTCACTGTTTCAGAACAGTAATGTGACGAATGTCATTAGTGGAGCAGGACATGCTCACTGTTACGGAACAGTAATGTGACGGATGTCATTAGTGGAGCAGGACATGCTCACTGTTTCAGAACAGTAATGTGACGAATGTCAATAGTGGAGCAGGACATGCTCACTGTTTCGGAACAGTAATGTGACGAATGTCATTAGTGGAGCAGGACATACTCACTGTTTCGGAACAGTAATGTGACAGATGTCATTAGTGGAGCAGGACATGCTCACTGTTTCAGAACAGTATTGTGACGGATGCCATTAGTGGAGCGGGATATGCTCACTGTTTCAGAACAGTAATGTGGCGGATGTCATTAGTGGAGCAGGACATGCTCACGGTTTCAGAACAGTAATGTGACGGATGTCATTAGTGGAGCAGGACATGCTCACTGTTTCAGAACAGTAATGTGACGGATGTCATTAGTGGAGTATGACATGCTGACTATTTCAGAACAGTAATGTGACGGATGTCATTAGTGGAGCAGGACATGCTCACTGTTTCGGAACAGTAATATGACGAATGTCATTAGTGGAGCAGGACATGCTGACTGTTTCAGAACAGTAATGTGACGGATGCCATTAGTGGAGCAGAATATGCTCATTGTTTCAAAACAGTAATGTGACGGATGTCATTAGTGGAGCAGGACATGCTCACTGTTTCAGAACAGTAATATGACGGATGCCATTAGTGGAGCAGGACATGCTCACTGTTTCACAACAGTAATGTGACGAATGTCATTAGTGGAGCAGGACATGCTCACTGTTTCAGAACAGTAATGTGACGGATGCCATTAGTGGAGCAGGACATGCTCACTGTTTCAGAACAGTAATGTGACGAATGTCATTAGTGGAGCAGGACATGCTCACTGTTGCGGAACAGTAATGTGACGAATGTCATTAGTGGAGCAGGACATGCTCACTGTTTCAGAACAGTAATGTGACGAATGTCATTAGTGGAGCAGGACATGCTCACTGTTGCGGAACAGTAATGTGACGAATGTCATTAGTGGAGCAGGACATGCTCACTGTTTCAGAACAGTAATGTGACGAATGTCATTAGTGGAGCAGGACATGCTCACTGTTACGGAACAGTAATGTGACGGATGTCATTAGTGGAGCAGGACATGCTCACTGTTTCAGAACAGTAATGTGACGAATGTCAATAGTGGAGCAGGACATGCTCACTGTTTCAGAACAGTAATGTGACGAATGTCATTAGTGGAGCAGGACATGCTCCCTGTTTCGGAAGAGTAATGTGACGGATGTCATTAGTGGAGCAGGACATGCTCACTTTTTCAGAACAGTAATGTGACGAATGTGATTAGTGGAGCAGGACATGCTGACTCTTTCAGAAAAGTAATGTAACGAATGTCATTAGTGGAGCAGGACATGCTCACTGTTGCGGAACAGTAATGTGACGAATGTCATTAGTGGAGCAGGACATGCTCACTGTTACGGAACAGTAATGTGACGGATGTCATTAGTGGAGCAGGACATGGTCACTGTTTCAGAACAGTAATGTGACGAATGTCAATAGTGGAGCAGGACATGCTCACTGTTTCAGAACAGTAATGTGACGAATGTCATTAGTGGAGCAGGACATGCTCCCTGTTTCGGAAGAGTAATGTGACGGGTGCCAATTCTAGAGCAGGACATGCTCACTGTTTCAGAACAGTAATGTAACGAACGCCATTAGTGGAGCAGGACATGCTCACTGTTTCAGAACAGTAATGTGACGGATGTCATTAGTGGAGCAGGACATGCTCACTGTTTCAGAACAGTAATGTGACGGATGCCACTAGTGGAGCAGGACATGCTCACTGTTTCAGAACAGTAATGTGACGAATGTCATTAGTGGAGCATGACATGCTCACTGTTTCAGAACAGTAATGTGACGAATGTCATTAGTGGAGCAGGACATGCTCACTGTTTCAGAACAGTAATGTGACGAATGTCATTAGTGGAGCAGGACATGCTCACTGTTTCGGAACAGTATTGTGACGAATGTCATTAGTGGAGCAGGACATGCTCACTGTTTCAGAACAGTAATGTGACGGATGTCATTTGTGGAGCAGGACATGCTCACGGTTTCAGAATAGTAATGTGACGGATGTCATTAGTGGAGCAGGACATGCTGACTGTTTCGGAACAGTAATGTGACGGATGTCATTAGTGGAGCAGGACATTCTCACTGTTTCGGAACAGTAATGTGATGGATATCATTAGTGGAGCAGGACATGCTCACTGTTTCAGAACAGTAATGTGACGAATGTCATTAGTGGAGCAGGACATTCTCACTGTTTCAGAACAGTAATGTGACGGATGCCATTAGTGGAGCAGGACATGCTCACTGTTTCAGAACAGTAATGTGACGGATGCCATTAGTGGAGCAGGACATGCTCACTGTTTCGGAACAGTAATGTGAAGGATGTCATTTTTGGAGGAGGACATGCTCACTGTTTCGGAACAGTAATGTGACGGATGTCATTAGTGGGGCAGGACATGCTCACTGTTTCAGAACAGTAATGTGACGAATGTCATTAGTGGAGCAGGACATGCTCACTGTTTCGGAACAGTAATGTGACGAATGTCATTAGTGGAGCAGGACATGCTCACTGTTTCGGAACAGTAATGTGACGGATTTCATTAGTGGAGCAGGACATGCTCACTGTTTCAGAACAGTAATGTGACGGATGTCATTAGTGGAGCAGGACATGCTCACTGTTTCAGAACAGTAATGTGACGGATGCCATTAGTGGAGCAGGACATGCTCGCTGTTTCGGAACAGTAATGTGACGATGTCATTAGTGGAGCAGGACATGCTCACTGTTTCGGAACAGTAATGTGACGGATGTCATTAGTGGAGCAGGACATGCTCACTGTTTCGGAACAGGAATGTGACGGATGTCATTAGTGGAGCAGGACATGCTCACTGTTTCAGAGCAGTAATGTGACTGATGTCATTAGTGGAGCAGGACATGCTCACTGTTTCGGAAAAGTAATGTGACTGATGTCATTAGTGGAGCAGGACATGCTCACTGTTTCAGAACAGTAATGTGACGAATGTCATTAGTGGAGCAGGACATGCTCACTGTTTCAGAACAGTAATGTGACGGATGCCATTAGTGGAGCAGGACATGTTCACTGTTTCAGAACAGTAATGTGACGAATGTCATTAGTGGAGCAGGACATGCTCACTGTTTCAGAACAGTAATGTGACGGATGTCATTAGTGGAGCAGGACATGCTCACTGTTTCAGAACAGTAATGTGACGGATGTCATTAGTGGAGCAGGACATGCTCACTGTTTCAGAACAGTAATGTGACGGATGTCATTAGTGGAGCAGGACATGCTCACTGTTTCAGAACAGTAATGTGACGGATGTCATTAGTGGAGCAAGACATGCTCACTGTTTCGGAACAGTAATGTGACGGATGTCATTAGTGGAGTAGGACATGCTCACTGTTTCGGAACAGTAATGTGACGGATGTCTTTAGTGGAGCAGTACATGCTCACTGTTTCAGAACAGTAATGTGACGGATGCCATTAGTGGAGCAGTACATGCTCACTGTTTCAGAACAGTAATGTGACGGATGCCATTAGTGGAGCAGGACATGCTCACTGTTTCAGAACAGTAATGTGACGGATGTCATTAGTGGAGCAGGACATGCTGACTGTTTCAGAACAGTAATGTAACGAACGCCATTAGTGGAGCAGGACATGCTCACTTTTTCAGAACAGTAATGTGACGGATGTCATTAGTGGAGCAGGACATGTTCACTGTTTCAGAACAGTAATGTGACGGATGCCATTAGTGGATAAGGACATGCTCACTGTTTCAGAACAGTAATGTGACGAATGTCATTAGTGGAGCAGGACATGCTCACTGTTGCAGAACAGTAATGTGACGAATGTCATTAGTGGAGCAGGACATGCTCACTGTTTCAGAACAGTAATGTGACGAATGTCATTAGTGGAGCAGGACATGCTCACTGTTTCGGAACAGTAATGTGACGGATGTCATTAGTGGAGCATGACATGCTCACTGTTTCAGAACAGTAATGTGACGAATGTCATTATTGGAGCAGGACATGCTCACTGTTTCGGAACAGTAATGTGACGGATATCATTAGTGGAGCAGGACATGCTCACTGTTCCGGAACAGTAATATGACGGATGTCATTAGTGGAGCAGTACATGCTCACTGTTTCAGAACAGTAATGTGACGGATGCCATTAGTGGAGCAGGACATGCTCACTGTTTCAGAACAGTAATGTAACGAATGCCATTAGTGGAGCAGGACATGCTCACTGTTTCAGAACAGTATTGTGACGGATGTCATTAGTGGAGCAGGACATGCTCACTGTTTCAGAACAGTAATGTGACGGATGCCATTAGTGGAGCAGGACATGCTCACTGTTTCAGAACAGTAATGTGACGAATGTCATTAGTGGAGCAGGACATGCTCACTGTTTCAGAACAGTAATGTGACGAATGTCATTAGTGGAGCAGGACATGCTCACTGTTTCAGAACAGTAATGTGACGAATGTCATTAGTGGAGCAGGACATGCTCACTGTTTCGGAACAGTAATGTGACGGATATCATTAGTGGAGCAGTACATGCTCACTGTTTCAGAACAGTAATGTGACGGATGTCATTAGTGGAGCAGGACATGCTCACTGTTTCAGAACAGTAATGTGACGGTTGCCATTAGTGGAGCAGGACATGCTCACTGTTTCAGAACAGTAATGTGACGAATGTCATTAGTGGAGCAGGACATGCTCACTGTTTCAGAACAGTAATGTGACGAATGTCATTAGTGGAGCAGGACATGCTCACTGTTTCACAACAGTAATGTGACGAATGTCATTAGTGGAGCAGGACATGCTCACTGTTTCAGAACAGTAATGTGACGGATGCCATTAGTGGAGCAGGACATGCTCACTGTTTCAGAACAGTAATGTGACGAATGTCATTAGTGGAGCAGGACATGCTCACTGTTGCGGAACAGTAATGTGACGAATGTCATTAGTGGAGCAGGACATGCTCACTGTTTCAGAACAGTAATGTGACGAATGTCATTAGTGGAGCAGGACATGCTCACTGTTGCGGAACAGTAATGTGACGAATGTCATTAGTGGAGCAGGACATGCTCACTGTTTCAGAACAGTAATGTGACGAATGTCATTAGTGGAGCAGGACATGCTCACTGTTACGGAACAGTAATGTGACGGATGTCATTAGTGGAGCAGGACATGCTCACTGTTTCAGAACAGTAATGTGACGAATGTCAATAGTGGAGCAGGACATGCTCACTGTTTCAGAACAGTAATGTGACGAATGTCATTAGTGGAGCAGGACATGCTCCCTGTTTCGGAAGAGTAATGTGACGGATGTCATTAGTGGAGCAGGACATGCTCACTTTTTCAGAACAGTAATGTGACGAATGTGATTAGTGGAGCAGGACATGCTGACTCTTTCAGAAAAGTAATGTAACGAATGTCATTAGTGGAGCAGGACATGCTCACTGTTGCGGAACAGTAATGTGACGAATGTCATTAGTGGAGCAGGACATGCTCACTGTTACGGAACAGTAATGTGACGGATGTCATTAGTGGAGCAGGACATGGTCACTGTTTCAGAACAGTAATGTGACGAATGTCAATAGTGGAGCAGGACATGCTCACTGTTTCAGAACAGTAATGTGACGAATGTCATTAGTGGAGCAGGACATGCTCCCTGTTTCGGAAGAGTAATGTGACGGATGTCATTAGTGGAGCAGTACATGCTCACTGTTTCAGAACAGTAATGTGACGGGTGCCAATTCTAGAGCAGGACATGCTCACTGTTTCAGAACAGTAATGTAACGAACGCCATTAGTGGAGCAGGACATGCTCACTGTTTCAGAACAGTAATGTTACGGATGTCATTAGTGGAGCAGGACATGCTCACTGTTTCAGAACAGTAATGTGACGGATGCCACTAGTGGAGCAGGACATGCTCACTGTTTCAGAACAGTAATGTGACGAATGTCATTAGTGGAGCATGACATGCTCACTGTTTCAGAACAGTAATGTGACGAATGTCATTAGTGGAGCAGGACATGCTCACTGTTTCAGAACAGTAATGTGACGAATGTCATTAGTGGAGCAGGACATGCTCACTGTTTCGGAACAGTATTGTGACGAATGTCATTAGTGGAGCAGGACATGCTCACTGTTTCAGAACAGTAATGTGACGGATGTCATTTGTGGAGCAGGACATGCTCACGGTTTCAGAATAGTAATGTGACGGATGTCATTAGTGGAGCAGGACATGCTGACTGTTTCGGAACAGTAATGTGACGGATGTCATTAGTGGAGCAGGACATTCTCACTGTTTCGGAACAGTAATGTGATGGATATCATTAGTGGAGCAGGACATGCTCACTGTTTCAGAACAGTAATGTGACGAATGTCATTAGTGGAGCAGGACATTCTCACTGTTTCAGAACAGTAATGTGACGGATGCCATTAGTGGAGCAGGACATGCTCACTGTTTCAGAACAGTAATGTGACGGATGCCATTAGTGGAGCAGGACATGCTCACTGTTTCGGAACAGTAATGTGAAGGATGTCATTTTTGGAGGAGGACATGCTCACTGTTTCGGAACAGTAATGTGACGGATGTCATTAGTGGGGCAGGACATGCTCACTGTTTCAGAACAGTAATGTGACGAATGTCATTAGTGGAGCAGGACATGCTCACTGTTTCGGAACAGTAATGTGACGAATGTCATTAGTGGAGCAGGACATGCTCACTGTTTCGGAACAGTAATGTGACGGATTTCATTAGTGGAGCAGGACATGCTCACTGTTTCAGAACAGTAATGTGACGGATGTCATTAGTGGAGCAGGACATGCTCACTGTTTCAGAACAGTAATGTGACGGATGCCATTAGTGGAGCAGGACATGCTCGCTGTTTCGGAACAGTAATGTGACGATGTCATTAGTGGAGCAGGACATGCTCACTGTTTCGGAACAGTAATGTGACGGATGTCATTAGTGGAGCAGGACATGCTCACTGTTTCGGAACAGGAATGTGACGGATGTCATTAGTGGAGCAGGACATGCTCACTGTTTCAGAGCAGTAATGTGACTGATGTCATTAGTGGAGCAGGACATGCTCACTGTTTCGGAAAAGTAATGTGACTGATGTCATTAGTGGAGCAGGACATGCTCACTGTTTCAGAACAGTAATGTGACGAATGTCATTAGTGGAGCAGGACATGCTCACTGTTTCAGAACAGTAATGTGACGGATGCCATTAGTGGAGCAGGACATGTTCACTGTTTCAGAACAGTAATGTGACGAATGTCATTAGTGGAGCAGGACATGCTCACTGTTTCAGAACAGTAATGTGACGGATGTCATTAGTGGAGCAGGACATGCTCACTGTTTCAGAACAGTAATGTGACGGATGTCATTAGTGGAGCAGGACATGCTCACTGTTTCAGAACAGTAATGTGACGGATGTCATTAGTGGAGCAGGACATGCTCACTGTTTCAGAACAGTAATGTGACGGATGTCATTAGTGGAGCAAGACATGCTCACTGTTTCGGAACAGTAATGTGACGGATGTCATTAGTGGAGTAGGACATGCTCACTGTTTCGGAACAGTAATGTGACGGATGTCTTTAGTGGAGCAGTACATGCTCACTGTTTCAGAACAGTAATGTGACGGATGCCATTAGTGGAGCAGTACATGCTCACTGTTTCAGAACAGTAATGTGACGGATGCCATTAGTGGAGCAGGACATGCTCACTGTTTCAGAACAGTAATGTGACGGATGTCATTAGTGGAGCAGGACATGCTGACTGTTTCAGAACAGTAATGTAACGAACGCCATTAGTGGAGCAGGACATGCTCACTTTTTCAGAACAGTAATGTGACGGATGTCATTAGTGGAGCAGGACATGTTCACTGTTTCAGAACAGTAATGTGACGGATGCCATTAGTGGATAAGGACATGCTCACTGTTTCAGAACAGTAATGTGACGAATGTCATTAGTGGAGCAGGACATGCTCACTGTTGCAGAACAGTAATGTGACGAATGTCATTAGTGGAGCAGGACATGCTCACTGTTTCAGAACAGTAATGTGACGAATGTCATTAGTGGAGCAGGACATGCTCACTGTTTCGGAACAGTAATGTGACGGATGTCATTAGTGGAGCATG
This sequence comes from Bathymodiolus brooksi, assembly GCA_963680875.1. Lineage (NCBI taxonomy): Eukaryota > Metazoa > Mollusca > Bivalvia > Mytilida > Modiolidae > Bathymodiolus > Bathymodiolus brooksi. Next base: position 145,799,545 of record OY804577.1, read on the forward strand.
ACATGCTCACTGTTTCAGAACAGTAATGTGACGAATGTCATTATTGGAGCAGGACATGCTCACTGTTTCGGAACAGTAATGTGACGGATATCATTAGTGGAGCAGGACATGCTCACTGTTCCGGAACAGTAATATGACGGATGTCATTAGTGGAGCAGTACATGCTCACTGTTTCAGAACAGTAATGTGACGGATGCCATTAGTGGAGCAGGACATGCTCACTGTTTCAGAACAGTAATGTAACGAATGCCATTAGTGGAGCAGGACATGCTCACTGTTTCAGAACAGTATTGTGACGGATGTCATTAGTGGAGCAGGACATGCTCACTGTTTCAGAACAGTAATGTGACGGATGCCATTAGTGGAGCAGGACATGCTCACTGTTTCAGAACAGTAATGTGACGAATGTCATTAGTGGAGCAGGACATGCTCACTGTTTCAGAACAGTAATGTGACGAATGTCATTAGTGGAGCAGGACATGCTCACTGTTTCAGAACAGTAATGTGACGAATGTCATTAGTGGAGCAGGACATGCTCACTGTTTCGGAACAGTAATGTGACGGATATCATTAGTGGAGCAGTACATGCTCACTGTTTCAGAACAGTAATGTGACGGATGTCATTAGTGGAGCAGGACATGCTCACTGTTTCAGAACAGTAATGTGACGGTTGCCATTAGTGGAGCAGGACATGCTCACTGTTTCAGAACAGTAATGTGACGAATGTCATTAGTGGAGCAGGACATGCTCACTGTTTCAGAACAGTAATGTGACGAATGTCATTAGTGGAGCAGGACATGCTCACTGTTTCGGAACAGTAATGTGACGAATGTCATTAGTGGAGCAGGACATGCTCAGTGTTTCGGAACAGTAATGTGACGGATGTCATTAGTGGAGCAGGACATGCTCACTGTTTCAGAACAGTAATGTGACGGATGCCAATTCTAGAGCAGGACATGCTCACTGTTTCAGAACAGTAATGTAACGAATGCCATTAGTGGAGCAGGACATGCTCACTGTTTCAGAACAGTAATGTGACGGATGTCATTAGTGGAGCAGGACATGCTCACTGTTTCAGAACAGTAATGTGACGGATGCCACTAGTGGAGCAGGACATGCTCACTGTTTCAGAACAGTAATGTGACGAATGTCATTAGTGGAGCATGACATGCTCACTGTTTCAGAACAGTAATGTGACGAATGTCATTAGTGGAGCAGGACATGCTCACTGTTTCAGAACAGTAATGTGACGAATGTCATTAGTGGAGCAGGACATGCTCACTGTTTCGGAACAGTATTGTGACGAATGTCATTAGTGGAGCAGGACATGCTCACTGTTTCAGAACAGTAATGTGACGGATGTCATTTGTGGAGCAGGACATGCTCACGGTTTCAGAATAGTAATGTGACGGATGTCATTAGTGGAGCAGGACATGCTGACTGTTTCGGAACAGTAATGTGACGGATGTCATTAGTGGAGCAGGACATTCTCACTGTTTCGGAACAGTAATGTGATGGATATCATTAGTGGAGCAGGACATGCTCACTGTTTCAGAACAGTAATGTGACGAATGTCATTAGTGGAGCAGGACATTCTCACTGTTTCAGAACAGTAATGTGACGGATGCCATTAGTGGAGCAGGACATGCTCACTGTTTCAGAACAGTAATGTGACGGATGCCATTAGTGGAGCAGGACATGCTCACTGTTTCGGAACAGTAATGTGAAGGATGTCATTTTTGGAGGAGGACATGCTCACTGTTTCGGAACAGTAATGTGACGGATGTCATTAGTGGGGCAGGACATGCTCACTGTTTCAGAACAGTAATGTGACGGATGTCATTAGTGGAGCAGGACATGCTCACTGTTTCAGAACAGTAATGTGACGGATGCCATTAGTGGAGCAGGACATGCTCGCTGTTTCGGAACAGTAATGTGACGATGTCATTAGTGGAGCAGGACATGCTCACTGTTTCGGAACAGTAATGTGACGGATGTCATTAGTGGAGCAGGACATGCTCACTGTTTCGGAACAGGAATGTGACGGATGTCATTAGTGGAGCAGGACATGCTCACTGTTTCAGAGCAGTAATGTGACTGATGTCATTAGTGGAGCAGGACATGCTCACTGTTTCGGAAAAGTAATGTGACTGATGTCATTAGTGGAGCAGGACATGCTCACTGTTTCAGAACAGTAATGTGACGAATGTCATTAGTGGAGCAGGACATGCTCACTGTTTCAGAACAGTAATGTGACGGATGCCAATAGTGAAGCAGGACATGTTCACTGTTTCAGAACAGTAATGTGACGAATGTCATTAGTGGAGCAGGACATGCTCACTGTTTCAGAACAGTAATGTGACGGATGTCATTAGTGGAGCAGGACATGCTCACTGTTTCAGAACAGTAATGTGACGGATGTCATTAGTGGAGCAGGACATGCTCACTGTTTCAGAACAGTAATGTGACGGATGTCATTAGTGGAGCAGGACATGCTCACTGTTTCAGAACAGTAATGTGACGGATGTCATTAGTGGAGCAAGACATGCTCACTGTTTCGGAACAGTAATGTGACGGATGTCATTAGTGGAGCAGGACATGCTCACTGTTTCGGAACAGTAATGTGACGGATGTCTTTAGTGGAGCAGTACATGCTCACTGTTTCAGAACAGTAATGTGACGGATGCCATTAGTGGAGCAGTACATGCTCACTGTTTCAGAACAGTAATGTGACGGATGCCATTAGTGGAGCAGGACATGCTCACTGTTTCAGAACAGTAATGTGACGGATGTCATTAGTGGAGCAGGACATGCTGACTGTTTCAGAACAGTAATGTAACGAACGCCATTAGTGGAGCAGGACATGCTCACTTTTTCAGAACAGTAATGTGACGGATGTCATTAGTGGAGCAGGACATGTTCACTGTTTCAGAACAGTAATGTGACGGATGCCATTAGTGGATAAGGACATGCTCACTGTTTCAGAACAGTAATGTGACGAATGTCATTAGTGGAGCAGGACATGCTCACTGTTGCAGAACAGTAATGTGACGAATGTCATTAGTGGAGCAGGACATGCTCACTGTTTCAGAACAGTAATGTGACGAATGTCATTAGTGGAGCAGGACATGCTCACTGTTTCGGAACAGTAATGTGACGGATGTCATTAGTGGAGCATGACATGCTCACTGTTTCAGAACAGTAATGTGACGAATGTCATTATTGGAGCAGGACATGCTCACTGTTTCGGAACAGTAATGTGACGGATATCATTAGTGGAGCAGGACATGCTCACTGTTCCGGAACAGTAATATGACGGATGTCATTAGTGGAGCAGTACATGCTCACTGTTTCAGAACAGTAATGTGACGGATGCCATTAGTGGAGCAGGACATGCTCACTGTTTCAGAACAGTAATGTAACGAATGCCATTAGTGGAGCAGGACATGCTCACTGTTTCAGAACAGTATTGTGACGGATGTCATTAGTGGAGCAGGACATGCTCACTGTTTCAGAACAGTAATGTGACGGATGCCATTAGTGGAGCAGGACATGCTCACTGTTTCAGAACAGTAATGTGACGAATGTCATTAGTGGAGCAGGACATGCTCACTGTTTCAGAACAGTAATGTGACGAATGTCATTAGTGGAGCAGGACATGCTCACTGTTTCAGAACAGTAATGTGACGAATGTCATTAGTGGAGCAGGACATGCTCACTGTTTCGGAACAGTAATGTGACGGATATCATTAGTGGAGCAGTACATGCTCACTGTTTCAGAACAGTAATGTGACGGATGTCATTAGTGGAGCAGGACATGCTCACTGTTTCAGAACAGTAATGTGACGGTTGCCATTAGTGGAGCAGGACATGCTCACTGTTTCAGAACAGTAATGTTACGGATGTCATTATTGGAGGAGGACATGCTCACTGTTTCGGAACAGTAATGTGACGAATGTCATTAGTGGAGCAGGACATGCTCACTGTTTCAGAACAGTAATGTGACGAATGTCATTAGTGGAGCAGGACATGCTCACTGTTTCGGAACAGTAATGTGACGAATGTCATTAGTGGAGCAGGATATGCTCAGTGTTTCGGAACAGTAATGTGACGGATGTCATTAGTGGAGAAGGACATGCTCACTGTTTCAGGACAGTAATGTGACGGATGCCATTAGTGGAGCAGGACATGCCCAGCTAGCACACTACGTATTCACAACGTTACAGTTTGGTCAGGTCCCTTTCTTGCGTGAAAATTACGTTGCCACAACGTATTTTAGATACGTGATATGCAAGTCGTTGTGACAACGTATTTTCCAACGTTTTTGTTACGTACGGATATGGTCTTGATGCTAACGTAAAAGCTCAAACGTAATTTGTGCGTCCTGGTAACGTATTCAGAATACATTATATACAAGACGTTGTGACATCGTACTTTCCAACGTTTTTGTTACGTACGGATATGGTCTTAATGCTAACGTAAAAACTCAAACGCAATTATTACGTCCTGGTAACGTATTCAGAATACGTTATATGCAAGTCGTTGTGACACTGTAGTGTGAACGTTTTTGTTACGTACGGATATGGTCTTGATGCTAACGTAAAAGCTCAAACGTATTTTTTACGTCCTGGTAACGTATTCAGAATACGTTATATGCAAGACGTTGGGTACGGATATGGTTTTGATGCTAACGTAAAAACTCAAACGTAATTATTACGTCCTGGTAACGTATTCAGAATACGTTATATGCAAGTCGTTGTGACACTGTAGTTTGAACGTTTTTGTTACGTACGGATATGGTCTTGATGTTAACGTAAAAGCTCAAACGTAATTTTTACGTCCTGGTAACGTATTTCAGGATATATTTTATATGCAAGTCGTTGTCAGACAACCGTATTTTAATATAAAGATAAATCATTAAGGTATTTCACTGGAAAAGGGAAAGGATCTTAATTAAAAAGTGAATTGTTCAAATTGGAAGGTATTCCCTAGATATGACTTTGAATTTGATAGTAGTTGATCTCCTGATTCCAAAAATGCATGGTTGATAAGGACTTTTTGCATTTCCAGGTTCATCAGTAAAAATGTGACTAAGTTGTGTTGTTATTTAGCTACATTCAAAGTTTGCGTTAAGATGATACAACTGGCTATAGTTGTATATCAATAGCAATATAAAAAAAAACATAATAAAAACGCCATGTACGAGGATCGAATCGGTGGCAATGACAAAGGTGGCCTCTTGATCGTTAATCGTTCTTCTTTCCACTGAACTTAGTAGAGCGTGATGTATAAGGCAATATATACAAATGTACAGACAATGGACAAAAGTATTCGCATGCTTCCAATTTTCCCTATATGTTTCATATAAAACTACAATTTTTCAGAAGCTTATCCTGAAGTCAATTCACACCCGATTTCGATAATTTTTATATCAATAAAAACAGAATTGTATGTAGTTTTACAGTATAATTTCAAAATAATTTTCTATGATAAACATTTTTAGAATATACAAGCTAAACACACAACTGAATTAATTTCTTTCGAAATACAATGCTTTAATAGATAGTACCTTTGTAGAAAAATTATTTACGTTTGTGTTTAAATCATGGCGATTTGAAAAACATGCTTGAAAAAGTTATTCCAAAATTACTACTATAAAATACATATCTTTCTGCTTTCCTTGATGAAATAATGATTAAAATCGGACGTGAATTGATTTCAAGATAATATTTTGAAAAACTGTAGTTTTATATGAAATATATAGGGTAAATTGGAAGCGTGTGCATACTTTTGTCCATTGTCTGTATCTCCAAGATTTAATTACTTGCAATAAAATTACCATATCCAAAAATTAGAAGTACTTTTCCTACAATGCGGAAATTCAGTGTATGTGTCCGTCAACGATTCGATAATAGAAAGTTATTGCTATTTCCGGAGTTTGAATTTGCTACCAAAATTCAAATCATTTTGATGTTTTGTGACAATTTTAACAATTTCTTTGATGTCCCGAACATACAACAGCCTCGAGTTTAGAAGCTAGAAATATAAGGTTAGTCAATAGAATTACATCTATGAATGAGCAATCCAAATTGATTTAAGAAAATACTGTGTTGACGCCAAATGTCATTCAGAATTTCAATCATTGTTAAATTTTGTGTCGAGCCTCATTGCAGACATGGGGTAATCGTAATTTGTAATCGTAATCGGTTGTAATCGATTACATTTTTCATGTAATCGAATGTAATCTGTAATCGGACATTTTTTAGATTACATGTAATCGTAATGTAATTGATTACATTCAAAATGATTCATTTTGACCCTGTAATCATGGTTACTTTCTGATTACATTTAGATTACTTTTCATCATTTTGACTTATTTTGTCTTAACTGAAACATATATGTCTTTAGATATTTAATGTATGATTTATGTAAATGAATTTTTTTCATGAAATTTATTAAACAAATAATGTAGATATTATTATATGCTTAATTGCAATCAAAACTATCACAGCTACAAAAAATATTAAGTATAAATTATGACTTGATTAAAACTTGATATCCAAACAAATAATATCTCAATTTCAATTTCCTTAGGGTTTCAAAAATTCAGTGAAAACAGTTTGTCGGCTTGTGTAAAACACAACAAGCTCTAAAAATTTAAATTATCTGACTTAACTTTTAAGATTTCATATATGAAATTGCTTCTATGAAAGACTATCACCGTGCCCTCATGATTCGCATAAGACAAAGACATGTTTTATATAAACCAAAACAGGTATCTCATGAAGATTTCTTAGTTTAAAAATGTACATAATTTCTCAGTCTAAATATGAAAACTAAATCCTTAATTTATGTAAATAGGTTTAATAAAATATCCATTACAAGTTATATAAATTAAGGATTTAGTTTTCATATTTCTTAGTTTAAAAAGAGATTTAAATTTCAATAAAGATATTATATAAAAATGTAAATTATAATTTTCAGAAATATTTATTTATGATGCTCGTACATACCAGGGGTTAACAAATCTTGGACCACCTCACTAGCCCAGGGCTAGCATACTCCTAAATATTACTAGCCCGAATCTATGAACCACTAGTCCTGGTCAATACCGTGATTTCATGAATCCGACTTGCAGACTTGAACCCTTGTACAACATGTACAATGTATATTAGTTTAACTATCTTTCTTTTCAGATCTGGTATTGCGTTTTATTTTCACTTATTTTTCACAGCTTAGGTCACTGTAAGGCCAAAAAAAAATATGTGTGTTAATGGTCACATGTCAAAAAAATCTTTTACTATCGGCAAAACCGGAAATAGTCGTTCCCGGTTCCGGAATCCGATTCTGGTATTTTCGAAATTTCCGGTAAGCAGTTTTTCTACCTTCTTTGCTCTCAATTTCGACAAAAAGCTAGCGGTTGAATAAATAAAACATTGCTGCTGATTAAACAACATATAACATATATGAATATAACTTATAAGTAGATACGCGAATATTGACAAGTTTGTCAATATCCGATATATATTTTTACTAGCCCGTCGGGCATACAGCTGATTATTTCAGCTAGCCCAAATGTGAAAATTACTAGCCCCGGGCGTCGGGCTAGGGGATTTGTTAAACCCTGCATACATGTATATTACAAATTAACTGATAAATAACAAGTTGTAATATTTGTAAAATTTTTGATTTTTATTTTAAAGAATATTCTAATGGGGCTTGTATCTGATATTCAGATATATGTGATAATATATGTGATATTTCTGCATTTTATTTTGGTGCTGATTTTCCTTTTAATATTGGATTATATGATAATTTGTTCATTACTTGTGGGTTACTATGCAACTTGTAATGGATATTTTATTAAACCTATTTACATAAATTAAGGATTTAGTTTTCATATTTACTAGACTGAGAAATTATGTACATTTTTAAGCAAAGTTTTAAGAATCAGAATGATTTTTGTTTTATTATCTTCTGAATTATATATCAAGGACAAACATTCAAATGGTGTGAAATTTAGTAATGGTGATTGTTACATAATTTGGTGTCATAAATAATACCTTAATTACAAATTTTATCCGGTAATTAACTGCTAGTTTATTATCCCCAATAGGCTTTCACAGGATGTTTGAAATTATTTGATATATATTATTAAAATGTGCAAATGTATGTTATAATATTTACTAATAGTATATAAGATGGAATCAATATTGGTCATGTATAGTAATAAGAGAAGACATATTATACGAAAAATAGGAAAATGAGAATTGCTGTTATTAATTTACAATGTACTGTTTGTTATTGCATGTAATGATCACATTATATATATATCTTTTATTCTCAATAAACCATCATAATTTGACAAGGTATAGAGAAATACATATGTACAATATATACAATTCTGATTTCTTTTTGGAAGATAACAGTAATTTATATTTTAAAACATTTGGCCTACTGTAGTAATACTTTGGTATATAGATGTTTCGATCTTGTTCAAAGAATGGGCAATCTAAAATATAGTGAAATTCATCACCGAGTTCATTTTTATTACAGTGCGTACACATTCTGTTATTTCTATTGGTGTTATTCCATCTTCCAATTTCAATAGGTAATTTATGATTTGCTGTTCTAAATCTGCATAACTCTACAACATTTTTGTTATCTAAAATATCAAAGTATACTTCCATGCCAAAATAATCTTTAAACAATCTGTAATTTATAGCTTTTGATGCATTATCTAATAAAGAATGCCAATATTGTTCAAATTGATCTTGTAGGTTTCTAATAATTGTAAGTCGAAGCCAGTTTGGGTCAACAAAGGTTTGTGTGTTCCAAATATACGCGAATCCACATTCATTTAGAATTTTTTTAACATTATCTAGCCACGTAAAATGTTCCACGTTTTTGATTGACATACAATAACATAAATTATAAATTATTTTTGACAATTTTAACTCTTTTCCAGATAGCAATTTAGCCCAGAATGATATAATTCTACTTTTTATGTCTATTTCCAAAGGATATCTCCCAAGTTCACCATATATCATATATGATGGTGTAGATGATTTTAAATGAAGTAGTAACTTACAGAATTTTAAATGTACCTTTTCAACTGAATTGTAATTCATAGTCCTGATTAAGAAATACATTAAAAAAAAGAAGAGATATTGGACAGATGCACACGAGACAAAATAACATAAAACACTAATATATTGGTTGTCATGACATTAAATGTAATCAGTAATGTAATCGATTACATTTACAAAGTGATTGTAATTTAATCGATTACATTTGAAAATTGATGTAATCGTGAAAATTGCAAAGTAATTGTAATGTAATCGATTACATTTGAAAGTAATTGACCCCAAGTCTGCCTCATTGGCCTCAATTGCATGTATTACAGACATTTTTACATAGACTCTTAAGATCAGATGAAGGTTAGAGGCATCCGATTTTCATTTTGTCCAGGAACCTCGAACATTTAATTTGTATTTCATTTATTTTATTAATTCAGCTTGATTTAACTTAAATTTTTATTTTAAGCCAAAGGTATCATTTTCAAGTTCAGAAAATAACATGCATGCAATTAGAAATTATATCTTTAATGTAGATCATATGAAAATTGCAGACTTCCTTATGATGTCCCCATCTTAGATATGCAAATTATCAAATGGCACCTCATTTCTGGCTATACTACATTTGTATTAGGAGGCAGGGGGCAGTAGCCTCTTTTTTTTTTTTTTTATTGTTAAGACAGTATGATGATATATATAAATGAGACTGAATAAAATAACTTAAATTTCTTCTTTATAATTTCAGAGCTGGTTCATTTCTGTAAAAGTGGTAAACAAGTACAATTGGATTTGAGGTTATAAGCTGTTATAGGCACATACATGTACAAATGTAACTGATCATGACCATGTGACTTTTCAACATAGCAAACCAGTCGAAATAATTCCTGCCCCCATGTAATATTGGAAACCACAGATGTCACCTGCTTCATGTCCTATAATGTCAGACCGATCAACACATAGCTATAGCTAGACAACAGCAAATTTCACCATCATGTATTCAGAGGTAATCAATTTCATGTTCTTCTAGCCAGACATCAACATTATATTTTACTATCAAATAATCTAGTCCTGAGGCAATTTTATAGGGATTAAACTCTATCGGATCACGAAAGCTACCGTGATGAACCAGAAATTAGATTTCATGCACAAAGGACATATTGATATATATAAAACTAATGAAAGTAAGTTAATGATACATTATTTGTACATGCATACACTTATACCAATAGAGCTCCTCCCATATTTACAGTGTGTGGCTATTACAGAAACAAAGGGTTCTTTAGATGAACTTGTTACATTTAATTACATATACACAATCTACTTCAAATACAGAACATTTCTTAAGAAGAGATTTACATGTATGTTAGATATCATGAGTTACAGTTGACTATAAAATCAAAATAAACAAATTTTAAAAAGGTCAACCTACAAAAAATGTATCTGATAGAGATCCCACCTCAAAAACAAATTAACTACAGTACCTGTAATGAAATTTTGAGAAATCGATTAATAAGGAATATAGTTATGTAAAAAAAACTGCAGAAAAAATGCCTAACATTCCCAAGAGTAAATAATTATATTAAATATGATCCTTTGTCAGAGCTTTGTAACATGGACTTATTTTTTTGGTTCATTTCTTCTTTTCTTTTTAAAGTTTTCTATATTAAGTGTAGAAATAATAAAAGTATAATAAATGAAGATACATTTTTTTTGTAATATTGGTCAGTAGAGAAGTACTGGGCATGGGTGATTATGCAGCTTAATTGCTATTTAATTAGATCACACCACTGATTGATCTATATAAATTTCCTCCCCACTGATTGCTTATATGTGCTTTTGTAATTTTCGTAATTTCTCGTTAATGAAATGAGATCATGAAAAACATTTTACATGATATGTTTATATCAACAACAAATATCAAAAACTGCAAGATAAGTGCTGTCTTAAATCAATTTTTAATATAGAGATATTTAGTTTGTTGCATAGTAAGTGTAAGTTCCTTTCCGAGTCTAATGTTTTACATACTGTAATGCTTCTTATAAAATTAGGTTTTAATTTTGATAATATTGTAGTCTTGCAATAGATCTAAATGTTTGAACTGCACTTTTTTTGTACTATTTCTCTTCTAATTCTCCTCTGTTCCCATGGTGTTTTTTTTACATAAATGGAGATGTATCTTTTCTAGATTTGTCCTATCAATAAAATTTAACATAACTATATGTTTGGTCACTGTTTTTGGATTTCTTTCTTTAGCTCTGTAATATATATCCATGCAATATATTTCCGAGTTATAATCCATTAATTATAGGTTTTACAATGTGTCTTCACTTACAGTCGCAAATATCTGTTTACCTAACTACGCTATGCGTCGCTAGGTAAACACATTTTGCGACCGTAAAACCGACGATTTACATCCACAAAGCTTAAAATACAATACAGTTATGATCTCCTAAATATAATAATTTCAAGCTTCTGATCATGATCAAAATAGTTACTAAAAATACTTTCACCCCTAAAGTTGTTCGATTTAGCTGAAAATATTAATATCATATTATTTTTTTCAGAACCAATCCACCAATGAGGGGAGCTTTCCAGATGCTTGACGGAGAAAAAAAACTTTATAGTTTAAGGAAACCTTTCATTGTTCATTTAACTTTATTGTTTTTTATATCTTACATTTTTTTGCTGACCAAATGTTAGAATTTGTATGTGGTTTTTTTTTGTATGCAAGTTTTGTGATTTATATCAGTATCAGTATGGTTGAGATAATGTGGGTTAGAGTTAATTATAAGGTTATGTTTATAATGGTAGACAGGTAGAGGAAACCGGAGTACCCAGGATAGTATGATATAATATAATGGTGAATGAAAATTGATTGGTTGAATGAGAATCATGATTTGTATGCCAGTATATAAATTGAAATTTAACATTTAAAATACAAATGTATTTGATTTGTTTTCAGATTTATATGATTGTGTGTATTTATACAAGTTTCATTATTTTCTTATTGGATTTATCATGTTAAACGGATAATTAATAGATAGAGTTAGGGTTATGCCATATGGTGTTTAACACCACTTTCGACGATATTTAATTTATATCATGGCGGTCAGTTTTATTGGTTGAAAAATCGGAGTACCCAGAGAAAATCACCGACCTGCCGTAAGTCACTGACAAACTTTATCACATAATGTTGTATCAAGTACACCTCGTCTAAGCGGATTCGAACTCACAACATTAGTGGTGATGTGCACTGATTGCATAGATAGTTATAAATCCCACAACCATACAATCACGACTGCCCCCATATTTAATAATATATATTTTTATCTCCCCGCGATAGCGGTGGGGGATATAGAAATAGCCACTGTCCGCCGTCACACTTTCTTGTTTATGCGATAACTTAGTAAACATGGATGGATTTGAATAATTTTTTGCATGTGGCTTGTAATTATCATTATCTTGGATGGGTTCTTACATGGAAATATTTGAAGCAAGGGTTTTGGGAGAAAATCTATATTTACATCAGAGGTTTACACAGTGTTCAAAGTGGAGTACTTCCTGTATATTATTCAGGTCATGCTGCAATTTACTCCAACCTTCAATAAAGTATGTTATACATTAAGACTGCAAGGCTGCTTTCTATAAATATATAAAACTAAATATTATGCAAGTGCGGGGGATACGTCGTGCATTTATGCGCTAGGCAGTTCTTTTATTTCATTAAGAAAGAAAGAAAAATTAGGGTTATATTTTTTTCTCTGTACTGTGTAGGGGATGTGATATATTGGTTTTGATATTTTTATTTTGAATTGCTAAGCTTATTGTTCTTTGTTATATTTTTATATACAATTAACAAGAATATTTTGGGGTTACAGCTTTTTCAGGATTGGGATGTGTACACTGGTAGATCTTACTATGAAGCTTACGCCCTGGAAACAACTTTTTTAATGAACTAACTTTTCAACAAAATTAATGGAGTTTTTTTAAGTCTTTGTTATTAAAATAAGGCTATTTTAGTAATAGAATCATAAGTCAATGGGTTAAAGTACTTAATATTGACCTTAGAATATGCTCCAATTCCAATTTCATATGGCCTCAAAATGTCCCTGTAATTAGTAAAATTTCCAAACTTGTATGGGGGGTTTCAGCACTTGAATCCCAAGCTGTATGGGCTCCTTGACTTAGCCAGAATCTATTCATAGCCTACATTTTGGCAGTTGGATCCTCGAATCCTTCGTTGGTGCACAGCTTAATAGTTTGACAGCTCAGTCCTTATGTTAGAACCAATCAGAACCACAAACAGACATATGAATTCTTAATTCAGGCTGCACTCCTCTGGCTTGTGCATTCAAACACCAAAAATCAAGACTATCACCTCTTTATCCTAACGATCCCCCTCTAATGACCTTCATCTCTAGTAATTTAAAGAATGAACAAATTCTTTTTTCTGTGTATTGATGTTGGGTGGTGTGATCTTGGTTCCTACAAATTTTTCTTCGTTTTTGGTAATTTTCTATTATATCTTTTTTAGTGTTTAATGTTAAACTAAAGAATAGATGTATAAGTCAAGTTGTTCTTATAAGTTTGGTCCATAGTTAGCAGGCCTAAGCAGGGTGATATTTTTATATGTATACATGTATTTCTGCTGTTTCCTTAGCCAGCATCTAGTGCTTCAGTTCCCATATTTATTGAGATATTTCTGTTTTCTAGCATAAAATGTTTATAACCCAGTACAGCAATAAAAATCTGAGATATAGTGGTTAAATTAAAAAAAAAACAATTATCAGGATCTCCCATGGAACAACACCATTGAAGAAGATACCTTCCGTTACCCAGACCTCTTTGCTGGTGGGAAAGGGATCAATGTTTGGCCCATTGTCAAGGACTCCACCCCAACACCCTGTTCATGGCCCTTTTGACCTTGTTGGTTATTCTTGCTGGCTGCAAAAGGGCCCACATAATAGTTCAGGGAGCTTAAAATGTATGTCATCCACTGGATGTGTACCTATTCATTACTTCTAGAGATGTTATCTATATACATCTAAAATTTTGTCAAATGCAACATTCACAAGATAAAGATTTTTAGTACATTTATTATACATGTTTTTTAATCTGATATATTTATTATTACTGGACATATTTATATTTGTATAATAATTACATCTAAACATTTTGGCATCTTTAAAATAGATTATGATGGGAGGAGTCTGAGAGTAGAAAGAGTGTTTCATCATCTGTAAAAGTTGCAATAATTTGGATTAATAAATGTTTAGAACTTTATATTTTATTAGTTAACTCAAAAAAATTAAGAACATGGGATGGAAATAAGAACATCACAAAAGGTCCTTAAATACACAAAAAATAATGTAGTTGGTAGTTGCATGGTGTAACGGTCTTAATGTGATTATAGTTACCCTACTATCCAAATTAGGTTGTCACAATGCTTTGACAACGTAATTTGGCTATAAAAGTCCTTTTAGGGTTGTATATTGTAGTTGTATAACTATAAAGAGATGGTTGTAGTTGCGTCGTCTAAAGGTCTTTAGGTCGTCGTAGTTACATTGTGTAAAGATCCCTAGGTGGTCGTAGTTACGTTGTGTAACGATCCCTAGGTGGTCGTAGTTACGTTGTGTAAAGATCCCTAGGTGGTCGTAGTTGCGTTGTGTAAAGGTCCCTAGGTGGTTGTAGTTACGTTGTCGAAAGGTCCCTATGTGGTTGTAATTACGTCATGTAAAGGTCCTTTGGTGGTTGTAATTACCTCGTATAAAGGTCTTATGATGGTTGGTAGTTACGTTGTGTAAACGTCCTTAATTAGTTGTAATTACCTCGTATAAAGGTCTTGTGATGGTTGGTGGTTACGTTGTGTAAACGTCCTTACATGGTCATGGTTGTCGTTTGGTTGTAGAATGGTCTTTTACTACGTAGTACCACAACGTGGTATTTACGTCTAGGGGAGTCTACAAATCGGCGTAGTTAAAACGTAAAATTATTACGTTGTAACAACGAAAAAGTTACGTTGTCACAACGTTTTGACAACGTAATTTGGCTAGTACGGTGCTCACTGTTTCGGAACAGTAATGTGACAATGTCATTAGTGGAGCAGGACATGCTCACTGTTTCGGAACAGTAATGTGACGGATGTCATTAGTGGAGCAGGACATGCTCACTGTTTCGGAACAGGAATGTGACGGATGTCATTAGTGGAGCAGGACATGCTCACTGTTTCAGAACAGTAATGTGACGGATGTCATTAGTGGAGCAGGACATGCTCACTGTTTCGGAAAAGTAATGTGACTGATGTCATTAGTGGAGCAGGACATGCTCACTGTTTCAGAACAGTAATGTGACGAATGTCATTAGTGGAGCAGGACATGCTCACTGTTTCAGAACAGTAATGTGACGGATGCCATTAGTGGAGCAGGACATGTTCACTGTTTCAGAACAGTAATGTGACGAATGTCATTAGTGGAGCAGGACATGCTCACTGTTTCAGAACAGTAATGTGACGGATGTCATTAGTGGAGCAGGACATGCTCACTGTTTCAGAACAGTAATGTGACGGATGTCATTAGTGGAGCAGGACATGCTCACTGTTTCAGAACAGTAATGTGACGGATGCCATTAGTGGAGCAGGACATGCTCACTGTTTCAGAACAGTAATGTGACGGATGTCAATAGTGGAGCAGGACATGCTCACTGTTTCAGAACAGTAATTTGACGGATGTCATTAGTGGAGCAAGACATGCTCACTGTTTCGGAACAGTAATGTGACGGATGTCATTAGTGGAGCAGGACATGCTCACTGTTTCGGAACAGTAATGTGACAGATGTCATTAGTGGAGCAGTACATGCTCACTGTTTCAGAACAGTAATGTGACGGATGCCATTAGTGGAGCAGGACATGCTCACTGTTTCAGAACAGTAATGTGACGGATGCCATTAGTGGAGCAGGACATGCTCACTGTTTCAGAACAGTAATGTGACGGATGTCATTAGTGGAGCAGGACATGCTGACTGTTTCAGAACAGTAATGTAACGAATGCCATTAGTAGAGCAGGACATGCTCACTGTTTCAGAACAGTAATGTGACGGATGTCTTTAGTGGAGCAGGACATGTTCACTGTTTCAGAACAGTAATGTGACGGATGCCATTAGTGGAGCAGGACATGCTCACTGTTTCAGAACAGTAATGTGACGATGTCATTAGTGGAGCAGGACATGCTCACTGTTTCGGAACAGTAATGTGACGGATGTCATTAGTGGAGCAGGACATGCTCACTGTTTCGGAACAGGAATGTGACGGATGTCATTAGTGGAGCAGGACATGCTCACTGTTTCAGAACAGTAATGTGACTGATGTCATTAGTGGAGCAGGACATGCTCACTGTTTCGGAAAAGTAATGTGACGGATGTCATTAGTGGAGCAGGACATGCTCACTGTTTCAGAACAGTAATGTGACGAATGTCATTAGTGGAGCAGGACATGCTCACTGTTTCAGAACAGTAATGTGACGGATGCCATTAGTGGAGCAGGACATGCTCACTGTTTCAGAACAGTAATGTGACGGATGTCATTAGTGGAGCAGGACATGCTGACTGTTTCAGAACAGTAATGTAACGAATGCCATTAGTAGAGCAGGACATGCTCACTGTTTCAGAACAGTAATGTGACGGATGTCTTTAGTGGAGCAGGACATGTTCACTGTTTCAGAACAGTAATGTGACGGATGCCATTAGTGGAGCAGGACATGCTCACTGTTTCAGAACAGTAATGTGACGATGTCATTAGTGGAGCAGGACATGCTCACTGTTTCGGAACAGTAATGTGATGGATGTCATTAGTGGAGCAGGACATGCTCACTGTTTCGGAACAGGAATGTGACGGATGTCATTAGTGGAGCAGGACATGCTCACTGTTTCAGAACAGTAATGTGACTGATGTCATTAGTGGAGCAGGACATGCTCACTGTTTCGGAAAAGTAATGTGACGGATGTCATTAGTGGAGCAGGACATGCTCACTGTTTCAGAACAGTAATGTGACGAATGTCATTAGTGGAGCAGGACATGCTCACTGTTTCAGAACAGTAATGTGACGGATGCCATTAGTGGAGCAGGACATGTTCACTGTTTCAGAACAGTAATGTGACGAATGTCATTAGTGGAGCAGGACATGCTCACTGTTTCAGAACAGTAATGTGACGGATGTCATTAGTGGAGCAGGACATGCTCACTGTTTCAGAACAGTAATGTGACGGATGTCATTAGTGGAGCAGGACATGCTCACTGTTTCAGAACAGTAATGTGACGGATATCATTAGTGGAGCAGGACATGTTCACTGTTTCAGAACAGTAATGTGACGGATGCCATTAGTGGAGCAGGACATGCTCACTGTTTCGGAACAGTAATGTAACGAATGTCATTAGTGGAGCAGGACATGCTCACTGTTTCAGAACAGTAATGTGACGAATGTCATTAGTGGAGCAGGACATGCTCACTGTTTCAGAACAGTTATGTGACGAATGTCATTAGTGGAGCAGGACATGCTCACTGTTGCAGAACAGTAATGTGACGAATGTCATTAGTGGAGCAGGACATGCTCACTGTTTCGGAACAGTAATGTGACGAATGTCATTAGTGGAGCAGGACATGCTCACTGTTTCAGAACAGTAATGTGACGGATGTCATTAGTGGAGCAGGACATGCTCACTGTTTCAGAACAGTAATGTGACGAATGTCATTATTGGAGCAGGACATGCTCAATGTTTCGGAACAGTAATGTGACGAATGTCATTAGTGGAGCAGGACATGCTCACTGTTCCGGAACAGTAATGTGACGAATGTCATTAGTGGAGCAGTACATGCTCACTGTTTCAGAACAGTAATGTGACGATGCCATTAGTGGAGCAGGACATGCTCACTGTTTCAGAACAGTAATGTGACGGATGTCATTAGTGGAGCAGGACATGCTCACTGTTTCAGAACAGTAATTTGACGAATGTCATTAGTGGAGCAGGACATGCTCACTGTTTCGGAACAGTAATGTGACGGATGTCATTAGTGGAGCAGGACATGCTCACTGTTTCGGAACAGTAATGTGACGGATGTCATTAGTGGAGCAGTACATGCTCACGTTTCAGAACAGTAATGTGACGGATGCCATAAGTGGAGCAGGACATGCTCACTGTTTCAGAACAATAATGTAACGAATGCCATTAGTGGAGCAGGACATGCTCACTGTTTCAGAACAGTATTGTGACAGATGTCATTATTGGAGCAGGACATGCTCACTGTTCCGGAACAGTAATGTGACGAATGTCATTAGTGGAGCAGTACATGCTCACTGTTTCAGAACAGTAATGTGACGATGCTATTAGTGGAGCAGGACATGCTCACTATTTCAGAACAGTAATGTGACGGATGTCATTAGTGGAGCAGGACATGCTCACTGTTTCAGAACAGTAATTTGACGAATGTCATTAGTGGAGCAGGACATGCTCACTGTTTCGGAACAGTAATGTGACGGATGTCATTAGTGGAGCAGGACATGCTCACTGTTTCGGAACAGTAATGTGACGGATGTCATTAGTGGAGCAGTACATGCTCACGTTTCAGAACAGTAATGTGACGGATGCCATTAGTGGAGCAGGACATGCTCACTGTTTCAGAACAGTAATGTAACGAATGCCATTAGTGGAGCAGGACATGCTCACTGTTTGAGAACAGTATTGTGACAGATGTCATTAGTGGAGCAGGACATGCTCACTGTTTCAGAACAGTAATGTGACGGATGCAATTTATGGAGAAGGACATGCTCACTGTTTCAGAACAGTAATGTAACGAATGTCATTAGTGGAGCAGGACATGCTCACTGTTTCAGAACAGTAATGTGACGAATGTCATTAGTGGAGCAGGACATGCTCACTGTTTCAGAACAGTAATGTGACGAATGTCATTAGTGGAGCAGGACATGCTCACTGTTTCGGAACAGTAATGTGACGTATATCATTAGTGGAGCAGGACATGCTCACTGTTTCAGAACAGTAATGTGACGAATGTCATTAGTGGAGCAGGACATGCTCACTGTTTCAGAACAGTAATGTGACGGATGTCATTAGTGGAGCAGGACATGCTCACTGTTTCAGAACAGTAATGTGACGGATGTCATTAGTGGAGCAGGACATGCTCACTGTTTCAGAACAGTAATGTGACGAATGTCATTAGTGGAGCAGGACATGCTCACTGTTTCGGAACAGTAACGTGACGAATGTCATTAGTGGAGCAGGACATGCTCACTGTTTCAGAACAGTAATGTGACGGATGTCATTAGTGGAGCAGGACATGCTCACTGTTTCAGAACAGTAATGTGACGGATGCCATTAGTGGAGCAGGACATGCTCACTGTTTCGGAACAGTAATGTGACGATGTCATTAGTGGAGCAGGACAAGCTCACTGTTTCGGAACAGTAATGTGACGGATGTCATTAGTGGAGCAGGACATGCTCACTGTTTCGGAACAGGAATGTGACGGATGTCATTAGTGGAGCAGGACATGCTCACTGTTTCAGAACAGTAATGTGACGGATGTCATTAGTGGAGCAGTACATGCTCACTGTTTCAGAACAGTAATGTGACGATGCTATTAGTGGAGCAGGACATGCTCACTGTTTCAGAACAGTAATGTGACGGATGTCATTAGTGGAGCAGGACATGCTCACTGTTTCAGAACAGTAATTTGACGAATGTCATTAGTGGAGCAGGACATGCTCACTGTTTCGGAACAGTAATGTGACGGATGTCATTAGTGGAGCAGGACATGCTCACTGTTTCGGAACAGTAATGTGACGGATGTCATTAGTGGAGCAGTACATGCTCACGTTTCAGAACAGTAATGTGACGGATGCCATTAGTGGAGCAGGACATGCTCACTGTTTCAGAACAGTAATGTAACGAATGCCATTAGTGGAGCAGGACATGCTCACTGTTTGAGAACAGTATTGTGACAGATGTCATTAGTGGAGCAGGACATGCTCACTGTTTCAGAACAGTAATGTGACGGATGCAATTTATGGAGAAGGACATGCTCACTGTTTCAGAACAGTAATGTGACGGATGTCATTAGTGGAGCAGGACATGCTCACTGTTTCAGAACAGTAATGTGACGAATGTCATTAGTGGAGCAGGACATGCTCACTGTTTCAGAAAAGTAATGTGACGAATGTCATTAGTGGAGCAGGACATGCTCACTGTTTCGGAACAGTAATGTGACGTATATCATTAGTGGAGCAGGACATGCTCACTGTTTCAGAACAGTAATGTGACGAATGTCATTAGTGGAGCAGGACATGCTCACTGTTTCAGAACAGTAATGTGACGGATGTCATTAGTGGAGCAGGACATGCTCACTGTTTCAGAACAGTAATGTGACGGATGTCATTAGTGGAGCAGGACATGCTCACTGTTTCAGAACAGTAATGTGACGAATGTCATTAGTGGAGCAGGACATGCTCACTGTTTCGGAACAGTAACGTGACGGATGTCATTAGTGGAGCAGGACATGCTCACTGTTTCAGAACAGTAATGTGACGGATGCCATTAGTGGAGCAGGACATGCTCACTGTTTCGGAACAGTAATGTGACGATGTCATTAGTGGAGCAGGACAAGCTCACTGTTTCGGAACAGTAATGTGACGGATGTCATTAGTGGAGCAGGACATGCTCACTGTTTCGGAACAGGAATGTGACGGATGTCATTAGTGGAGCAGGACATGCTCACTGTTTCAGAACAGTAATGTGACGGATGTCATTAGTGGAGCAGTACATGCTCACTGTTTCGGAAAAGTAATGTGACTGATGTCATTAGTGGAGCAGGACATGCTCACTGTTTCAGAACAGTAATGTGACGAATGTCATTAGTGGAGCAGGACATGCTCACTGTTTCAGAACAGTAATGTGACGAATGTCATTAGTGGAGCAGGACATGCTCACTGTTTCAGAACAGTAATGTGACGGATGCCATTAGTGGAGCAGGACATGTTCACTGTTTCAGAACAGTAATGTGACGAATGTCATTAGTGGAGCAGGACCTGCTCACTGTTTCAGAACAGTAATGTGACGGATGTCATTAGTGGAGCAGGACATGCTCACTGTTTCAGAACAGTAATGTGACGGATGCCATTAGTGGAGTTGGACATGCTCACTGTTTCAGAACAGTAATGTGACGGATGCCATTAGTGGAGCAGGACATGCTCACTGTTTCGGAACAGTAATGTGACGGATGTCATTAGTGGAGCAGTACATGCTCACGTTTCAGAACAGTAATGTGACGGATGCCATAAGTGGAGCAGGACATGCTCACTGTTTCAGAACAATAATGTAACGAATGCCATTAGTGGAGCAGGACATGCTCACTGTTTCAGAACAGTATTGTGACAGATGTCATTATTGGAGCAGGACATGCTCACTGTTCCGGAACAGTAATGTGACGAATGTCATTAGTGGAGCAGTACATGCTCACTGTTTCAGAACAGTAATGTGACGATGCTATTAGTGGAGCAGGACATGCTCACTGTTTCAGAACAGTAATGTGACGGATGTCATTAGTGGAGCAGGACATGCTCACTGTTTCAGAACAGTAATTTGACTAATGTCATTAGTGGAGCAGGACATGCTCACTGTTTCGGAACAGTAATGTGACGGATGTCATTAGTGGAGCAGGACATGCTCACTGTTTCGGAACAGTAATGTGACGGATGTCATTAGTGGAGCAGTACATGCTCACGTTTCAGAACAGTAATGTGACGGATGCCATTAGTGGAGCAGGACATGCTCACTGTTTCAGAACAGTAATGTAACGAATGCCATTAGTGGAGCAGGACATGCTCACTGTTTGAGAACAGTATTGTGACAGATGTCATTAGTGGAGCAGGACATGCTCACTGTTTCAGAACAGTAATGTGACGGATGCAATTTATGGAGAAGGACATGCTCACTGTTTCAGAACAGTAATGTAACGAATGTCATTAGTGGAGCAGGACATGCTCACTGTTTCAGAACAGTAATGTGACGAATGTCATTAGTGGAGCAGGACATGCTCACTGTTTCAGAACAGTAATGTGACGAATGTCATTAGTGGAGCAGGACATGCTCACTGTTTCGGAACAGTAATGTGACGTATATCATTAGTGGAGCAGGACATGCTCACTGTTTCAGAACAGTAATGTGACGAATGTCATTAGTGGAGCAGGACATGCTCACTGTTTCAGAACAGTAATGTGACGGATGTCATTAGTGGAGCAGGACATGCTCACTGTTTCAGAACAGTAATGTGACGGATGTCATTAGTGGAGCAGGACATGCTCACTGTTTCAGAACAGTAATGTGACGAATGTCATTAGTGGAGCAGGACATGCTCACTGTTTCGGAACAGTAACGTGACGAATGTCATTAGTGGAGCAGGACATGCTCACTGTTTCAGAACAGTAATGTGACGGATGTCATTAGTGGAGCAGGACATGCTCACTGTTTCAGAACAGTAATGTGACGGATGCCATTAGTGGAGCAGGACATGCTCACTGTTTCGGAACAGTAATGTGACGATGTCATTAGTGGAGCAGGACAAGCTCACTGTTTCGGAACAGTAATGTGACGGATGTCATTAGTGGAGCAGGACATGCTCACTGTTTCGGAACAGGAATGTGACGGATGTCATTAGTGGAGCAGGACATGCTCACTGTTTCAGAACAGTAATGTGACGGATGTCATTAGTGGAGCAGTACATGCTCACTGTTTCAGAACAGTAATGTGACGATGCTATTAGTGGAGCAGGACATGCTCACTGTTTCAGAACAGTAATGTGACGGATGTCATTAGTGGAGCAGGACATGCTCACTGTTTCAGAACAGTAATTTGACGAATGTCATTAGTGGAGCAGGACATGCTCACTGTTTCGGAACAGTAATGTGACGGATGTCATTAGTGGAGCAGGACATGCTCACTGTTTCGGAACAGTAATGTGACGGATGTCATTAGTGGAGCAGTACATGCTCACGTTTCAGAACAGTAATGTGACGGATGCCATTAGTGGAGCAGGACATGCTCACTGTTTCAGAACAGTAATGTAACGAATGCCATTAGTGGAGCAGGACATGCTCACTGTTTGAGAACAGTATTGTGACAGATGTCATTAGTGGACCAGGACATGCTCACTGTTTCAGAACAGTAATGTGACGGATGCAATTTATGGAGAAGGACATGCTCACTGTTTCAGAACAGTAATGTAACGAATGTCATTAGTGGAGCAGGACATGCTCACTGTTTCAGAACAGTAATGTGACGAATGTCATTAGTGGAGCAGGACATGCTCACTGTTTCAGAACAGTAATGTGACGAATGTCATTAGTGGAGCAGGACATGCTCACTGTTTCGGAACAGTAATGTGACGTATATCATTAGTGGAGCAGGACATGCTCACTGTTTCAGAACAGTAATGTGACGAATGTCATTAGTGGAGCAGGACATGCTCACTGTTTCAGAACAGTAATGTGACGGATGTCATTAGTGGAGCAGGACATGCTCACTGTTTCAGAACAGTAATGTGACGGATGTCATTAGTGGAGCAGGACATGCTCACTGTTTCAGAACAGTAATGTGACGAATGTCATTAGTGGAGCAGGACATGCTCACTGTTTCGGAACAGTAACGTGACGAATGTCATTAGTGGAGCAGGACATGCTCACTGTTTCAGAACAGTAATGTGACGGATGTCATTAGTGGAGCAGGACTGCTCACTGTTTCAGAACAGTAATGTGACGGATGCCATTAGTGGAGCAGGACATGCTCACTGTTTCGGAACAGTAATGTGACGATGTCATTAGTGGAGCAGGACAAGCTCACTGTTTCGGAACAGTAATGTGACGGATGTCATTAGTGGAGCAGGACATGCTCACTGTTTCGGAACAGGAATGTGACGGATGTCATTAGTGGAGCAGGACATGCTCACTGTTTCAGAACAGTAATGTGACGGATGTCATTAGTGGAGCAGTACATGCTCACTGTTTCGGAAAAGTAATGTGACTGATGTCATTAGTGGAGCAGGACATGCTCACTGTTTCAGAACAGTAATGTGACGAATGTCATTAGTGGAGCAGGACATGCTCACTGTTTCAGAACAGTAATGTGACGAATGTCATTAGTGGAGCAGGACATGCTCACTGTTTCAGAACAGTAATGTGACGGATGCCATTAGTGGAGCAGGACATGTTCACTGTTTCAGAACAGTAATGTGACGAATGTCATTAGTGGAGCAGGACCTGCTCACTGTTTCAGAACAGTAATGTGACGGATGTCATTAGTGGAGCAGGACATGCTCACTGTTTCAGAACAGTAATGTGACGGATGCCATTAGTGGAGTTGGACATGCTCACTGTTTCAGAACAGTAATGTGACGGATGCCATTAGTGGAGCAGGACATGCTCACTGTTTCAGAACAGTAATGTGACGGATGTCAACAGTGGAGCAGGACATGCTCACTGTTTCAGAACAGTAATGTGACGAATGTCATTAGTGGAGCAGGACATGCTCACTGTTTCATAACAGTAATGTGACGAATGCCATTAGTGGAGCAGGACATGCTCACTGTTTCGGAACAGTAATGTGACGGATGCCATTAGTGGAGCAGGATATGCTCAATGTTTCAGAACAGTAATGTGACGGATGTCATTATTGGAGGAGGACATGCTCACTGTTTCGGAACAGTAATGTGACGGATGTCATTAGTGGAGCAGGACATGCTCACTGTTTCAGAACAGTAATGTGACGTATGTCATTAGTGGAGCAGGACATGCTCACTGTTTCGAAACAGTAATGTGACGAATGTCATTAGTGGAGCAGGACATGCTCACTGTTTCGGAACAGTAATGTGACAGATGTCATTAGTGGAGCAGGACATGCTCACTGTTTCAGAACAGTAATGTGACGGATGACATTAGTGGAGCAGGACATGCTCACTGTTTCAGAACAGTAATGTGATGGATGCCATTAGTTGAGCAGGACATGCTCACTGTTTCGGAACAGTAATGTGACGATGTCATTAGTGGAGCAGGACATGCTCACTGTTTCGGAACAGTAATGTGACGGATGTCATTAGTGGAGCAGGACATGCTCACTGTTTCGGAACAGGAATATGACGGATGTCATTAGTGGAGCAGGACATGCTCACTGTTTCAGAACAGTAATGTGACGGATGTCATTAGTGGAGCAGGACATGCTCACTGTTTCAGAGCAGTAATGTGACGAATGTCATTAGTGGAGCAGGACATGCTCACTGTTTCAGAACAGTAATGTGACGGATGCCATTAGTGGAGCAGGACATGTTCACTGTTTCAGAACAGTAATGTGACGAATGTCATTAGTGAAGCAGGACATGCTCACTGTTTCAGAACAGTAATGTGACGGATGTCATTAGTGGAGCAGGACATGCTCACTGTTTCAGAAAAGTAATGTGACGGATGTCATTAGTGGAGCAGGACATGCTCACTGTTTCAGAACAGTAATGTGACGGATGCCATTAGTGGAGGAGGACATGCTCACTGTTTCAGAACATTAATGTGACGGATGTCAATAGTGGAGCAGGACATGCTCACTCTTTCAGAACAGTAATGTGACGGATGTCATTAGTGGAGCAGGACATGCTCACTGTTTCGGAAAAGTAATGTGACTGATGTCATTAGTGGAGCAGGACATGCTCACTGTTTCAGAACAGTAATGTGACGAATGTCATTAGTGGAGCAGGACATGCTCACTGTTTCAGAACAGTATTGGGACGGATGCCATTAGTGGAGCAGGATATGTTCACTGTTTCAGAACAGTAATGTGACGAATGTCATTAGTGGAGCAGGACATGCTCACTGTTTCAGAACAGTAATGTGACGGATGTCATTAGTGGAGCAGGAAATGCTCACTGTTTCAGAACAGTAATGTGACGGATGTCATTAGTGGAGCAGGACATGCTCACTGTTTCAGAACAGTAATGTGACGGATGCCATTAGTGGAGCAGGACATGCTCACTGTTTCAGAACAGTAATATGACGTTTGTTAATAGTGGAGCAGGACATGCTCACTGTTTCAGAACAGTAATGTGACGGATGTCATTAGTGGAGCAAGACATGCTCATTGTTTCGGAACAGTAATGTGACGGATGTCATTAGTGGAGCAGGACATGCTCACTGTTTCGGAACAATAATGTGACGGATGTCATTAGTGGAGCAGTACATGCTCACTGTTTCAGAACAGTAATGTGACGGATGCCATTAGTGGAGCAGGACATGCTCACTGTTTCAGAACAGTAATGTGACGGATGCCATTAGTGGAGCAGGACATGCTCACTGTTTCAGAACAGTAATGTGACGGATGTCATTAGTGGAGCAGGACATGCTGACTGTTTCAGAACAGTAATGTAACGAATGCCATTAGTAGAGCAGGACATGCTCATTGTTTCAGAACAGTAATGTGACGGATGTCATTAGTGGAGCAGGACATGTTCACTGTTTCAGAACAGTAATGTGACGGATGCCATTAGTGGAGCAGAACATGCTCACTGTTTCAGAACAGTAATGTAACGAATGTCATTAGTGGAGCAGGACATGCTCACTGTTTCAGAACAGTAATGTGACGAATGTCATTAGTGGAGCAGGACATGCTCACTGTTTCAGAACAATAATGTGACGAATTACATTAGTGGAGCAGGACATGCTCACGGTTTCGGAACAGTAATGTGACGGATGTCATTAGTGGAGCAGGACATGCTCACGGTTTCAGAACAGTAATGTGACGGATGTCATTAGTGGAGCAGAACATGCCCACGGTTTCAGAACAGTAATGTGACGGATGCCATTAGTGGAGCAGGACATGCTCACTGTTTCGGAACAGTAATGTGACGGATGTCATTAGTGGAGCAGGACTTGCTCACTGTTTCAGAACAGTAATGTGACGAATGTCATTAGTGGAGCAGGACATGCTCACTGTTTCAGAGCAGTAATGTGACGAATGTCATTAGTGGAGCAGGACATGCTCACTGTTTCAGAACAGTAATGTGACGGATGCCATTAGTGGAGCAGGACATGTTCACTGTTTCAGAACAGTAATGTGACGAATGTCATTAGTGGAGCAGGACATGCTCACTGTTTCAGAACAGTAATGTGACGGATGTCATTAGTGGAGCAGGACATGCTCACTGTTTCAGAAAAGTAATGTGACGGATGTCATTAGTGGAGCAGGACATGCTCACTGTTTTAGAACAGTAATGTGACGGATGCCATTAGTGGAGGAGGACATGCTCACTGTTTCAGAACATTAATGTGACGGATGTCAATAGTGGAGCAGGACATGCTCACTCTTTCAGAACAGTAATGTGACGGATGTCATTAGTGGAGCAGGACATGCTCACTGTTTCGGAAAAGTAATGTGACTGATGTCATTAGTGGAGCAGGACATGCTCACTGTTTCAGAACAGTAATGTGACGAATGTCATTAGTGGAGCAGGACATGCTCACTGTTTCAGAACAGTAATGTGACGGATGTCATTAGTGGAGCAGGACATGCTCACTGTTTCAGAACAGTAATGTGACGAATGTCATTAGTGGAGCAGGACATGCTCACTGTTTCAGAACAGTAATGTGACGGATGCCATTAGTGGAGCAGGACATGCTCACTGTTTCAGAACAGTAATATGACGTTTGTTAATAGTGGAGCAGGACATGCTCACTGTTTCAGAACAGTAATGTGACGGATGTCATTAGTGGAGCAAGACATGCTCACTGTTTCGGAACAGTAATGTGACGGATGTCATTAGTGGAGCAGGACATGCTCACTGTTTCGGAACAGTAATGTGACTGATGTCATTAGTGGAGCAGTACATGCTCACTGTTTCAGAACAGTAATGTGGCGGATGCCATTAGTGGAACAGGACATGCTCACTGTTTCAGAACAGTAATGTGACGGATGCCATTAGTGGAGCAGGACATGCTCACTGTTTCAGAACAGTAATGTGACGGATGTCATTAGTGGAGCAGGACATGCTGACAGTTTCAGAACAGTAATGTAACGAATGCCATTAGTAGAGCAGGACATGCTCATTGTTTCAGAACAGTAATGTGACGGATGTCATTAGTGGAGCAGGACATGTTCACTGTTTCAGAACAGTAATGTGACGGATGCCATTAGTGGAGCAGAACATGCTCACTGTTTCAGAAAAGTAATGTAACGAATGTCATTAGTGGAGCAGGACATGCTCACTGTTTCAGAACAGTAATGTGACGAATGTCATTAGTGGAGCAGGACATGCTCACTGTTTCAGAACAATAATGTGACGAATTACATTAGTGGAGCAGGACATGCTCACGGTTTCGGAACAGTAATGTGACGGATGTCATTAGTGGAGCAGGACATGCTCACGGTTTCAGAACAGTAATGTGACGGATGCCATTAGTGGAGCAGAACACGCCCACGGTTTCAGAACAGTAATGTGACGGATGCCATTAGTGGAGCAGGACATGCTCACTGTTTCGGAACAGTAATGTGACGGATGTCATTAGTGGAGCAGGACTTGCTCACTGTTTCAGAACAGTAATGTGACGAATGTCATTAGTGGAGCAGGACATGCTCACTGTTTCAGAACAGTATTGTGACGGATGCCATTAGTGGAGCAGGATATGTTCACTGTTTCAGAACAGTAATGTGACGAATGTCATTAGTGGAGCAGGACATGCTCACTGTTTCAGAACAGTAATGTGACGGATGTCATTAGTGGAGCAGGAAATGCTCACTGTTTCAGAACAGTAATGTGACGGATGTCATTAGTGGAGCAGGACATGCTCACTGTTTCAGAACAGTAATGTGACGGATGCCATTAGTGGAGCAGGACATGCTCACTGTTTCAGAACAGTAATATGACGTTTGTTAATAGTGGAGCAGGACATGCTCACTGTTTCAGAACAGTAATGTGACGGATGTCATTAGTGGAGCAAGACATGCTCACTGTTTCGGAACAGTAATGTGACGGATGTCATTAGTGGAGCAGGACATGCTCACTGTTTCGGAACAGTAATGTGACGGATGTCATTAGTGGAGCAGTACATGCTCACTGTTTCAGAACAGTAATGTGACGGATGCCATTAGTGGAGCAGGACATGCTCACTGTTTCAGAACAGTAATGTGACGGATGCCATTAGTGGAGCAGGACATGCTCACTGTTTCAGAACAGTAATGTGACGGATGTCATTAGTGGAGCAGGACATGCTGACTGTTTCAGAACAGTAATGTAACGAATGCCATTATTAGAGCAGGACATGCTCATTGTTTCAGAACAGTAATGTGACGGATGTCATTAGTGGAGCAGGACATGTTCACTGTTTCAGAACAGTAATGTGACGGATGCCATTAGTGGAGCAGAACATGCTCACTGTTTCAGAACAGTAATGTAACGAATGTCATTAGTGGAGCGGGACATGCTCACTGTTTCAGAACAGTAATGTGACGAATGTCATTAGTGGAGCAGGACATGCTCACTGTTTCAGAACAATAATGTGACGAATTACATTAGTGGAGCAGGACATGCTCACGGTTTCGGAACAGTAATGTGACGGATGTCATTAGTGGAGCAGGACATGCTCACGGTTTCAGAACAGTAATGTGACGGATGTCATTAGTGGAGCAGAACATGCCCACGGTTTCAGAACAGTAATGTGACGGATGCCATTAGTGGAGCAGGACATGCTCACTGTTTCGGAACAGTAATGTGACGGATGTCATTAGTGGAGCAGGACTTGCTCACTGTTTCAGAACAGTAATGTGACGAATGTCATTAGTGGAGCAGGACATGCTCACTGTTTCAGAGCAGTAATGTGACGAATGTCATTAGTGGAGCAGGACATGCTCACTGTTTCAGAACAGTAATGTGACGGATGCCATTAGTGGAGCAGGACATGTTCACTGTTTCAGAACAGTAATGTGACGAATGTCATTAGTGGAGCAGGACATGCTCACTGTTTCAGAACAGTAATGTGACGGATGTCATTAGTGGAGCAGGACATGCTCACTGTTTCAGAAAAGTAATGTGACGGATGTCATTAGTGGAGCAGGACATGCTCACTGTTTCAGAACAGTAATGTGACGGATGCCATTAGTGGAGGAGGACATGCTCACTGTTTCAGAACATTAATGTGACGGATGTCAATAGTGGAGCAGGACATGCTCACTCTTTCAGAACAGTAATGTGACGGATGTCATTAGTGGAGCAGGACATGCTCACTGTTTCGGAAAAGTAATGTGACTGATGTCATTAGTGGAGCAGGACATGCTCACTGTTTCAGAACAGTAATGTGACGAATGTCATTAGTGGAGCAGGACATGCTCACTGTTTCAGAACAGTAATGTGACGGATGTCATTAGTGGAGCAGGACATGCTCACTGTTTCAGAACAGTAATGTGACGAATGTCATTAGTGGAGCAGGACATGCTCACTGTTTCAGAACAGTAATGTGACGGATGTCATTAGTGGAGCAGGACATGCTCACTGTTTCAGAACAGTAATATGACGTTTGTTAATAGTGGAGCAGGACATGCTCACTGTTTCAGAACAGTAATGTGACGGATGTCATTAGTGGAGCAAGACATGCTCACTGTTTCGGAACAGTAATGTGACGGATGTCATTAGTGGAGCAGGACATGCTCACTGTTTCGGAACAGTAATGTGACTGATGTCATTAGTGGAGCAGTACATGCTCACTGTTTCAGAACAGTAATGTGGCGGATGCCATTAGTGGAACAGGACATGCTCACTGTTTCAGAACAGTAATGTGACGGATGCCTTTAGTGGAGCAGGACATGCTCAATGTTTCAGAACAGTAATGTGACGGATGTCATTAGTGGAGCAGGACATGCTGACAGTTTCAGAACAGTAATGTAACGAATGCCATTAGTAGAGCAGGACATGCTCACTGTTTCAGAACAATAATGTGACGAATTACATTAGTGGAGCAGGACATGCTCACGGTTTCGGAACAGTAATGTGACGGATGTCATTAGTGGAGCAGGACATGCTCACGGTTTCAGAACAGTAATGTGACGGATGTCATTAGTGGAGCAGAACACGCCCACGGTTTCAGAACAGTAATGTGACGGATGCCATTAGTGGAGCAGGACATGCTCACTGTTTCGGAACAGTAATGTGACGGATGTCATTAGTGGAGCAGGACTTGCTCACTGTTTCAGAACAGTAATGTGACGAATGTCATTAGTGGAGCAGGACATGCTCACTGTTTCAGAACAGTAATGTGACGGATGCCATTAGTGGAGCAGGACATGCTCACTGTTTCAGAACAGTAATGTGACGGATGTCATTATTGGAGGAGGACATGCTCACTGTTTCGGAACAGTAATGTGACGGATGTCATTAGTGGAGCAGGACATGCTCACTGTTTCGGAACAGTAATGTGACGAATGTCATTAGTGGAACAGGACATGCTCACTGTTTCGGAACAGTAATGTGACGGATGTCATTAGTGGAGCAGGACATGCTCACTGTTTCAGAACAGTAATGTGACGGATGTCATTAGTGGAGCAGGACATGCTGACTGTTTCAGAACAGTAATGTAACGAATGTCATTAGTAGAGCAGGACATGCTCACTGTTTCAGAACAGTAATGTGACGGATGTCATTAGTGGAGCAGGACATGATCACTGTTTCAGAACAGTAATGTGACGGATGCCATTAGTGGAGCGGGACATGCTCACTGTTTCAGAACAGTAATGTAACGAATGTCATTAGTGGAGCAGGACATGCTCACTGTTTCAGAACAGTAATGTAACGAATGTCATTAGTGGAGCAGGACATGCTCACTGTTTCAGAACAGTAATGTGACGAATGTCATTAGTGGAGCAGGATATGCTCACTGTTTCGGAACAGTAATGTGACGAATGTCATTAGTGGAGCAGGACATGCTCACTGTTTCAGAACAGTAATGTGACGGATGTCATTAGTGGAGCAGGACATGCTCATGGTTTCGGAACAGTAATGTGACGGATGTCATTAGTGGAGCAGGACATGCTCACTGTTTCGGAACAGTAATGTGACGAATGTCATTAGTGGAGCAGGACATGCTCACTGTTTCAGAACAGTAATGTGACGGATGCCATTAGTGGAGCAGGACATGCTCACTGTTTCAGAACAGTAATGTGACGGATGTCATTATTGGAGGAGGATATGCTCACTGTTTCGGAACAGTAATGTGACGGACGTCATTAGTGGAGCAGGACATGCTCAATGTTTCGGAACAGTAATGTGACGAATGTCATTAGTGGAGCAGGACATGCTTACTGTTTCGAAACAGTAATGTGACGGATGTCATTAGTGGAGCAGGACATGTTCAATGTTTCAGAACAGTAATGTGACGGATGTCATTAGTGGAGCAGGACATGCTCACTGTTTCAGAACAGTAATGTGACGGATGCCATTAGTGGAGCAGGACATGCTCACTGTTTCGGAACAGTAATGTGACGATGTCATTAGTGGAGCAGGACATGCTCACTGTTTCGGAACAGTAATGTGACGGATGTCATTAGTGGAGCAGGACATGCTCACTGTTTCGGAACAGGAATGTGACGGATGTCATTAGTGGAGCAGGACATGCTCATTGTTTCAGAACAGTAATGTGACGGATGTCATTAGTGGAGCAGGACATGCTCACTGTTTCGGAAAAGTAATGTGACTGATGTTATTAGTGGAGCAGGACATGCTCACTGTTTCAGAACAGTAATGTGACGAATGTCATTAGTGGAGCAGGACATGCTCACTGTTTCAGAACAGTAATGTGACGGATGCCATTAGCGGAGCAGGACATGTTCACTGTTTCAGAACAGTAATGTGACGAATGTCATTAGTGGAGCAGGACATGCTCACTGTTTCAGAACAGTAATGTGACGGATGTGACTAGTGGAGCAAGACATGCTCACTGTTTCGGAACAGTAATGTGACGAATGTCATTAGTGGAGCAGGATATGCTCACTGTTTCAGAACAGTAATGTGACGAATGTCATTAGTGGAGTAGTATATGCTCAATGTTTCAGAACAGTAATGTGACGGATGTCATTAGTGGAGCAGGACATGCTCACTGTTTCAGAACAATAATGTGACGAATTACATTAGTGGAGCAGGACATGCTCACGGTTTCGGAACAGTAATGTGACGGATGTCATTAGTGGAGCAGGACATGCTCACGGTTTCAGAACAGTAATGTGACGGATGTCATTAGTGGAGCAGAACACGCCCACGGTTTCAGAACAGTAATGTGACGGATGCCATTAGTGGAGCAGGACATGCTCACTGTTTCGGAACAGTAATGTGACGGATGTCATTAGTGGAGCAGGACTTGCTCACTGTTTCAGAACAGTAATGTGACGAATGTCATTAGTGGAGCAGGACATGCTCACTGTTTCAGAACAGTAATGTGACGGATGCCATTAGTGGAGCAGGACATGCTCACTATTTCAGAACAGTAATGTGACGGATGTCATTATTGGAGGAGGACATGCTCACTGTTTCGGAACAGTAATGTGACGGATGTCATTAGTGGAGCAGGACAAGCTCACTGTTTCGGAACAGTAATGTGACGAATGTCATTAGTGGAACAGGACATGCTCACTGTTTCGGAACAGTAATGTGACGGATGTCATTAGTGGAGCAGGACATGCTCACTGTTTCAGAACAGTAATGTGACGGATGTCATTAGTGGAGCAGGACATGCTGACTGTTTCAGAACAGTAATGTAACGAATGTCATTAGTAGAGCAGGACATGCTCACTGTTTCAGAACAGTAATGTGACGAATGTCATTAGTGGAGCAGGACATGATCACTGTTTCAGAACAGTAATGTGAAGGATGCCATTAGTGGAGCGGGACATGCTCACTGTTTCAGAACAGTAATGTAACGAATGTCATTAGTGGAGCAGGACATGCTCACTGTTTCAGAACAGTAATGTAACGAATGTCATTAGTGGAGCAGGACATGCTCACTGTTTCAGAACAGTAATGTGACGAATGTCATTAGTGGAGCAGGATATGCTCACTGTTTCGGAACAGTAATGTGACGAATGTCATTAGTGGAGCAGGACATGCTCACTGTTTCAGAACAGTAATGTGACGGATGTCATTAGTGGAGCAGGACATGCTCATGGTTTCGGAACAGTAATGTGACGGATGTCATTAGTGGAGCAGGACATGCTCACTGTTTCAGAACAGTAATGTGACGAATGTCATTAGTGGAGCAGGACATGCTCACTGTTTCAGAACAGTAATGTGACGGATGCCAATAGTGGAGCAGGACATGCTCACTGTTTCAGAACAGTAATGTGACGGATGTCATTATTGGAGGAGGATATGCTCACTGTTTCGGAACAGTAATGTGACGGACGTCATTAGTGGAGCAGGACATGCTCAATGTTTCGGAACAGTAATGTGACGAATGTCATTA
Organism: Bathymodiolus brooksi; assembly: GCA_963680875.1. NCBI lineage: Eukaryota > Metazoa > Mollusca > Bivalvia > Mytilida > Modiolidae > Bathymodiolus > Bathymodiolus brooksi. The sequence goes on from OY804577.1 coordinate 145,834,150, forward strand.
GTGGAGCAGGACATGCTTACTGTTTCGAAACAGTAATGTGACGGATGTCATTAGTGGAGCAGGACATGTTCAATGTTTCAGAACAGTAATGTGACGGATGTCATTAGTGGAGCAGGACATGCTCACTGTTTCAGAACAGTAATGTGACGGATGCCATTAGTGGAGCAGGACATGCTCACTGTTTCGGAACAGTAATGTGACGATGTCATTAGTGGAGCAGGACATGCTCACTGTTTCGGAACAGTAATGTGACGGATGTCATTAGTGGAGCAGGACATGCTCACTGTTTCGGAACAGGAATGTGACGGATGTCATTAGTGGAGCAGGACATGCTCATTGTTTCAGAACAGTAATGTGACGGATGTCATTAGTGGAGCAGGACATGCTCACTGTTTCGGAAAAGTAATGTGACTGATGTTATTAGTGGAGCAGGACATGCTCACTGTTTCAGAACAGTAATGTGACGAATGTCATTAGTGGAGCAGGACATGCTCACTGTTTCAGAACAGTAATGTGACGGATGTGACTAGTGGAGCAAGACATGCTCACTGTTTCGGAACAGTAATGTGACGAATGTCATTAGTGGAGCAGGATATGCTCACTGTTTCAGAACAGTAATGTGACGAATGTCATTAGTGGAGTAGTATATGCTCAATGTTTCAGAACAGTAATGTGACGGATGTCATTAGTGGAGCAGGACATGCTCACTGTTTCAGAACAATAATGTGACGAATTACATTAGTGGAGCAGGACATGCTCACGGTTTCGGAACAGTAATGTGACGGATGTCATTAGTGGAGCAGGACATGCTCACGGTTTCAGAACAGTAATGTGACGGATGTCATTAGTGGAGCAGAACACGCCCACGGTTTCAGAACAGTAATGTGACGGATGCCATTAGTGGAGCAGGACATGCTCACTGTTTCGGAACAGTAATGTGACGGATGTCATTAGTGGAGCAGGACTTGCTCACTGTTTCAGAACAGTAATGTGACGAATGTCATTAGTGGAGCAGGACATGCTCACTGTTTCAGAACAGTAATGTGACGGATGCCATTAGTGGAGCAGGACATGCTCACTATTTCAGAACAGTAATGTGACGGATGTCATTATTGGAGGAGGACATGCTCACTGTTTCGGAACAGTAATGTGACGGATGTCATTAGTGGAGCAGGACAAGCTCACTGTTTCGGAACAGTAATGTGACGAATGTCATTAGTGGAACAGGACATGCTCACTGTTTCGGAACAGTAATGTGACGGATGTCATTAGTGGAGCAGGACATGCTCACTGTTTCAGAACAGTAATGTGACGGATGTCATTAGTGGAGCAGGACATGCTGACTGTTTCAGAACAGTAATGTAACGAATGTCATTAGTAGAGCAGGACATGCTCACTGTTTCAGAACAGTAATGTGACGAATGTCATTAGTGGAGCAGGACATGATCACTGTTTCAGAACAGTAATGTGAAGGATGCCATTAGTGGAGCGGGACATGCTCACTGTTTCAGAACAGTAATGTAACGAATGTCATTAGTGGAGCAGGACATGCTCACTGTTTCAGAACAGTAATGTAACGAATGTCATTAGTGGAGCAGGACATGCTCACTGTTTCAGAACAGTAATGTGACGAATGTCATTAGTGGAGCAGGATATGCTCACTGTTTCGGAACAGTAATGTGACGAATGTCATTAGTGGAGCAGGACATGCTCACTGTTTCAGAACAGTAATGTGACGGATGTCATTAGTGGAGCAGGACATGCTCATGGTTTCGGAACAGTAATGTGACGGATGTCATTAGTGGAGCAGGACATGCTCACTGTTTCAGAACAGTAATGTGACGAATGTCATTAGTGGAGCAGGACATGCTCACTGTTTCAGAACAGTAATGTGACGGATGCCATTAGTGGAGCAGGACATGCTCACTGTTTCAGAACAGTAATGTGACGGATGTCATTATTGGAGGAGGATATGCTCACTGTTTCGGAACAGTAATGTGACGGACGTCATTAGTGGAGCAGGACATGCTCAATGTTTCGGAACAGTAATGTGACGAATGTCATTAGTGGAGCAGGACATGCTTACTGTTTCGAAACAGTAATGTGACGGATGTCATTAGTGGAGCAGGACATGTTCAATGTTTCAGAACAGTAATGTGACGGATGTCATTAGTGGAGCAGGACATGCTCACTGTTTCAGAACAGTAATGTGACGGATGCCATTAGTGGAGCAGGACATGCTCACTGTTTCGGAACAGTAATGTGACGATGTCATTAGTGGAGCAGGACATGCTCACTGTTTCGGAACAGTAATGTGACGGATGTCATTAGTGGAGCAGGACATGCTCACTGTTTCGGAACAGGAATGTGACGGATGTCATTAGTGGAGCAGGACATGCTCATTGTTTCAGAACAGTAATGTGACGGATGTCATTAGTGGAGCAGGACATGCTCACTGTTTCGGAAAAGTAATGTGACTGATGTTATTAGTGGAGCAGGACATGCTCACTGTTTCAGAACAGTAATGTGACGAATGTCATTAGTGGAGCAGGACATGCTCACTGTTTCAGAACAGTAATGTGACGGATGCCATTAGTGGAGCAGGACATGTTCACTGTTTCAGAACAGTAATGTGACGAATGTCATTAGTGGAGAAGGACATGCTCACTGTTTCAGAACAGTAATGTGACGGATGTGACTAGTGGAGCAAGACATGCTCACTGTTTCGGAACAGTAATGTGACGAATGTCATTAGTGGAGCAGGATATGCTCACTGTTTCAGAACAGTAATGTGACGAATGTCATTAGTGGAGTAGTATATGCTCAATGTTTCAGAACAGTAATGTGACGGATGCCATTAGTGGAGCAGGACATGCTCACTGTTTCAGAACAGTAACGTGACGGATGCCATTAGTGGAGCAGGACATGCTCACTTTTTCAGAACAGTAATGTGACGGATGTCATTAGTGGAGCAGGACATGCTGACTGTTTCAGAAAAGTAATGTAACGAATGCAATTAGTGGAGCAGGACATGCTCACTGTTTCAGAACAGTAATGTGACGGATGTCATTAGTGGAACAGGACATGTTCAATGTTTCAGAACAGTAATGTGACGGATGCCATTAGTGGAGCAGGACATGCTCACTGTTTCAGAACAGTAATGTGACGGATGTCATTATTGGAGGAGGATATGCTCACTGTTTCGGAACAGTAATGTGACGGACGTCATTAGTGGAGCAGGACATGCTCAATGTTTCGGAACAGTAATGTGACGAATGTCATTAGTGGAGCAGGACATGCTTACTGTTTCGAAACAGTAATGTGACGGATGTCATTAGTGGAGCAGGACATGTTCAATGTTTCAGAACAGTAATGTGACGGATGTCATTAGTGGAGCAGGACATGCTCACTGTTTCAGAACAGTAATGTGACGGATGCCATTAGTGGAGCAGGACATGCTCACTGTTTCGGAACAGTAATGTGACGATGTCATTAGTGGAGCAGGACATGCTCACTGTTTCGGAACAGTAATGTGACGGATGTCATTAGTGGAGCAGGACATGCTCACTGTTTCGGAACAGGAATGTGACGGATGTCATTAGTGGAGCAGGACATGCTCATTGTTTCAGAACAGTAATGTGACGGATGTCATTAGTGGAGCAGGACATGCTCACTGTTTCGGAAAAGTAATGTGACTGATGTTATTAGTGGAGCAGGACATGCTCACTGTTTCAGAACAGTAATATGACGAATGTCATTAGTGGAGCAGGACATGCTCACTGTTTCAGAACAGTAATGTGACGGATGCCATTAGTGGAGCAGGACATGTTCACTGTTTCAGAACAGTAATGTGACGAATGTCATTAGTGGAGCAGGACATGCTCACTGTTTCAGAACAGTAATGTGACGGATGTGACTAGTGGAGCAAGACATGCTCACTGTTTCGGAACAGTAATGTGACGAATGTCATTAGTGGAGCAGGATATGCTCACTGTTTCAGAACAGTAATGTGACGAATGTCATTAGTGGAGTAGTATATGCTCAATGTTTCAGAACAGTAATGTGACGGATGCCATTAGTGGAGCAGGACATGCTCACTGTTTCAGAACAGTAACGTGACGGATGCCATTAGTGGAGCAGGACATGCTCACTGTTTCAGAACAGTAATGTGACGGATGTCATTAGTGGAACAGGACATGTTCAATGTTTCAGAACAGTAATGTGACGGATGCTATTAGTGGAGCAGGACATGCTCACTGTTTCAGAACAGTAATGTAACGAATGTCATTAGTGGAGCAGGACATGCTCATTGTTTCAGAACAGTAATGTGACGGATGTCATTAGTGGAGCAGGACATGCTCACTGTTTCAGAACAGTAATGTAACGAATGTCATTAGTGGAGCAGGACATGCTCACTGTTTCAGAACAGTAATGTGACGGATGTCATTAGTGGAGCAGGACATGCTCACTGTTTCGGAACAGTAATGTGACGGATGTCATTAGTGGAGCAGGACATGCTCAATGTTTCAGAACAGTAATGTGACGGATGTCATTAGTGGAGCAGGACATGCTCACTGTTTCGGAACAGTAATGTGACGAATGTCATTAGTGGAGCAGGACATGCTCACTGTTTCGGAACAGTAATGTGACGGATGTCATTAGTGGAGCAGGACATGCTCAATGTTTCAGAACAGTAATATGACGGATGTGATTAGTGGAGCAGGACATGCTCACTGTTTCAGAACAGTAATGTGATGGATGCCATTAGTGGAGCAGGACATGCTCACTGTTTCGGAACAGTAATGTGACGATGTCATTAGTGGAGCAGGACATGCTCACTGTTTCGGAACAGTAATGTGACGGATGTCATTAGTGGAGCAGGACATGCTCACTGTTTCGGAACAGGAATGTGACGGATGTCATTAGTGGAGCAGGACATGCTCACTGTTTCAGAACAGTAATGTGACGGATGTCATTAGTGGAGCAGGATATGCTCACTGTTTCGGAAAAGTAATGTGACTGATGTCATTAGTGGAGCAGGACATGCTCACTGTTTCAGAACAGTAATGTGACGAATGTCATTAGTGGAGCAGGACATGCTCACTGTTTCAGAACAGTAATGTGACGGATGCCATTAGTGGAGCAGGACATGTTCACTGTTTCAGAACAGTAATGTGACGAATGTCATTAATGGAGCAGGACATGCTCACTGTTTCAGAACAGTAATGTGACGGATGTCACTAGTGGAGCAAGACATGCTCAATGTTTCGGAACAGTAATGTGACGAATGTCATTAGTGGAGCAGGACATGCTCACTGTTTAAGAACAGTAATGTGACGGATGTCATTAGTGGAGTAGTACATGCTCACTGTTTCAGAACAGTAATGTGACGGATGCCATTAGTGGAGCAGGACATGCTCACTGTTTCAGAACAGTAATGTGACGGATGCCATTAGTGGAGCAGGACATGCTCACTTTTTCAGAACAGTAATGTGACGGATGTCATTAGTGGAGCAGGACATGCTGACTGTTTCAGAAAAGTAATGTAACGAATGCAATTAGTGGAGCAGGACATGCTCACTGTTTCAGAACAGTAATGTGACGGATGTCATTAGTGGAACAGGACATGCTCAGTGTTTCAGAACAGTAATGTGACGAATGTCATTAGTGGAGCAGGACATGCTCACTGTTTCAGAACAGTAATGTAACGAATGTCATTAGTGGAGCAGGACATGCTCACTGTTTCAGAACAGTAATGTGACGAATGTCATTAGTGGAGCAGGACATGCTCACTGTTTCGGAACAGTAATGTGACGGATGTCATTAGTGGAGCAGGACATGCTCACTGTTTCGGAACAGTAATGCGACGGATGTCATTAGTGGAGCAGGACATGCTCACTGTTTCAGAACAGTAATGTGACGAATGTCATTAGTGGAGCAGGACATGCTCACTGTTTCAGAACAGTAATGTGACGGATGCCATTAGTGGAGCAGGACATGCTCACTGTTTCAGAACAGTAATGTGACGGATGTCATTATTGGAGGAGGATATTCTCACTATTTCGGAACAGTAATGTGTCGGACGTCATTAGTGGAGCAGGACATGCTCACTATTTCGGAACAGTAATGTGACGAATGTCATTAGTGGAGCAGGACATGCTCACTGTTTCGGAACAGTAATGTGACGGATGTCATTAGTGGAGCAGGACATGCTCAATGTTTCAGAACAGTAATGTGACGGATGTGATTAGTGGAGCAGGACATGCTCACTGTTTCAGAACAGTAATGTGATGGATGCCATTAGTGGAGCAGGACATGCTCACTGTTTCGGAACAGTAATGTGACGATATCATTAGTGGAGCAGGACATGCTCACTGTTTCGGAACAGTAATGTGACGGATGTCATTAGTGGAGCAGTACATGCTCACTGTTTTGGAACAGGAATGTGACGGATGTCATTAGTGGAGCAGGACATGCTCACTGTTTCAGAACAGTAATGTGACGGATGTCATTAGTGGAGCAGGAGATGCTCACTGTTTCGGAAAAGTAATGTGACTGATGTCATTAGTGGAGCAGGACATGCTCACTGTTTCAGAACAGTAATGTGACGAATGTCATTAATGGAGCAGGACATGCTCACTGTTTCCGAACAGTAATGTGACTGATGTCACTAGTGGAGCAAGACATGCTCACTGTTTCGGAACAGTAATGTGACGAATGTCATTAGTGGAGCAGGACATGCTCACTGTTTCAGAAAAGTAATGTGACGGATGTCACTAGTGGAGCAAGACATGCTCACTGTTTCGGAACAGTAATGTGACGAATGTCATTAGTGGAGCAGGACATGCTCACTGTTTAAGAACAGTAATGTGACGGATGTCATTAGTGGAGTAGTACATGCTCACTGTTTCAGAACAGTAATGTGACGGATGCCATTAGTGGAGCAGGACATGCTCACTGTTTCAGAACAGTAATGTGACGGATGCCATTAGTGGAGCAGGATATGCTCACTTTTTCGGAACAGTAATGTGACGGATGTCATTAGTGGAGCAGGACATGTTCACTGTTTCAGAACAGTAATGTGACGGATGTCATTAGTGGAGCAGGACATGCTCTCTGTTTCAGAACAGTAATGTGACGGATGCCACTAGTGGAGCAGAATATGCTCACTGTTTCGGAACAGTAATGTGACGGATGTCATTAATGGAGCAGGACATGCTCACTGTTTCAGAACAGTAATGTGACGAATGTCATTAGTGGAGCAGGACATGCTCACTGTTTCAGAACAGTAATGTGACGGATGTCATTAGTGGAGCAGGACATGCTCACTGTTTCGGAACAGTAATGTGACGAATGTCATTAGTGGAGCAGGACCTGCTCACTGTTTCAGAACAGTAATGTGACGGATGTCATTAGTGGAGCAGGACATGCTCACGGTTTCAGAACAGTAATGTGACGGATGCCATTAGTGGAGCAGTACATGCTCACTGTTTCGGAACAGTAATGTGATGGATGTCATTAGTGGAGCAGGACATGCTCACTGTTTCAGAACAGTAATGTGACGGATGTCATTAGTGGAGCAGGACATGTTCACTGTTTCAGAACAGTAATGTGACGGATGCTATTAGTGGAGCAGGACATGCTCACTGTTTCAGAACAGTAATGTAACGAATGTCATTAGTGGAGCAGGACATACTCACTGTTTCAGAACAGTAATGTGACGAATGTCATTAGTGGAGCAGGACATGCTCACTGTTTCGGAACAGTAATGTGACGAATGTCATTAGTGGAGCAGGACATGCTCACTGTTTAAGAACAGTAATGTGACGGATGTCATTAGTGGAGTAGTACATGCTCACTGTTTCAGAACAGTAATGTGACGGATGCCATTAGTGGAGCAGGACATGCTCACTGTTTCGGAACAGTAATGTGACGGATGCCATTAGTGGAGCAGGACATGCTCACTTTTTCAGAACAGTAATGTGACGGATGTCATTAGTGGAGCAGGACATGCTGACTGTTTCAGAAAAGTAATGTGACGGATGTCATTAGTGGAACAGGACATGTTCAATGTTTCGGAACAGTAATGTGACGAATGTCATTAGTGGAGCAGGACATGCTCACTGTTTAAGAACAGTAATGTGACGGATGTCATTAGTGGAGTAGTACATGCTCACTGTTTCAAAACAGTAATGTGACGGATGTCATTAGTGGAACAGGACATGTTCAATGTTTCAGAACAGTAATGTGACGGATGCTATTAGTGGAGCAGGACATGCTCACTGTTTCAGAACAGTGATGTAACGAATGTCATTAGTGGAGCAGGACATGCTCACTGTTTCAGAGCAGTAATGTGACGAATGTCATTAGTGGAGCAGGACATGCTCACTGTTTCAGAACAGTAATGTGACGAATGTCATTAGTGGAGCAGGACCTGCTCACTGTTTCAGAACAGTAATGTGACGGATGTCATTAGTGGAGCAGGATATGCTCACGGTTTCAGAACAGTAATGTGACGGATGCCATTAGTGGAGCAGTACATGCTCACTGTTTCGGAACAGTAATGTGATGGATGTCATTAGTGGAGCAGGACATGCTCACTGTTTAAGAACAGTAATGTGACGGATGTCATTAGTGGAGCAGGACATGTTCACTGTTTCAGAACAGTAATGTGACGGATGCTATTAGTGGAGCAGGACATGCTCACTGTTTCAGAACAGTAATGTAACGAATGTCATTAGTGGAGCAGGACATACTCACTGTTTCAGAACAGTAATGTGACGAATGTCATTAGTGGAGCAGGACATGCTCACTGTTTCGGAACAGTAATGTGACGGATGTCATTAGTGGAGCAGGACATGCTCACGGTTTCAGAACAGTAATGTGACGGATGTCATTAGTGGAGCAGGACATGCTCACGGTTTCAGAACAGTAATGTGACGAATGCCATTAGTGGAGCAGGACATGCTCACTGTTTCGGAACAGTAATGTGACGGATGTCATTAGTGGAGCAGGACATGCTCACTGTTTCAGAACAGTAATGTGACGAATGTCATTAGTGGAGCAGGACATTCTCACTGTTTCAGAACAGTAATGTGACGGATGTCATTAGTGGAGCAGGACATGCTCACTGTTTCAGAACAGTAATGTGACGAATGTCATTAGTGGAGCAGGACATGCTCACTGTTTCGGAACAGTAATGTGACGGATGCCATTAGTGGAGCAGGACATGCTCACTGTTTCAGAACAGTAATGTGACGAATGTCATTAGTGGATCAGGACATGCTCACTGTTTCGGAATAGTAATGTGACGGATGCCATTAGTGGAGCAGGACATGCTCACTGTTTCGGAATAGTAATGTGACGGATGTCATTAATGGAGCAGGACATGCTCACTGTTTCAGAACAGTAATGTGACGGATGTCAATAGTGGAGCAGGACATGGTCACTGTTTCAGAACAGTAATGTGACGGATGCCATTAGTGGAGCAGGACATGTTCACTGTTTCAGAAAAGTAATGTGACGGATGCTATTAGTGGAGCAGGACATGCTCACTTTTTTCAGAACAGTAATGTGACGAATGTCATTAGTGGAGCAGGACATGCTCACTGTTTCAGAACAGTAATGTGACGAATGTCATTAGTGGAGCAGGACATGCTCACTGTTTCAGAACAATAATGTGACGGATGTCATTAGTGGAGCAGGACATGCTCTCTGTTTCAGAACAGTAATGTGACGGATGCCACTAGTGGAGCAGAATATGCTCACTGTTTCGGAACAGTAATGTGACGGATGTCATTAATGGAGCAGGACATGCTCACTGTTTCAGAACAGTAATGTGAAGAATGTCATTAGTGGAGCAGGACATGCTCACTGTTTCGGAACAGTAATGTGACGGATGTCATTAGTGGAGCAGGACATGCTCACTGTTTCGGAACAGTAATGTGACGGATGCCATTAGTGGAGCAGGACATGCTCACTGTTTCAGAACAGTAATTTAACGAATGTCATTAGTGGAGCAGGACATGCTCACTGTTTCAGAACAGTAATGTGACGAATGTCATTAGTGGATCAGGACATGCTCACTGTTTCGGAACAGTAATGTGACGGATGCCATTAGTGGAGCAGGACATGCTCACTGTTTCGAAACAGTAATGTGACGGATGTCATTAGTGGAGCAGGACATGCTCACTGTTTCAGAACAGTAATGTGACGGATGTCATTAGTGGAGCAGGACATGTTCACTGTTTCAGAACAGTAATGTGACGGATGCCATTAGTGGAGCAGGACATGCTCACTGTTTCAGAACAGTAATGTAACGAATGTCATTAGTGGAGCAGGACATACTCACTGTTTCAGAACAGTAATGTGACGAATGTCATTAGTGGAGCAGGACATGCTCACGGTTTCAGAACAATAATGTGACGAATGCCATTAGTGGAGCAGGACATGCTCACTGTTTCGGAACAGTAATGTGATGGATGTCATTAGTGGAGCAGGACATGCTCACTGTTTCAGAACAGTAATGTGACGAATGTCATTAGTGGAGCAGGACATGCTCACTGTTTCAGAACAGTAATGTGACGGATGTCATTAGTGGAGCAGGACATGCTCACTGTTTCGGAACAGTAATGTGACGGATACCATTAGTGGAGCAGGACATGCTCACTGTTTCAGAACAGTAATGTGACGAATGTCATTAGTGGAGCAGGACATGCTCACTGTTTCAGAACAGTAATGTAACGAATGTCATTAGTGGAGCAGGACATGCTCACTGTTTCAGAACAGTAATGTGACGAATGTCATTAGTGGAGCAGGACATGCTCACTGTTTCGGAACAGTAATGTGACGGATGTCATTAGTGGAGCAGGACATGCTCAATGTTTCAGAACAGTAATGTGACGGATGTCATTAATGGAGCAGGACATGCTCACTGTTTCGGAACAGTAATGCGACGGATGTCATTAGTGGAGCAGGACATGCTCACTGTTTCAGAACAGTAATGTGACGAATGTCATTAGTGGAGCAGGACATGCTCACTGTTTCAGAACAGTAATGTGACGGATGCCATTAGTGGAGCAGGACATGCTCACTGTTTCAGAACAGTAATGTGACGGATGTCATTATTGGAGGAGGATATGCTCACTATTTCGGAACAGTAATGTGTCGGACGTCATTAGTGGAGCAGGACATGCTCACTGTTTCGGAACAGTAATGTGACGAATGTCATTAGTGGAGCAGGACATGCTCACTGTTTCGGAACAGTAATGTGACGGATGTCATTAGTGGAGCAGGACATGCTCAATGTTTCAGAACAGTAATGTGACGGATGTGATTAGTGGAGCAGGACATGCTCACTGTTTCAGAACAGTAATGTGATGGATGCCATTAGTGGAGCAGGACATGCTCACTGTTTCGGAACAGTAATGTGACGATGTCATTAGTGGAGCAGGACATGCCCACTGTTTCGGAACAGTAATGTGACGAATGTCATTAGTGGAGCAGGACATGCTCACTGTTTAAGAACAGTAATGTGACGGATGTCATTAGTGGAGCAGGACATGTTCACTGTTTCAGAACAGTAATGTGACGGATGCTATTAGTGGAGCAGGACATGCTCACTGTTTCAGAACAGTAATGTAACGAATGTCATTAGTGGAGCAGGACATACTCACTGTTTCAGAACAGTAATGTGACGAATGTCATTAGTGGAGCAGGACATGCTCACTGTTTCGGAACAGTAATGTGACGGATGTCATTAGTGGAGCAGGACATGCTCACGGTTTCAGAACAGTAATGTGACGGATGTCATTAGTGGAGCAGGACATGCTCACGGTTTCAGAACAGTAATGTGACGAATGCCATTAGTGGAGCAGGACATGCTCACTGTTTCGGAACAGTAATGTGACGGATGTCATTAGTGGAGCAGGACATGCTCACTGTTTCAGAACAGTAATGTGACGAATGTCATTAGTGGAGCAGGACATTCTCACTGTTTCAGAACAGTAATGTGACGGATGTCATTAGTGGAGCAGGACATGCTCACTGTTTCAGAACAGTAATGTGACGAATGTCATTAGTGGAGCAGGACATGTTCACTGTTTCGGAACAGTAATGTGACGGATGCCATTAGTGGAGCAGGACATGCTCACTGTTTCAGAACAGTAATGTGACGAATGTCATTAGTGGATCAGGACATGCTCACTGTTTCGGAATAGTAATGTGACGGATGCCATTAGTGGAGCAGGACATGCTCACTGTTTCGGAATAGTAATGTGACGGATGTCATTAATGGAGCAGGACATGCTCACTGTTTCAGAACAGTAATGTGACGGATGTCAATAGTGGAGCAGGACATGCTCACTGTTTCGGAACAGTAATGTGACGGATGTCATTAGTGGAGCAGGACATGCTCAATGTTTCAGAACAGTAATGTGACGGATGTGATTAGTGGAGCAGGACATGCTCACTGTTTCAGAACAGTAATGTGATGGATGCCATTAGTGGAGCAGGACATGCTCACTGTTTCGGAACAGTAATGTGACGATGTCATTAGTGGAGCAGGACATGCCCACTGTTTCGGAACAGTAATGTGACGGATGTCATTAGTGGAGCAGGACATGCTCACTGTTTAAGAACAGTAATGTGACGGATGTCATTAGTGGAGCAGGACATGTTCACTGTTTCAGAACAGTAATGTGACGGATGCTATTAGTGGAGCAGGACATGCTCACTGTTTCAGAACAGTAATGTAACGAATGTCATTAGTGGAGCAGGACATACTCACTGTTTCAGAACAGTAATGTGACGAATGTCATTAGTGGAGCAGGACATGCTCACTGTTTCGGAACAGTAATGTGACGGATGTCATTAGTGGAGCAGGACATGCTCACGGTTTCAGAACAGTAATGTGACGGATGTCATTAGTGGAGCAGGACATGCTCACAGTTTCAGAACAGTAATGTGACGAATGCCATTAGTGGAGCAGGACATGCTCACTGTTTCGGAACAGTAATGTGACGGATGTCATTAGTGGAGCAGGACATGCTCACTGTTTCAGAACAGTAATGTGACGAATGTCATTAGTGGAGCAGGACATTCTCACTGTTTCAGAACAGTAATGTGACGGATGTCATTAGTGGAGCAGGACATGCTCACTGTTTCAGAACAGTAATGTGACGAATGTCATTAGTGGAGCAGGACATGCTCACTGTTTCGGAACAGTAATGTGACGGATGCCATTAGTGGAGCAGGACATGCTCACTGTTTCAGAACAGTAATGTGACGAATGTCATTAGTGGATCAGGACATGCTCACTGTTTCGGAATAGTAATGTGACGGATGCCATTAGTGGAGCAGGACATGCTCACTGTTTCGGAATAGTAATGTGACGGATGTCATTAATGGAGCAGGACATGCTCACTGTTTCAGAACAGTAATGTGACGGATGTCAATAGTGGAGCAGGACATGGTCACTGTTTCAGAACAGTAATGTGACGGATGTCATTAATGGAGCAGGACATGCTCACTGTTTCGGAACAGTAATGCGACGGATGTCATTAGTGGAGCAGGACATGCTCACTGTTTCAGAACAGTAATGTGACGAATGTCATTAGTGGAGCAGGACATGCTCACTGTTTCGGAACAGTAATGTGACGGATGTCATTAGTGGAGCAGGACATGCTCACGGTTTCAGAACAGTAATGTGACGGATGTCATTAGTGGAGCAGGACATGCTCACGGTTTCAGAACAGTAATGTGACGAATGCCATTAGTGGAGCAGGACATGCTCACTGTTTCGGAACAGTAATGTGACGGATGTCATTAGTGGAGCAGGACATGCTCACTGTTTCAGAACAGTAATGTGACGAATGTCATTAGTGGAGCAGGACATTCTCACTGTTTCAGAACAGTAATGTGACGGATGTCATTAGTGGAGCAGGACATGCTCACTGTTTCAGAACAGTAATGTGACGAATGTCATTAGTGGAGCAGGACATGTTCACTGTTTCGGAACAGTAATGTGACGGATGCCATTAGTGGAGCAGGACATGCTCACTGTTTCAGAACAGTAATGTGACGAATGTCATTAGTGGATCAGGACATGCTCACTGTTTCGGAATAGTAATGTGACGGATGCCATTAGTGGAGCAGGACATGCTCACTGTTTCGGAATAGTAATGTGACGGATGTCATTAATGGAGCAGGACATGCTCACTGTTTCAGAACAGTAATGTGACGGATGTCAATAGTGGAGCAGGACATGCTCACTGTTTCGGAACAGTAATGTGTCGGATGTCATTAGTGGAGCAGGACATGCTCAATGTTTCAGAACAGTAATGTGACGGATGTGATTAGTGGAGCAGGACATGCTCACTGTTTCAGAACAGTAATGTGATGGATGCCATTAGTGGAGCAGGACATGCTCACTGTTTCGGAACAGTAATGTGACGATGTCATTAGTGGAGCAGGACATGCCCACTGTTTCGGAACAGTAATGTGACGGATGTCATTAGTGGAGCAGGACATGCTCACTGTTTAAGAACAGTAATGTGACGGATGTCATTAGTGGAGCAGGACATGTTCACTGTTTCAGAACAGTAATGTGACGGATGCTATTAGTGGAGCAGGACATGCTCACTGTTTCAGAACAGTAATGTAACGAATGTCATTAGTGGAGCAGGACATACTCACTGTTTCAGAACAGTAATGTGACGAATGTCATTAGTGGAGCAGGACATGCTCACTGTTTCGGAACAGTAATGTGACGGATGTCATTAGTGGAGCAGGACATGCTCACGGTTTCAGAACAGTAATGTGACGGATGTCATTAGTGGAGCAGGACATGCTCACGGTTTCAGAACAGTAATGTGACGAATGCCATTAGTGGAGCAGGACATGCTCACTGTTTCGGAACAGTAATGTGACGGATGTCATTAGTGGAGCAGGACATGCTCACTGTTTCAGAACAGTAATGTGACGAATGTCATTAGTGGAGCAGGACATTCTCACTGTTTCAGAACAGTAATGTGACGGATGTCATTAGTGGAGCAGGACATGCTCACTGTTTCAGAACAGTAATGTGACGAATGTCATTAGTGGAGCAGGACATGCTCACTGTTTCGGAACAGTAATGTGACGGATGCCATTAGTGGAGCAGGACATGCTCACTGTTTCAGAACAGTAATGTGACGAATGTCATTAGTGGATCAGGACATGCTCACTGTTTCGGAATAGTAATGTGACGGATGCCATTAGTGGAGCAGGACATGCTCACTGTTTCGGAATAGTAATGTGACGGATGTCATTAATGGAGCAGGACATGCTCACTGTTTCAGAACAGTAATGTGACGGATGTCAATAGTGGAGCAGGACATGGTCACTGTTTCAGAACAGTAATGTGACGGATGTCATTAATGGAGCAGGACATGCTCACTGTTTCGGAACAGTAATGCGACGGATGTCATTAGTGGAGCAGGACATGCTCACTGTTTCAGAACAGTAATGTGACGAATGTCATTAGTGGAGCAGGACATGCTCACTGTTTCAGAACAGTAATGTGACGGATGCCATTAGTGGAGCAGGACATGCTCACTGTTTCAGAACAGTAATGTGACGGATGTCATTATTGGAGGAGGATATGCTCACTATTTCGGAACAGTAATGTGTCGGACGTCATTAGTGGAGCAGGACATGCTCACTGTTTCGGAACAGTAATGTGACGAATGTCATTAGTGGAGCAGGACATGCTCACTGTTTCGGAACAGTAATGTGACGGATGTCATTAGTGGAGCAGGACATGCTCAATGTTTCAGAACAGTAATGTGACGGATGTGATTAGTGGAGCAGGACATGCTCACTGTTTCAGAACAGTAATGTGATGGATGCCATTAGTGGAGCAGGACATGCTCACTGTTTCGGAACAGTAATGTGACGATGTCATTAGTGGAGCAGGACATGCCCACTGTTTCGGAACAGTAATGTGACGGATGTCATTAGTGGAGCAGGACATGCTCACTGTTTAAGAACAGTAATGTGACGGATGTCATTAGTGGAGCAGGACATGTTCACTGTTTCAGAACAGTAATGTGACGGATGCTATTAGTGGAGCAGGACATGCTCACTGTTTCAGAACAGTAATGTAACGAATGTCATTAGTGGAGCAGGACATACTCACTGTTTCAGAACAGTAATGTGACGAATGTCATTAGTGGAGCAGGACATGCTCACTGTTTCGGAACAGTAATGTGACGGATGTCATTAGTGGAGCAGGACATGCTCACGGTTTCAGAACAGTAATGTGACGGATGTCATTAGTGGAGCAGGACATGCTCACGGTTTCAGAACAGTAATGTGACGAATGCCATTAGTGGAGCAGGACATGCTCACTGTTTCGGAACAGTAATGTGACGGATGTCATTAGTGGAGCAGGACATGCTCACTGTTTCAGAACAGTAATGTGACGAATGTCATTAGTGGAGCAGGACATTCTCACTGTTTCAGAACAGTAATGTGACGGATGTCATTAGTGGAGCAGGACATGCTCACTGTTTCAGAACAGTAATGTGACGGATGTCATTAGTGGAGCAGGACATGCTCACTGTTTCGGAACAGTAATGTGACGGATGCCATTAGTGGAGCAGGACATGCTCACTGTTTCAGAACAGTAATGTGACGAATGTCATTAGTGGATCAGGACATGCTCACTGTTTCGGAATAGTAATGTGACGGATGCCATTAGTGGAGCAGGACATGCTCACTGTTTCGGAATAGTAATGTGACGGATGTCATTAATGGAGCAGGACATGCTCACTGTTTCAGAACAGTAATGTGACGGATGTCAATAGTGGAGCAGGACATGGTCACTGTTTCAGAACAGTAATGTGACGGATGCCATTAGTGGAGCAGGACATGTTCACTGTTTCAGAAAAGTAATGTGACGGATGCTATTAGTGGAGCAGGACATGCTCACTTTTTTCAGAACAGTAATGTGACGAATGTCATTAGTGGAGCAGGACATGCTCACTGTTTCAGAACAGTAATGTGACGAATGTCATTAGTGGAGCAGGACATGCTCACTGTTTCAGAACAATAATGTGACGGATGTCATTAGTGGAGCAGGACATGCTCTCTGTTTCAGAACAGTAATGTGACGGATGCCACTAGTGGAGCAGAATATGCTCACTGTTTCGGAACAGTAATGTGACGGATGTCATTAATGGAGCAGGACATGCTCACTGTTTCAGAACAGTAATGTGAAGAATGTCATTAGTGGAGCAGGACATGCTCACTGTTTCGGAACAGTAATGTGACGGATGTCATTAGTGGAGCAGGACATGCTCACTGTTTCGGAACAGTAATGTGACGGATGCCATTAGTGGAGCAGGACATGCTCACTGTTTCAGAACAGTAATTTAACGAATGTCATTAGTGGAGCAGGACATGCTCACTGTTTCAGAACAGTAATGTGACGAATGTCATTAGTGGATCAGGACATGCTCACTGTTTCGGAACAGTAATGTGACGGATGCCATTAGTGGAGCAGGACATGCTCACTGTTTCGAAACAATAATGTGACGGATGTCATTAGTGGAGCAGGACATGCTCACTGTTTCAGAACAGTAATGTGACGGATGTCATTAGTGGAGCAGGACATGTTCACTGTTTCAGAACAGTAATGTGACGGATGCCATTAGTGGAGCAGGACATGCTCACTGTTTCAGAACAGTAATGTAACGAATGTCATTAGTGGAGCAGGACATACTCACTGTTTCAGAACAGTAATGTGACGAATGTCATTAGTGGAGCAGGACATGCTCACTGTTTCGGAACAGTAATGTGACGGATGTCATTAGTGGAGCAGGACATGCTCACTGTTTCAGAACAGTAATGTGACGGATTTCATTAGTGGAGCAGGACATGCTCACGGTTTCAGAACAATAATGTGACGAATGCCATTAGTGGAGCAGGACATGCTCACTGTTTCGGAACAGTAATGTGATGGATGTCATTAGTGGAGCAGGACATGCTCACTGTTTCAGAACAGTAATGTGACGAATGTCATTAGTGGAGCAGGACATGCTCACTGTTTCAGAACAGTAATGTGACGGATGTCATTAGTGGAGCAGGACATGCTCACTGTTTCGGAACAGTAATGTGACGGATACCATTAGTGGAGCAGGAGATGCTCACTGTTTCAGAACAGTAATGTGACGAATGTCATTAGTGGAGCAGGACATGCTCACTGTTTCAGAACAGTAATGTAACGAATGTCATTAGTGGAGCAGGACATGCTCACTGTTTCAGAACAGTAATGTGACGAATGTCATTAGTGGAGCAGGACATGCTCACTGTTTCGGAACAGTAATGTGACGGATGTCATTAGTGGAGCAGGACATGCTCAATGTTTCAGAACAGTAATGTGACGGATGTCATTAATGGAGCAGGACATGCTCACTGTTTCGGAACAGTAATGCGACGGATGTCATTAGTGGAGCAGGACATGCTCACTGTTTCAGAACAGTAATGTGACGAATGTCATTAGTGGAGCAGGACATGCTCACTGTTTCAGAACAGTAATGTGACGGATGCCATTAGTGGAGCAGGACATGCTCACTGTTTCAGAACAGTAATGTGACGGATGTCATTATTGGAGGAGGATATGCTCACTATTTCGGAACAGTAATGTGTCGGACGTCATTAGTGGAGCAGGACATGCTCACTGTTTCGGAACAGTAATGTGACGAATGTCATTAGTGGAGCAGCACATGCTCACTGTTTCGGAACAGTAATGTGACGGATGTCATTAGTGGAGCAGGACATGCTCAATGTTTCAGAACAGTAATGTGACGGATGTGATTAGTGGAGCAGGACATGCTCACTGTTTCAGAACAGTAATGTGATGGATGCCATTAGTGGAGCAGGACATGCTCACTGTTTCGGAACAGTAATGTGACGATGTCATTAGTGGAGCAGGACATGCCCACTGTTTCGGAACAGTAATGTGACGGATGTCATTAGTGGAGCAGTACATGCTCACTGTTTCGGAACAGGAATGTGACGGATGTCATTAGTGGAGCAGGACATGCTCACTGTTTCAGAACAATAATGTGACGGATGTCATTAGTGGAACAGGACATGCTCACTGTTTCAGAACAGTAATGTGACGGATGCCATTAGTGGAGCAGGACATGTTCACTGTTTCAGAACAGTAATGTGACGAATGTCATTAATGGAGCAGGACATGCTCACTGTTTCAGAAAAGTATGTGACGGATGTCACTAGTGGAGCAAGACATGCTCACTGTTTCGGAACAGTAATGTGACGAATGTCATTAGTGGAGCAGGACATGCTCACTGTTTAAGAACAGTAATGTGACGGATGTCATTAGTGGAGTAGTACATGCTCACTGTTTCAGAACAGTAATGTGACGGATGCCATTAGTGGAGCAGGACATGCTCACTGTTTCAGAACAGTAATGTGACGGATGCCATTAGTGGAGCAGGACATGCTCACTTTTTCAGAACAGTAATGTGACGGATGTCATTAGTGGAGCAGGACATGCTGACTGTTTCAGAAAAGTAATGTAACGAATGCAATTAGTGGAGCAGGACATGCTCACTGTTTCAGAACAGTAATGTGACGGATGTCATTAGTGGAACAGGACATGTTCAATGTTTCAGAACAGTAATGTGACGGATGCCATTAGTGGAGCAGGACATGCTCACTGTTTCAGAACATTAATGTAACGAATGTCATTAGTGGAGCAGGACATGCTCACTGTTTCAGAACAGTAATGTGACGAATGTCATTAGTGGAGCAGGACATGCTCACTGTTTCAGAACAGTAATGTGACGAATGTCATTAGTGGAGCAGGACCTGCTCACTGTTTCAGAACAGTAATGTGACGGATGTCATTAGTGGAGCAGGACATGCTCACGGTTTCAGAACAGTAATGTGACGGATGCCATTAGTGGAGCAGTACATGCTCACTGTTTCGGAACAGTAATGTGATGGATGTCATTAGTGGAGCAGAACATGCTCACTGTTTCAGAACAGTAATGTGACGGATGTCATTAGTGGAGCAGGACATGTTCACTGTTTCAGAACAGTAATGTGACGGATGCTTTTAGTGGAGCAGGACATGCTCACTGTTTCAGAACAGTAATGTAACGAATGTCATTAGTGGAGCAGGACATACTCACTGTTTCAGAACAGTAATGTGACGAATGTCATTAGTGGAGCAGGACATGCTCACTGTTTCGGAACAGTAATGTGACGGATGTCATTAGTGGAGCAGGACATGCTCACGGTTTCAGAACAGTAATGTGACGGATGTCATTAGTGGAGCAGGACATGCTCACGGTTTCAGAACAGTAATGTGACGAATGCCATTAGTGGAGCAGGACATGCTCACTGTTTCGGAACAGTAATGTGACGGATGTCATTAGTGGAGCAGGACATGCTCACTGTTTCGGAACAGTAATGTGACGAATGTCATTAGTGGAGCAGGACATGCTCACTGTTTCAGAACAGTAATGTGACGGATGTCATTAGTGGAGCAGGACATGCTCACTGTTTCAGAACAGTAATGTGACGAATGTCATTAGTGGAGCAGGACATGCTCACTGTTTCGGAACAGTAATGTGACGGATGCCATTAGTGGAGCAGGACATGCTCACTGTTTCAGAACAGTAATGTGACGAATGTCATTAATGGATCAGGACATGCTCACTGTTTCGGAATAGTAATGTGACGGATGCCATTAGTGGATCAGGACATGCTCACTGTTTCGGAATAGTAATGTGACGGATGTCATTAGTGGAGCAGGACATGGTCACTGTTTCAGAACAGTAATGTGACGGATGCCATTAGTGGAACAGGACATGCTCACTGTTTCAGAACAGTAATGTGACGGATGTCATTAGTGGAGCAGGACATGGTCACTGTTTCAGAACAGTAATGTGACGGATGCCATTAGTGGAGCAGGACATGCTCACTGTTTCGGAACAGTAATGTGACGGATGTCATTAGTGGAGCAGGACATGCTCACTGTTTCAGAACAGTAATGTGACGGATGTCATTAGTGGAGCAGGATATGCTCACTGTTTCGGAACAGTAATGTGACGAATGTCATTAGTGGAGTAGGACATGCTCACTGTTTCAGAACAGTAATGTGACGGATGCCATTAGTGGAGCAGTACATGCTCACTGTTTCGGAACAGTAATGTGATGGATGTCATTAGTGGAGCAGGACATGCTCACTGTTTCAGAACAGTAATGTGACGGATGTCATTAGTGGATTAGTACATGCTCACTGTTTCAGAACAGTAATGTGACGGATGCCATTAGTGGAGCAGGACATGCTCACTGTTTCAGAAAAGTAATGTGACGGGTGCCATTAGTGGAGCAGGACCTGCTCACTTTTTCAGAACAGTAATGTGACGGATGTCATTAGTGGAGCAGGACATGCTCACTGTTTCAGAAAAGTAATGTAACGAATGACATTAGTGGAGCAGGACATGCTCACTGTTTCAGAACAGTAATGTGACGGATGTCATTAGTGGAGCAGGACATGTTCACTGTTTCAGAACAGTAATGTGACGGATGCTATTAGTGGAGCAGGACATGCTCACTGTTTCAGAACAGTAATGTAACGAATGTCATTAGTGGAGCAGGACATGCTCACTGTTTCAGAACAGTAATGTGACGAATGTCATTAGTGGAGCAGGACATGCTCACTGTTTCAGAACAGTAATGTGACGAATGTCATTAGTGGAGCAGGATATGCTCACTTTTTCGGAACAGTAATGTGACGGATGTCATTAGTGGAGCAGGACATGCTCACTGTTTCAGAACAGTAATGTGACGGATGTCATTAGTGGAGCAGGACATGCTCACTGTTTCAGAACAGTAATGTGACGGATGCCACTAGTGGAGCAGAATATGCTCACTGTTTCGGAACAGTAATGTGACGGATGCCATTAGTGGAGCAGGACATGCTCACTGTTTCAGAACAGTAATGTGACGGATGTCATTATTGGAGGAGGATATGCTCACTATTTCGGAACAGTAATGTGTCGGACGTCATTAGTGGAGCAGGACATGCTCACTGTTTCGGAACAGTAATGTGACGAATGTCATTAGTGGAGCAGGACATGCTCACTGTTTCGGAACAGTAATGTGACGGATGTCATTAGTGGAGCAGGACATGCTCACTGTTTCGGAACAGTAATGTGACGGATGTCATTAGTGGAGCAGGACATGCTCACTGTTTCGGAACAGGAATGTGACGGATGTCATTAGTGGAGCAGGACATGCTCACTGTTTCAGAACAGTAATGTGACGGATGTCATTAGTGGAGCAGGACATGCTCACTGTTTCGGAAAAGTAATGTGACTGATGTCATTAGTGGAGCAGGACATGCTCACTGTTTCAGAACAGTAATGTGACGAATGTCATTAGTGGAGCAGGACATGCTCACTGTTTCAGAACAGTAATGTGACGGATGCCATTAGTGGAGCAGGACATGTTCACTGTTTCAGAACAGTAATGTGACGAATGTCATTAATGGAGCAGGACATGCTCACTGTTTCAGAAAAGTAATGTGACGGATGTCACTAGTGGAGCAAGACATGCTCACTGTTTCGGAACAGTAATGTGACGAATGTCATTAGTGGAGCAGGACATGCTCACTGTTTAAGAACAGTAATGTGACGGATGTCATTAGTGGAGTAGTACATGCTCACTGTTTCAGAACAGTAATGTGACGGATGCCATTAGTGGAGCAGGACATGCTCACTTTTTCAGAACAGTAATGTGACGAATGTCATTAGTGGAGCAGGACATGCTCACTGTTTCAGAACAGTAATGTGACGGATGTCATTAGTGGAGCAGGACATGCTCACTGTTTCAGAACAGTAATGTGACGAATGTCATTAGTGGAGCAGGACATGCTCACTGTTTCGGAACAGTAATGTGACGGATGCCATTAGTGGAGCAGGACATGCTCACTGTTTCAGAACAGTAATGTGACGAATGTCATTAATGGATCAGGACATGCTCACTGTTTCGGAATAGTAATGTGACGGATGCCATTAGTGGATCAGGACATGCTCACTGTTTCGGAATAGTAATGTGACGGATGTCATTAGTGGAGCAGGACATGGTCACTGTTTCAGAACAGTAATGTGACGGATGCCATTAGTGGAACAGGACATGCTCACTGTTTCAGAACAGTAATGTGACGGATGTCATTAGTGGAGCAGGACATGGTCACTGTTTCAGAACAGTAATGTGACGGATGCCATTAGTGGAGCAGGACATGCTCACTGTTTCGGAACAGTAATGTGACGGATGTCATTAGTGGAGCAGGACATGCTCACTGTTTCAGAACAGTAATGTGACGGATGTCATTAGTGGAGCAGGATATGCTCACTGTTTCGGAACAGTAATGTGACGAATGTCATTAGTGGAGTAGGACATGCTCACTGTTTCAGAACAGTAATGTGACGGATGCCATTAGTGGAGCAGTACATGCTCACTGTTTCGGAACAGTAATGTGATGGATGTCATTAGTGGAGCAGGACATGCTCACTGTTTCAGAACAGTAATGTGACGGATGTCATTAGTGGATTAGTACATGCTCACTGTTTCAGAACAGTAATGTGACGGATGCCATTAGTGGAGCAGGACATGCTCACTGTTTCAGAAAAGTAATGTGACGGGTGCCATTAGTGGAGCAGGACCTGCTCACTTTTTCAGAACAGTAATGTGACGGATGTCATTAGTGGAGCAGGACATGCTCACTGTTTCAGAAAAGTAATGTAACGAATGACATTAGTGGAGCAGGACATGCTCACTGTTTCAGAACAGTAATGTGACGGATGTCATTAGTGGAGCAGGACATGTTCACTGTTTCAGAACAGTAATGTGACGGATGCTATTAGTGGAGCAGGACATGCTCACTGTTTCAGAACAGTAATGTAACGAATGTCATTAGTGGAGCAGGACATGCTCACTGTTTCAGAACAGTAATGTGACGAATGTCATTAGTGGAGCAGGACATGCTCACTGTTTCAGAACAGTAATGTGACGAATGTCATTAGTGGAGCAGGATATGCTCACTTTTTCGGAACAGTAATGTGACGGATGTCATTAGTGGAGCAGGACATGCTCACTGTTTCAGAACAGTAATGTGACGGATGTCATTAGTGGAGCAGGACATGCTCACTGTTTCAGAACAGTAATGTGACGGATGCCACTAGTGGAGCAGAATATGCTCACTGTTTCGGAACAGTAATGTGACGGATGTCATTAGTGGAGCAGGACATGCTCACTGTTTCAGAACAGTAATGTGACGAATGTCATTAGTGGAGCAGGACATGCTCACTGTTTCAGAACAGTAATGTGACGGATGCCATTAGTGGAGCAGGACATGCTCACTGTTTCAGAACAGTAATGTGACGGATGTCATTATTGGAGGAGGATATGCTCACTATTTCGGAACAGTAATGTGTCGGACGTCATTAGTGGAGCAGGACATGCTCACTGTTTCGGAACAGTAATGTGACGAATGTCATTAGTGGAGCAGGACATGCTCACTGTTTCGGAACAGTAATGTGACGGATGTCATTAGTGGAGCAGGACATGCTCAATGTTTCAGAACAGTAATGTGACGGATGTGATTAGTGGAGCAGGACATGCTCACTGTTTCGGAACAGTAATGTGACGGATGTCATTAGTGGAGCAGGACATGCTCACTGTTTCGGAACAGGAATGTGACGGATGTCATTAGTGGAGCAGGACATGCTCACTGTTTCAGAACAGTAATGTGACGGATGTCATTAGTGGAGCAGGACATGCTCACTGTTTCGGAAAAGTAATGTGACTGATGTCATTAGTGGAGCAGGACATGCTCACTGTTTCAGAACAGTAATGTGACGAATGTCATTAGTGGAGCAGGACATGCTCACTGTTTCAGAACAGTAATGTGACGGATGCCATTAGTGGAGCAGGACATGTTCACTGTTTCAGAACAGTAATGTGACGAATGTCATTAATGGAGCAGGACATGCTCACTGTTTCAGAAAAGTAATGTGACGGATGTCACTAGTGGAGCAAGACATGCTCACTGTTTCGGAACAGTAATGTGACGAATGTCATTAGTGGAGCAGGACATGCTCACTGTTTAAGAACAGTAATGTGACGGATGTCATTAGTGGAGTAGTACATGCTCACTGTTTCAGAACAGTAATGTGACGGATGCCATTAGTGGAGCAGGACATGCTCACTTTTTCAGAACAGTAATGTGACGGATGTCATTAGTGGAGCAGGACATGCTGACTGTTTCAGAAAAGTAATGTAACGAATGCAATTAGTGGAGCAGGACATGCTCACTGTTTCAGAACAGTAATGTGACGTATGTCATTAGTGGAACAGGACATGCTCACTGTTTCGGAACAGTAATGTGACGGATGTCATTAGTGGAGCAGGACATGCTCACTGTTTCAGAACAGTAATGTGACGGATGTCATTAGTGGAGCAGGATATGCTCACTGTTTCGGAACAGTAATGTGACGAATGTCATTAGTGGAGTAGGACATGCTCACTGTTTCAGAACAGTAATGTGACGGATGCCATTAGTGGAGCAGTACATGCTCACTGTTTCGGAACAGTAATGTGATGGATGTCATTAGTGGAGCAGGACATGCTCACTGTTTCAGAACAGTAATGTGACGGATGTCATTAGTGGAGTAGTACATGCTCACTGTTTCAGAACAGTAATGTGACGGATGCCATTAGTGGAGCAGGACATGCTCACTGTTTCAGAAAAGTAATGTGACGGGTGCCATTAGTGGAGCAGGACCTGCTCACTTTTTCAGAACAGTAATGTGACGGATGTCATTAGTGGAGCAGGACATGCTGACTGTTTCAGAAAAGTAATGTAACGAATGACATTAGTGGAGCAGGACATGCTCACTGTTTCAGAACAGTAATGTGACGGATGTCATTAGTGGAGCAGGACATGTTCACTGTTTCAGAACAGTAATGTGACTGATGCTATTAGTGGAGCAGGACATGCTCACTGTTTCAGAACAGTAATGTAACGAATGTCATTAGTGGAGCAGGACATGCTCACTGTTTCAGAACAGTAATGTGACGAATGTCATTAGTGGAGCAGGACATGCTCACTGTTTCAGAACAGTAATGTGACGAATGTCATTAGTGGAGCAGGATATGCTCACTTTTTCGGAACAGTAATGTGACGGATGTCATTAGTGGAGCAGGACATGCTCACTGTTTCGGAACAGTAATGTGACGGATGCCACTAGTGGAGCAGAATATGCTCACTGTTTCGGAACAGTAATGTGACGGATGTCATTAGTGGAGCAGGACATGCTCACTGTTTCAGAACAGTAATGTGACGAATGTCATTAGTGGAGCAGGACATGCTCACTGTTTCAGAACAGTAATGTGACGGATGCCATTAGTGGAGCAGGACATGCTCACTGTTTCAGAACAGTAATGTGACGGATGTCATTATTGGAGGAGGATATGCTCACTATTTCGGAACAGTAATGTGTCGGACGTCATTAGTGGAGCAGGACATGCTCACTGTTTCGGAACAGTAATGTGACGAATGTCATTAGTGGAGCAGGACATGCTCACTGTTTCGGAACAGTAATGTGACGGATGTCATTAGTGGAGCAGGACATGCTCAATGTTTCAGAACAGTAATGTGACGGATGTGATTAGTGGAGCAGGACATGCTCACTGTTTCGGAACAGTAATGTGACGGATGTCATTAGTGGAGCAGGACATGCTCACTGTTTCGGAACAGGAATGTGACGGATGTCATTAGTGGAGCAGGACATGCTCACTGTTTCAGAACAGTAATGTGACGGATGTCATTAGTGGAGCAGGACATGCTCACTGTTTCGGAAAAGTAATGTGACTGATGTCATTAGTGGAGCAGGACATGCTCACTGTTTCAGAACAGTAATGTGACGAATGTCATTAGTGGAGCAGGACATGCTCACTGTTTCAGAACAGTAATGTGACGGATGTCATTAGTGGAGCAGGACATGCTCACTGTTTCAGAACAGTAATGTGACGGATGTCATTAGTGGAGCAGGATATGCTCACTGTTTCGGAACAGTAATGTGACGAATGTCATTAGTGGAGTAGGACATGCTCACTGTTTCAGAACAGTAATGTGACGGATGCCATTAGTGGAGCAGTACATGCTCACTGTTTCGGAACAGTAATGTGATGGATGTCATTAGTGGAGCAGGACATGCTCACTGTTTCAGAACAGTAATGTGACGGATGTCATTAGTGGAGTAGTACATGCTCACTGTTTCAGAACAGTAATGTGACGGATGCCATTAGTGGAGCAGGACATGCTCACTGTTTCAGAAAAGTAATGTGACGGGTGCCATTAGTGGAGCAGGACCTGCTCACTTTTTCAGAACAGTAATGTGACGGATGTCATTAGTGGAGCAGGACATGCTGACTGTTTCAGAAAAGTAATGTAACGAATGACATTAGTGGAGCAGGACATGCTCACTGTTTCAGAACAGTAATGTGACGGATGTCATTAGTGGAGCAGGACATGTTCACTGTTTCAGAACAGTAATGTGACGGATGCTATTAGTGGAGCAGGACATGCTCACTGTTTCAGAACAGTAATGTAACGAATGTCATTAGTGGAGCAGGACATGCTCACTGTTTCAGAACAGTAATGTGACGAATGTCATTAGTGGAGCAGGACATGCTCACTGTTTCAGAACAGTAATGTGACGAATGTCATTAGTGGAGCAGGATATGCTCACTTTTTCGGAACAGTAATGTGACGGATGTCATTAGTGGAGCAGGACATGCTCACTGTTTCAGAACAGTAATGTGACGGATGTCATTAGTGGAGCAGGACATGCTCACTGTTTCAGAACAGTAATGTGACGGATGCCACTAGTGGAGCAGAATATGCTCACTGTTTCGGAACAGTAATGTGACGGATGTCATTAGTGGAGCAGGACATGCTCACTGTTTCAGAACAGTAATGTGACGAATGTCATTAGTGGAGCAGGACATGCTCACTGTTTCAGAACAGTAATGTGACGGATGCCATTAGTGGAGCAGGACATGCTCACTGTTTCAGAACAGTAATGTGACGGATGTCATTATTGGAGGAGGATATGCTCACTATTTCGGAACAGTAATGTGTCGGACGTCATTAGTGGAGCAGGACATGCTCACTGTTTCGGAACAGTAATGTGACGAATGTCATTAGTGGAGCAGGACATGCTCACTGTTTCGGAACAGTAATGTGACGGATGTCATTAGTGGAGCAGGACATGCTCAATGTTTCAGAACAGTAATGTGACGGATGTGATTAGTGGAGCAGGACATGCTCACTGTTTCGGAACAGTAATGTGACGGATGTCATTAGTGGAGCAGGACATGCTCACTGTTTCGGAACAGGAATGTGACGGATGTCATTAGTGGAGCAGGACATGCTCACTGTTTCAGAACAGTAATGTGACGGATGTCATTAGTGGAGCAGGACATGCTCACTGTTTCGGAAAAGTAATGTGACTGATGTCATTAGTGGAGCAGGACATGCTCACTGTTTCAGAACAGTAATGTGACGAATGTCATTAGTGGAGCAGGACATGCTCACTGTTTCAGAACAGTAATGTGACGGATGCCATTAGTGGAGCAGGACATGTTCACTGTTTCAGAACAGTAATGTGACGAATGTCATTAATGGAGCAGGACATGCTCACTGTTTCAGAAAAGTAATGTGACGGATGTCACTAGTGGAGCAAGACATGCTCACTGTTTCGGAACAGTAATGTGACGAATGTCATTAGTGGAGCAGGACATGCTCACTGTTTAAGAACAGTAATGTGACGGATGTCATTAGTGGAGTAGTACATGCTCACTGTTTCAGAACAGTAATGTGACGGATGCCATTAGTGGAGCAGGACATGCTCACTGTTTCAGAACAGTAATGTGACGGATGCCATTAGTGGAGCAGGACATGCTCACTTTTTCAGAACAGTAATGTGACGGATGTCATTAGTGGAGCAGGACATGCTGACTGTTTCAGAAAAGTAATGTAACGAATGCAATTAGTGGAGCAGGACATGCTCACTGTTTCAGAACAGTAATGTGACGGATGTCATTAGTGGAACAGGACATGTTCAATGTTTCAGAACAGTAATGTGAAGGATGCCATTAGTGGAGCAGGACATGCTCACTGTTTCAGAACATTAATGTAACGAATGTCATTAGTGGAGCAGGACATGCTCACTGTTTCAGAACAGTAATGTGACGAATGTCATTAGTGGAGCAGGACCTGCTCACTGTTTCAGAACAGTAATTTGACGGATGTCATTAGTGGAGCAGGACATGCTCACGGTTTCAGAACAGTAATGTGACGGATGCCATTAGTGGAGCAGTACATGCTCACTGTTTCGGAACAGTAATGTGATGGATGTCATTAGTGGAGCAGAACATGTTCACTGTTTCAGAAAAGTAATGTGACGGATGTCACTAGTGGAGCAAGACATGCTCACTGTTTCGGAACAGTAATGTGACGAATGTCATTAGTGGAGCAGGACATGCTCACTGTTTAAGAACAGTAATGTGACGGATGTCATTAGTGGAGTAGTACATGCTCACTGTTTCAGAACAGTAATGTGACGGATGCCATTAGTGGAGCAGGACATGCTCACTGTTTCAGAACAGTAATGTGACGGATGCCATTAGTGGAGCAGGACATGCTCACTTTTTCAGAACAGTAATGTGACGGATGTCATTAGTGGAGCAGGACATGCTGACTGTTTCAGAAAAGTAATGTAACGAATGCAATTAGTGGAGCAGGACATGCTCACTGTTTCAGAACAGTAATGTGACGAATGTCATTAGTGGAACAGGACATGTTCAATGTTTCAGAACAGTAATGTGACGGATGCCATTAGTGGAGCAGGACATGCTCACTGTTTCAGAACATTAATGTAACGAATGTCATTAGTGGAGCAGGACATGCTCACTGTTTCAGAACAGTAATGTGACGAATGTCATTAGTGGAGCAGGACATGCTCACTGTTTCAGAACAGTAATGTGACGAATGTCATTAGTGGAGCAGGACCTGCTCACTGTTTCAGAACAGTAATGTGACGGATGTCATTAGTGGAGCAGGACATGCTCACGGTTTCAGAACAGTAATGTGACGGATGCCATTAGTGGAGCAGTACATGCTCACTGTTTCGGAACAGTAATGTGATGGATGTCATTAGTGGAGCAGAACATGCTCACTGTTTCAGAACAGTAATGTGACGGATGTCATTAGTGGAGCAGGACATGTTCACTGTTTCAGAACAGTAATGTAACTGATGCTATTAGTGGAGCAGGACATGCTCACTGTTTCAGAACAGTAATGTAACGAATGTCATTAGTGGAGCAGGACATACTCACTGTTTCAGAACAGTAATGTGACGAATGTCATTAGTGGAGCAGGACATGCTCACTGTTTCGGAACAGTAATGTGACGGATGTCATTAGTGGAGCAGGACATGCTCACGGTTTCAGAACAGTAATGTGACGGATGTCATTAGTGGAGCAGGACATGCTCACGGTTTCAGAACAGTAATATGACGAATGCCATTAGTGGAGCAGGACATGCTCACTGTTTCGGAACAGTAATGTGACGGATGTCATTAGTGGAGCAGGACATGCTCACTGTTTCAGAACAGTAATGTGACGAATGTCATTAGTGGAGCAGGACATGCTCACTGTTTCAGAACAGTAATGTGACGGATGTCATTAGTGGAGCAGGACATGCTCACTGTTTCAGAACAGTAATGTGACGAATATCATTAGTGGAGCAGGACATGCTCACTGTTTCGGAACAGTAATGTGACGGATGCCATTAGTGGAGCAGGACATGCTCACTGTTTCAGAACAGTAATGTGACGAATGTCATTAGTGGATCAGGACATGCTCACTGTTTCGGAATAGTAATGTGACGGATGCCATTAGTGGATCAGGACATGGTCACTGTTTCAGAACAGTAATGTGACGGATGCCATTAGTGGAGCAGGACATGCTCACTGTTTCGGAACAGTAATGTGACGGATGTCATTAGTGGAGCAGGACATGCTCACTGTTTCAGAACAGTAATGTGACGGATGTCATTAGTGGAGCAGGATATGCTCACTGTTTCGGAACAGTAATGTGACGAATGTCATTAGTGGAGTAGGACATGCTCACTGTTTCAGAACAGTAATGTGACGGATGCCATTAGTGGAGCAGTACATGCTCACTGTTTCGGAACAGTAATGTGATGGATGTCATTAGTGGAGCAGGACATGCTCACTGTTTCAGAACAGTAATGTGACGGATGTCATTAGTGGAGTAGTACATGCTCACTGTTTCAGAACAGTAATGTGACGGATGCCATTAGTGGAGCAGGACATGCTCACTGTTTCAGAAAAGTAATGTGACGGGTGCCATTAGTGGAGCAGGACCTGCTCACTTTTTCAGAACAGTAATGTGACGGATGTCATTAGTGGAGCAGGACATGCTGACTGTTTCAGAAAAGTAATGTAACGAATGACATTAGTGGAGCAGGACATGCTCACTGTTTCAGAACAGTAATGTGACGGATGTCATTAGTGGAGCAGGACATGTTCACTGTTTCAGAACAGTAATGTGACGGATGCTATTAGTGGAGCAGGACATGCTCACTGTTTCAGAACAGTAATGTAACGAATGTCATTAGTGGAGCAGGACATGCTCACTGTTTCAGAACAGTAATGTGACGAATGTCATTAGTGGAGCAGGACATGCTCACTGTTTCAGAACAGTAATGTGACGAATGTCATTAGTGGAGCAGGATATGCTCACTTTTTCGGAACAGTAATGTGACGGATGTCATTAGTGGAGCAGGACATGCTCACTGTTTCAGAACAGTAATGTGACGGATGTCATTAGTGGAGCAGGACATGCTCACTGTTTCAGAACAGTAATGTGACGGATATTATTAGTGGAGCAGGACATGCTCACTGTTTCGGAACAGTAATGTGACGGATGTCATTAGTGGAGCAGGACATGCTCACTGTTTCAGAACAGTAATGTGACGGATATTATTAGTGGAGCAGGACATGCTCACTGTTTCGGAACAGTAATGTGACGGATGTCATTAGTGGAGCAGGACATGCTCACTGTTTCAGAACAGTAATGTGACGGATGTCATTAGTGGAGCAGGATATGCTCACTGTTTCAGAACAGTAATGTGACGGATGTCATTAGTGGGGCAGGACATGCTCACTGTTTCAGAACAGTAATGTGACGGATGTCATTAGTGGAGCAGGACATGCTCACTGTTTCGGAACAGTAATGTGACGGATGTCATTAGTGGAGCAGGACATGCTCACTGTTTCAGAACAGTAATGTGACGGATGCCATTAGTGGAACAGGACATGCTCACTGTTTCGGAACAGTAATGTGACGAATGTCATTAGTGGAGCAGGACATGCTCAC
Organism: Bathymodiolus brooksi; assembly: GCA_963680875.1. NCBI lineage: Eukaryota > Metazoa > Mollusca > Bivalvia > Mytilida > Modiolidae > Bathymodiolus > Bathymodiolus brooksi. The sequence goes on from OY804577.1 coordinate 145,866,703, forward strand.
TGTTTCGGAACAGTAATGTGACGGATGTCATTAGTGGAGCAGGACATGCTCACTGTTTCGGAACAGTAATGTGACGAATGACATTAGTGGAGCAGGACATGCTCACTGTTTCAGAACAGTAATGTGACGGATGTCATTAGTGGATCAGGACATGCTCACTGTTTCAGAACAGTAATGTGACGGATGCCATTAGTGGAACAGGACATGCTCACTGTTTCGGAACAGTAATGTGACGGATATCATTAGTGGAGCAGGACATGCTCACTGTTTCAGAACAGTAATGTGACGGATGTCATTAGTGGAGCAGGACATGCTCACTGTTTCAGAACAGTAATGTGACGGATGCCATTAGTGGAGCAGTACATGCTCACTGTTTCGGAACAGTAATGTGACGAATGTCATTAGTGGAGTAGGACATGCTCACTGTTTCAGAACAGTAATGTGACGGATGCCATTAGTGGAGCAGTACATGCTCACTGTTTCGGAACAGTAATGTGACCAATGTCATTAGTGGAGTAGGACATGCTCACTGTTTCAGAACAGTAATGTGACGGATGCCATTAGTGGAGCAGTACATGCTCACTGTTTCGGAACAGTAATGTGATGGATGTCATTAGTGGAGCAGGACATGCTCACTGTTTCAGAACAGTAATGTGACGGATTTCATTAGTGGAGTAGTACATGCTCACTGTTTCAGAACAGTAATGTGACGGATGCCATTAGTGGAGCAGGACATGCTCACTGTTTCGGAACAGTAATGTGACTGATGCCATTAGTGGAGCAGGACATGCTCACTGTTTCGAAACAGTAATGTGACGGATGTCATTAGTGGAGCAGGATATGCTCACTGTTTCAGAACAGTAATGTGACGGATGTCATTAGTGGAGCAGGACATGGTCACTGTTTCAGAACAGTAATGTGACGGATGCCATTAGTGGAGCAGGACATGCTCACTGTTTCGGAACAGTAATGTGACGGATGTCATTAGTGGAGCAGGACATGCTCACTGTTTCAGAACAGTAATGTGACGGATGTCATTAGTGGAGGAGGACATGCTCACTATTTCAGAACAGTAATGTGACGGATGTTATTAGTGGAGTAGGACATGCTCACTGTTTCGGAACAGTAATGTGACGGATGTCATTAGTGGAGCAGGACATGCTCACTGTTTCAGAACAGTAATGTGACGGATGTCATTAGTGGAGCAGGATATGCTCACTGTTTCAGAACAGTAATGTGACGGATGTCATTAGTGGAGCAGGACATGCTCACTGTTTCGGAACAGTAATGTGACGAATGTCATTAGTGGAGTAGGACATGCTCACTGTTTCAGAACAGTAATGTGACGGATGCCATTAGTGGAGCAGTACATGCTCACTGTTTCGGAACAGTAATGTGACGAATGTCATTAGTGGAGCAGGACATGCTCACTGTTTCAGAACAGTAATGTGACGGATGTCATTAGTGGAGCAGGACATGCTCACTGTTTCAGAACAGTAATGTGACGGATGTCATTAGTGGGGCAGGACATGTTCACTGTTTCGGAACAGTAATGTGACGGATGTCATTAGTGGAGCAGGACATGCTCACTGTTTCGGAACAGTAATGTGACGGATGTCATTAGTGGAGCAGGACATGCTCACTGTTTCAGAACAGTAATGTGACGGATGCCATTAGTGGAACAGGACATGCTCACTGTTTCGGAACAGTAATGTGACGAATGTCATTAGTGGAGCAGGACATGCTCACTGTTTCGGAACAGTAATGTGACGGATGTCATTAGTGGAGCAGGACATGCTCACTGTTTCGGAACAGTAATGTGACGAATGTCATTAGTGGAGCAGGACATGCTCACTGTTTCAGAACAGTAATGTGACGGATGCCATTAGTGGAGCAGTACATGCTCACTGTTTCGGAACAGTAATGTGACGGATGCCATTAGTGGAACAGGACATGCTCACTGTTTCGGAACAGTAATGTGACAGATATCATTAGTGGAGCAGGACATGCTCACTGTTTCAGAACAGTAATGTGACGGATGTCATTAGTGGAGCAGGACATGTTCACTGTTTCGGAACAGTAATGTGACGGATGTCATTAGTGGAGCAGGACATGCTCACTGTTTCGGAACAGTAATGTGACGGATGCCATTAGTGGAACAGGACATGCTCACTGTTTCGGAACAGTAATGTGACGAATGTCATTAGTGGAGCAGGACATGCTCACTGTTTCGGAACAGTAATGTGACGAATGTCATTAGTGGAGTAGGACATGCTCACTGTTTCAGAACAGTAATGTGACGGATGCCATTAGTGGAGCAGTACATGCTCACTGTTTCGGAACAGTAATGTGACCAATGTCATTAGTGGAGCAGGACATGCTCACTGTTTCAGAACAGTAATGTGACGGATGCCATTAGTGGAGCAGTACATGCTCACTGTTTCGGAACAGTAATGTGATGGATGTCATTAGTGGAGCAGGACATGCTCACTGTTTCAGAACAGTAATGTGACGGATGCCATTAGTGGAGCAGGACATGCTCACTGTTTCGGAACAGTAATGTGACTGATGCCATTAGTGGAGCAGGACATGCTCACTGTTTCGAAACAGTAATGTGACGGATGTCATTAGTGGAGCAGGATATGCTCACTGTTTCAGAACAGTAATGTGACGGATGTCATTAGTGGAGCAGGACATGGTCACTGTTTCAGAACAGTAATGTGACGGATGCCATTAGTGGAGCAGGACATGCTCACTGTTTCGGAACAGTAATGTGACGGATGTCATTAGTGGAGCAGGACATGCTCACTGTTTCAGAACAGTAATGTGACGGATGCCATTAGTGGAGCAGTACATGCTCACTGTTTCGGAACAGTAATGTGATGGATGTCATTAGTGGAGTAGTACATGCTCACTGTTTCAGAACAGTAATGTGACGGATGCCATTAGTGGAGCAGGACATGCTCACTGTTTCGGAACAGTAATGTGACTGATGCCATTAGTGGAGCAGGACATGCTCACTGTTTCGAAACAGTAATGTGACGGATGTCATTAGTGGAGCAGGATATGCTCACTGTTTCAGAACAGTAATGTGACGGATGTCATTAGTGGAGCAGGACATGGTCACTGTTTCAGAACAGTAATGTGACGGATGCCATTAGTGGAGCAGGACATGCTCACTGTTTCGGAACAGTAATATGACGGATGTCATTAGTGGAGCAGGACATGCTCACTGTTTCAGAACAGTAATGTGACGGATGTCATTAGTGGAGCAGGACATGCTCACTATTTCAGAACAGTAATGTGACGGATGTTATTAGTGGAGTAGGACATGCTCACTGTTTCGGAACAGTAATGTGACGGATGTCATTAGTGGAGCAGGACATGCTCACTGTTTCAGAACAGTAATGTGACGGATGTCATTAGTGGAGCAGGATATGCTCACTGTTTCAGAACAGTAATGTGACGGATGTCATTAGTGGAGCAGGACATGCTCACTGTTTCGGAACAGTAATGTGACGAATGTCATTAGTGGAGTAGGACATGCTCACTGTTTCAGAACAGTAATGTGACGGATGCCATTAGTGGAGCAGTACATGCTCACTGTTTCGGAACAGTAATGTGACGAATGTCATTAGTGGAGCAGGACATGCTCACTGTTTCAGAACAGTAATGTGACGGATGTCATTAGTGGAGCAGGACATGCTCACTGTTTCAGAACAGTAATGTGACGGATGTCATTAGTGGGGCAGGACATGTTCACTGTTTCGGAACAGTAATGTGACGGATGTCATTAGTGGAGCAGGACATGCTCACTGTTTCGGAACAGTAATGTGACGGATGTCATTAGTGAAGCAGGACATGCTCACTGTTTCAGAACAGTAATGTGACGGATGCCATTAGTGGAACAGGACATGCTCACTGTTTCGGAACAGTAATGTGACGAATGTCATTAGTGGAGCAGGACATGCTCACTGTTTCGGAACAGTAATGTGACGGATGTCATTAGTGGAGCAGGACATGCTCACTGTTTCGGAACAGTAATGTGACGAATGTCATTAGTGGAGCAGGACATGCTCACTGTTTCAGAACAGTAATGTGACGGATGCCATTAGTGGAGCAGTACATGCTCACTGTTTCGGAACAGTAATGTGACGGATGCCATTAGTGGAACAGGACATGCTCACTGTTTCGGAACAGTAATGTGACAGATATCATTAGTGGAGCAGGACATGCTCACTGTTTCAGAACAGTAATGTGACGGATGTCATTAGTGGAGCAGGACATGTTCACTGTTTCGGAACAGTAATGTGACGGATGTCATTAGTGGAGCAGGACATGCTCACTGTTTCGGAACAGTAATGTGACGGATGTCATTAGTGGAGCAGGACATGCTCACTGTTTCAGAACAGTAATGTGACGGATGCCATTAGTGGAACAGGACATGCTCACTGTTTCGGAACAGTAATGTGACGAATGTCATTAGTGGAGCAGGACATGCTCACTGTTTCGGAACAGTAATGTGACGGATGTCATTAGTGGAGCAGGACATGCTCACTGTTTCGGAACAGTAATGTGACGGATGTCATTAGTGGAGCAGGACATGCTCACTGTTTCAGAACAGTAATGTGACGGATGTCATTAGTGGATCAGGACATGCTCACTGTTTCAGAACAGTAATGTGACGGATGCCATTAGTGGAACAGGACATGCTCACTGTTTCGGAACAGTAATGTGACAGATATCATTAGTGGAGCACGACATGCTCACTGTTTCAGAACAGTAATGTGACGGATGTCATTAGTGGAGCAGGACATGCTCACTGTTTCAGAACAGTAATGTGACGGATGCCATTAGTGGAGCAGTACATACTCACTGTTTCGGAACAGTAATGTGACGAATGTCATTAGTGGAGTAGGACATGCTCACTGTTTCAGAACAGTAATGTGACGGATGCCATTAGTGGAGCAGTACATGCTCACTGTTTCGAAACAGTAATGTGACGAATGTCATTAGTGGAGTAGGACATGCTCACTGTTTCAGAACAGTAATGTGACGGATGCCATTAGTGGAGCAGTACATGCTCACTGTTTCGGAACAGTAATGTGATGGATGTCATTAGTGAAGCAGGACATGCTCACGGTTTTAGAACAGTAATGTGACGGGTGCCACTAGTGGAGCAGAATATGCTCACTGTTTCGGAACAGTAATGTGACGGATGTCATTAGTGGAGCAGGACATGCTCACTGTTTCAGAACAGTAATGTGACGAATGTCATTAGTGGAGCAGGACATGCTCACTGTTTCAGAACAGTAATGTGACGGATGTCATTAGTGGAGCAGGACATGCTCACTGTTTCGGAACAGTAAGGTGACGGATGCCATTAGTGGAGCAGGACATGCTCACTGTTTCAGAACAGTAATTAAACGAATGTCATTAGTGGAGCAGGACATGCTCACTGTTTCGGAACAGTAATGTGACGGATGTCATTAGTGGAGCAGGACATGCTCACTGTTTCAGAACAGTAATGTGACGAATGTCATTAGTGGATCAGGACATGCTCACTGTTTCGGAACAGTAATGTGACGGATGCCATTAGTGGAGCAGGACATGTTCACTGTTTCGAAATAGTAATGTGACGGATGTCATTAGTGGAGCAGGACATGCTCACTGTTTCGGAACAGTAATGTGACGGATGTCATTAGTGGAGCAGGACATGGTCACTGTTTCAGAACAGTAATGTGACGGATGCCATTAGTGGGTCAGGACATGCTCACTGTTTCGGAACAGTAATGTGACGGATGTCATTAGTGGAGCAGGACATGCTCACTGTTTCAGAACATTAATGTGACGGATGTCATTAGTGGAGCAGGACATGCTCACTATTTCAGAACAGTAATGTGACGGATGTCATTAGTGGAGCAGGACATGCTCACTGTTTCGGAACAGTAATGTGACGGATGTCATTAGTGGAGCAGGACATGCTCACTGTTTCAGAACAGTAATTTGACGGATGTCATTAGTGGAGCAGGACATGCTCACTGTTTCGGAAAAGTAATGTGACGGATGCCATTAGTGGAGCAGGACATGTTCACTGTTTCGAAATAGTAATGTGACGGATGTCATTAGTGGAGCAGGACATGCTCACTGTTTCGGAACAGTAATGTGACGGATGTCATTAGTGGAGCAGGACATGGTCACTGTTTCAGAACAGTAATGTGACGGATGCCATTAGTGGGTCAGGACATGCTCACTGTTTCGGAACAGTAATGTGACGGATGTCATTAGTGGAGCAGGACATGCTCACTGTTTCAGAACATTAATGTGATGGATGTCATTAGTGGAGCAGGACATGCTCACTATTTCAGAACAGTAATGTGACGGATGTTATTAGTGGAGTAGGACATGCTCACTGTTTCGGAACAGTAATGTGACGGATGTCATTAGTGGAGCAGGACATGCTCACTGTTTCAGAACAGTAATTTGACGGATGTCATTAGTGGAGCAGGATATGCTCACTGTTTCAGAACAGTAATGTGACGGATGTCATTAGTGGAGCAGGACATGCTCACTGTTTCGGAACAGTAATGTGACGAATGTCATTAGTGTAGTAGGACATGCTCACTGTTTCAGAACAGTAATGTGACGGATGCCATTAGTGGAGCAGTACATGCTCACTGTTTCGGAACAGTAATGTGACGAATGTCATTAGTGGAGCAGGACATGCTCACTGTTTCGGAACAGTAATGTGACGAATGTCATTAGTGGAGTAGGACATGCTCACTGTTTCAGAACAGTAATGTGACGGATGCCATTAGTGGAGCAGTACATGCTCACTGTTTCGGAACAGTAATGTGACGAATGTCATTAGTGGAGCAGGACATGCTCACTGTTTCAGATCAGTAATGTGACGGATGTCATTAGTGGAGGAGGACATGCTGACTGTTTCAGAAAAGTAATGTAACGAATGCAATTAGTGGAGCAGGACATGCTCACTGTTTCAGAACAGTAATGTGGCGAATGTCATTAGTGGAGCAGGACATGCTCACTGTTTCGGAACAGTAATGTGACGAATGTCATTAGTGGAGCAGGACATGCTCACTGTTTCAGAACAGTAATGTGACGAATGTCATTAGTGGATCAGGACATGCTCACTGTTTCGGAACAGTAATGTGACGGATGCCATTAGTGGAGCAGGACATGCTCACTGTTTCGGAACAGTAATGTGACGGATGTCATTAGTGGAGCAGGACATGCTCACTGTTTCAGAACAGTAATGTGACGGATGTCATTAGTGGAGCAGGACATGCTCACTGTTTCAGAACAGTAATGTGACGGATATTATTAGTGGAGCAGGACATGCTCACTGTTTCGGAACAGTAATGTGACGGATGTCATTAGTGGAGCAGGACATGCTCACTGTTTCAGAACAGTAATGTGACGGATGTCATTAGTGGAACAGGATATGCTCACTGTTTCAGAACAGTAATGTGACGGATGTCATTAGTGGGGCAGGACATGCTCACTGTTTCGGAACAGTAATGTGACGAATGTCATTAGTGGAGTAGGACATGCTCACTGTTTCAGAACAGTAATGTGACGGATGCCATTAGTGGAGCAGTACATGCTCACTGTTTCGGAACAGTAATGTGACGGATGCCATTAGTGGAGCAGGACATGCTCACTGTTTCGGAACATTAATGTGACGGATGCCATTAGTGGAGGAGGACATGTTCACTGTTTCAGAACAGTAATGTGACGAATGTCATTAGTGGAGCAGGACATGCTCACTGTTTCAGAACAGTAATGTGACGAATGTCATTAGTGGAGCAGGACATGCTCACTGTTTCGGAACAGTAATGTGACGGATGTCATTAGTGGAGCAGGACATGCTCACTGTTTCGGAACAGTAATGTGACGGATGTCATTAGTGGAGCAGGACATGCTCACTGTTTCAGAACAGTAATGTGACGATGTCATTAGTGGAGCAGGACATGCTCACTGTTTCGGAACAGTAATGTGACGGATGTCATTAGTGGAGCAGGACTTGCACACTGTTTCGGAACAGTAATGTGACGGATGTCATTAGTGGAGCAGGACATGCCCACTGTTTCAGAACAGTAATGTGACGGATGCCATTAGTGGGGCAGGACATGCTCACTGTTTCGGAGCAGTAATGTGACGGATGTCATTAGTGGAGCAGGACATGCTCACTTTTTCAGAACAGTAATGTGACGGATGTCATTAGTGGAGCAGGACATGCTCACTGTTTCAGAACAGTAATGTGACGGATGTCAATAGTGGAGCAGGACATGCTCACTGTTTCGGAACAGTAATGTAACGGATGTCATTAGTGGAGCAGGACATGCTCACGGTTTCAGAACAGTAATGTGACGGATGTCATTAGTGGAGCAGGACATGCTCACTGTTTCGGACCAGTAATTTGACGAATGTCATTAGTAGAGCAGGACATGCTCACTGTTTCAGAACAGTAATGTGACGGTTGTCATTAGTGGAGGAGGACATGCTCACTGTTTCGGAACAGTAATGTGACGGATGTCATTAGTGGAGCAGGACATGCTCACTGTGTCGGAACAGTAATGTGACGGATGCCATTAGTGGAGCAGGACATGCTCACTGTTTCAGAACAGTAATGTGACGGATGTCATTAGTGGAGCAGGACATGCCCACTGTTTTAGAACAGTAATGTAACGGATGTCATTAGTGGAGCAGGACATGCTGACTGTTTCGGAACAGTAATGTGACGGATGTCATTAGTGGAGCAGGACATGCTCACTGTTTCAGAACAGTAATGTGACGGATGTCATTAGTGGAGCAGGACATGCTCACTGTTTCAGAACAGTAATGTGACGGATGCCATTAGTGGAGCAGGACATGCTCACTGTTTCAGAACAGTAATGTGACGGATGCCATTCGTGGAGCAGGACATGCTCACTGTTTCAGAACAGTAATGTGACGGATGTCATTAGTGGAGCAGGACATACTCACTGTTTCAGAACAGCAATATGACGATGCCATTAGTGGAGCAGGACATGCTCACTGTTTCAGAACAGTAATGTGACGATGTCATTGGTGGAGCAGGACATGCTCACTGTTTCAGAACAGTAATGTGACGAATGTCATTAGTGGAGCAGGACCTGCTCACTGTTTCAGAACAGTAATGTGACGGATGTCATTAGTGGAACAGGACATGCTCACTGTTTCAGAACAGTAATGTGACGGATGTCATTAGTGGGGCAGGACATGCTCACTGTTTCAGAACAGTAATGTGTCGGATGCCATTAGTGGAGCAGGACATGCTCACTGTTTCAGAACAGTAATGTGACGGATGTCATTAGTGGAGCAGGACATGCTCACTGTTTCAGAACATTAATGTGACGGATGCCATTAGTGGAGCAGGACATGCTCACTGTTTCAGAACAGTAATGTGACGGATGTCATTAGTGGAGCAGGACATGCTCACTGTTTCAGAACAGTAATGTGAGGGATGCCATTAGTGGAGCAGGACATGTTCCCTGTTTCAGAACAGTAATTTGACGGATGTCATTAGTGGAGCAGGACATGCTCACTGTTTCTGAACAGTAATGTGACGAATGTCATTAGTGGAGCAGGACATGCTCACTGTTTCAGAACAATAATGTGACGGATGTCATTAGTGGAGCAGGACATGCTCACTGTTTCGGAATAGTAATGTGACGGATGTCATTAGTGGAGCAGGACATGCTCACTGTTTCAGAACAGTAATGTGACGAATGTCATTAGTGGAGCAGGACATGCTCACTGTTTCAGAACAGTAATGTGACGGATGTCATTAGTGGATCAGGACATGCTCACTGTTTCATAACAGTAATGTGATGGATGTCATTAGTGGAGCAGGACATGCTCACTGTTTGAGAACAATAATGTGACGGATGCCATTAGTGGAGCAGGACATGCTCACTGTTTCGGAACAGTAATGTGACGGATGCCATTAGTGGAGCAGGATAAGCTCACTGTTTCGGAACAGTAATGTGACGGATGCCATTAGTGGAGCAGGACATGCTCACTGTTTCAGAACAGTAATGTGACGAATGTCATTAGTGGAGCAGGACATGCTCACTGTTTCGGAACAGTAATGTGACGGATGTCATTAGTGGAGCAGGACATGCTCACTGTTTCAGAACAGTAATGTGACGGATGTCATTAGTGGAGCAGGACATGCCTACTGTTTTGGAACAATAATGTGACGAATGTCATTAGTGGAACAGGACATGCTCACTGTTTCAGAACAGTAATGTGACGGATGTCATTAGTGGAGCAGGACATGCTCACTGTTTCAGAACAGTAATGTGACGGATGTCATTAGTGGAGCAGGACATGCCTACTGTTTTGGAACAGTAATGTGACGGATGTCATTAGTGGAGCAGGACATGCTCACTGTTTCAGAACAGTAATGTGACGAATGTCATTAGTGGAGCAGGACATGCTCACTGTTTCAGAACAGTAATGTGACGAATGCCATTAGTGGAGCAGGACATGCTAACCGTTTCAGAACAGTAATGTGACGGATGTCATTAATGGAGCAGGACATGCTCACTGTTTCAGAACAGTAATGTGACGGATGTCATTAGTGGAGCAGGACATACTCACTGTTTCGGAACAGTAATGTGACAGATGTCATTAGTGGAGCAGGACATGCTCACTGTTTCAGAACAGTAATGTGACGAATGTCATTAGTGGAGCAGGACATGCTCACTGTTTCAGAACAGTAATGTAACGGATGTCATTAGTGGAGCAGGACATGCTCACTGTTTCAGAACAGTAATGTGACCGATGTCATCAGTGGAGCAGGACATGCTCACTGTTTTAGAACAGTAATGTGACGGATGTCATTAGTGGAGCAGGACATGCTCACTGTTTCAGAACAGTAATGTGACGGATGTCATTAGTGGAGCAGGACATGCTCACTGTTTCAGAACAGTAATGTGACGAATGTCATTAGTGGAGCAGGATATGCTCACTGTTTCAGAACAGTAATGTGACGGATGCCATTAGTGGAGCAGGTCATGCTCACTGTTTCAGAACAGTAATGTGACGGATGTCATTAGTGGAGCAGGACATGCTCACTGTTTCGGAACAGTAATGTGGCGGATGTCATTAGTGGAGCAGGACATGCTCACTGTTTCAGAACAGTAATGTGACGGATGCCATTAGTGGAGCAGGACATGCTCACTGTTTCGGAATAGTAATGTGACGGATGTCATTAGTGGAGCAGGACATGCTGACTGTTTCAGAACAGTAATGTGACGGATGCCATTAGTGGAGCAGGACATGCTCACTGTTTCAGAACAGTAATGTGACGAATGTCATTAGTGGAGCAGGACATGCTCACTGTTTCAGGACAGTAATGTGACGAATGTCATTAGTGGAGTAGGACATGCTCACTGTTTCAGAACAGTAATGTGACGGATGCCATTAGTGGAGCAGTACATGCTCACTGTTTCGGAACAGTAATGTGACGGATGCCATTAGTGGAGCAGGACATGCTCACTGTTTCGGAACATTAATGTGACGGATGCCATTAGTGGAGCAGGACATGTTCACTGTTTCAGAACAGTAATGTGACGAATGTCATTAGTGGAGCAGGACATGCTCACTGTTTCAGAACAGTAATGTGACGAATGTCATTAGTGGAGCAGGACATGCTCACTGTTTCGGAACAGTAATGTGACGGATGTCATTAGTGGAGCAGGACATGCTCACTGTTTCGGAACAGTAATGTGACGGATGTCATTAGTGGAGCAGGACATGCTCACTGTTTCAGAACAGTAATGTGACGGATGTCATTAGTGGATCAGGACATGCTCATTGTTTCAGAACAGTAATGTGACGGATGCCATTAGTGGAACAGGACATGCTCACTGTTTCGGAACAGTAATGTGACGAATGTCATTAGTGGAGCAGGACATGCTCACTGTTTCGGAACAGTAATGTGACGGATGTCATTAGTGGAGCAGGAAATGCTCACTGTTTCGGAACAGTAATGTGACGGATGTCATTAGTGGAGCAGGACATGCTCACTGTTTCAGAACAGTAATGTGACGGATGTCATTAGTGGATCAGGACATGCTCACTGTTTCAGAACAGTAATGTGACGGATGCCACTAGTGGAACAGGACATGCTCACTGTTTCGGAACAGTAATGTGACGGATGTCATTAGTGGAGCAGGACATGCTGACTGTTTCAGAACAGTAATGTGACGGATGTCATTAGTGGAGCAGGACATGCTCACTGTTTCAGAACAGTAATGTGACGATGTCATTAGTGGAGCAGGACATGCTCACTGTTTCGGAACAGTAATGTGACGGATGTCATTAGTGGAGCAGGACAAGCACACTGTTTCGGAACAGTAATGTGACGATGTCATTAGTGGAGCAGGACATGCCCACTGTTTCAGAACAGTAATGTGACGGATGCCATTAGTGGGGCAGGACATGCTCACTGTTTCGGAACAGTAATGTGTCGGATGTCATTAGTGGAGCAGGACATGCTCACTGTTTCAGAACAGTAATGTGACGGATGTCATTAGTGGAGCAGGACATGCTCACTGTTTCAGAACAGTAATGTGAAGGATGTCATTAGTGGAGCAGGACATGCTCACTGTTTCAGAACAGTAATGTGACGGATGTCATTAGTGGAGCAGGACATGCTCACTGTTTCAGAACAGTAATGTGACGAATGCCATTAGTGGAGCAGGACATGCTAACCGTTTCAGAACAGTAATGTGACGGATGTCATTAATGGAGCAGGACATGCTCACTGTTTCAGAACAGTAATGTGACGGATGTCATTAGTGGAGCAGGACATACTCACTGTTTCGGAACAGTAATGTGACAGATGTCATTAGTGGAGCAGGACATGCTCACTGTTTCAGAACAGTAATGTGACGAATGTCATTAGTGGAGCAGGACATGCTCACTGTTTCAGAACAGTAATGTAACGGATGTCATTAGTGGAGCAGGACATGCTCACTGTTTCAGAACAGTAATGTGACCGATGTCATCAGTGGAGCAGGACATGCTCACTGTTTTAGAACAGTAATGTGACGGATGTCATTAGTGGAGCAGGACATGCTCACTGTTTCAGAACAGTAATGTGACGGATGTCATTAGTGGAGCAGGACATGCTCACTGTTTCAGAACAGTAATGTGACGAATGTCATTAGTGGAGCAGGATATGCTCACTGTTTCAGAACAGTAATGTGACGGATGCCATTAGTGGAGCAGGTCATGCTCACTGTTTCAGAACAGTAATGTGACGGATGTCATTAGTGGAGCAGGACATGCTCACTGTTTCGGAACAGTAATGTGGCGGATGTCATTAGTGGAGCAGGACATGCTCACTGTTTCAGAACAGTAATGTGACGGATGCCATTAGTGGAGCAGGACATGCTCACTGTTTCGGAATAGTAATGTGACGGATGTCATTAGTGGAGCAGGACATGCTGACTGTTTCAGAACAGTAATGTGACGGATGCCATTAGTGGAGCAGGACATGCTCACTGTTTCAGAACAGTAATGTGACGAATGTCATTAGTGGAGCAGGACATGCTCACTGTTTCAGGACAGTAATGTGACGGATGCCATTAGTGGAGCAGTACATGCTCACTGTTTCGGAACAGTAATGTGACGGATGCCATTAGTGGAGCAGGACATGCTCACTGTTTCGGAACATTAATGTGACGGATGCCATTAGTGGAGCAGGACATGTTCACTGTTTCAGAACAGTAATGTGACGAATGTCATTAGTGGAGCAGGACATGCTCACTGTTTCAGAACAGTAATGTGACGAATGTCATTAGTGGAGCAGGACATGCTCACTGTTTCGGAACAGTAATGTGACGGATGTCATTAGTGGAGCAGGACATGCTCACTGTTTCGGAACAGTAATGTGACGGATGTCATTAGTGGAGCAGGACATGCTCACTGTTTCAGAACAGTAATGTGACGGATGTCATTAGTGGATCAGGACATGCTCATTGTTTCAGAACAGTAATGTGACGGATGCCATTAGTGGAACAGGACATGCTCACTGTTTCGGAACAGTAATGTGACGAATGTCATTAGTGGAGCAGGACATGCTCACTGTTTCGGAACAGTAATGTGACGGATGTCATTAGTGGAGCAGGAAATGCTCACTGTTTCGGAACAGTAATGTGACGGATGTCATTAGTGGAGCAGGACATGCTCACTGTTTCAGAACAGTAATGTGACGGATGTCATTAGTGGATCAGGACATGCTCACTGTTTCAGAACAGTAATGTGACGGATGCCACTAGTGGAACAGGACATGCTCACTGTTTCGGAACAGTAATGTGACGGATGTCATTAGTGGAGCAGGACATGCTGACTGTTTCAGAACAGTAATGTGACGGATGTCATTAGTGGAGCAGGACATGCTCACTGTTTCAGAACAGTAATGTGACGATGTCATTAGTGGAGCAGGACATGCTCACTGTTTCGGAACAGTAATGTGACGGATGTCATTAGTGGAGCAGGACAAGCACACTGTTTCGGAACAGTAATGTGACGATGTCATTAGTGGAGCAGGACATGCCCACTGTTTCAGAACAGTAATGTGACGGATGCCATTAGTGGGGCAGGACATGCTCACTGTTTCGGAACAGTAATGTGTCGGATGTCATTAGTGGAGCAGGACATGCTCACTGTTTCAGAACAGTAATGTGACGGATGTCATTAGTGGAGCAGGACATGCTCACTGTTTCAGAACAGTAATGTGAAGGATGTCATTAGTGGAGCAGGACATGCTCACTGTTTCAGAACAGTAATGTGACGGATGTCATTAGTGGAGCAGGACATGCTCACTGTTTCAGAACAGTAATGTGGCGGATGTCATTAGTGGAGCAGGACATGCTCACTGTTTCAGAACAGTAATGTGACGGATGCCATTAGTGGAGCAGGACATGCTCACTGTTTCGGAATAGTAATGTGACGGATGTCATTAGTGGAGCAGGACATGCTGACTGTTTCAGAACAGTAATGTGACGGATGCCATTAGTGGAGCAGGACATGCTCACTGTTTCAGAACAGTAATGTGACGAATGTCATTAGTGGAGCAGGACATGCTCACTGTTTCAGAACAGTAATGTGACGAATGTCATTAGTGGAGTAGGACATGCTCACTGTTTCAGAACAGTAATGTGACGGATGCCATTAGTGGAGCAGTACATGCTCACTGTTTCGGAACAGTAATGTGACGGATGCCATTAGTGGAGCAGGACATGCTCACTGTTTCGGAACATTAATGTGACGGATGCCATTAGTGGAGCAGGACATGTTCACTGTTTCAGAACAGTAATGTGACGAATGTCATTAGTGGAGCAGGACATGCTCACTGTTTCAGAACAGTAATGTGACGAATGTCATTAGTGGAGCAGGACATGCTCACTGTTTCGGAACAGTAATGTGACGGATGTCATTAGTGGAGCAGGACATGCTCACTGTTTCGGAACAGTAATGTGACGGATGTCATTAGTGGAGCAGGACATGCTCACTGTTTCAGAACAGTAATGTGACGGATGTCATTAGTGGATCAGGACATGCTCATTGTTTCAGAACAGTAATGTGACGGATGCCATTAGTGGAACAGGACATGCTCACTGTTTCGGAACAGTAATGTGACGAATGTCATTAGTGGAGCAGGACATGCTCACTGTTTCGGAACAGTAATGTGACGGATGTCATTAGTGGAGCAGGAAATGCTCACTGTTTCGGAACAGTAATGTGACGGATGTCATTAGTGGAGCAGGACATGCTCACTGTTTCAGAACAGTAATGTGACGGATGTCATTAGTGGATCAGGACATGCTCACTGTTTCAGAACAGTAATGTGACGGATGCCACTAGTGGAACAGGACATGCTCACTGTTTCGGAACAGTAATGTGACGGATGTCATTAGTGGAGCAGGACATGCTGACTGTTTCAGAACAGTAATGTGACGGATGTCATTAGTGGAGCAGGACATGCTCACTGTTTCAGAACAGTAATGTGACGATGTCATTAGTGGAGCAGGACATGCTCACTGTTTCGGAACAGTAATGTGACGGATGTCATTAGTGGAGCAGGACAAGCACACTGTTTCGGAACAGTAATGTGACGATGTCATTAGTGGAGCAGGACATGCCCACTGTTTCAGAACAGTAATGTGACGGATGCCATTAGTGGGGCAGGACATGCTCACTGTTTCAGAACAGTAATGTGTCGGATGTCATTAGTGGAGCAGGACATGCTCACTGTTTCAGAACAGTAATGTGACGGATGTCATTAGTGGAGCAGGACATGCTCACTGTTTCAGAACAGTAATGTGAAGGATGTCATTAGTGGAGCAGGACATGCTCACTGTTTCGGAACAGTAATGTGGCGGATTTCATTAGTGGAGCAGGACATGCTCACTGTTTTGGAACAGTAATGTGACGGATATCATTAGTGGAGCAGGACATGCTCACTGTTTCAGAGCAGTAATGTGGCGGATGTCATTAGTGGAGCAGGACATGCTCACTGTTTCAGAACAGTAATGTGACGGATGTCATTAGTGGAGCAGGACATGCTCACTGTTTCGGAACAGTAATGTGACGGATGTCATTAGTGGAGCAGGACGTGCTCACGGTTTCAGAACAGTAATGTGACGGATGTCATTAGTGGAGCAGGACATGCTCACTGTTTCGGACCAGTAATTTGACGAATGTCATTAGTAGAGCAGGACATGCTCACTGTTTCAGAACAGTAATGTGACAGATGTCATTAATGGAGGAGGACATGCTCACTGTTTCGGAACAGTAATGTGACGGATGCCATTAGTGGAGCAGGACATGCTCACTGTGTCGGAACAGTAATGTGACGGATGCCATTAGTGGAGCAGGACATGCTCACTGTTTCAGAACAGTAATGTGACGGATGTCATTAGTGGAGCAGGACATGCTCACTGTTTTAGAACAGTAATGTAACGGATGTCATTAGTGGAGCAGGACATGTTCACTGTTTCGGAACAGTAATGTGACGAATGTCATTAGTGGAGCAGGACATGCTGACTGTTTCAGAACAGTAATGTGACGGATGCCATTAGTGGAGCAGGACATGCTCACTGTTTCAGAACAGTAATGTGACGGATGTTATTAGTGGAGTAGGACATGCTCACTGTTTCGGAACAGTAATGTGACGGATGTCATTAGTGGAGCAGGACATGCTCACTATTTCAGAACAGTAATGTGACGATGCCATTAGTGGAGCAGGACATGCTCACTGTTTCAGAACAGTAATGTGACGGATGTCATTAGTGGAGCAGGACATGCTCACTGTTTCAGAACAGTAATGTGACGAATGTCATTAGTGGAGCAGGACCTGCTCACTGTTTCAGAACAGTAATGTGACGGATGTCATTAGTGGAACAGGACATGCTCACTGTTTCAGAACAGTAATGTGACGGATGTCATTAGTGGGGCAGGATATGCTGACTGTTTCAGAACAGTAATGTGAGGGATGCCATTAGTGGAGCAGGACATGCTCACTGTTTCAGAACAGTAATGTGACGAATGTCATTAGTGGAGCAGGACATGCTCACTGTTTCAGAACAGTAATGTGACGGATGCCATTAGTGGAGCAGGACATGCTCACTGTTTCAGAACAGTAATGTGACGGATGTCATTAGTGGAGCAGGACATGCTCACTGTTTCAGAACAGTAATGTGAGGGATGCCATTAGTGGAGAAGCACATGTTCCCTGTTTCAGAACAGTAATGTGACGGATGTCATTAGTGGAGCAGGACATGCTCACTGTTTCTGAACAGTAATGTGACGAATGTCATTAGTGGAGCAGGACATGCTCACTGTTTCAGAACAGTAATGTGACGGATGTCATTAGTGGAGCAGGACATGCTCACTGTTTCGGAATAGTAATGTGACGGATGTCATTAGTGGAGCAGGACATGCTCACTGTTTCAGAACAGTAATGTGACGAATGTCATTAGTGGAGCAGGACATGCTCACTGTTTCAGAACAGTAATGTGACGGATGTCATTAGTGGAGCAGGACATGCTCACTGTTTCAGAACAGTAATGTGACGAATGTCATTAGTGGAGCAGGACATGCTCACTGTTTCAGAACAATAATGTGACGGATGCCATTAGTGGAGCAGGACATGCTCACTGTTTCGGAACAGTAATGTGACTGATGCCATTAGTGGAGCAGGATAAGCTCACTGTTTCGGAACAGTAATGTGACGGATGCCATTAGTGGAGCAGGACATGCTCACTGTTTCAGAACAGTAATGTGACGAATGTCATTAGTGGAGCAGGACATGCTCACTGTTTCGGAACAGTAATGTGACGGATGTCATTAGTGGAGCAGGACATGCTCACTGTTTCAGAACAGTAATGTGACGGATGTCATTAGTAGAGCAGGACATGCCTACTGTTTTGGAACAGTAATGTGAAGGATGTCATTAGTGGAGCAGGACATGCTGACTGTTTCAGAACAGTAATGTGACGGATGTCATTAGTGGAGCAGGACATGATCACTGTTTCAGAACAGTAATGTGACGGATGTCATTAGTGGAGCAGGACATGCCTACTGTTATGGAACAGTAATGTGACGGATGTCATTAGTGGAGCAGGACATGCTCACTGTTTCAGAACAGTAATGTGACGGATGTCATTAGTGGAGCAGGACATGCTCACTGTTTCAGAACAGTAATGTGACGGATGCCTTTAGTGGAGCAGGACATGCTCACTGTTTCAGAACAGTAATGTGACGGATGTCATTAGTGGAGCAGGACATGCTCACTGTTTCTGAACAGTAATGTGACGAATGTCATTAGTAGAGCAGGACATGCTCACTGTTTCAGAACAGTAATGTGACGAATATCATTAGTGGAGCAGGACATGCTCACTGTTTCAGAACAGTAATGTGACGGATATCATTAGTGGAGCAGGACATGCTCACTGTTTCAGAACAGTAATGTGACGGATGTCATTAGTGGAGCAGGACATGCTCACTGTTTCAGAACAATAATGTGACGGATGCCATTAGTGGAGCAGGACATGCTCACTGTTTCGGAACAGTAATGTGACGGATGCCATTAGTGGAGCAGGATAAGCTCACTGTTTCGGAACAGTAATGTGACGGATGCCATTAGTGGAGCAGGAAATGCTGACTGTTTCGGAACAGTAATGTGACGGATGTCATTAGTGGAGCAGGACATGCTCACTGTTTCAGAACAGTAATGTGACGGATGTCATTAGTGGAGCAGGACATGCCTACTGTTTTGGAACAGTAATGTGAAGGATGTCATTAGTGGAGCAGGACATGCTGACTGTTTCAGAACAGTAATGTGACGGATGCCATTAGTGGAGCAGGACATACTCACTGTTTCGGAACAGTAATGTGACGGATGCCATTAGTGGAGCAGGATAAGCTCACTGTTTCGGAACAGTAATGTGACGGATGCCATTAGTGGAGCAGGAAATGCTGACTGTTTCAGAACAGTAATGTGACGAATGTCATTAGTGGAGCAGGACATGCTCACTGTTTCGGAACAGTAATGTGACGGATGTCATTAGTGGAGCAGGACATGCTCACTGTTTCGGAACAGTAATGTGACGGATGTCATTAGTGGAGCAGGACGTGCTCACGGTTTCAGAACAGTAATGTGACGGATGTCATTAGTGGAGCAGGACATGCTCACTGTTTCGGACCAGTAATTTGACGAATGTCATTAGTAGAGCAGGACATGCTCACTGTTTCAGAACAGTAATGTGACGGATGTCATTAGTGGAGGAGGACATGCTCACTGTTTCGGAACAGTAATGTGACGGATGTCATTAGTGGAGCAGGACATGCTCACTGTGTCGGAACAGTAATGTGACGGATGCCATTAGTGGAGCAGGACATGCTCACTGTTTCAGAACAGTAATGTGACGGATGTCATTAGTGGAGCAGGACATGCTCACTGTTTTAGAACAGTAATGTAACGGATGTCATTAGTGGAGCAGGACATGCTCACTGTTTCGGAACAGTAATGTGAAGAATGTCATTAGTGGAGCAGGACATGCTGACTGTTTCAGAACAGTAATGTGACGGATGCCATTAGTGGAGCAGGACATGCTCACTGTTTCAGAACAGTAATGTGACGGATGTTATTAGTGGAGTAGGACATGCTCACTGTTTCGGAACAGTAATGTGACGGATGTCATTAGTGGAGCAGGACTTGCTCACTATTTCAGAACAGTAATGTGACGATGCCATTAGTGGAGCAGGACATGCTCACTGTTTCAGAACAGTAATGTGACGGATGTCATTAGTGGAGCAGGACATGCTCACTGTTTCAGAACAGTAATGTGACGAATGTCATTAGTGGAGCAGGACCTGCTCACTGTTTCAGAACAGTAATGTGACGGATGTCATTAGTGGAACAGGACATGCTCACTGTTTCAGAACAGTAATGTGACGGATGTCATTAGTGGGGCAGGATATGCTCACTGTTTCAGAACAGTAATGTGAGGGATGCCATTAGTGGAGCAGGACATTCTCACTGTTTCAGAACAGTAATGTGACGAATGTCATTAGTGGAGCAGGACATGCTCACTGTTTCAGAACAGTAATGTGACGGATGCCATTAGTGGAGCAGGACATGCTCACTGTTTCAGAACAGTAATGTGACGAATGTCATTAGTGGAGCAGGACATGCTCACTGTTTCAGAACAATAATGTGACGGATGCCATTAGTGGAGCAGGACATGCTCACTGTTTCGGAACAGTAATGTGACTGATGCCATTAGTGGAGCAGGATAAGCTCACTGTTTCGGAACAGTAATGTGACGGATGCCATTAGTGGAGCAGGAAATGCTCACTGTTTCAGAACAGTAATGTGACGAATGTCATTAGTGGAGCAGGACATGCTCACTGTTTCGGAACAGTAATGTGACGGATGTCATTAGTGGAGCAGGACATGCTCACTGTTTCAGAACAGTAATGTGACGGATGTCATTAGTGGAGCAGGACATGCCTACTGTTTTGGAACAGTAATGTGAAGGATGTCATTAGTGGAGCAGGACATGCTGACTGTTTCAGAACAGTAATGTGACGGATGTCATTAGTGGAGCAGGACATGCTCACTGTTTCAGAACAGTAATGTGACGGATGTCATTAGTGGAGCAGGACATGCCTACTGTTATGGAACAGTAATGTGACGGATGTCATTAGTGGAGCAGGACATGCTCACTGTTTCAGAACAGTAATGTGACGGATGTCATTAGTGGAGCAGGACATGCTCACTGTTTCAGAACAGTAATGTGACGGATGCCTTTAGTGGAGCAGGACATGCTCACTGTTTCAGAACAGTAATGTGACGGATGTCATTAGTGGAGCAGGACATGCTCACTGTTTCTGAACAGTAATGTGACGAATGTCATTAGTAGAGCAGGACATGCTCACTGTTTCAGAACAGTAATGTGACGAATGTCATTAGTGGAGCAGGACATGCTCACTGTTTCAGAACAGTAATGTGACGGATGTCATTAGTGGAGCAGGACATGCTCACTGTTTCAGAACAGTAATGTGACGGATGTCATTAGTGGAGCAGGACATGCTCACTGTTTCAGAACAATAATGTGACGGATGCCATTAGTGGAGCAGGACATGCTCACTGTTTCGGAACAGTAATGTGACGGATGCCATTAGTGGAGCAGGATAAGCTCACTGTTTCGGAACAGTAATGTGACGGATGCCATTAGTGGAGCAGGAAATACTGACTGTTTCAGAACAGTAATGTGACGAATGTCATTAGTGGAGCAGGACATGCTCACTGTTTCGGAACAGTAATGTGACGGATGTCATTAGTGGAGCAGGACATGCTCACTGTTTCAGAACAGTAATGTGACGGATGTCATTAGTGGAGCAGGACATGCCTACTGTTTTGGAACAGTAATGTGATGGATGTCATTAGTGGAGCAGGACATGCTCACTGTTTCAGAACAGTAATGTGACGGATGTCATTAGTGGAGCAGGACATGCTCACTGTTTCAGAACAGTAATGTGACGGATGTCATTAGTGGAGCAGGACATGCCTACTGTTTTGGAACAGTAATGTGACGGATGTCATTAGTGGAGCAGGACATGCTCACTGTTTCAGAACAGTAATGTGACGGATGTCATTAGTGGAGCAGGACATGCTCACTGTTTCAGAACAGTAATGTGACGGATGCCTTTAGTTGAGCAGGACATGCTCACTGTTTCAGAACAGTAATGTGACGGATGTCATTAGTGGAGCAGGACATGCTCACTGCTTCAGAACAGTAATGTGACGGATGTCATTAGTGGAGCAGGACATACTCACTGTTTCAGAACAGTAATGTGACGGATGTCATTAGTGGAGCAGGACATGCTCACTGTTTCAGAACAGTAATGTGACAGATGTCATTAGTGGAGCAGGACATGCTCACTGTTTCAGAACAGTAATGTGACGAATGTCATTAGTGGAGCAGGACATGCTCACTGTTTCAGAACAGTAATGTGACGGATGTCATTAGTGGAGCAGGACATGCTCACTGTTTCAGAACAGTAATGTGACCGATGTCATTAGTGGAGCAGGACATGCTCACTGTTTTAGAACAGTAATGCGACGGATGTCATTAGTGGAGCAGGACATGCTCACTGTTTCAGAACAGTAATGTGACGGATGTCATTAGTGGAGCAGGTCATGCTCACTGTTTCGAAACAGTAATGTGACGGATGCCATTAGTGGAGCAGGACATACTCACTGTTTCGGAACAGTAATGTGACGGATGTCATTAGTGGAGCAGGACATGCTCACTGTTTCAGAACAGTAATGTGACGGATGTCATTAGTGGAGCAGGACATGCTCACTGTTTCAGAACAGTAATGTGACGATGCCATTAGTGGAGCAGGACATGCTCACTGTTTCAGAACAGTAATGTGACGGATGTCATTAGTGGAGCAGGACATGCTCACTGTTTCAGAACAGTAATGTGACGAATGTCATTAGTGGAGCAGGATATGCTCACTGTTTCAGAACAGTAATGTGACGGATGCCATTAGTGGAGCAGGACATGCTCACTGTTTCAGAACAGTAATGTGACGGTTGTCATTAGTGGAGCAGGACATGCTCACTGTTTCAGAACAGTAATGTGAGGGATTCCATTAGTGGAGCAGGACATGTTCACTGTTTCAGAACAGTAATGTGACGGATGTCATTAGTGGAGCAGGACATGCCTACTGTTTTGGAACAGTAATGTGACGGATGTCATTAGTGGAGCAGGACATGCTCACTGTTTCAGAACAGTAATGTGACGGATGTCATTAGTGGAGCAGGACATGCTCACTGTTTCAGAACAGTAATGTAACGGATGTCATTAGTGGAGCAGGACATGCTCACTGTTTCAGAACAGTAATGTGACGGATGTCATTAGTGGAGCAGGACATGCTCACTGTTTCAGAACAGTAATGTGACGGATGTCATTAGTGGAGCAGGACATGCTCACTGTTTCAGAACAGTAATGTGACGGATGCCATTAGTGGAGCAGGACATGCTCATTGTTTCGGAACAGTAATGTGACAGATGTCATTAGTGGAGCAGGACATGCTCACTGTTTCAGAACAGTAATGTGACGATTGTCATTAGTGGAGCAGGATATGCTCACTGTTTCAGAACAGTAATGTGACGGATGTCATTAGTGGAGCAGGACATGCTCACTGTTTCAGAACAGTAATGTGACCGATGTCATTAGTGGAGCAGGACATGCTCACTGTTTTAGAACAGTAATGTGACGGATGTCATTAGTGGAGCAGGACATGCTCACTGTTTCAGAACAGTAATGTGACGGATGTCATTAGTGGAGCAGGACATGCTCACTGTTTCGGAACAGTAATGTGACGGATGCCATTAGTGGAGCAGGACATACTCACTGTTTCGGAACAGTAATGTGACGGATGTCATTAGTGGAGCAGGACATGCTCACTGTTTCAGAACAGTAATGTGACGGATGTCATTAGTGGAGCAGGACATGCTCACTGTTTCAGAACAGTAATGTGACAATGCCATTAGTGGAGCAGGACATGCTCACTGTTTCAGAACAGTAATGTGACGGATGTCATTAGTGGAGCAGGACATGCTCACTATTTCAGAACAGTAATGTGACGAATGTTATTAGTGGAGCAGGACATGCTCACTGTTTCAGAACATTAATGTGACGGATGCCATTAGTGGAGCAGGACATGCTCACTGTTTCAGAACAGTAATGTGACGGATGTCATTAGTGGAACAGGACATGCTCACTGTTTCAGAACAGTAATGTGAGGGATGCAATTAGTGGAGAAGGACATGTTCACTGTTTCAGAACAGTAATGTGACGGATGTCATTAGTGGAGCAGGGCATGCTCACTGTTTTAGAAGAGTAATGTGACGGGTGCCATTAGTGGAGCAGGACATGCTAACTGTTTCAGAACAGTAATGTGACGGATGTCATTAGTGGAGCAGGACATGCTCACTGTTTCAGAACAGTAATGTGACGGATGCCATTAGTGGAGCAGGACATGCTCATTGTTTCGGAACAGTAATGTGACAGATGTCATTAGTGGAGCAGGACATGCTCACTGTTTCAGAACAGTAATGTGACGAATGTCATTAGTGGAGCAGGATATGCTCACTGTTTCAGAACAGTAATGTGACGGATGTCATTAGTGGAGCAGGACATGCTCACTGTTTCAGAACAGTAATGTGACCGATGTCATTAGTGGAGCAGGACATGCTCACTGTTTTAGAACAGTAATGTGACGGATGTCATTAGTGGAGCAGGACATGCTCACTGTTTCAGAACAGTAATGTGACGGATGTCATTAGTGGAGCAGGACATGCTCACTGTTTCGGAACAGTAATGTGACGGATGCCATTAGTGGAGCAGGACATACTCACTGTTTCGGAACAGTAATGTGACGGATGTCATTAGTGGAGCAGGACATGCTCACTGTTTCAGAACAGTAATGTGACGGATGTCATTAGTGGAGCAGGACATGCTCACTGTTTCAGAACAGTAATGTGACGGATGTCATTAGTGGAGCAGGACATGCTCACTATTTCAGAACAGTAATGTGACGAATGTTATTAGTGGAGCAGGACATGCTCACTGTTTCAGAACATTAATGTGACGGATGCCATTAGTGGAGCAGGACATGCTCACTGTTTCAGAACAGTAATGTGACGGATGTCATTAGTGGAACAGGACATGCTCACTGTTTCAGAACAGTAATGTGAGGGATGCCATTAGTGGAGAAGGACATGTTCACTGTTTCAGAACAGTAATGTGACGGATGTCATTAGTGGAGCAGGGCATGCTCACTGTTTTAGAAGAGTAATGTGACGGGTGCCATTAGTGGAGCAGGACATGCTAACTGTTTCAGAACAGTAATGTGACGGATGTCATTAGTGGAGCAGGACATGCTCACTGTTTCTGAACAGTAATGTGACGAATGTCATTAGTGGAGCAGGACATGCTCACTGTTTCGGAACAGTAATGTGACGAATGTCATTAGTGGAGCAGGACATGCTCACTGTTTCAGAACAGTAATGTGACGAATGTCATTAGTGGAGCAGGACATGCTCACTGTTTCAGAACAGTAATGTGACGGATGTCATTAGTGGAGCAGGACATGCTCACTGTTTCGGAATAGTAATGTGACCGATGCCATTAGTGGAGCAGAACATGCTCACTGTTTCAGAACAGTAATGTGACGGATGTCATTAGTGGAGCAGGACATGCCTACTGTTTTGGAACAGTAATGTGACGGATGTCATTAGTGGAGCAGGACATGCTCACTGTTTCAGAACAGTAATGTGACGGATGTCATTAGTGGAGCAGGACATGCTCACTGTTTCAGAACAGTAATGTAACGGATGTCATTAGTGGAGCAGGACATGCTCACTGTTTCAGAACAGTAATGTGACGGATGTCATTAGTGGAGCAGGACATGCTCACTGTTTCAGAACAGTAATGTGACGGATGTCATTAGTGGAGCAGGACATGCTCACTGTTTCAGAACAGTAATGTGACGGATGCCATTAGTGGAGCAGGACATGCTCATTGTTTCGGAACAGTAATGTGACAGATGTCATTAGTGGAGCAGGACATGCTCACTGTTTCAGAACAGTAATGTGACGAATGTCATTAGTGGAGCAGGATATGCTCACTGTTTCAGAACAGTAATGTGACGGATGTCATTAGTGGAGCAGGACATGCTCACTGTTTCAGAACAGTAATGTGACCGATGTCATTAGTGGAGCAGGACATGCTCACTGTTTTAGAACAGTAATGTGACGGATGTCATTAGTGGAGCAGGACATGCTCACTGTTTCAGAACAGTAATGTGACGGATGTCATTAGTGGAGCAGGACATGCTCACTGTTTCGGAACAGTAATGTGACGGATGCCATTAGTGGAGCAGGACATACTCACTGTTTCGGAACAGTAATGTGACGGATGTCATTAGTGGAGCAGGACATGCTCACTGTTTCAGAACAGTAATGTGACGGATGTCATTAGTGGAGCAGGACATGCTCACTGTTTCAGAACAGTAATGTGACGATGCCATTAGTGGAGCAGGACATGCTCACTGTTTCAGAACAGTAATGTGACGGATGTCATTAATGGAGCAGGACATGCTCACTATTTCAGAACAGTAATGTGACGAATGTTATTAGTGGAGCAGGACATGCTCACTGTTTCAGAACAGTAATGTGACGGATGCCATTAGTGGAGCAGGACATGCTCACTGTTTCAGAACAGTAATGTGACGGATGTCATTAGTGGAGCAGGACATGCTCACTGTTTCAGAACAGTAATGTGAGGGATGCCATTAGTGGAGAAGGACATGTTCACTGTTTCAGAACAGTAATGTGACGGATGTCATTAGTGGAGCAGGGCATGCTCACTGTTTTAGAAGAGTAACGTGACGGGTGCCATTAGTGGAGCAGGACATGCTAACTGTTTCAGAACAGTAATGTGACGGATGTCATTAGTGGAGCAGGACATGCTCACTGTTTCTGAACAGTAATGTGACGAATGTCATTAGTGGAGCAGGACATGCTCACTGTTTCGGAACAGTAATGTGACGAATGTCATTAGTGGAGCAGGACATGCTCACTGTTTCAGAACAGTAATGTGACGAATGTCATTAGTGGAGCAGGACATGCTCACTGTTTCAGAACAGTAATGTGACGGATGTCATTAGTGGAGCAGGACATGCTCACTGTTTCGGAATAGTAATGTGACGGATGCCATTAGTGGAGCAGAACATGCTCACTGTTTCAGAACAGTAATGTGACGGATGCCATTAGTGGAGCAGGACATACTCACTGTTTCGGAACAGTAATGTGACGGATGTCATTAGTGGAGCAGGACATGCTCACTGTTTCAGAACAGTAATGTGACGGATGTCATTAGTGGAGCAGGACATGCTCACTGTTTCAGAACAGTAATGTGACGATGCCATTAGTGGAGCAGGACATGCTCACTGT
The DNA here is from genome assembly GCA_963680875.1 of Bathymodiolus brooksi. NCBI lineage: Eukaryota > Metazoa > Mollusca > Bivalvia > Mytilida > Modiolidae > Bathymodiolus > Bathymodiolus brooksi. The sequence continues at coordinate 145,894,304 of OY804577.1, forward strand.
TTCAGAACAGTAATGTGACGGATGTCATTAGTGGAGCAGGACATGCTCACTGTTTCAGAACAGTAATGTGACGAATGTCATTAGTGGAGCAGGATATGCTCACTGTTTCAGAACAGTAATGTGACGGATGCCATTAGTGGAGCAGGACATGCTCACTGTTTCAGAACAGTAATGTGACGGTTGTCATTAGTGGAGCAGGACATGCTCACTGTTTCAGAACAGTAATGTGAGGGATTCCATTAGTGGAGCAGGACATGTTCACTGTTTCAGAACAGTAATGTGACGGATGTCATTAGTGGAGCAGGACATGCCTACTGTTTTGGAACAGTAATGTGACGGATGTCATTAGTGGAGCAGGACATGCTCACTGTTTCAGAACAGTAATGTGACGGATGTCATTAGTGGGGCAGGACATGCTCACTGTTTCAGAACAGTAATGTAACGGATGTCATTAGTGGAGCAGGACATGCTCACTGTTTCAGAACAGTAATGTGACGGATGTCATTAGTGGAGCAGGACATGCTCACTGTTTCAGAACAGTAATGTGACGGATGCCATTAGTGGAGCAGGACATGCTCATTGTTTCGGAACAGTAATGTGACAGATGTCATTAGTGGAGCAGGACATGCTCACTGTTTCAGAACAGTAATGTGACGAATGTCATTAGTGGAGCAGGATATGCTCACTGTTTCAGAACAGTAATGTGACGGATGTCATTAGTGGAGCAGGACATGCTCACTGTTTCAGAACAGTAATATGACCGATGTCATTAGTGGAGCAGGACATGCTCACTGTTTTAGAACAGTAATGTGACGGATGTCATTAGTGGAGCAGGACATGCTCACTGTTTCAGAACAGTAATGTGACGGATGTCATTAGTGGAGCAGGACATGCTCACTGTTTCGGAACAGTAATGTGACGGATGCCATTAGTGGAGCAGGACATACTCACTGTTTCGGAACAGTAATGTGACGGATGTCATTAGTGGAGCAGGACATGCTCACTGTTTCAGAACAGTAATGTGACGGATGTCATTAGTGGAGCAGGACATGCTCACTGTTTCAGAACAGTAATGTGACGATGCCATTAGTGGAGCAGGACATGCTCACTGTTTCAGAACAGTAATGTGACGGATGTCATTAGTGGAGCAGGACATAGGACATGCTCACTGTTTCAGAACAGTAATGTGACGGATGCCATTAGTGGAGCAGGACATGCTCACTGTTTCAGAACAGTAATGTGACGGATGTCATTAGTGGAGCAGGACATGCTCACTGTTTCAGAACAGTAATGTGAGGGATGCCATTAGTGGAGAAGGACATGTTCACTGTTTCAGAACAGTAATGTGACGGATGTCATTAGTGGAGCAGGGCATGCTCACTGTTTTAGAAGAGTAATGTGACGGATGCCATTAGTGGAGCAGGACATGCTAACTGTTTCAGAACAGTAATGTGACGGATGTCATTAGTGGAGCAGGACATGCTCACTGTTTCTGAACAGTAATGTGACGAATGTCATTAGTGGAGCAGGACATGCTCACTGTTTCGGAACAGTAATGTGACGAATGTCATTAGTGGAGCAAGACATGCTCACTGTTTCAGAACAGTAATGTGACGAATGTCATTAGTGGAGCAGGACATGCTCACTGTTTCAGAACAGTAATGTGACGGATGTCATTAGTGGAGCAGGACATGCCCACTGTTTCGAAATAGTAATGTGACGGATGCCATTAGTGGAGCAGAACATGCTCACTGTTTCAGAACAGTAATGTGACGGATGCCATTAGTGGAGCAGGATATGCTCACTGTTTCGGAACAGTAATGTGACGGATGTCATTAGTGGAGCAGGACATGCTCACTGTTTCAGAACAGTAATGTGACGGATGTCATTAGTGGAGCAGGACATGCTCACTGTTTCGGAATAGTAATGTGACGGATGCCATTAGTGGAGCAGAACATGCTCACTGTTTCAGAACAGTAATGTGACGGATGCCATTAGTGGAGCAGGACATGCTCACTGTTTCGGAACAGTAATGTGACGGATGTCATTAGTGGAGCAGGACATGCTCACTTTTTCAGAACAGTAATGTGACGGATGTCATTAGTGGAGCAGGACATGCTCACTGTTTCAGAACAGTAATGTGACGGATGTCATTAGTGGAGCAGGACATGCCTACTGTTTTGGAACAGTAATGTGACGGATGTCATTAGTGGAGCAGGACATGCTCACTGTTTCAGAACAGTAATGTGACGGATGTCATTAGTGGAGCAGGACATGCTCACTGTTTCAGAACAGTAATGTGACGAATGTCATTAGTGGAGCAGGACATGCTCACTGTTTCAGAACAGTAATGTGACGGATGTGATTAGTGGAGCAGGACATGCTCACTGTTTCAGAACAGTAATGTGACCGATGTCATTAGTGGAACAGGACATGCTCACTGTTTTAGAACAGTAATATGACGGATGTCATTAGTGGAGCAGGACATGCTCACTGTTTCAGAACAGTAATGTGACGGATGTCATTAGTGGAGCAGGACATGCTCACTGTTTCGGAACAGTAATGTGACGGATGTCATTAGTGGAGCAGGACATGCTCACTGTTTCAGAACAGTAATGTGACGGATGTCATTAGTGGAGCAGGACATGCTCACTGTTTCGGTACAGTAATGTGACGGATGCCATTAGTGGAGCAGGACATGCTCACTGTTTCAGAACAGTAATGTGACGGATGTCATTAGTGGAGCAGGACATGCTCACTGTTTCGGTACAGTAATGTGACGGATGCCATTAGTGGAGCAGGACATACTCACTGTTTCGGAACAGTAATGTGACGGATGTCATTAGTGGAGCAGGACATGCTCACTGTTTTAAAACTTACCCTCCGTTGTTAGTTGGCTTTGTATGTCTCATTCTTTAGTTTTTTGTGTAGATTTTGTCCCTTAAAAATTCGACTAATGTATGGTCTGTACTTCTTTCATTTACGGCTTCTGGTTAGCCCATTTGTATCTCTAAATATTTATTGTACCTATTGCGCTTAATTTATAATATTTCTATTCTTTGCTTACATTTACACTAATGCTTGATTTCAGAATAGAATAATTACAAATATAACTTAATGATCCATTGGAAGTGAAATAAATGGTAATTATTCGCCAGTGAGTGGATGCCTAATTTGGTATACTTAACTTGAACCACGATTATATGATTTATGCAAAATGATAGGTTGAAATATTTTAAGTTTAGGGTGTTCTAGAATTCGTCCTTATCTTACAATGAAGCCTGACTAAAATAGGATATCTGATTACATCTTATAACATCGTGATACAATACCTACAGTCAAATCTGTATTAAGACGTCACCTTTGAGACAATGGAAAAGTGACCTAATAAGACAGGTGACCTTTTAAAAGAGGTTCAATTCATATGGAATTTTCTATGACATGACAAGAAAAATATGACCTTTTGATAGAGGTGACTGCATGGGCAGGTTTGACTGTATTATATTTTTGTCAATGGTTCATAATAATAGTTAGATATGTCGTGTATCAATCTGGCCAACAAAACAATTATAAACAATTATAAACAATTATAAACAATTATAAACAATTATAAACACATATATTATTACAAGACACGAGGAAACATGAGTCCATGATTAACGTTACATCTGTACCTACATACTAGTCCATGATTAACGTTACATCTGTACCTACATACTAGTCCATGATTAACGTTACATCTGTACCTACATAATAGTCCATGATTAACGTTACATCTGTACTTACATAATAGTCCATGATTAACGTTACATCTGTACCTACATAATAGTCCATGATTAACGTTACATCTGTACCTACATAATAGTCCATGATTAACGTTACATCTGTACCTACATAATAGTCCATGATTAAGGTTACATCTGTACCTACATAATAGTCCATGATTAACGTTACATCTGTACCTACATAATAGTCCATTATTAACCTTACATCTGTACCTACATAATAGTCCATGATTAACGTTACATCTGTACCTACATAATAGTCCATGATTAACGTTACATCTGTACCTACATAATAGTCCATGATTAACGTTACATCTGTACCTACATAATAGTCCATGATTAACGTTACATCTGTACCTACATAATAGTCCATGATTAACGTTACATCTGTACCTACATAATAGTCCATGATTAACGTTACATCTGTACCTACATAATAGTCCATGATTAACGTTACATCTGTACCTACATAATAGTCCATGATTAACGTTACATCTGTACCTACATAATAGTCCATGATTAACGTTACATCTGTACCTACATAATAGTCCATGATTAACGTTACATCTGTACCTACATAATAGTCCATGATTAACCTTACATCTGTACCTACATAATAGTCCATGATTACCGTTACATCTGTACCTACATAATAGTCCATGATTAACGTTACATCTGTACCTACATAATAGTCCATGATTAACGTTACATCTGTACCTACATAATAGTCCATGATTAACGTTACATCTGTACCTACATAATAGTCCATGATTAACGTTACATCTGTACCTACATAATAGACCATGATTAACGTTACATCTGTACCTACATAATAGTCCATGATTAACGTTACATCTGTACCTACATAATAGTCCATGATTAACGTTACATCTGTACCTACATAATAGTCCATGATTAACGTTACATCTGTACCTACATAATAGTCCATGATTAACGTTACATCTGTACCTACATAATAGTCCATGATTAACGTTACATCTGTACCTACATAATAGTCCATGATTAACGTTACATCTGTACCTACATAATAGTCCATGATTAACGTTACATCTGTACCTACATAATAGTCCATGATTAACGTTACATCTGTACCTACATAATAGTCCATGATTAACGTTACATCTGTACCTACATAATAGTCCATGATTAACGTTACATCTGTACCTACATAATAGTCCATGATTAACGTTACATCTGTACCTACATAATAGTCCATGATTAACGTTACATCTGTACCTACATAATAGTCCATGATTAACGTTACATCTGTACCTATATAATAGTCCATAATTAACGTTACATCTGTACCTACATAATAGTCCATGATTAACGTTACATCTGTTCCTACATAATAGTCCATGATTAACCTTACATCTGTACCTACATAATAGTCCATGATTAACGTTACATCTGTACCTACATAATAGTCCATGATTAACGTTACATCTGTACCTACATAATAGTCCATGATTAACGTTACATCTGTACCTACATAATAGTCCATGATTAACGTTACATCTGTACCTACATAATAGTCCATGATTAACGTTACATCTGTACCTACATAATAGTCCATGATTAACGTTACATCTGTACCTACATAATAGTCCATGATTAACGTTACATCTGTACCTACATAATAGTCCATGATTAACGTTACATCTGTACCTACATAATAGTCCATGATTAACCTTACATCTGTACCTACATAATAGTCCATGATTAACGTTACATCTGTACCTACATAATAGTCCATGATTAACGTTACATCTGTACCTACATAATAGTCCATGATTAACGTTACATCTGTACCTACATAATAGTCCATGATTAACGTTACATCTGTACCTACATAATAGTCCATGATTAACCTTACATCTGTACCTACATAATAGTCCATGATTAACGTTACATCTGTACCTACATAATAGTCCATGATTAACGTTACATCTGTACCTACATAATAGTCCATGATTAACGTTACATCTGTACCTACATAATAGTCCATGATTAACGTTACATCTGTACCTACATAATAGTCCATGATTAACGTTACATCTGTACCTACATAATAGTCCATGATTAACGTTACATCTGTACCTACATAATAGTCCATGATTAAGGTTACATCTGTACTAAAATAATAGTCCATGATTAACGTTACATCTGTACCTACATAATAGTCCATGATTAAGGTTACATCTGTACCTACATAATAGTCCATGATTAACGTTACATCTGTACCTACATAATAGTCCATGAATAACGTTACATCTGTACCTACATAATAGTCCATGATTAACGTTACATCTGTACCTACATAATAGTCCATGATTAACGTTACATCTGTACCTACATAATAGTCCATGATTAACGTTACATCTGTACCTTCATAATAGTCCATGATTAACGTTACATCTGTACCTACATAATAGTTCATGATTAACGTTACATCTGTACCTACATAATAGTCCATGATTAACGTTACATCTGTACCTACATAATAGTCCATGATTAACGTTACATCTGTACCTATATAATAGTCCATGATTAACGTTACATCTGTACCTACATAATAGTCCATGATTAACGTTACATCTGTTCCTACATAATAGTCCATGATTAACCTTACATCTGTACCTACATAATAGTCCATGATTAACGTTACATCTGTACCTACATAATAGTCCATGATTAACGTTACATCTGTACCTACATAATAGTCCATGATTAACGTTACATCTGTACCTACATAATAGTCCATGATTAACGTTACATCTGTACCTACATAATAGTCCATGATTAACGTTACATCTGTACCTACATAATAGTCCATGATTAACGTTACATCTGTACCTACATAATAGTCCATGATTAACGTTACATCTGTACCTACATAATAGTCCATGATTAACGTTACATCTGTACCTACATAATAGTCCATGATTAACGTTACATCTGTACCTACATAATAGTCCATGATTAACGTTACATCTGTACCTACATAATAGTCCATGATTAACGTTACATCTGTACCTACATAATAGTCCATGATTAACGTTACATCTGTACCTACATAATAGTCCATGATTAACGTTACATCTGTACCTACATAATAGTCCATGATTAACCTTACATCTGTACCTACATAATAGTCCATGATTAACGTTACATCTGTACCTACATAATAGTCCATGATTAACGTTACATCTGTACCTACATAATAGTCCATGATTAACGTTACATCTGTACCTACATAATAGTCCATGATTAACGTTACATCTGTACCTACATAATAGTCCATGATTAACGTTACATCTGTACCTACATAATAGTCCATGATTAACGTTACATCTGTACCTACATAATAGTCCATGATTAAGGTTACATCTGTACTAAAATAATAGTCCATGATTAACGTTACATCTGTACCTACATAATAGTCCATGATTAAGGTTACATCTGTACCTACATAATAGTCCATGATTAACGTTACATCTGTACCTACATAATAGTCCATGAATAACGTTACATCTGTACCTACATAATAGTCCATGATTAACGTTACATCTGTACCTACATAATAGTCCATGATTAACGTTACATCTGTACCTACATAATAGTCCATGATTAACGTTACATCTGTACCTACATAATAGTCCATGATTAACGTTACATCTGTACCTACATAATAGTCCATGATTAACGTTACATCTGTACCTACATAATAGTCCATGATTAACGTTACATCTGTACCTACATAATAGTCCATGATTAACGTTACATCTGTACCTACATAATAGTTCATGATTAACGTTACATCTGTACCTACATAATAGTCCATGATTAACGTTACATCTGTACCTACATAATAGTTCATGATTAAGGTTACATCTGTACCTACATACTAGTTCATGATTAACGTTACATCTGTACCTACATAATAGTCCATGATTAACCTTACATCTGTACCTACATAATAGTCCATGATTAACCTTACATCTGTACCTACATAATAGTCCATGATTAACGTTACATCTGTACCTACATAATAGTTCATGATTAACGTTACATCTGTACCTACATAATAGTCCATGATTAACGTTACATCTGTACCTACATAATAGTCCATGATTAACGTTACATCTGTACCTACATAATAGTCCATGATTAACCTTACATCTGTACCTACATAATAGTCCATGATTAACGTTACATCTGTACCTACATAATAGTCCATGATTAACGTTACATCTGTACCTACATAATAGTCCATGATTAACGTTACATCTGTACCTACATAATAGTCCATGATTAACCTTACATCTGTACCTACATAATAGTCCATGATTAACCTTACATCTGTACCTACATAATAGTCCATGATTAACGTTACATCTGTACCTACATAATAGTCCATGATTAACCTTACATCTGTACCTACATAATAGTCCATTATTAACCTTACATCTGTACCTACATAATAGTCCATGATTAACGTTACATCTGTACCTACATAATAGTCCATGATTAACGTTACATCTGTACCTATATAATAGTTCATGATTAACGTTACATCTGTACCTACATAATAGTCCATGATTAAGGTTACATATGTACCTACATACTAGTCCATGATTAACGTTACCTCTGTACCTACATACTAGTCCATGATTAACGTTACATCTGTACCTACATACTAGTCCATGATTAACGTTACATCTGTACCTACATAATAGTCCATGATTAACGTTACATCTGTACTTACATAATAGTCCATGATTAACGTTACATCTGTACCTACATAATAGTCCATGATTAACGTTACATCTGTACCTACATAATAGTCCATGATTAACGTTACATCTGTACCTACATAATAGTCCATGATTAAGGTTACATCTGTACCTACATAATAGTCCATGATTAACGTTACATCTGTACCTACATAATAGTCCATTATTAACCTTACATCTGTACCTACATAATAGTCCATGATTAACGTTACATCTGTACCTACATAATAGTCCATGATTAACGTTACATCTGTACCTACATAATAGTCCATGATTAACGTTACATCTGTACCTACATAATAGTCCATGATTAATGTTACATCTGTACCTACATAATAGTCCATGATTAACGTTACATCTGTACCTACATAATAGTCCATGATTAACGTTACATCTGTACCTACATAATAGTCCATGATTAACGTTACATCTGTACCTACATAATAGTCCATGATTAACGTTACATCTGTACCTACATAATAGTCCATGATTAACGTTACATCTGTACCTACATAATAGTCCATGATTAACCTTACATCTGTACCTACATAATAGTCCATGATTAACCTTACATCTGTACCTACATAATAGTCCATGATTAACGTTACATCTGTACCTACATAATAGTCCATGATTAACGTTACATCTGTACCTACATAATAGTCCATGATTAACGTTACATCTGTACCTACATAATAGTCCATGATTAACGTTACATCTGTACCTACATAATAGTCCATGATTAACGTTACATCTGTACCTACATAATAGACCATGATTAACGTTACATCTGTACCTACATAATAGTCCATGATTAACGTTACATCTGTACCTACATAATAGTCCATGATTAACGTTACATCTGTACCTACATAATAGTCCATGATTAACGTTACATCTGTACCTACATACTAGTCCATGATTAACGTTACATCTGTACCTACATAATAGTCCATGATTAACGTTACATCTGTACCTACATAATAGTCCATGATTAACGTTACATCTGTACCTACATAATAGTCCATGATTAACGTTACATCTGTACCTACATAATAGTCCATGATTAACGTTACATCTGTACCTACATAATAGTCCATGATTAACGTTACATCTGTACCTACATAATAGTCCATGATTAACGTTACATCTGTACCTACATAATAGTCCATGATTAACGTTACATCTGTACCTACATAATAGTCCATGATTAACGTTACATCTGTACCTACATAATAGTCCATGATTAACGTTACATCTGTACCTACATAATAGTCCATGATTAACGTTACATCTGTACCTACATAATAGTCCATGATTAAGGTTACATCTGTACTAAAATAATAGTCCATGATTAACGTTACATCTGTACCTACATAATAGTCCATGATTAAGGTTACATCTGTACCTACATAATAGTCCATGATTAACGTTACATCTGTACCTACATAATAGTCCATGAATAACGTTACATCTGTACCTACATAATAGTCCATGATTAACGTTACATCTGTACCTACATAATAGTCCATGATTAACGTTACATCTGTACCTACATAATAGTCCATGATTAACGTTACATCTGTACCTACATAATAGTCCATGATTAACGTTACATCTGTACCTACATAATAGTCCATGATTAACGTTACATCTGTACCTACATAATAGTCCATGATTAACGTTACATCTGTACCTACATAATAGTCCATGATTAACGTTACATCTGTACCTACATAATAGTTCATGATTAAGGTTACATCTGTACCTACATAATAGTCCATGATTAACGTTACATCTGTACCTACATAATAGTTCATGATTAAGGTTACATCTGTACCTACATACTAGTTCATGATTAACGTTACATCTGTACCTACATAATAGTCCATGATTAACCTTACATCTGTACCTACATAATAGTCCATGATTAACCTTACATCTGTACCTACATAATAGTCCATGATTAACGTTACATCTGTACCTACATAATAGTTCATGATTAACGTTACATCTGTACCTACATAATAGTCCATGATTAACGTTACATCTGTACCTACATAATAGTCCATGATTAACCTTACATCTGTACCTACATAATAGTCCATGATTAACGTTACATCTGTACCTACATAATAGTCCATGATTAACGTTACATCTGTACCTACATAATAGTCCATGATTAACGTTACATCTGTACCTACATAATAGTCCATGCTTAACGTTACATCTGTACCTACATAATAGTCCAGGATTAACGTTACATCTGTACCTACATAATAGTCCATGATTAACGTTACATCTGTACCTACATAATAGTCCATGATTAACGTTACATCTGTACCTACATAATAGTCCATGATTAACGTTACATCTGTACCTAAATAATAGTCCATGATTAACCTTACATCTGTACCTACATAATAGTCCATGATTAACGTTACATCTGTACCTACATAATAGTCCATGATTAACCTTACATCTGTACCTACATAATAGTCCATTATTAACCTTACATCTGTACCTACATAATAGTCCATGATTAACGTTACATCTGTACCTACATAATAGTCCATGATTAACGTTACATCTGTACCTATATAATAGTTCATGATTAACGTTACATCTGTACCTACATAATAGTCCATGATTAAGGTTACATATGTACCTACATAATAGTCCATGATTAACGTTACATCTGTACCTACATAATAGTCCATGATTAACGTTACATCTGTACCTACATAATAGTCCATGATTAACGTTACATCTGTACCTACATAATAGTCCATGATTAACGTTACATCTGTACCTACATAATAGTCCATGATTAAGGTTACATCTGTACCTACATAATAGTCCATGATTAACGTTACATCTGTACCTACATAATAGTTCATGATTAACGTTACATCTGTACCTACATAATAGTCCATGATTAACGTTACATCTGTACCTACATAATAGTCCATGATTAACGTTACATCTGTACCTATCTAATAGTCCATGATTAAGGTTACATCTGTACCTACATAATAGTTCATGATTAACGTTACATCTGTACCTACATAATAGTCCATGATTAACGTTACATCTGTACCTACATAATAGTCCATGATTAACGTTACATCTGTACCTACATAATAGTCCATGATTAACGTTACATCTGTACCTACATACTAGTTCATGATTAACGTTACATCTGTACCTACATAATAGTCCATGATTAACGTTACATCTGTACCTACATAATAGTTCATGATTAACGTTACATCTGTACCTACATAATAGTCCATGATTAACGTTACATCTGTACCTACATAATAGTCCATGATTAACGTTACATCTGTACCTACATAATAGTCCATGATTAACCTTACATCTGTACCTACATAATAGTCCATGATTAACCTTACATCTGTACCTACATACTAGTCCATGATTAACGTTACATCTGTACCTACATAATAGTCCATGATTAACGTTACATCTGTACCTACATAATAGTTCATGATTAACGTTACATCTGTACCTACATAATAGTCCATGATTAAGGTTACATCTGTACCTACATAATAGTCCATGATTAACGTTACATCTGTACCTACATAATAGTCCATGATTAACGTTACATCTGTACCTACATAATAGTCCATGATTAACGTTACATCTTTATCTACATAATAGTCCATGATTAACGTTACATCTGTACCTACATAATAGTCCATGATTAACGTTACATCTGTACCTACATAATAGTCCATGATTAACGTTACATCTGTACCTACATAATAGTCCATGATTAACGTTACATCTGTACCTACATAATAGTCCATGATTAACGTTACATCTGTATCTACATAATAGTCCATGATTAACGTTACATCTGTACCTACATAATAGTCCATGATTAACGTTACATCTGTACCTACATAATAGTCCATGATTAACCTTACATCTGTACCTACATAATATTCCATGATTAAGGTTACATCTGTATCTACATAATAGTTCATGATTAACGTTACATCTGTACCTACATAATAGTCCATGATTAACGTTACATCTGTACCTACATAATAGTCCATGATTAAGGTTACATCTGTACCTACATAATAGTCCATGATTAACGTTACATCTGTACCTACATAATAGTTCATGATTAAGGTTACATCTGTACCTACATAATAGTCCATGATTAACGTTACATCTGTACCTACATAATAGTCCATGATTAACCTTACATCTGTACCTACATAATAGTCCATGATTAACGTTACATCTGTGCCTACATAATAGTCCATGATTAACGTTACATCTGTACCTACATAATAGTCCATGATTAAGGTTACATCTGTACCTACATAATAGTCCATGATTAAGGTTGCATCTGTACCTACATAATAGTCCATGATTAACGTTACATCTGTACCTACATAATAGTCCATGATTAACGTTACATCTGTACCTACATAATAGTCCATGATTAACGTTACATCTGTACCTACATAATAGTCCATGATTAACGTTACATCTGTACCTACATAATAGTCCATGATTAACGTTACATCTGTACCTACATAATAGTCCATGATTAACCTTACATCTGTACCTACATAATAGTCCATGATTAACCTTACATCTGTACCTACATAATAGTCCATGATTAACCTTACATCTGTACCTACATAATAGTCCATGATTAACGTTACATCTGTACCTACATAATAGTCCATGATTAACGTTACATCTGTACCTACATAATAGTCCATGATTAAGGTTACATCTGTACCTACATAATAGTCCATGATTAACGTTACATCTGTACCTACATAATAGTCCATGATTAACGTTACATCTGTACCTACATAATAGTCCATGATTAACGTTACATCTGTATCTACATAATAGTCCATGATTAACGTTACATCTGTACCTACATAATAGTCCATGATTAACGTTACATCTGTACCTACATAATAGTCCATGATTAACGTTACATCTGTACCTACATAATAGTCCATGATTAACGTTACATCTGTACCTACATAATAGTCCATGATTAACGTTACATCTGTATCTACATAATAGTCCATGATTAACGTTACATCTGTACCTACATAATAGTCCATGATTAACGTTACATCTGTACCTACATAATAGTCCATGATTAACGTTACATCTGTACCTACATAATATTCCATGATTAAGGTTACATCTGTACCTACATAATAGTTCATGATTAAGGTTACATCTGTACCTACATAATAGTCCATGATTAACGTTACATCTGTACCTACATAATAGTCCATGATTAAGGTTACATCTGTACCTACATAATAGTCCATGATTAACGTTACATCTGTACCTACATAATAGTCCATGATTAACGTTACATCTGTACCTACATAATAGTTCATGATTAAGGTTACATCTGTACCTACATAATAGTCCATGATTAACGTTACATCTGTACCTACATAATAGTCCATGATTAACGTTACATCTGTACCTACATAATAGTCCATGATTAACCTTACATCTGTACCTACATAATAGTCCATGATTAACGTTACATCTGTGCCTACATAATAGTCCATGATTAACGTTACATCTGTACCTACATAATAGTCCATGATTAAGGTTACATCTGTACCTACATAATAGTCCATGATTAAGGTTGCATCTGTACCTACATAATAGTCCATGATTAACCTTACATCTGTACCTACATAATAGTCCATGATTAACGTTACATCTGTACCTACATAATAGTCCATGATTAACGTTACATCTGTACCTACATAATAGTCCATGATTAACGTTACATCTGTACCTACATAATAGTCCATGATTAACGTTACATCTGTACCTACATAATAGTCCATGATTAACCTTACATCTGTACCTACATAATAGTCCATGATTAACCTTACATCTGTACCTACATAATAGTCCATGATTAACCTTACATCTGTACCTACATAATAGTCCATGATTAACGTTACATCTGTACCTACATAATAGTCCATGATTAACGTTACATCTGTACCTTCATAATAGTCCATGATTAACCTTACATCTGTACCTACATAATAGTCCATGATTAACCTTACATCTGTACCTACATAATAGTCCATGATTAACGTTACATCTGTACCTACATAATAGTCCATGATTAACCTTACATCTGTACCTACATAATAATCCATGATTAACGTTACATCTGTACCTACATAATAGTCCATGATTAACCTTACATCTGTACCTACATAATAGTCCATGATTAACGTTACATCTGTACCTACATAATAGTCCATGATTAACGTTACATCTGTACCTACATAATAGTCCATGATTAACGTTACATCTGTACCTACATAATAGTCCATGATTAACGTTACATCTGTACCTACATAATAGTCCATGATTAACCTTACATCTGTACCTACATAATAGTCCATGATTAACGTTACATCTGTACCTACATAATAGTCCATGATTAACGTTACATCTGTACCTACATAATAGTCCATGATTAACGTTACATCTGTACCTACATAATAGTTCATGATTAACGTTACATCTGTACCTACATAATAGTTCATGATTAACGTTACATCTGTACCTACATAATAGTCCATGATTAACGTTACATCTGTACCTACATAATAGTTCATGATTAACGTTACATCTGTACCTACATAATAGTCCATGATTAACCTTACATCTGTACCTACATAATAGTTCATGATTAACGTTACATCTGTACCTACATAATAGTCCATGATTAACGTTACATCTGTACCTACATAATAGTTCATGATTAACGTTACATCTGTACCTACATAATAGTTCATGATTAACGTTACATCTGTACCTACATAAGGATGGATAACACTTTTACTACTCAGAGTTATAGAGGAGTTATCCTTCGTTTTACGTGTAGTTAATTCTGTTTTTTTTTCTGGAATTTATCTTTACATTATATCTGATTCATCAAGTTTATTGGTACATATCACTATGGTAACAAACGATGACATTCATCAAATCTAGACTTTCTAAAACACATTATGTGTTGCCATTTATTTAAGCGTTACCCGTATCGCTTGAACAAAGTTACATCAGTACAACATTGTTCGCAGTGTAATATAGAGAGAACAAAATGGAAATTATATCTTCTGATCCTGATATATGTAGTACTCAGTCTGGCAATCAAAATAAAAAGACTATTAGATTCAAATAAACTTTTCATCTTCATCACCTCGAGTCGTTAGAAGAAGAACATAATCTTGATTTAACAATTTGTTAAGACTTAAAATGGAAAAGCCATGTCAATAATGTCTACAGAAAAAGAAATTAAACAGCTATCACCTTCCTTCGTCGAAGCATTAAGTTCAGTAGACTCAAAAGGCACTAATACAAATAGGTAGATTAACTCCACTCAAAAGGCACTAATACAAATAGGTAGATTAACTCCACTCGAAAGGCACTAATACAAATAGGTAGATTAACTCCACTCAAAAAGGCACTAATACAAATAGGTAGATTAACTCCACTCAAAAGGCACTAATACAAATAGGTAGATTAACTCCATTTGAGTAGGTTTGTTTTGGAAAATTTAAGATCTAATTTTAGTTTCGTGTACGTTTTCCACCTTCACATCATTCTTTTTTTAATCACCGAATCGTTCGCGTCAAAGACCTGCTTGTCACCCCTGTTTTCATCTGGCTTGTACCTTGCCCTGTTTTGGATGTTTTTGATTATCAGTAATACAGCACCGACAATTATTCATAGGCCTATTTAATATACAATGTGATACATGATAATTGATTGTGTACGTATTTATTTATCTTTCTAGTATGTGTTCACACGTGTCTTTAGTATGCCTCTTTTAGATATGTGACTTACAATGTGTTTTATATATCGTTGTTTGTGTACGTATTTATTTATCTTTCTAGTATGTGTTCACACGTGTTTTTAGTATGCCTCTTTTAGATATGTGACTTACAATGTGTTTTATATATCGTTGTTTGTGTACGTATTTATTTATCTTTCTAGTATGTGTTCACACGTGTTTTTAGTATGCCTCTTTTGGAGGGACACTGTTTCAGCAGGTCGTCGGCATACCAATGGGTACGAATTGTGCCCCTCTTCTAGCCGATTTATTTTTATACTCATATGAGTCGGAGTTTCTTCAAAAGCTTGTAAAAGATAAGAAGATTCATGAGGCTAGAGCCTTTAATTTCACATACAGGTATATTGATGACGTTTTATCTATCAATAATTCTAGATTTGCAGAATTTCTTCCATTGATATATCCTCCAGAGCTGGAAGTTAAAGAGACCACCGATACAGCTTCGTCCGCATCATTTTTGGACTTATACCTCGAATTTGACGAGAGTGGTCAACTCAGTACTAAAATTTATGATAAGCGGGACGACTTCAATTTTAAAATCATAAATTTTCCAAACATGTGCAGCAATATACCAGCTTCTCCTGCATATGGTGTTTACATCTCGCAATTGATTCGCTATGCAAGGGCCAGTAGCAATTATTCTGATTTCCTGAAACGTCATCTTCATCTGAGAAACAGGCTACTGGACCAGGGCTATAAAAAGATTCGCCTTATTCGATCTCTTAAAAAGTTTATATTCCGATACCAATATCTTGTCGAAATATATTCCGTCTCGGCAGAAAAAATTATAAGCGATGCATTTTCATATAGTGAAAATGTATAAAGATAAAGAAGTCGCAAATGTCAAGAATTTTTTTGTCAATGTGTGACGTAAAAGTATTTTTGACATTTACGTCACCGAATATGGTACTGCTTTGACAACTATTTTACCTATTTTGTTCCTGTATTTAAATACTGTTACAGTGACAGCCGGAACCTTTGAACCGTAATGAGAGCGGGAGGTTTGGCGCCTTAAAATCTGATTCAACCCACCATTTCTTTAGAAATGCCTGTACCAAGTCAGGGTCATTACGGTTTTCACAGTTTTCCGGTTGTTGACTGATTTTGTCTGTTTATATAATTATGAGTTTTGACTTTCCCTTTGTAAGATTGTTCGGAGTTCGGTAATTTTGTTATTACCTTTATTAGATATGTGACTTACAATGTGTTTTATATATCGTTGTTTGTGTACGTATTTATTTATCTTTCTAGTATGTGTTCACACGTGTCTTTAGTATGCCTCTTTTAGATATGTGACTTACAATGTGTTTTATATATCGTTGTTTGTGTACGTATTTATTTATCTTTCTAGTATGTGTTCACACGTGTCTTTAGTATGCCTCTTTTAGATATGTGACTTACAATGTGTTTTATATGTCGTTGTTTGTGTTTGTTATGTTGTCCTGATTTCTTTTGGTCATTGAGTTGTCTGTCCTTCTTTGAGTTACGTCATCTGAGTACGTCATTTGAGTACCCATTTGGTGTGTTCAAACTTTTCTTACACATTATTTTTTTCATTGTTTGTATTCAATAACAAGGTAGATATCTAATTTAGTGCGCACGACACGCTTCTGTAACAATCTTCATTGGGTACTCTTCTAGTCAAATGAGTAGAAAGTCAAATACATCTTCATTGATATCAATACAACTCTCTCCAATCATTGCCACAGTATAGACATCAGTACACTAATCATAGGTAATAGTTCTTGAGCGGTATTGTAAATTACATATACAAAATGCACACCACTTGATGTATCCATACAGTTTACCTTTGTTAGGTGTTTATATCAAATGTTGTGAGCATATGGAATATTAAATAACAAAGTAAAATAATACTGACCTCTGATGATTATTTTATTTAAATTATTAAATTTTCTTTAGAGATGTTTTGTGAAACAATAAAACAATTATTTAGTTTAATCGTCTTTTTCAT